>CM035412.1:1839209-2561709 GCA_020310875.1 Ceratopteris richardii
TCGTGCACACCACCATTGAAGAAGAAAAGATGAGACATGCCCGTCGTCTCAATGTACGCATCACGGGTATTGTAGAAAAAGAAGGCACTACACCCGAGTCCGACGGGAAGACACTATGCAGGATGCTTGGCTACAAAGAGGACTCCCCTCCATTTATCAAGTCTTGGAGAATGGGACGAGACCCCAATAAGAAGAGAGCTCTCATTCTACACTTCCCTTCAGAAGATGTAAGATCTACTTTCCTACGCAAGAGGGTGATTCTGAGAGCACTTGATGGCCCCCCCATCTACCTTGATGATGATCTCACACCCATGCAAGTAGCACACCGCCGTGCATGCATGCCGAGAGTACACCAAGCTCGCAAAGAAGGAAAGAAGGCTTCATACAGAGATGGTCGTGTCATCATTGATGGCAAGGCCATCCCATAGGGATTCGCGGCCTGTGAGACACTCGAGGAGATACACCTTGCAGTTTGGAACTGCAATGGAGACCTATGGACACACCCAGAGAGGTTGGAAGAGGTGCGCAAAGGCAAAGACATCATTATGCTCACAGAGACACATGAGAGCCCGGACCGGGGCCTACCTCGAGTCAACGGTTTCCAGTGGGAGTCCACATACAGAGAGTGTACACGTCAGCATACCACCAGAGGATCAGGAGGAGTAGCCATACTCTTCAGAGATGGACTTCAGAGCAGGATACAGATAGTCACACGTGACTCACAGGCAAGATATCTTTGGATTCGACTCCAGCTCTCACAGGAGCGGATCATCTTCATAGCTTTATGCTACTTTGCTCCCTCTAGCTCACGATTCGCTATCATAGATCGAGAGGAGGACTCACCATACACTTGCTTGTCAGAAGAGATTACAGAGTACTCAGCACTAGGGGAAGTCTTCCTTATGGGAGACTTCAATGCCAGGACAGGCAATGATCAGTGTGAGATATTTGACCCAGAAGACCCACAGATACTACGTACCATAGAGGATGAGTCTAAAGCTCGAGCTTCAGCTGACTCTACACACACTCATTATGGCACTCACTTACTCAGACTAGGCTCTCGACATAATCTCGTTATCTATAACGGGATGGCTCAGTGGCCTACCTCAGGAGGATTTACATGCATGCCACACTCAGTCACAGATGGAAAGGGAAGTTCAGTAGATTACGTCATGGGATCTAGAGAGGCCATTCACCTACTTACCTCATTCACCATCCCACCTATACCCATTGGGGCCGATCACGCATACCTCGCTCTCTCCCTCAAGGGAGACACCCCTACACGCACACCCGCAGCACGCATCCCACACACCACCATCCACTTCACACACGAGCTAGCTCACATATATGCGGCCGAAGTCGAGAAGGGTCTTCTCTTGCTTCACCCTGACACTCCACTATCCCTACTCACCTCACACATAGCATCAGTTCTTCAGACATCCGCCATCAGCTCCTTCCCACACACCATCCATTCTGGTCACACACCTCCCCCAGGGACTATGCCACAACATCGTTGGTATGATGAGGAATGCAGAGATACCTACCGCCGACTACGAGCTCAACGAGCATTGGGAGAGATCACAGAGAGACAGGCCACAGGACAGATGAAGACTCTCACACGTCGGAAGAGGCGAGCCTTTGAGGAGGCACAGATGCTTGAGCTATATCATCTCTTTATGAGTATGGACAGTGCTGCAGCATGACGTACCCTACGAGAGCCACGCCCGACCACACCTATTGGGGACCTACACACATGGCATGATTATGCTCAGAGATTATATGAGGTGCCTGGGCAGCCTCCCATTCCCCAGCCACTTGAGCCTCGCCCTACTAGTTCTTCTCTTTTCACAGCAAAGATGGTTGAGAGGGTCATAGGACGACTGCGACATGGACGTTCGACAGACCATACGGGATTGCAGAGAGAGCACCTCATATATGCATCCTCCACTATAGCCCCGTTGATTGCACATGCCTTCAATCGGGCTATAGGGGAGGGCTTCCCAGAGGAGTGGACTAGGCACACCATTGTGCCTATCCACAAATCTGGCGACACCCTCAATCCAGGGAATTACAGGACCATCATGATTGGCCACACCATGGCCAAACTATACGGTGCCATACTTGAGGCAGAGCTCAGCTCATATGCAGAGACTGAGGGGCTACGAGCACGAGGCCAGGCAGGTTTTCGGCGAGCTTTCTCTACTATTGATCACATCTTCATTTTGCGCTGCCTCATTGATGGGGGAAGGGTGCGGAAGAAGAGACTATATTGCTGCTTTGTGGACTTCCGCAAAGCTTTCGATACAGTGCCACGAGAGAGGCTCTTCCAACGCCTTCAGAGCTTGGGAATACCATCAGGGATGATTTGGGCCATCTATGCACTCTATGAGCAGGTGACCGGGAGAGTACAGTGTCCAGGAGGTATGTCTGAGGTCATTGCTAGCACCATGGGTGTTAAGCAAGGCTGCCCGCTCTCTCCCACTCTATTTGGTCTCTACATCGATGAGATTGAGGACTACATTCTCCGAGCTGGAGGAGAGGGTACAGACCTCGCAGGTACACCTGTCCACATTTTATTATATGCCGATGACATTGTCTTGATTTCAGAGTCACCCGATGGATTACAGCGCCACTTGGATGCCCTCGATGAGTTTTGCACACAGAAGGGCTTGACAGTAAACCTTGGCAAGACCAAGGTCATGATCTTCCACACCTCCCCCTTGGTGAGGAATGGAGCAGGATTCACAGCCGGCGGTGGACAGATTGAGGTGGTCACTTCCTATGTCTACCTCGGAGTCACATTCACGAGCTTACCTGGCCCCTTCAGCATGAGACAGGCAGCCACCGATAGACTCACACGAGCATATGCAGCTTTAGCCATGTTAGAGCGGAGATGTCACCAGGCACACTTCCAGGAGCCCCGCACGAAGGGGTGGCTATTTGACACACTAGTCCGACCAGCTATGATGTATGCTGCGACAGTTTGGGCCCCAGGTCTCACAGCCACCCAGTGGAGTGCGATCGAGAGGCCCCAGGTACGTATGATCTCGCGACTATTTCGCGAGAAACAGTCGGTACCACATGACATCATCAGGGAAGAGCTAGCTGCATCACCCATGGTAGTAGATGCACTATTCCAGACTATCTTCTTTATTCAGAGGATGAGGGAGCTCCCTACAGACAGACTCACACGCAGAGCTTTTGAGGCTTCTATACAGATATCAGAGTCAGGATATGAGAGAGCTTGGTACACTCAGGTTAGAGTATGGTTTGATAGTCATGGGCTTGATATGGACAGATTACCGCCTTTTCAGTACGACCCAGACTCACCTCACATCCACCTCTCCCGTCATGAGAGGAATGTTGTGTTGAGACAGGATCTTTGGCAGCGCTACATTAGTCAGACATGGCACACACCACACATGGGATCGAGACTACTGCACTATCGAGACCAGTTCTTAGACATCCTAGCAGACGGTTTCATCCGGCGGCCATGTTACATGGATACTTACATGCCTCATAGCTCGAGGGTAGCGATTGGCAAGTTGAGAGTCTCATCACATAGACTAGAGATTGAGACGGGAAGAGCCGAAGACATTCCCAGAGAGGAGCGGGTATGCAGGGTTTGCAGAGTAGAGATAGAGGATGAGGAGCACTTTGTATGCAGATGTAGCGCATATGATGGCATCAGAGGTAGATACGGGACTCTATTTACAGGGCAGCCCACCCTCTGAGAGATCATGGACTCTAGAGACCAGCGAAAGCTCGGGCGATTCCTACTAGAGATACAGAGTCACAGAGATTCCCTACTCCAGCCTACTGTAGCAGCCCATACAGGAGGGAGACAAAGTCAGCTCACTGAGTTCTTTATTCCACGACGTGCTGCAGCCCTCCCCCCCTCAGCCCACACACCGAGAGGGGTGACTCTTCAGCAGGCTCAGGCTGCTCGAGCTAGGAGACGACCCCGTGCTAGAGGATATCGGGCCCCGAGACATCACCGACATCAGATTGCAGAGATCCAGGCTCGTCACCATGGCGCCATGGAGGAGAGACGATTCCAGATGATGGTTGATCCCGTTGCAGCTATATCACGATGGCCCTGACTCCACCTCCACCTATGTATCACATCTTACACCCGCCCATTAGCACAGGATGGAGCTAGTTAGTCGTTTCAGATGCATTCCCATGCTTGTTGTACTACCCCTTTGCATATAGACTGCCATAGATATCGCACTCCATACACCCCCCCCTTTCATGGGTATCTCCACACGCATTTCACGGAGATATGTATCAGCTTTACCAGTTTCTTTTTCAGCACTTTTATCTTCTCTGATAGACAGAAGATACACCCATGTACATCGATTTGTCTCATAGGCCGAGTTCGGCCTCCTAATAGACGTAAAAACACTTTCTTTCTTTCTTTCTTTCTTTCTCTCTCTCTCTCTCTCTCTCTCTCTCTCTCTCTCTCTCTCTCTCTCTCTCTCTCTCTCTCTCTCTCTCTCTCTCTCTGACCACCACCGATGTACCACATACTACACCCACCTGCACCCATCACCAATAGCTAGGGTGTTTTACTCACATCATGGATCCCCCATGTATTAGATGGCCACTATCTGCAGAGTCAGAGCCATGTCTCCCCGGCCTTTTCGAGCCCTATATAGCTTTGTGTGGTGATATACTTTTTATTTCATTTTATCTTCTACACAGGGTTACTACACTTGTACATGGTTTTTGTCTCATAGGCCAAGTTTGGCCTCCAAAAGACGTTAATATGACTCTCTCTCTCTCTCTCTCTCTCTCTCTCTCTCTCTCTCTCTCTCTCTCTCTCTCTCTCTCTCTCTCTCTCTCTCTCTCTCTCTCTCTCTCTCTCTCTCTCTCTCTCTCTCTCTCTCTCTCTCTCTCTCTCTCTCTCTCTCTCTCTCTCTCTCTCTCTCTCTCTCTCTCTGCTGCAAACCCTAATCTGTTGCTCGCCATGTCTGTTGCTGCTCGCGAACCCTAATCTGCTGCTCCCGCAAGTGTCGGCCCTGCAGAAACCTTAAAGGTCCGCCAGCATCGGCCCTGAAAAAACCCGAATGCAAGCCTGCTGTTGTCGCTCTGATGCCTCCGCGAGTCTTCTGCCCCGCCCAGCGTCGGGCCTGCAGAAACCCTAACAGCCATTTCGGGAGCCACATTCTCCCAACCCCAGCCTCTGCCGCCCACCATGTCCGGAGCCGTCCCCAATCCTCACATCATCCTTCCCTCCTTCGTCACCTGCCGTAACCCTAACCCGAACTTAAATAAACCCTAATCCGAACCAGAAATCCAAATCCTAACCCTAATCCTAAATTAAACCCGAACCCAAAACCCTTATGTTAACCCTACTTCTAAAACAAACCCCTACCCAAAACCCTAATCCCATCCTAACACTTGAAACCAATCTTCAAAGTTTGACTTAAAAAACCTAAAACTAAACCTAAACCTTCTTGAACCTCCTCTTTAGGATCTCTCTCTCTCTCTCTCTCTCTCTCTCTCTCTCTCTCTCTCTCTCTCTCTCTCTCTCTCTCTCTCTCTCTCTCTCTCTCTCTCTCTCTCTCTCTCTCTCTCTCATGGCTCCCAAGCTGGACGAACAGTTGGCCACCTTAGAGCATGCCCTCGGAGAGTTGATAGGAAAACACAAGAAAGAAGGAGATTCTGCACTGAACGAGGTTACCCGTAGAGTTGTCGCCCTCGAAGCCAAGGTGGCAACCTTGGAGAAGGAAAACGAATCCCTTCGGGAAGAGCTTCTCGCTACCCGCAAGCAGCACTCACGGGACCTGGAGGAGTTGCACACTGCGCTTACTGATATGAAAACGAAACTGGACAGCATGCACGAGGAGGGGGAGATCGCTCCACATCTAGAGGACATTCGGGTGACTATCAAGAAGGACTGTATGGAGGTGGTGCAGAACGAGCTTGAGACTAAGAAAGATGGATGGGTCGAGGTTGTCAAAAAGAACCTTCGACAAGAGGCAAAGAAGAGCAACCACCATGAGGAGATCCACATAGTGCATACCACCATTGAGGAGGAGCGGATGCGACAGGCCCGCAGGCTCAATGTTCGCGTCTCCGGCCTCACAGAGACAGACGGATCACCTGAGCAGGACGGGCGTCGCTTGTGCACATTACTTGGATACCGCGCGGATGAGCCTCTCCCTTTCACCAGAGTATGGAGAGAAGGACGGGACACCACACGGAGCAGAGCACTTATCCTTCAGTTCTCAGATGAGGCAAGGGGGAGAGACTTTCTCAGACGACGGGCGGTACTACGTACTACCCCGGGCACCCCCATCTATTTGGATGACGACCTCACACGGATGCAGGTAGAGCACAGACGGGCATGCATGCCACGTGTCCTCCAGGCCAGACGAGAGGGACATCGTGCCCTCTACAGAGACGGTCGGATCATCATTGATAAACGGCCCATTGACTAGGGATTCGCGGCCTATGAGACAGCACAGCAGGAGGTGCACATTGCAGTCTGGAACTGCAATGGATCTTTATGGACACATCCAGGGCCCCTCGAGGAGGTGATGGAGGGCAGAGACATTATCTTCTTGACAGAGACACACGAGAGCCCGGGGAGGAGCCTACCGAGGATTGAGGGCTATATGTGGGAGTCAGCTCACCGCCGTCAGATGAGACAGCACACCACACGAGGATCAGGAGGAGTAGCCGTGCTCTATAGACAATCGTTAGAGCACAGGATACAGGTGGTAGCACGTTTCATGTGGATACGCTTGCAGCTATCAGAGGAGAGAGCAGCGTACTTCGTCGTATGCTATATTGCACCCATTGGTTCACGCTTCACACATTCCCCTGTGCAGCCATCAGGAGGGGAGGGACCAGACACCACATCGCCATATGACTTCCTCAGTGACACGATTATGGAGTATACCGGGATGGGTGAAGTCTTCCTTGTAGGAGACTTCAATGCCCGCACTCAGAGCCACCAGTGTGATATCTACGACTTTGACGACCCTGAGATGCTTCGTACCATAGAGGACATGCCTACACTCAGAGCCTCAGCCGACACCGCCACACCCACCTTATATGGCCGACACTTACTCCAGATGGGAGCAGCACACCGTCTCGTTATATATAATGGGATGGGGAGCTGTCCTACCTCGCGCGGTCTCACCTGCATTCCACCGACGACACCACAGGGGGGCAGTGTGGTAGACTATGTTATCGGGCCCCCGGAGGCGACACATCTGATCACCTCATTCACTATCCCACCCTTACCAATTGGAGCTGATCACGCATATCTTGCCCTATCCATTCGCGGCTCACCATGCATACCCCACCCCGTCACCACACAGCCACGAGCCCGTACCACCATTCACTTTAGACATGAGCTAGCACATATCTATAGCTCCCATGTTCGAGAGCGCATCTACTCCCTTGATCCCTCTGCCTCCTTGGACACCCTCACCGCCCACTTCTCCTCGATCCTCCATACATCTGCTACTCTCAGCTTCCCATACACCACCCACAGCACTGCACATCCGACACGGTTGGGGCATACACCCCAGAATAGATGGTACGATGAGGAGTGTAGGCGATTATACCGACATCTCAGAGCACAGAGTATCCTGGGATCCATCACAGAGAGGGAGGCACGACGACAAATGCGAGCCCTCACACGCCGGAAGCGGCGAGCTTTCGAGGAGCGACAGGAGGTAGAGTTGATCGACCTTCTCATGAGTAGGGATTGTGCCACCGCGTGGAGGGCACTACGTGAGCCACGTCCACCTACACCCATAGCAGATCCTTCGACTTGGCACACCTACGCCCAAAGGTTATATGACGTCCCAGGACAGCCACCATTACCGATTCCTTCCACACCGCGTCCTGTGATATCCACCCTCTTCACAGCAGGCATGGTACGACAGGCCATCCATAGGCTACAGCATGGCCGTTCAACAGACCACACTGGGCTACAGGGAGAGCACTTTATATACGCAGCAGATGTAGTTTCCCACTTGATCGCCCATCTCTTCAACCGTGCTTTGGTTGAGGGGTTACCAGACTCATGGACTATGCATACCATTACGCCTATCCATAAGTCCGGCGATATGATGGACCCAGGGAACTACAGGACTATTATGATAGGCCATATCCTGGCCAAGATCTATGGGCCAGTACTAGAGGCAGAGCTCAGTACACACGCTGAGGCAGCGGGGATAAGAGCACCCGGCCAGGCAGGCTTCAGCAGCACTTTCTCCACCATCGACCACATCTTCGTGCTTCGTTGCTTGATTGAGAGCGCGAAGGCGAGGAAGCAGAGACTATACTGTTGCTTTGTGGATTTCCGCAAAGCCTTCGACATGGTCCCTCGAGAGAGACTACTACGGAGGCTCCAGGAGTTACAGCTTCCATCAAACATGCTATGGGCCATCCACGCTTTGTATGCACGAGTCACAGGCAGGGTACGCTGCCCCGGCGGTCTATCAGACAGCCTTGTTAGCACCATTGGTGTGAAACAAGGTTGCCCCCTCTCACCCACTCTCTTCGGTCTCTACATCGACGAGATCACTGAGTATATACAGCGAGCAGGAGGGAGAGGAGGAGACATCAGAGGTACGCCAATACATATCCTATTATATGCTGATGACATTGTCCTTCTCTCAGAGTCACAGGAGGGGTTGCAGTCACATTTACAGGCGCTCGATACCTTTTGCATGGAGAGAGGACTCACAGTGAACCTTGGCAAGACCAAGGTCATGATCTTCCATACCTCCAGGACAGTACGCCATCGCGCCTCTTTCAGAGAAGCTGGAGGACAGATAGAGGTAGTGGACTCCTACGTCTACCTAGGTATCACCTTCTCGGGCAGCACAGGGGTATTCTCCATGGCACAGGCTGCGAGAGATAGATTGACGCGAGGTTATGCGGCACTTGCAGGATTGGAGAGACGCTGCTTTCAGACACATTTCCAGGAGCCCCGGACTAAGGGGTGGCTCTTTGACACTCTAGTGACACCCACATTGATTTACGCAGTAGCAGTATGGGCACCAGGGATCACAGAGGCGATGTGGACACAGATTGAGAGGCCCCAGATCACCATGATATCACGCTTGCTGCGCAGCAAGCCCTCCGTTCCACATGACATTATACGAGCTGAGCTTGGCACACCACCGATGCTAGTGGAGGCCCTCTTCCAGTTGGTGACCTTTATTCTGAGAGTCAGAGAGCTCCCCACTAGCCGACTCACCAGGCTTGCATTTGAGAGCTCTAGACATTTGGCAGAGACAGGGCATGAGAGAGTATGGTATGCACAGACTTACCGATGGTTAGCAGACCATGGCATGAGCATTACGGATCTCCCCCCTTTTCAGTATGACCTCTCTTCCCCCCACATTACCCTCTCTCGTTCGGAGAGGAATAGGATCATCCGTCAGGACCTACTACAGATACACGTCAGGGAGACATGGATAGCACCACGGGAGCCTCTTCCCACAAAGAGGCAACACTACAGAGAGCACTTCCTAACTGTGACACCGGATGGTTTCATTCAGAGACCACGATACATGGATACATATATGGCACCAGCTGAGAGAGTGGCCATTGGGAAGCTCAGAGTATCATCACACCAGCTCGAGATTGAGATTGGGCGAGCCACACATACCCCCAAGGATGAGCGATTATGCAGGATATGTAGAGAGGAGGTGGAGGACGAGGAGCACTACACATGTAGATGCCAGGCATATGAGGACATCAGAGACCGCTACCCACAGCTCTTCACGGGGCCTAGAGAGATCAGGGCTTTATTGGGGACAGAGGACCAGCGCCCTCTAGGTCGTTTCCTAGTAGAGCTCCAGCACCACCGCGCATCACTCCTCCAGGAGCAGATGGAGATACACCTGCCCCCCCCCCCCCTCAGACTCGTATTACAGATTTTTTGAGACCCACATACACTCGAGGGCCAAGCTCGATGCGGGGTGTCACATTACACAGAGCAGAGGAGCTTAGACGACAGCGTCGACGACCGAGACCCCTTGTCCGGAGAGCTCGTCCACATCAGAGAGAGATTCAGGCGATTCACGCACGCCATGACATGGAGATACAGAGATGTCAGCAGCGCACCCCTATCGATTTGGACACCCAGAGCATTTTGAGGATCGCCATGATGCCTTACCCACCGATGCATTATATCCTACACCCACTCCAGGCATTTAGGGGGTTGTGACACCATCGAGCCTCCCCTCCCTATGCATATCATGTTTGTATCTCACCCATTGAGCATATAGAGTGCATACCCATAGCACCCCACACCCTTGATGCCAGCTACTATCCCTCCTTTTATACCCGTTTGTAGTACTCACACTTTATTTTCGTTTTGGATCACAGTGGATTGGATCATACTGATGTATATGTTTTGTCTCATAGGCTGATTTTGGCCTCTAATAGACGTTAAAAAGTCTCTCTCTCTCTCTCTCTCTCTCTCTCTCTCTCTCTCTCTCTCTCTCTCTCTCTCTCTCTCTCTCTCTCTCTCTCTCTCTCTCTCTCTCTCTCTCTCTCTCTCTCTCTCTCTCTCTCTCTCTCTCTCTCTCTCTCTCTCTCTCTCTCTCTCTCTCTCTCTCTCTCTCTCCATCACCCGATACACTATCCTGAGGTTATTTCGAGCCTTTTTCAGCCTAAACAGTTTTGTGAAGTGAGTACTGTTCCATTTTATCTCTACACAGGAGTTACTACAGTTGTACATGGTTTTGTCTCATAGGCCAAGTTTGACCTTCGGAAGACGTTAATATCACTTTCTTTCTCTCTCATGTTGGAATTTGGGGCCCAAGGATCGTTCCAATACTAAAACCTTTTGAGCATACACACTTAATTAATCAAGATGACAGGTGAGAGATAGAAAGAAAGAGATCTTGAGACAAGGATAAGGAACGTAAGCTAGATGCTTACTCACTAAAAATAGATGTCCAAATTACAACATGGGAGTACTACTCAACCATATGATGTGGTGCACTCACTAATGGAAGAATAGCCAAGAAGATGATGATACAAAATTCAGATTATACTGTTATAATCTAAGTGTGTGTGAAGTAATTGAGCAACGAAGCCAACCTAATTCTCACAAAATAGTGCAACAAATCTGAAAATCAGCAAACCCTAATTCTGAAATTAGGGTACAGAAACCCTAAAAACAGAATATAAGGCTAACTTACAAAAGATAGCTGCCTCCACCTTGTAGAAGACCTCTTGCTCCAAGGGAGTAGCCTCTTCTTCACCAAAACTGCACCTCCAAAGCTTCAGAACTCCAAGAACTGGCTCAAGTTGTGTGTTGTGTCCAAGAGTGTGCCCATAAGCTTCTTATATAGGTTAGTAGTCTCTCCATAAAGCTGTCGCCAAATTTTGCGTAAAAATCAGATCGTAGGCCAAAAAACTGCCTATCGTTGTTTTATTTTTATGATATCGCAGAAGATTGCTTTTCGTGGTTTTTTAAACACCCATCGCTAAAAACTTATCTGATTTTAATTTGGATCGCTAAACTTTCTTGCTTTTGGACCAACGTGACTTATAACCTAGCTTTTTGAAGTTTGGGCTTCACAATCTGCTTTTCCTCCATTTTGGGCTGAATTAGGGTTTGGATTATCTCCCTGTTCTGACCTCTGATGAAGAAATGAAGCATACCACTAGATACCTCTCACAAAGTTCTATCTATCTAGCCTAAAAAAGTTTTACCCAAACTCTAAGAAAAAATGCTAAGTCTAAAATGTAGAATTGCTTGAATGTGGACCATATGTACATCGACTTCCAACATCTCTCTCCCTCCCTCCCTCCCCCCTCTCTCTCTCTCTCTCTCTCTATATATATTGCTGCTTTGTGGACTTCTGCAAAGCTTTCGATACAGTGCCACGAGAGAGGCTCTTCCAACGCCTTCAGAGCTTGGGAGTACCATCAGGGATGATTTGGGCCATCCATGCACTCTATGAGCATGTGACTCGGAGAGTACAGTGTCCAGGAGGTATGTCTGAGGCCATTGCTAGCACCATCGGTGTTAAGCAAGGCTGCCCGCTCTCTCCCACTCTATTTGGTCTCTACATCGATGAGATTGAGGACTACATTCTCCGAGCTGGAGGAGAGGGTGCAGACCTCGCAGGTACACTTGTCCACATTTTATTATATGCCGATGACATTGTCTTGATTTCAGAGTCACCCGATGGATTACAGCGCCACTTGGATGCCCTCGATGAGTTTTGTACACAGAAGGGCTTGACAGTAAACCTTGGCAAGACCAAGGTCATGATCTTCCACACCTCCCCCTTGGTGAGGAATGGAGCAGGATTCACAGCCGGCGGTGGACAGATTGAGATGGTCACTTCCTATGTCTACCTCGGAGTCACATTCACGAGCTTACCTGGCCCCTTCAGCATGAGACAGGCAGCCACGGATAGACTCACACGAGGATATGCAGCTTTAGCCATGTTAGAGCGGAGATGTCACCAGGCACACTTCCAAGAGCCCCGCACGAAGGGGTGGCTATTTGACACACTAGTCCGACCAGCTATGATGTATGTGAGACAGGATCTTTGGCAGCTCTACATTAATCAGACATGGCACACACCACACATGGGATCGAGACTATTGCACTATCAAGACCAGTTCTTAGACATCCTAGCGGACGGTTTCATCCGGCGGCCATGTTACATGGATACTTACATGCCTCATAACTCGAGGGTAGCGATTGGCCAGTTGAGAGTCTCATCACATAGACTAGAGATTGAGATGGGCAGAGCCGCAGACATTCCCAGAGAGGAGCGGATATGCAAGGTTTGCAGAGTAGAGATGGAGGATGAGGAGCACTTTGTATGCAGATGTAGCGCATATGATGGCATCAGAGTTAGATACGGGACTCTATTTACAGGGCAGCCCACCCTTCGAGAGATCATGGACTCTAGAGACAAGCGACAGCTCGGGCGATTCCTACTAAAGATACAAAGTCACAGAGATTCCCTACTCCAGCCTACTATAGCAGCCCATACAGGAGGGAGACAGAGTCAGCTCACTCAGTTCTTTATTCCACGACGTGGTGCAGCCCTCCACCCCTAAGCCCACACACTGAGAGGGGTGACTCTTCAACAGGCTCAGACTGCTCGAGCTAGGAGACGACCCCGTGCTAGAGGATATCGGGCCCCGAGACATCACCGACATCAGATTGCAGAGATCCAGGCTCGTCACCATGGCGCCATGGAGGAGAGACGATTCCAGATGATGGCTGATCCCGCTGCAGCTATCACGATGGCCCTGACTCCACCTCCACCTATGTATCACATCTTACACCCGCCCACTCGCCCACTAGCACAGGATGGAGCTAGTTAGTCGTTTCACATGCATTCCCATGCTTGTTGTAATACCCCTTTGCACATAGACTATCATAGATATCGCACTCCATACACCCCCCCCACTTTCATGGGTATCTCCACACGCATATCACGGAGATATGTATCAGCTTTACCAGTTTCTTTTTCAACACTTTTATCTTCTCTGATAGACAGAAGATACACCCATGTACATCGATTTGTCTCATAGGCCGAGTTCGGCCTCCTAATAGACGTAAAAACACTTTCTTTCTTTCTTTCTTTCTTTCTCTCTCTCTCTCTCTCTCTCTCTCTCTCTCTCTCTCTCTCTCTCTCTCTCTCTCTCTCTCTCTCTCTCTCTCTCTCTCTCTCTCTCTCTCTCTCTCTCTCTCTCTCTCTCTCTCTCTCTCTCTCTCTCTCTCTCTCTCTCTCTCTCTCTCTCTCTCTCTCTCTCTCTCTCTCTCTCTCTCTCTCTCTCTCTCTCTCTCTCTCTCTCTCTCTCTCTCTCTCTCTCTCTCGGAGGGGTCGGTCCAAAGGAGTCCCCCGTGAGGAGAGGTGGTGCCCAATATGCCAGAGGTAGAGAGTGAGGAGCATTTTGTTATCAGATGTCCAGCATACTTAGACCTACGAGCACAGTTCCAGATCGAGGAGTCATTCAAGCTATGCATGACTATGGGAGACCAGAGACGCTTGGGACGCTTTCTCACTGCAGTATACGAGAGGCGAGAGCGGTCACTACAGCCCATACATCAGCCACGGGTGAGTACTCAGCAGACCATTACCCAGTTCTTTCAGCGAGTTGAGCTACATCAGAGAGGTCCATCTATAGGGCTCACGCTCCTCCAGGCAGCAGCATAGAGAGCACGGCGCCGACCACGCATGGGCGGATATCGTCGACCACGACTATATCAGGAGGATATCTCACGCATCAGGATTGCCTACGACCACATGATGGAGCATAGGCGTACCACCACCCCCTGGGTTGTCTTCCTTCAGGAGGCACTCAGACCACCACCGATGTACCACATACTACACCCACCTCCACCCATCACCAGTAGCTAGGGCGTTTTACTCACATTTTGGATCCCCCATGTATTAGGTGGCCACTATCTGCAGAGTCAGAGCCATGGCTCCCCAGCCTTTTCCAGCCCTATATAGCTTTGTGTAGCCATATACTTTTTATTTCATTTTATCTTCTACACAGGGTTACTACACTTGTACATGGTTATTGTCTCATAGGCCAAGTTTGGCCTCCAGAAGACGTTAATATGACTTTCTTTCTTTCTTTCTTTCTCTCTCTCTCTCTCTCTCTCTCTCTCTCTCTCTCTCTCTCTCTCTCTCTCTCTCTCTCTCTCTCTCTCTCTCTCTCTCTCTCTCTCTCTCTCTCTCTCTCTCTCTCTCTCTCTCTCTCTCTCTCTCTCTCTCTCTCTCTCTCTCAAATGATGGAGAAGTTCAAAGGACTTGAAGAACAAGTAATGGATAAAGTAAAAGGACACGAAGAACAAGTAAAGACTCTCACAAAAGAACGAGACAATTGGAGGACAGCTTATGAGCACATTAAAGAAGAGGGAGAGATCTCCAACGTGGAGACACTCAAAGAGGAAATAAAAGGAAATCAAAACGGAGGTAGAATCTACTCGAGAGTCATGGGTGGAAGTAGTACACAAAAGGATTAAGAAGGAAGTTAGGGAAGACGTGCAGAAAGAAGAGCTCACACGAGTCCAAGATACACTTGAGGAGGAGAGGCTTCACGCACGCTGAGAGGGGAGGAAGGCCTTTTACCGTGATGGTAAGGTCTTCATAGATGGACACCCTATCAAATAGGGCCATGCGGCCTATGAGACATCACTACACCAGGAGACACCACTCAAAGGAGCAGTGTGGAACTGCAAAGTGGCACTCTGGACGTGACCAGACAGACTCGAGGAGATCCTCGCATCACATGACTTATTATGCATCGCAGAGACACACGAGAGCCCGGAGAGAGGTCTACCACGCATTGCAGGTTTTCATTGGGAATCTGCATTTAGGACCAAGACGAGACAGAGTACAGCACGAGGATCGGGAGGTGTGGCGATCGGATTTAGACTGGAGATACAAAGTCGGATCCATATTATAGGAAGAGATGAGGAGGCACGATACATGTGGGTTCGCATGGAGATAGCAGTGAGCACAAGGGAGCTCGATTTACATTGCTATATGCAACTTCCCTCAAGGCGTATCTTGATACGTAGGACAGGAACTTGGGGGACCGATCCGAGATAGAGACTCACCAGTGACCATACAGAGCACTTTCAGATGAGATACTACATTACAGCACACTAGGTAAAGTCTTCCTTATGGGGGACTTCAATGGGCGCACCCAGTCACATCAGTGCGAGGCATACGACATGGATCACCCACATCTGATGAGAGCTAGAGACCCAGATGAGATGAGCACCAGTAGAGTATCGGCGGATATGGGTAAGGACACCACCGGGTAAGGCAAACATCTACTTGAGCTAGGCAGCCGACATCAGCTCGTTATATATAACGGGATGAATCGTTGGTCAGGTTCGGGCGGACTTACTTGCTTCCCTCACGGAGGAGGTGAGAGCACGATCGACTACATTTTAGGTACCACCTCTAGCGCTTCACTCATCCCCTCACTTAGTATTGGACGGCGCCCGCTCGGTGCTGACAATACATTTATCACATTCATACTCTCATCTCCTGTTCCATTAGACCCTCCCTCACCCACTCAGACACACCCCACGATACACTTCACACACGAGCTCTCACACGTTTATGCACACCATTTACACACCCGCCTACTCTCCCTCGATCTACTCTCACTCTTGAACATACTTACATCACAGTTCACCACCATCCTACAGGACTCAGCTCTCTGCAGCTTCCCACACCGCACACATATACACCCTCCACGCACAGGTTCCATGCCCTAGAACCGCTGGTATGATGCAGATTGCCGTGAGCTACGAAAGCACCTACGGATTTTAGGGCATAGAAGGGATATTACACACACACAGGCACAGCGTCGCATGCAGAGCCTTACTCGCCGCAAACGGCGAGATTGGGAGGAGAGACAGTACTGGGATATTTATCATTTGCTCATGAGTCCAGACAGTGCAGTGGCATGGCGACATTTGAGAGAGACGAGACAGCAGACACCCATCCGAGACCCAAGCACTTGGCACAACTATGCACAGAGCCTATATGAGATCCAAGACTAGCCCCCTATTCCCAGACCACAGAGCTCACGTCCTACTACCTCTGACTTCTTCACACCCACTATGGTGAGACACGCTATTTCCCATCTACAGCATGGCAGGGCCCATGACCATTTCGGTTTACAGGAAGAGCACCTCATCTACGGAGGCACGACCCTTGCACCGCTCATTGCCCACCTCTTCAACCGTGCATTGGTTGAAGGGTTCCCTGAATCATGGATTGAGCACACTTTAGTGCCCATTCATAAGTTAGGAGATACTATGGATCCAGCTACTTACCGGACGATCATGATTGGCCCTATATTGGCCAAGTTATATTGGGCGGTGCTAGAGACAGAGTTGAGTACTCTCGCTGAGAGGAAAGGCATCAGGGCTCCATGACAGGAAGGTTTCAGACATGATTACTCTACCATTGACCACATCTTCACTCTAAGATGCCATCGACCAAGCAAAGGTGAGGAAGAGGAGATTATATTGTTGCTTTGTGGACTTCCGCAAAGCATTTGACACTGTTCCCAGGGAACGACTCTTCAGACGACTACTTGATATCGGAGCTCCGGAGGAGATGATATGGGGGATCTACGCCTTATACAAGAGAGTATCTGGTAGAGTCAGATGTCTGAGGGGCTTATCTCATCCACTTGCTAGCACTATCGGGGTGAAGCAAGGATGCCCTCTTTCACCCACCCTCTTTGGTCTCTACATTGATGAGATAGTGGACTACATACAGAAGCACGGGGGTGATGGCATTGAGGTACGCGGATCCACTCTCCATATTCTTTTATACGCTGATGATATTGTACTGGTTTCAGAGTTTGCAGAAGGTCTATAGCATCATCTAAATGGCCTAGATGACTTTTGCAGACACAGAGGGTTATCTTCGAACCTTGGTAAAACCAAGGTCATGATCCTTCATACATCAGCACAGATACGCAGACATAGTTTGTTCACAGCACCAGGTGGATCGATTGAGGTGGTCGGATCATATGTTTACTTGGGAGTGACATTTACAGCAGCATCAGGGGTCTTCTCTATGTCTCAGGCAGCTCGTGATCGCATCACACGTGGGTATGCAGCACTAGCTTTGATGGAGAGACAGTGCCACCACGCATATTTTCAGGAGCCCCGCACAAAGGGGTGGCTCTTCGACACTTTGGTTACGCCAGCGCTCATGTATGGGGCAGCCATATGGGGACCCGGATTAGCTACATCAGTATGGACAGCATTAGAAAGGCCACAGATCCCCATGATTGCCAGACTTATCCGCAACAAACCTTCAGTATCACATGATATCATTAGAGCAGAGCTCGCTGCACCACCGATGCTTGTTGAGGCACTATTCCAGGCAGTATGCCTATTACACAGACTCCGGAGCATGGATACAGAGCGCATTGCTTATCGTGCTTTCCAGGCATCACGTGATATGGCTTAGGGTTTCATCACATCAGCTCGAGATTGAGAGGGGTCGGTCAAGGGGAGTCTCCCGTGAGGAGAGGTGGTGCCTAGTATGCGAGACAGAGGTACAAAGTGAGGAGCATTTTGTTATCAGATGCCCATCATACTTAGACCTACGAGCACAGTTCCAGGTAGAGGAGTCACTCTAGTTGTGCATGACTATGGGAGACCAGCGACGCTTCCTCTCGGCAGCATACAAGAGGCGAGAGCGGTCACTACAACCCACACATCAGCCACAGGTGAGTACACAGTAGACCATTACCCAGTTGTTTCAACGAGCTGAGCTACATCAGAGAGGTCCATCTATAGGGCTCACGCTCCACCAGCCAGCAGCACAGAGAGCACGGCGACGACCACGCATGGGCGTATATCGTCGACCACGACTATATCAGGAGGATATCTCACGCATCAGGACAAACTACGACCACATGATGGAGCATAGGTGTACCACCACCCCCTGAGTTGTCTTGCTTCAGGAGGCACTCAGACCACCACCGATGTACCACATACTACACCCACCTCCACCCATCACCGGTAGCTAGGGTGTTTTGCTCACATTATGGATCCCCCATGTATTAGGTGGCCACTATCTGCAGAGTCAGAGCCACGTCTCCCCACCCTTTTCCAGCCCTATATTGCTTTGTGTAGCGATATACTTTTTATTTCATTTCATCTTCTACACACGGTTACTACACTTGTACATGGTTTTTGTCTCATAGACCAAGTTTGGTCGTTAATATGACTCTCTCTCTCTCTCTCTCTCTCTCTCTCTCTCTCTCTCTCTCTCTCTCTCTCTCTCTCTCTCTCTCTCTCTCTCTCTCTCTCTCTCTCTCTCTCTCTCTCTCTCTCTCTCCCTCTCTCTCTGTGTGTGTGTGTGTGTGTGTTAAGCAAGGCTGCCCGCTCTCTCCCACTCTATTTGGTCTCTACATCGATGAGATTGAGGACTACATTCACCTAGCTGCAGCAGAGGATGCAGATCTCGCAGGTACACATGTCCACATTTTATTATATGCCGATGACATTGTCTTGATTTGAGAGTCACCTCGTGGATTACAGCGCCACTTGGATGCCCTCAATGAGTTTTGTACACAAAAGGGCTTGACAGTAAACCTTGGCAAGACCAAGGTAATGATCTTCCACACCTCCCCCTTGGTGAGGAATGGAGTAGGATTCAGAGCCGGCGGTGGACAGATTGAGGTGGTCACTTCCTATGTCTACCTCGGAGTCACATTCACGAGCTTACCTGGCCCCTTCAGCATGAGACAAGGAGCCACCGATAGACTCACACGAGGATATGCAGCTTTAGCCATGTTAGAGCGGAGATGTCACCAGGCACACTTCCAAGAGCCCCACACGAAGGGTTGGCTATTTGACACACTAGTCCGACCAGCTATGATGTATGCTGCGACAGTTTGGGCCCGAGGCCTCACAGTCACCGATCGAGAGGCCCAAGGTACGTATGATCTCGCGACTATTTCGCGGGAAACAGTCGGTACCACATGACATCATCAGGGCAGAGCTAGCTGCACCACCCATGGTAGTAGATGCACTATTCCAGACTATCTGCTTTATTCAGAGGATGAGGGAGCTCCCTACAGACAGACTCACACGAAGAGCTTTTGAGGCATCTATACAGATATCAGAGTCAAGATATGAGAGAGCTTGGTACACTCAGGTTAGACTATGGTTTGACAGTCATGGGCTTGATATGGACAGATTGCCGCCTTTTCAGTACGGCCCAGACTCACCTCACATCCACCTCTCTCGTCATGAGAGGAATGTTGTGCTAAGACAGGATCTTTGGCAGCTCTACATTAGTCAGACATGGCACACACCACACATGGGATCGAGACTATTGCACTATCGAGACCAGTTCTTAGAAATCCTAGCGGACGGTTTCATCCTGCGGCTATGTTACATGGATACTTACATGCCTCATAGCTCGAGGGTAGCGATTGGCCAGTTGAGAGTCTCATCACATAGACTAGAGATTGAGATGGGAAGAGCCGCAGACATTCCCAGAGAGGAGCGGATATGCAGGGTTTGCAGAGTAGAGATGGAGGATGAGGAGCACTTTGTATGCAGATGTAGCGCATATGATGGCATCAGAGGTAGATACGGGACTCTATTTACAGGGCAGCCCACCCTCCGAGAGATCATGGAGTCTAGAGACCAGCGAAAGCTCGAGGACTCCTACTAGAGATACAGAGTCACAGAGATTCCCTACTCCAGCCTACTGTAGCAGCCCACACATGAGGGAGACAGAGTCAGCTCACTGAGTTCTTTATTCCACGACGTACTGCAGCCCTCCCCCCCTCAGCCCACACACCGAGAGGGGTGACTCTTCAACAGGCTCAGACTGCTCGAGCTAGGAGACGTCCCCGTGCTAGAGGATATCGAGCCCCGAGACATCACCGACATCAGATTGCAGAGATCCAGGCTCGTCACCATCGCGCCATGGAGGAGAGACGATTCCAGATGATGGCTGATCCCGCTGCAGCTATCACGATGGCCCTGACTCCACCTCCACCTATGTATCACATCTTACACCCGCCCACTAGCACAGGATGGAGCTAGTTAGTCGCTTCAGATGCATTCCCATGCTTGTTGTACTATCCCTTTGCATATAGACTATCATAGATATCGCACTCCATACACCCCCCCACTTTCATGGGTATCTCCACACGCATATCACAAAGATATGTATCAGTTTTACCAGTTTCTTTTTCAGCATTTTTATCTTCTCTGATAGACAGAAGATACACCCATGTACATCGATTTGTCTTATAGGCTGATTTCGGCCTCCTAATAGGCGTAAAAACACTCTCTCTCTCTCTCTCTCTCTCTCTCTCTCTCTCTCTCTCTCTCTCTCTCTCTCTCTCTCTCTCTCTCTCTCTCTCTCTCTCTCTCTCTCTCTCTCTCTCTCTCTCTCTCTCTCTCTCTCTCTCTCTCTCTCTCTCTCTCTCTCTCTCTCTCTCTCTCTCTCTCGGGCATTGAAGAAAAAGAAGGCTCTACCCCCGAGTCCGATGGGAAGACACTATGCAAGATACTCGGCTACAAAGAGGAGTCCCCCCCATTCATCAAGTCTTGGAGAACGGGACGAGACCCCACGAAGAAGAGAGCTCTCATTCTACACTTCCCTTCCGAAGATATAAGATCTACTTTCCTACGCAAGAGGGTGATTTTGAGAGCACTTGATGGCCCCCCCATCTACCTTGACGATGATCTCACACCCATGCAGGTAGCACACCGTCGTGCATGCATGCCGAGAGTACATCAAGCTCGCAAAGAAGGAAAGAAGGCTTCATACAGAGATGGTCGTGTCATCATTGATGGCAAGGCCATCCCATAGGGATTCGCGGCCTGTGAGACACTCGAGGAGATACACCTTGCAGTTTGGAACTGCAATGGAGATCTATGGACACACCCAGAGAGATTGGAAGAGGTGCACAAAGGCAAAGACATCATTATGCTCACAGAGACACATGAGAGCCCGGACCGGGGCCTTCCTCGTGTCCACGGTTTTCAGTGGGAGTCCACGTACAGAGAGTGTACACGTCAGCACACCACCCGAGGATCAGGAGGAGTAGCCATACTCTTTAGAGATGGACTTCAGAGAAGGATACAGATAGTCGCACGTGATTCACATGCCAGATATCTTTGGATTCGACTCCAGCTCTCGCAGGAGCGGATCATCTTCATAGCATTATGCTACTTTGCTCCTTCTAGCTCGCGTTTCGCTATCATAGATCGAGAGGAGGACTCACCATACACTTGCTTGTCAGAAGAGATTACAGAGTACTCTGCATTAGGGGAAGTCTTCCTTATGGGAGACTTCAATGCCAGGACAGGCAATGATCAGTGTGAGATATTTGACCCAGAAGACCCGGAGATACTACATACCATAGAGGATGAGTCTATGGCTCGAGCTTCAGCTGACGCTACACACACTCACTATGGCACTCACCTACTCAGACTAGGCTCTCGACATAATCTCGTTATCTATAACGGGATGACTCAGTGGCCTACCTCAGGAGGATTGACATGCATACCACACTCAGTCACAGATGGCGGGGGAAGTACAGTAGATTACGTCATGGGGTCCAGAGAGGCCATCCACCTACTTACCTCATTCACCATCCCACCCATACCCATTGGGGCCGATCACACATACCTCGCACTCTCCCTGAAGGGAGACACCCCTACACGCATACCCGCAGCACGCATCCCACACACCACCATCCACTTCACACACGAGCTAGCTCACATATATGCGGCTCGAGTCGAGCAGGGTCTTCTCTTACTTCATCCTGACACTCCACTATCCCTACTCACCTCTCAGATAGCATCAATTCTTCAGACATCAGCCATCAGCTCCTTCCCACACACCATCCATTCTCGTCACACACCTCCTCCCGGGACTATGCCACAACATCGTTGGTATGATGAGGATTGCAGAGATCTTTACCGCCGACTACGAGCTCAGCGAGCATTGGGAGAGATCACAGAGAGAGAGGCCAAGGGACAGATGAAGACTCTCACACGTCGAAAGAGGCGAGCCTTTGAGGAGGCACAGGAGCTTGAGCTATACCATCTCTTTATGAGTATGGACAGTGCTGCAGCATGGCGCAGCCTACGAGAGCCACGCCCGACCACACCTATTGGAGACCCACACACATGGCATGATTATGCTCAGAGGTTATATGAGGTACCTAGGCAGCCTCCCATTCCCCAGCCACTTGAGCCTCGCCCTACTAGTTCTTCTCTCTTCACAGCAAAGATGGTTGAGAGGGCCATACGACGACTTCGACATGGACGTTCGACAGACCACGCAGGATTGCAGAGCGAGCATCTCATATATGCAGCCTCCACTATAGCCCCGTTGATTGCACATGTCTTCAACCGGGCTATAGGAGAGGGCTTCCCAGAGGAGTGGACTAGGCACACCATTGTGCCTATCCACAAATCTGGCGACACCCTGGATCCAGGGAACTACAGGACCATCATGATTGGCCACACCATGGCCAAACTATACGGTGCCATACTTGAGGCAGAGCTCAGTTCATATGCAGAGACTGAGGGGCTACGAGCACGAGGCCAAGGAGGTTTTCGACGAGCTTTCTCTACTATTGATCACATCTTCATTCTGCGCTGCCTCATTGATGGGGCAAGGGTGCGGAAGAAGAGGCTATATTGCTGCTTTGTGGACTTCCGCAAAGCTTTTGATACAGTGCCGCGAGAGAGGCTCTTCCAACGCCTCCAGAGCTCGGGAGTACCATCAGGGATGATTTGGGCCATCTATGCACTCTATGAGCAGGTGACTGGGAGGGTACGGTGTCCAGGAGGTATGTCTGAGGCCATTGCTAGCACCATCGGTGTTAAGCAAGGCTGCCCACTCTCTCCCACTCTATTTGGTCTCTACATTGACGAGATTGAGGACTACATTCTCCGAGCTGGAGGAGAGGGTGCAGACCTCGCAGGTACACATGTCCACATTTTATTATATGCCGATGACATTGTCTTGATTTCAGAGTCACCCGAGGGATTACAGCGCCACCTTGAGGCCCTGGATGAGTTTTGTACACAGAGGGGCTTGACAGTAAACCTTGGCAAGACCAAGGTCATGATCTTCCACACCTCCCCCATGGTGAGGAATGGAGCAGGATTCAGAGCTGGTGGTGGACAGATTGAGGTGGTCACTTCCTATGTCTATCTCGGAGTCACATTCACGAGCTTGCCTGGCCCCTTCAGCATGAGACAGGCAGCCACCGATAGACTCACACGCGGATATGCAGCTTTAGCCATGTTAGAGCGGAGATGTCACCAAGCACACTTCCAGGAGCCCCGCACGAAGGGCTGGCTATTTGACACACTGGTCAGACCAGCTATGATGTATGCTGCGACGGTTTGGGCCCCAGGTCTCACAGTCACCCAGTGGAGTGCGATCGAGAGGCCACAGGTACGTATGATCTCGCGATTATTTCGTGGGAAACAGTCGGTGCCACATGACATCATCAGGGCAGAGCTAGCTGCACCACCCATGGCAGTAGAGGCACTATTCCAGACTATCTGCTTTATTCAGAGGATTAGGGACCTCCCTACAGATAGACTCACACACAGAGCTCTTGAGGCATCTATACAGATATCAGAGTTAGGATATGAGAGAGCTTGGTACACTCAGGTTAGAGTCTGGTTTGATAGTCATGGACTTGATATGGACAGATTGCCGCCTTTTCAGTATGACCCAGACTCACCTCACATCCACCTCTCTCGTCGTGAGAGGAATGTTGTGCTCAGACAGGATCTCTGGCAGCTCTACATTAGTCAGACATGGCACACACCACACATGGGATCGAGACTATCGCACTATCGAGACCAGTTCATAGACATACTAGCTGACGGTTTCATCCAGCGACCACGCTACATGGATACTCACATGCCTCATAGCTTGAGGGTAGCGATTGGCCAGCTGAGAGTCTCATCACACCGACTCGAGATTGAGACGGGCAGAGCCGCAGACATTCCCAGAGAGGAGCGGATATGCAGAGTATGCAGAGTATGCATGGAGGATGAGGAGCACTTTGTATGCAGATGTAGCGCATATGATGGCATCAGAGGCAGATACGAGACTCTGTTTGCAGGGCAGCCCACCCTCCGAGAGATCATGGACTCTAGAGACCAGCGATAGCTCGGGCGATTCTTACTAGAGATACAGAGTCACAGAGATTCCCTACTCCAGCCTACTGTAGCACTCCATACAGGAGGGAGACAGAGTCAGCTCACTGACTTCTTTATTCCACGACGTGCTGCAGCCGTCCCCCCCCTCAGCCCACATATCGAGCGGGGTGACTCTTCAGCAGGCTCAGATATCTCGAGCTAGGAGACGACCCCGTGATATAGGATATCGGGCCCCGAGACTTCACCGACACCAGATTGCGGAGATCCAGGATTGTGACCATCGCGCCATGGAGGAGAGACGATCCCAGATGATGGCCGATCCCGTTGCAGCCATTAGGGTGGCCCTGACTCCACCTCCACCTATGTATCACATATTACATCCCACCCACTAGCACAGGATGGAGCTAGTTAGTCGTTTTAGATGCATTCTCATGGTTGTTGTACTACCCTTTTGCATATAGACTATCATAGATATCGCACTCCATACACCCCCCACCACTTTCATGGGTATCCCCACATGCACACTACGGAGATCTATATCAGCTTAACCAGTTTCTTTTCAGCACTTTTATCTTTTCTGATTGACAGAAGATACACCCATGTACATCGATTTGTCTCATAGGCCGAGTTCGGCCTCCTAATAGACGTAAAAACACTTTCTCTTTCTCTTTCTCGTTTCTCTCTCTCTCTCTCTCTCTCTCTCTCTCTCTCTCTCTCTCTCTCTCTCTCTCTCTCTCTCTCTCTCTCTCTCTCTCTCTCTCTCTCTCTCTCTCTCTCTCTCTCATGCTAGTTAGTCGTTTCATATGCATTCCCATGCTTGTTGCACTACCCCTTTGCATATAGACTATCATAGATATCGCATTCCATACACCCCCCACTTTCATGGGTATCTCCACATGCATATCACGGAGATATGTATCAGCTTTACCAGTTTCTTTTTCAGCACTTTTATCTTCTTTGATAGACAAAAGATACACCCATGTACATCGATTTGTCTCATAGGCCGAGTTCGGCCTCCTAATAGACGTAAAAACACTTTCTTTCTTTCTTTCTTTCTTTCAAAGGACTCGAAGAACAAGTAATGGACAAAGTCAAAGGACTTGAAGAACAAGTAAAGTCTCTCACAGAAGAACGAGACAATTGGAGGACAGCCTATGAGCACTTGAAAGAAGAGGGGGAGATCTCCAATGTGGAGACACTCAAAGAAGAAATAAAGAAGGAAATCAAAACCGAGGTAGAATCCACTCGAGATTCGTGGGTGGAAGTAGTACAAAAAAGGGTTAAGAAGGAAGTTAGAGAAGACGTGCAGAAAGAAGAGCTCACACGAGTCCAGGATACACTTGAGGAGAGGCTTCGACACACCCGTAGACTTCACATTCGGATTACGGGCCTACCCGAAGGAGCATCACCGGAGGACGACGCCACTGACATTTGCCGTCGACTTGGATACGAGAGCATGCCCTTCATATGTGCATGGAGGGTTGGGAGGGATACATCGCGTTTGCGAGCACTCATCCTTAAGATGAGCTCTGAGGCACGGACCGCCTTTTTTAGACGTCGATCAGTACTACGTGGACTACCTGGCGGCGCCCTCTACATGGACGAGGACCTCACGCGGATGCAGGTGGCACACCAACGCGCTTGCATGCCACAGATACTCCACGCACGCCGAGAGGGGAGGAAGGCCTTCTACCGTGATGGTAAGGTCTTCATAGATGGACTCCCTATCAAATAGGGTCACGCGGCCTATGAGACATCACTACACAAGGAGACACCACTCAGAGGAGCAGTGTGGAACTACAATGGGGCACTATGGACGCGACCAGACAAACTCGAGGGGATCCTGGCATCACATGACTTTGCTTGCATCACAGAGACACACGAGAGCCCAGAGAGAGGTCTACCACGCATTGCAGGTTTTCATTGGGAATCTGCATTCAGGACCACGACGAGACAGAGTACAGCGCGAGGGTCGGGAGGTGTGGCCATCGTATTTAGACAGGAGATACAGAGTAGGATCCATATTATAGGAAGAGATGAGGAGGCACGATACATGTGGGCTCGCATGGAGATAGCACAGGGGAGCTGGATTTACATTGCTATATGCTACTTCCCTCCAGGCGGATCCCGATATGCAGGACAGGATCTTGGGGGACCGATCCGAGACAGAGACTCACCATACACAGCACTTTCAGATGAGATACTACATTACCGCATACTAGGGGAAGTCTTCCTTATGGGGGACTTCAATGGCCGCACTCAGTCATATCAGTGTGAGGCATACGACATGGATCACCCACATCTCATGAGGGCAAGAGACCCTGATGAGATGAGCACCAGTAGACTATCGGCTGATATGGGTCAGGACACCACAGGGTATGGCAAACATCTACTTGAGCTAGGCAGCCGACATCAGCTCGTTATATATAACGGGATGAATCGTTGGCCAGGTTCGAGCGAACTTGCTTGCTTTCCTCACGGCGGAGGTGAGAGCAAAGTCGACTATATTTTGGGTACCATCTTTGGAGCTTCACTCATCCCCTCACTTAGTATTGGACGACGCCCACTTGGTGCTGACCATACAGTTATTACATTCACACTATCATCTCATATTCCATTAGACCCTCCCTCACCCACTAAGACACACACGACGATACACTTCACACGAGCTCTCACACGTTTATGCACACCATTTACACAACCGCCTACTCTCCCTCGATCCACTCTCACCCTTGGACACACTTCACAGTTCACCACCATCCTACACGACTCAGCTCTCTGCAGTTTCCACACCGCACACATACACACCCTACACACACAGGTTCCATGCCTCAGAACAGCTGGTATGATGCAGATTGCCGCGAGCTACGGAAGCACCTACGCATCTTAGAGCATAGAGGGGATATTACACACACACAAGCACAGCGTCGCATGCAGAGCCTTACTCGCCGCAAACGGCGAGATTGGGAGGAGAGACAGTACTGGGATATTTATCATTTACTCATGAGTTGAGACAGTGCAGTGGCATGGCGACATTTGAGAGAGAGGAGACAACAGAAACCCATCCGAGACCCGAGCACTTGGCATAGCTATGCACAGAGCCTATACGAGATCCCAGACCAGCCCCCCATTCCCAGACCACAGCGCTCACGTCCTACTACATCTGACTTCTTTACACCTACTATGGTGGGACGCGCTATTGCCCGTCTACAGCATGGCCGGGCCCATGACCTTTTCAGTTTACAGGCTGAGCACCTCATCTACGGAGGCACGACCCTTGCACCGCTCATTGCCCACCTCTTCAACCGTGCACTGGTTGAAGGGTTCCCTGACTCATGGACTGAGCACACCATAGTGCCCATTCATAAGTAAGGAGATACTATGGATCCAGCTACATACCGGACGATCATGATTGGCCCTATATTGGCCAAGTTATATGGGGCGGTAATGGAGACAGAGTTGAGTACTCTCGCTGAGAGGAAGGGTATCAGGGCTCCAGGACAGGCCGACTTCAGACGAGATTACTCTACCATTGACCACATCTTCACTTTGAGATGCCTGATCGACCAGGCAAGGGTGAGGAAGAGGAGATTATATTGCTGCTTTGTGGACTTCCACAAAGCATTTGACACCGTTCCTAAGGGACGACTCTTCAGACGACTACTTGATATCGGAGCTCCAAAGGAGATGATATGGGGGATCTACGCCTTATACAAGAGAGTATCTGGCAGAGTCATATGTCCGAGGGGCTTATCTCATCCACTTGCTAGCACTATCGGGGTGAAGCAAGGATGCCCTCTTTCACCCACCCTCTTTGGTCTCTACATTGATGAGATAGTGGACTACATACAGCAGCAGGGGGGTGATGGCATTGAGGTACGCGGGTCCACTGTCCATATTCTTTTATACGCTGATGATATTGTGCTGGTTTCAGAGTCTGCAGAAGGCCTACAGCATCATCTACATGGCCTAGATGACTTTTGCACACACGTAGGGTTATCTGTGAACCTTGGTAAAACCAAGGTCATGATCTTTCATACATCAGCAGAGGTACGCAGACATAGTTTGTTCACAGCAGCGGGTGGACCGATTGAGATGGTTGAATCATATGTTTACTTGGGAGTGACATTTACAGCAGCATCAAGGGTCTTCTCTATGTCTGAGGCTGCACATGACCGCATCACACGTGGGTATGCAGAACTTGCCTTGATGGAGAGACAGTGCCACCAGGCATATTTTCAGAAGCCCCGCACAAAGGGGTGGCTCTTCGACACTTTGGTTACACCAGCGCTCATGTATGGGGCAGCCATATGGGGACCAGGATTAGCCACATCAGTATGGACAGCATTAGAGAGGCCACAGATCCTCATGATTTCTAGACTTATCCGCTGCAAGCCTTCAGTACCACATGATATCATTAGAGCAGAGCTCGCTGCACCACCGATGCTAGTTGAGGCACTATTCCAGACAGTATGCCTATTACACAGACTCCGAAGCATGGATACAGAGCGCATTGCTTATCGGGCTTTCCAGGCATCACGGGACATGGCATTAGCAGGCGACACCTCCTCATGGTATGCACGGACACGAGATTGGCTGGCCCACATGGCTTTGACATAGACAGGCTACCACCACTACAGTACGACTCACATGCACCCACCTACTCGCTCTCTCATCAGGAGAGGAATAGGATCATTCGTCGGGAGATATGGCATACATACATACAGAGGACATGGGTGAGCCCTAGGGGTGCATTGCCACCGAAAATGCTGTATTACCGTGAGCATTTTCTACATATATCGGGCGAGGGCTTCATCGAGATTCCGAGATACATGCGGACATATCTACCCCACCACCTTCGAGTCGTCATTGGGCAGCTCCGCGTTTCATCACATCAGCTCGAGATTGAGAGGGGTCGATCCAGGGGAGTCCCCCGTGAGGAGAGGTGGTGCCCAGTATGCGAGAGAGAGGTAGAGAGTGAGGAGCATTTTGTTATCATATGCCCAGCATACTTAGACCTACGAGCACACTTAAACCTACGAGCACAGTTCCAGATAGAGGAGTCACTCCCGTTATGCATGACTATGGGAGACCAGCGACGCTTGGGACGCTTCCTCGCGGCAGCATACGAGAGGCGAGAACAGTCACTCCAGCCCACACATCAGCCACGAGTGAGTATGCAGCAGACCATTACCCAGTTTTTTCAGCGAGCTGAGCTACATCAGACAGGTCCACCTATAGGGCTCACGCTCCACCAGGAAGCAGCACAGAGAGCACGGCGCCGACCACGCATGGGCGGATATCATCGACCACAACTTTATCAGGAGGATATCTCATGCGTCAGGACAGCCTACGACCACATGATGGAGCATAGGCGCACCACCACCCCATGGGTTGTCTTCCTTCAGGAGGCACTCAGACCACCCCCGATGTACCACATACTACACCCACCCCCACCCATTCACCAGTAGCTAGGGTGTTTTACTCACACTTTTACTCACATGTCCCCCATGTATTAGGTGGCCACTATCTGCGGAGTCAGAGCCACGTCTTCCCATCCTTTTCCAGCCTTATATATCTTTGTGTCGCGATATACCTTTTATTTCATTTCATCCTCTACACAGGGTTACTACACTTGTACATGGTTTTTTGTCTCATAGGCCAAGTTTGGCCTCCAGAAGACGTTAATATGACTCTCTCTCTCTCTCTCTCTCTCTCTCTCTCTCTCTCTCTCTCTCTCTCTCTCTCTCTCTCTCTCTCTCTCTCTCTCTCTCTCTCTCTCTCTCTCTCTCTCTCTCTCTCTCTCTCTCTCTCTCTCTCACCATCCCACCCATACCCATTGGGGCCGATCACACATACCTCGCACTCTCCCTGAAGGGAGACACCCCTACACGCATACCCGCAGCACGCATCCCACACACCACCATCCACTTCACACACGAGCTAGCTCACATATATGCGGCTCGAGTCGAGCAGGGTCTTCTCTTACTTCATCCTGACACTCCACTATCCCTACTCACCTCTCAGATAGCATCAGTTCTTCAGACATCAGCCATCAGCTCCTTCCCACACACCATCCATTCTCGTCACACACCTCCTCCCGGGACTATGCCACAACATCGTTGGTATGATGAGGATTGCAGAGATCTTTACCGCCGACTACGAGCTCAGCGAGCATTGGGAGAGATCACAGAGAGAGAGGCCAAGGGACAGATGAAGACTCTCACACGTCGAAAGAGGCGAGCCTTTGAGGAGGCACAGGAGCTTGAGCTATACCATCTCTTTATGAGTATGGACAGTGCTGCAGCATGGCGCAGCCTACGAGAGCCACGCCCGACCACACCTATTGGAGACCCACACACATGGCATGATTATGCTCAGAGGTTATATGAGGTACCTAGGCAGCCTCCCATTCCCCAGCCACTTGAGCCTCGCCCTACTAGTTCTTCTCTCTTCACAGCAAAGATGGTTGAGAGGGCCATACGACGACTTCGACATGGACGTTCGACAGACCACGCAGGATTGAAGAGCGAGCATCTCATATATGCAGCCTCCACTATAGCCCCGTTGATTGCACATGTCTTCAACCGGGCTATAGGAGAGGGCTTCCCAGAGGAGTGGACTAGGCACACCATTGTGCCTATCCACAAATCTGGCGACACCCTGGATCCAGGGAACTACAGGACCATTATGATTGGCCACACCATGGCCAAACTATACGGTGCCATACTTGAGGCAGAGCTCAGTTCATATGCAGAGACTGAGGGGCTACGAGCACGAGGCCAGGCAGGTTTTCGACGAGCTTTCTCTACTATTGATCACATCTTCATTCTGCGCTGCCTCATTGATGGGGCAAGGGTGCGGAAGAAGAGGCTATATTGCTGCTTTGTGGACTTCCGCAAAGCTTTTGATACAGTGCCGCGAGAGAGGCTCTTCCAACGCCTCCAGAGCTTGGGAGTACCATCAGGGATGATTTGGGCCATCTATGCACTCTATGAGCAGGTGACTGGGAGGGTACGGTGTCCAGGAGGTATGTCTGAGGCCATTGCTAGCACCATCGGTGTTAAGCAAGGCTGCCCACTCTCTCCCACTCTATTTGGTCTCTACATTGACGAGATTGAGGACTACATTCTCCGAGCTGGAGGAGAGGGTGCAGACCTCGCAGGTACACATGTCCACATTTTATTATATGCCGATGACATTGTCTTGATTTCAGAGTCACCCGAGGGATTACAGCGCCACCTTGAGGCCCTGGATGACTTTTGTACACAGAGGGGCTTGACAGTAAACCTTGGCAAGACCAAGGTCATGATCTTCCACACCTCCCCCATGGTGAGGAATGGAGCAGGATTCAGAGCTGGTGGTGGACAGATTGAGGTGGTCACTTCCTATGTCTATCTCGGAGTCACATTCACGAGCTTGCCTGGCCCCTTCAGCATGAGACAGGCAGCCACCGATAGACTCACACGTGGATATGCAGCTTTAGCCATGTTAGAACGGAGATGTCACCAAGCACACTTCCAGGAGCCCCGCACGAAGGGCTGGCTATTTGACACACTGGTCAGACCAGCTATGATGTATGCTGCGACGGTTTGGGCCCCAGGTCTCACAGTCACCCAGTGGAGTGCGATCGAGAGGCCACAGGTACGTATGATCTCGCGATTATTTCGTGGGAAACAGTCGGTGCCACATGACATCATCAGGGCAGAGCTAGCTGCACCACCCATGGCAGTAGAGGCACTATTCCAGACTATCTGCTTTATTCAGAGGATTAGGGACCTCCCTACAGATAGACTCACACACAGAGCTCTTGAGGCATCTATACAGATATCAGAGTTAGGATATGAGAGAGCTTGGTACACTCAGGTTAGAGTCTGGTTTGATAGTCATGGACTTGATATGGACAGATTGCCGCCTTTTCAGTATGACCCAGACTCACCTCACATCCACCTCTCTCGTCGTGAGAGGAATGTTGTGCTCAGACAGGATCTCTGGCAGCTCTACATTAGTCAGACATGGCACACACCACACATGGGATCGAGACTATCGCACTATCGAGACCAGTTCATAGACATACTAGCTGACGGTTTCATCCAGCGACCACGCTACATGGATACTCACATGCCTCATAGCTTGAGGGTAGCGATTGGCCAGCTGAGAGTCTCATCACACCGACTCGAGATTGAGACGGGCAGAGCCGCAGACATTCCCAGAGAGGAGCGGATATGCAGAGTATGCAGAGTAGAGATGGAGGATGAGGAGCACTTTGTATGCAGATGTAGCGCATATGATGGCATCAGAGGCAGATACGAGACTCTGTTTGCAGGGCAGCCCACCCTCCGAGAGATCATGGACTCTAGAGACCAGCGACAGTTCGGGCGATTCTTACTAGAGATACAGAGTCACAGAGATTCCCTACTCCAGCCTACTGTAGCACTCCATACAGGAGGGAGACAGAGTCAGCTCACTGACTTCTTTATTCCACGACGTGCTGCAGCCCTCCCCCCCTCAGCCCACATACCGAGCGGGGTGACTCTTCAGCAGGCTCAGATATCTCGAGCTAGGAGACGACCCCGTGCTATAGGATATCGGGCCCCGAGACTTCACCGACACCAGATTGCGGAGATCCAGGCTTGTGACCATCGCGCCATGGAGGAGAGACGATCCCAGATGATGGCCGATCCCGTTGCAGCCATCAGGGTGGCCCTGACTCCACCTCCACCTATGTATCACATATTACATCCCACCCACTAGCACAGGATGGAGCTAGTTAGTCGTTTTAGATGCATTCTCATGGTTGTTGTACTACCCTTTTGCATATAGACTATCATAGATATCGCACTCCATACACCCCCCCACCACTTTCATGGGTATCCCCACATGCATACTACGGAGATCTATATCAGCTTAACCAGTTTCTTTTCAGCACTTTTATCTTTTCTGATTGACAGAAGATACACCCATGTACATCGATTTGTCTCATAGGCCGAGTTCGGCCTCCTAATAGACGTAAAAACACTTTCTTTCTTTCTTTCTCTCTCTCTCTCTCTCTCTCTCTCTCTCTCTCTCTCTCTCTCTCTCTCTCTCTCTCTCTCTCTCTCTCTCTCTCTCTCTCTCTCTCTCTCTCTCTCTCTCTCTCTCTCTCTCTCTCTCTCTCTCTCTCTGACTCTGATTTTAGGGTTTCAAAGCCCTGATTTAGGGTTTGGCAATTGTAACCTGCTGTGCAAACAGCCACAACCATCTACCCTCTTCTCTTTCTCTCTCCCTCTCTCTCTCATGGCTCCCAAGCTGGACGAACAGTTGGCCACCTTAGAGCATGCCCTCCGAGAGTTGATAGGAAAACACAAGAAAGAAGGAGATTCTGCACTGAACGGGGTTACCCGTAGAGTTGTCGCCCTCGAAACCAAGGTGACAACCTTGGAGAAGGAAAACGAATCCCTTCGGGAAGAGCTTCTCGCTACCCGCAAGCAGCACTCACAAGACCTGGAGGAGTTGCACAATGCGCTTACTGATATGAAAACGAAACTGGACAGCATGCACGAGGAGGGGGAGATCGCTCCACACCTAGAGGACATTCGGGTGACCATCAAGAAGGAGTGTATGGAGGTGGTGCAGAACGAGCTTGAGACTAAGAAAGATGGATGGGTCGAGGTTGTCAAAAAGAACCTTCGACAGGAGGCAAAGAAGAACCACCACCATGAGGAGATCCACATAGTGCATACCACCATTGAGGAGGAGCGGATGCGACAGGCCCGCAGGCTCAATGTTCGCGTCTCCGGCCTCACAGAGACAGACGGTTCACCAGAGCAGGACGGGCGTCGCTTGTGCACATTACTTGGATACCGCGCGGATGAGCCTCTTCCTTTCACCAGAGTATGGAGAGGACGGGACACCACACGGAGAAGAGCACTTATCCTTCAGTTCTCAGATGAGGCAAGGAGGAGAGACTTTCTCAGACGACGGGCGGTACTACGCACTACACCGGGCACCCCCATCTATTTGGATGACGACCTCACACGGATGCAGGTAGAACACAGACGGGCATGCATGCCACGCGTCCTCCAGGCAAGACGGGAGGGACATCGTGCCCTCTACAGAGAGGGTCGGATCATCATTGATGGACGGCCCATTGACTAGGGATTCGCGGCCTATGAGACAGCACAGCAGGAGGTGCACATTGCAGTCTGGAACTGCAATGGATCTTTATGGACACATCCAGGGCCCCTCGAGGAGGTGATGGAGGGCAGAGACATTATCTTCTTGACAGAGACACACGAGAGCCCGGGGAGGAGCCTACCGAGGATTGAGGGCTATATGTGGGAGTCAGCTCACCGCCGTCAGATGAGACAGCACACCACACGAGGATCAGGAGGAGTAGCCGTGCTCTATAGACAGTCGTTACAGCACAGGGTACAGGTGGTAGCCAGACACCCAGAGGCACGTTTCATGTGGATACGCTTGCAGCTATCAGAGGAGAGAGCAGCGTACTTCGTCGTATGCTATATTGCACCCATTGGTTCACGCTTCACACATTCCCCTGAGCAGCCATCAGGAGGGGAGGGACCAGACACCACATCGCCATATGACTGCCTCAGTGACACGATTATGGAGTATACCGGGAATCGGGATGGGTGAAGTCTTCCTTGTAGGAGACTTCAATGCCCGCACTCAGAGCCACCAGTGTGATATCTACGACCTTGACGACCCTGAGATGCTTCGTACCATAGAGGACATGCCTACACTCAGAGCCTCAGCCGACACTGCCACACCCACCTTATATGACCGACACTTACTCCAGATGGGAGAAGCACACCGTCTCGTTATATATAATGGGATGGGGAGCTGGCCCACCTCGCGCGGTCTCACCTGCATTCCACCCACGACACCACAGGGGGGCAGTGTGGTAGACTATGTTATCGGGCCCCCGGAGGCGACACATCTGATCACCTCATTCACTATCCCACCCTTACCGATTGGAGCTGATCACGCATATCTTGCCCTATCCATTCGCGGCTCACCATGCATACCCCACCCCGTCACCACACAACCACGAGCCCGTGCCACCATTCACTTTAGACATGAGCTAGCACATATCTATAGCTCCCATGTTCGAGAGCGCATCTACTCCCTTGATCCCTCTGCCTCCTTGGACACCCTCACCGCCCACTTCTCCTCGATCCTCCATACATCTGCTACTCTCAGCTTCCCATACACCACCCACAGCACTGCACATCCGACACGGCTGGGGCATACACCCCAGAATACATGGTACGATGAGGAGTGTAGGCGACTATACCGACATCTCAGAGCACAGAGTATCTTGGGATCCATCACAGAGAGGGAGGCACGACGACAGATGCGAGCCCTCACACGCCGGAAGCGGCGAGCTTTCGAGGAGCGACAGGAGGCAGAGTTGATCGACCTTCTCATGAGTAGGGATTGTGCCACCGCGTGGAGGGCACTACGTGAGCCACGTCCACCTACACCCATAGCCGATCCTTCGACTTGGCACACCTACGCCCAGAGGTTATATAACGTCCCAGGACAGCCACCATTACCGATTCCTTCCACACCGCATCCGGTGATATCCACCCTCTTCACAGCAGGCATGGTACGACAGGCCATCCATAGGCTACAGCATGGCCATTCAGCAGACCACACGGGGCTACAGGGAGAGCACTTTATATACGCAGCAGATGTAGTTTCCCACTTGATCGCCCATCTCTTCAACCGTGCTTTGGTTGAGGGATTACCAGACTCATGGACTATGCATACCATTACGCCTATCCATAAGTCCGGTGATATGATGGACCCAAGGAACTACAGGACTATTATGATAGGCCATATCCTCGCCAAGATCTATGGGGCAGTACTAGAGGCAGAGCTCAGTACACACGCTCAGGCAGCGGGGATCAGAGCACCAGGCCAGGCAGGCTTCCGCCGCACTTTCTCCACCATCGACCACATCTTCGTGCTTCGTTGCTTGATTGAGAGCGCGAAGGCGAGGAAGCAGAGACTATACTGTTGCTTTGTGGATTTCCGCAAAGCCTTCGACATGGTCCCTCGAGAGAGACTACTACGGAGGCTCCAAGAGTTACAGCTTCCATCAGACATGCTATGGGCCATCCACGCTTTGTATGCACGAGTCACAGGCAGGGTACGCTGCCCCGGCGGTCTATCAGACAGCCTTGTTAGCACCATTGGTGTGAAACAAGGTTGCCCCCTCTCACCCACTCTCTTCGGTCTCTACATCGACGAGATCACGGAGTATATACAGCGAGCAAGAGGGAGAGGAGGAGACATCGGAGGTATGCCAGTACATATCCTATTATATGCTGATGACATTGTCCTGCTCTCAGAGTCACAGGAGGGGTTGCAGTCACATTTACAGGCGCTCGATACCTTTTGCATGGAGAGAGGACTCACAGTGAACCTTGGCAAGACCAAGGTCATGATCTTCCATACCTCCAAGACAGTACGCCATCGCGCCTCTTTCACAGCAGAAGGAGGACAGATAGAGGTAGTGGACTCCTACGTCTACCTAGGTATCACCTTCTCGGGCAGCACAGGGGTATTCTCCATGGCACAGGCTGCGAGAGATAGATTGACGCGAGGTTATGCAGCACTTGCAGGATTGGAGAGACGCTGCTTTCAGACACATTTTCAGGAGCCCCGGACTAAGGGGTGGCTCTTTGACACTCTAGTGACACCCGCATTGATGTACGCAGCAGCAGTATGGGCACCAGGGATCACAGAGGCGATGTGGACACAGATTGAGAGGCCCCAGATCACCATGATATCACGCTTGCTGCGCAGCAAGCCCTCCGTTCCACATGACATTATACGAGCTGAGCTTGGCACACCACCGATGCTAGTGGAGGCCCTCTTCCAGTTGGTGACCTTTATTCTGAGAGTCAGTGAGCTCCCCACTAGCCGACTCACCAGGCTTGCATTTGAGAGCTCTAGACATTTGGCAGAGACAGGGCATGAGAGAGTATGGTATGCACAGACTTACCGATGGTTAGCAGACCATGGCATGAGCATTACGGATCTCCCCCCTTTTCAGTATGACCTCTCTTCCCCCCACATTACCCTCTCTCGTTCGGAGAGGAATAGGATCATCCGTCAGGACCTACTACAGATACACGCCAGGGAGACATGGATAGCACCACGAGAGCCTCTTCCCACAAAGAGGCAACACTACAGAGAGCACTTCCTAACTGTGACAGCGGATGGTTTCATTCAGAGACCACGATACATGGATACATATATGGCACCAGCTGAGAGAGTGGCCATTGGGCAGCTCAGAGTATCATCACACCAGCTCGAGATTGAGATTGGGCGAGCCACACATACCCCCAGGGATGAGCGATTATGCAGGATATGTAGAGAGGAGGTGGAGGACGAGGAGCACTACACATGTAGATGCCAGGCATATGAGGACATCAGAGACCGCTACCCACAGCTCTTCAGGGGGCCTAGAGAGATCAGGGCTTTATTGGGGACAGAGGACCAGCGCCCTCTAGGTCGTTTCCTAGTAGAGCTCCAGCACCACCGCGCATCACTCCTCCAGCAGCAGATGGAGATACACCTGGCCCCCCCCCCCTCAGACTCATATTACAGATTTTTTCAGACCCACATACACTCGAGGGCCCAGCTCGATGCGGGGTGTCACATTACACAGAGCAGATGAGCTTAGACTACAGCGTCGACGACCGAGACCCCCTGTCCGGAGAGCTCGTCCACATCAGAGAGCGATTCAGGCGATTCACGCACGCCATGACATGGAGATACAGAGACGTCAGCAGCGCACCCCTATCGATTTGGACACCCAGAGCATTTTGAGGATCGCCATGATGCCTTACCCACCGATGCATTATATCCTACACCCACTCCAGGCATTTAGGGGGTTGTGACACCATCGAGCCTCCCCTCCCTATGCATACCATGTTTGTATCTCACCCATTGAGCATATAGAGTGCATACCCATAGCACCCCACACCCTTGATGCAAGCTACTATCCCTCCTTTTATACCCGTTTGTAGTACTCACACTTTATTTTCGTTTTGGATCACAGTGGATTGGATCATACTGATGTATATGTTTTGTCTCATAGGCCGATTTTGGCCTCTAATAGACGTTAAAAAGTCTTTCTTTCTTTCTTTCTTTCTCTCTCTCCCCCCCCCCATGGCTCCCAAACTGGAGGAAGAGCTGGCCACCTTGGAGCATGCCCTCCGAGAGTTGATAGGAAAACACAAGAAAGAAGGAGATTCTGCACTGAACGGGGTTACCCGCAGAGTTGTCGCCCTCGAAGCCAAGGTGGCAACCTTGGAGAAGGAAAACGAATCCCTTCAGGAAGAGCTTCTTGCTACCCGAGAGCAGCACTCACGGGACCAGGAGGAGTTGCACACTGAGCTTACTGATATGAAAACGAAACTGGACAGCATGCACGAGGAGGGGGAGATCGCTCCACAGCTAGAGGACATTCGGTTGACTATCAAGAAGGAGTGTATGGAAGTGGTGCAGAGCGAGCTTGAGACTAAGAAAGATGGATGGGTCGAGGTTGTAAAAAAGAACCTTCGACAGGAGGCAAAGAAGAACCACCACCATGAGGAGATCCACATAGTGCATACCACCATTGAGGAGGAGCGGATGCGACAGGCTCGCAGGCTCAATGTTCGCATCTCCGGCCTCACAGAGACAAACGGATCACCAGAGCAGGACGGGCGTCGCTTGTGCACATTACTTGGATACCGCACGGATGAGCCTCTCCCTTTCACCAGAGCTTGGAGAGCATGACGGGACACCACACGGAGGAGAGCACTTATCCTTCAGTTCTCAGATGAGGCCGGGAGGAGAGACTTCCTCAAACGACGGGCGGTACTACGCACTACACCGGGCACCCCCATCTATTTGGATGACGACCTCACACGGATGCAGGTAGAGCACAGATGGGCATGCATGCCGCGTGTCCTCCAGGCCATACGAGAGGGACATCGTGCCCTATATAGAGACGGTCGGGTCATCATTGATGGACGGCCCATTGACTAGGGATTCGCGGCCTATGAGACAGCAAAGCACGAGGTGCACATTGTAGTCTGGAACTGCAATGGATCTTTGTGGACACATCCGTCTCGAGGAGGTGATGGAGGGCAAAGACATTATCTTCTTGACAGAGACACACGAGAGCCCGAGGAGGAGCCTACCGAGGATTGAGGGCTATATGTGGGAGTCAGCTCACCGCCGCAAGATGAGACAGCACACCACACGAGGATCAAGAGGAGTAGCCATGCTCTATAGACAGTCGCTACAACACAGGGTACAAGTGGTAGCCAGAGACCCAGAGGCACGTTTCACGTGGATACGCCTCCAACTATCTGAGGAGAGAGCAGCGTACTTTGCCATATGCTATATTGCACCCATTGGTTCGCGCTTCACACATTCCCCCGAGAAGCTATCAGGGGGCAGGGACCAGACACCGTATCGCCATATGACTGCCTCAGTGACACGATTATGGAGTATACCGAGATGGGTGAAGTCTTCCTTGTAGGAGACTTCAATGCCCGCACTCAGAGCCACCAGTGTGATATCTACGACTTTGACGACCCTGAGATGCTTCGTACCATATAGGACATGCCTACACTCAGAGCCTCAGCCGACACCGTCACACCCACCTCATACGGCCGACACCTACTCCAGATGGGAGCAGCACACCGTCTCGTTATATATAATGGGATGGGGACCTGGCCCACCTCGAGCGGTCTCACCTGCATTCCACCCATGACACCACAAGGGGGCAGTGTGGTAGACTATGTTATCGGACCCCCGGAGGCGACACATCTCATCACCTCATTCACTATCCCACCCTTACCGATTGGAGCTGATCACGCATATCTTGACCTATCCATTCGCGGCTCACCATGCATATCCCACCCCGTCACCATACAGCCACGAACCCATACCACCATTCACTTTAGACATGAACTAGCATATATCTATAGCTCCCATGTTCGAAAGCGCATCTACTCCCTTGATCCCTCTGCCTCCTTGGACACCCTCACCGCCCACTTCTCCTCGATCCTCCATACATATGCTACTCTCAGCTTCCCATACACTACCCACAGCACTGCACATTCGACACGGCTGGGGCATACACCCCAGGATAGATGGTACGATGAGGAGTGTAGGCGACTATACCGACATCTCAGAGGACAGAGTATCTTGGGATCCATCACAGAGAGGGAGGCACGACGAAAGATGCGAGCCCTCACACGCCGGAAGCGGCGAGCTTTCGAGGTGCGACAGGAGGGCAGAGTTGATCGACCTTCTCATGAGTAGAGATTGTGCCACAGCGTGGAGGGCACTACGTGAGCCACGCCGACCTACACCCATAGGAGATCCTCCGACTTGGCACACCTACGCCCAGAGGTTATATGACGTCCCAGGACAGCCACCATTACCGATTCCTTCCACACCGCGTCCTGTGATATCCACCCTCTTCACGGCAGGCATGGTACGACAGGCCATCCATAGGCTACAGCATGGCCGCTCAGCAGACCACACGGGGCTACAAGGAGAGCACTTTATATATGCAGTAGATGTAGTTTCCCACTTGATCGCCCATCTCTTCAACCGTGCTTTGGTTGAGGGATTACCCGACTCATGGACTATGCATACCATTACGCCTATCCATAAGTCCGGCAATATGATGGACTCAGGGAACTACATGACTATTATGATAGGCCATATCCTCGCCAAGATCTATGGGGCAGTACTAGAGGCAGAGCTCAGTACACAGGCTGAGGAAGCTTGGATCAGAGCACCCCGCCAGGCGGAAGCCTGCCTGCACTTTCTCCACCATTGACCACATCTTCGTGCTTCGTTGCTTGATTGAGAGTGCGAAGGCGAGGAAGCAGAGACTATACTGTTGCTTTGTGGATTTCCGCAAAGCCTTCGACATGGTCCCTCGAGAGAGACTACTACAGAGGCTCCAGGAGTTACAACTACCATCAGACATGCTATGGGCCATCCACGCTTTGTATGCACGAGTCACAGGCAGGGTACGCTGCCCCGGCGGTCTATCAGACAGCCTTGTTAGCACCATTGGTGTGAAACAAGGTTGCCCTCTCTCACCCACTCTCTTCGGTCTCTACATCGACGAGATCACGGAGTATATACAGCGAGCAGGAGGGAGAGGAGACCTCGGAGGTACGCCAGTACACATCCTATTATATGCTGATGACATTGTCTTGCTTTTCTGAGTCACAGGAGGGGTCGCAGTCACATTTACAGGCACTCGATACCTTCTGCATGGAGAGAGGACTCACAGTGAACCTTGGCAAGACCAAGGTCATGATCTTTCATACCTCCAGGACAGTACGCCATCGCGCCTCTTTCACTGCAGCTGGAGGACAGATAGAGGTAGTGGACTCCTACGTCTACCTAGGTGTCCCCTTCTCAGGTAGCACAGGGGTATTCTCCATGGCACAGGCAGCGAGAGATAGATTGACGCGAGGCTATGCGGCACTTGCAGGATTGGAGAGACGTTGCTTTCAGACACATTTTCAGGAGCCTCAGACTAAGGGGTGGCTCTTTGACACTGGTGACCCCCGCATTGATGTATGCAGCAGCAGTTTGGGCACCTGGGATCACGGAGGCGATGTGGACGCAGATTGAGAGGCCCCGGGTCATCATGATCTCACGCTTGCTGCGCAGCAAGCCCTCCGTTCCACATGACATTATACGAGCTGAGCTTGGCACACCACCGATGCTAGTGGAGGCCCTCTTCCAGTTGGTGACCTTTATTCTGAGAGTCAGAGAGCTCCCCACCAGCAGACTCACTAGGCTTGCATTTGAGAGCTCTAGACATTTGGCAAAGACAGGGCATGAGAGAGTATGGTATGCACAGACTTACCGATGGTTAGCAGACCATGGCATGAGCATTACGGATCTCCCCCCTTTTCAGTATGACCTCTCTTCCCCCCACATTACCCTCTCTCGTTCGGAGAGGAATAGGATCATCCGTCATGACCTACTACAGATACACGTCAGGGAGACATGGATAGCACCACGGGAGCCTCTTCCCACAAAGAGGCAACACTATAGAGAACACTTCCTGACTGTGACAGCGGATGGTTTCATTCAGAGACCACGATACATGGATACATATATGGCACCAGCTGAGAGAGTGGCCATTGGGCAGCTCAGAGTATCATCACACCAGCTCGAGATTGAGGTTGGGCGAGCCACACATACCCCGAGGGATGAGAGATTATGCAGGATATGTAGAGAGGAGGTGGAGGACAAGGAGCACTACACATGAGATGCCAGGCATATGAGGACATCAGAGACCGCTACCCACAGCTCTTCAAGGGGCCCAGAGAGATCAGGGCTTTATTGGGGACAGAGGACCAGCGCCCTCTAGGTCGTTTCCTAGTAGAGCTCCAGCACCGCCATGCATCACTCCTCCAGCAGTAGATGGAGATACACCTGGCCCCCCCCTCAGACTTATATTACAGCTTTTTTCAGACCCACGACCACTCGAGGACCAAGCTCGATGCAGGGTGTCACATTACACAGAGCAGAGGAGCTTAGACGACAACGTCGACGACCGAGACCTCGAGTCCGGAAAGCCCGTCCACATGAGAGAGATTCAGGCGATTCACGCACGCCATGACATGGAGATATTGAGACGTCAACAGCGCACCCCTATCGATTTGGACGTTCAGAGCATTTTGAGGATCGCCATGATGCCTTACCCACCGATTCATTATATCCTACACCCACTCAAGGCATTTAGTGGGTTGTGATACCATCGAGCCTCCCCTCCCTATGCATATCATATTTGTATCTCACCCATTGAGCATATAGAGTGCATACCCATTGCACCCCACACCCTTGATGCCAGTTACTATCCACTCCTTTTATACCCGTTTGCGGTACTCAGACTTTATTTTCCTTTTGGGATCAGAGTGGATTGGATCATACTGATGTATATGTTTTGTCTCCTAGGCCGATTTTGGCCTCTAATAGACGTTAAAAAGTCTCTCTCTCTCTCTCTCTCTCTCTCTCTCTCTCTCTCTCTCTCTCTCTCTCTCTCTCTCTCTCTCTCTCTCTCTCTCTCTCTCTCTCTCTCTCTCCCCCACCCTTGCTCCATCGCGCATCGGGCGCGCTCCCGTCTTCATCGCAAGTCTTTAGGCTCAGTACTCTGAGCATTCTTTCATCTTCGAATGCAATGAGCGCTACGGCTAAGAAGGACGATTTGACAAAAATGGAGGACAAACTGACCATAGCTATCAAAGAAAACAAGAAGATGGTGGACTCCACTATCACGGCCATCATCAGCCGCCTCTCAAAGCTCGAGAAGGAAGTAGAAACATATCATAAGGAGAGGGAAGCATGGCAAAAAGAGAAAGAAGAATGGACTAAGGAGAGGGCAAACATGAAAGAGGAATTGGAGCTCCTCAAAGCTTCAATGGTCTCTCTTCACCCGAAGAGGGAGAGATTAATATGAACAAGACAGAAGCTCTCAAAGAAGAACTCACCAAATCCTTGACCGAGAGCATGGAAAACAAATTAGAAGCTACCAAAGAAGGGTGGATCGACATAGTGAAGAAGAACATCAAAAAAGAAGCCAAAGAGAAAGCACAAAAGGAAGAAGCCCTCATCGTGCACACCACTATTGAGGAAGAAAAGATGAGACATGCCCGCCGTCTCAATGTACGCATCACGGGCATTGAAGAAAAAGAAGGCTCTACCCCCGAGTCCGATGGGAAAACACTATGCAAGATACTCGGCTACAAAGAGGAGTCCCCCCCATTCATCAAGTCTTGGAGAACGGGACGAGACCCCACGAAGAAGAGAGCTCTCATTCTACACTTCCCTTCCGAAGATATAAGATCTACTTTCCTACGCAGGAGGGTGATTTTGAGAGCACTTGATGGCCCCCCCATCTACCTTGACGATGATCTCACACCCATGCAGGTAGCACACCGTCGTGCATGCATGCCGAGAGTACATCAAGCTCGCAAAGAAGGAAAGAAGGCTTCATACAGAGATGGTCGTGTCATCATTGATGGCAAGGCCATCCCATAGGGATTCGCGGCCTGTGAGACACTCGAGGAGATACACCTTGCAGTTTGGAACTGCAATGGAGATCTATGGACACACCCAGAGAGATTGGAAGAGGTGCGCAAAGACAAAGACATCATTATGCTCACAGAGACACATGAGAGCCCGAACCGGGGCCTACCTCGTGTCCACGGTTTTCAGTGGGAGTCCACATACAGAGAGTGTACACGTCAGCACACCACCCGAGGATCGGGAGGAGTAGCCATACTCTTTAGAGATGGACTTCAGAGCAAGATACAGATAGTCGCACGTGATTCACAGGCCAGATATCTTTGGATTCGACTCCAGCTCTCGCAGGAGCGGATCATCTTCATAGCATTATGCTACTTTGCTCCTTCTAGCTCGCGTTTCGCTATCATAGATCGAGAGGAGGACTCACCATACACTTGCTTGTCAGAAGAGATTACAGAGTACTCTGCATTAGGGGAAGTCTTCCTTATGGGAGACTTCAATGCCAGGACAGGCAATGATCAGTGTGAGATATTTGACCCAGAAGACCCGGAGATACTACATACCATAGAGGATGAGTCTACAGCTCGAGCTTCAGCTGACCCTACACACACTCACTATGGCACTCACCTACTCAGACTAGGCTCTCGACATAATCTCGTTATCTACAACGGGATGACTCAGTGGCCTACCTCAGGAGGATTGACATGCATACCACACTCAGTCACAGATGGCGGGGGAAGTACAGTAGATTACGTCATGGGGTCCAGAGAGCCATCCACCTACTTACCTCATTCACCATCCCACCCATACCCATTGGGGCCGATCACACATACCTCGCACTCTCCCTGAAGGGAGACACCCCTACACGCATACCCGCAGCACGCATCCCACACACCACCATCCACTTCACACACGAGCTAGCTCACATATATGCGGCTCGAGTCGAGCAGGGTCTTCTCTTACTTCATCCTGACACTCCACTATCCCTACTCACCTCTCAGATAGCATCAGTTCTTCAGACATCAGCCATCAGCTCCTTCCCACACACCATCCATTCTCGTCACACACCTCCTCCCGGGACTATGCCACAACATCGTTGGTATGATGAGGATTGCAGAGATCTTTACCGCCGACTACGAGCTCAGCGAGCATTGGGAGAGATCACAGAGAGAGAGGCCAAGGGACAGATGAAGACTCTCACACGTCGAAAGAGGCGAGCCTTTGAGGAGGCACAGGAGCTTGAGCTATACCATCTCTTTATGAGTATGGACAGTGCTGCAGCATGGCGCAGCCTACGAGAGCCACGCCCGACCACACCTATTGGAGACCCACACACATGGCATGATTATGCTCAGAGGTTATATGAGGTACCTAGGCAGCCTCCCATTCCCCAGCCACTTGAGCCTCGCCCTACTAGTTCTTCTCTCTTCACAGCAAAGATGGTTGAGAGGGCCATACGACGACTTCGACATGGACGTTCGACAGACCACGCAGGATTGAAGAGCGAGCATCTCATATATGCAGCCTCCACTATAGCCCCGTTGATTGCACATGTCTTCAACCGGGCTATAGGAGAGGGCTTCCCAGAGGAGTGGACTAGGCACACCATTGTGCCTATCCACAAATCTGGCGACACCCTGGATCCAGGGAACTACAGGACCATCATGATTGGCCACACCATGGCCAAACTATACGGTGCCATACTTGAGGCAGAGCTCAGTTCATATGCAGAGACTGAGGGGCTACGAGCACGAGGCCAGGCAGGTTTTCGACGAGCTTTCTCTACTATTGATCACATCTTCATTCTGCGCTGCCTCATTGATGGGGCAAGGGTGCGGAAGAAGAGGCTATATTGCTGCTTTGTGGACTTCCGCAAAGCTTTTGATACAGTGCCGCGAGAGAGGCTCTTCCAACGCCTCCAGAGCTTGGGAGTACCATCAGGGATGATTTGGGCCATCTATGCACTCTATGAGCAGGTGACTGGGAGGGTACGGTGTCCAGGAGGTATGTCTGAGGCCATTGCTAGCACCATCGGTGTTAAGCAAGGCTGCCCACTCTCTCCCACTCTATTTGGTCTCTACATTGACGAGATTGAGGACTACATTCTCCGAGCTGGAGGAGAGGGTGCAGACCTCGCAGGTACACATGTCCACATTTTATTATATGCCGATGACATTGTCTTGATTTCAGAGTCACCCGAGGGATTACAGCGCCACCTTGAGGCCCTGGATGACTTTTGTACACAGAGGGGCTTGACAGTAAACCTTGGCAAGACCAAGGTCATGATCTTCCACACCTCCCCCATGGTGAGGAATGGAGCAGGATTCAGAGCTGGTGGTGGACAGATTGAGGTGGTCACTTCCTATGTCTATCTCGGAGTCACATTCACGAGCTTGCCTGGCCCCTTCAGCATGAGACAGGCAGCCACCGATAGACTCACACGTGGATATGCAGCTTTAGCCATGTTAGAACGGAGATGTCACCAAGCACACTTCCAGGAGCCCCGCACGAAGGGCTGGCTATTTGACACACTGGTCAGACCAGCTATGATGTATGCTGCGACGGTTTGGGCCCCAGGTCTCACAGTCACCCAGTGGAGTGCGATCGAGAGGCCACAGGTACGTATGATCTCGCGATTATTTCGTGGGAAACAGTCGGTGCCACATGACATCATCAGGGCAGAGCTAGCTGCACCACCCATGGCAGTAGAGGCACTATTCCAGACTATCTGCTTTATTCAGAGGATTAGGGACCTCCCTACAGATAGACTCACACACAGAGCTCTTGAGGCATCTATACAGATATCAGAGTTAGGATATGAGAGAGCTTGGTACACTCAGGTTAGAGTCTGGTTTGATAGTCATGGACTTGATATGGACAGATTGCCGCCTTTTCAGTATGACCCAGACTCACCTCACATCCACCTCTCTCGTCGTGAGAGGAATGTTGTGCTCAGACAGGATCTCTGGCAGCTCTACATTAGTCAGACATGGCACACACCACACATGGGATCGAGACTATCGCACTATCGAGACCAGTTCATAGACATACTAGCTGACGGTTTCATCCAGCGACCACGCTACATGGATACTCACATGCCTCATAGCTTGAGGGTAGCGATTGGCCAGCTGAGAGTCTCATCACACCGACTCGAGATTGAGACGGGCAGAGCCGCAGACATTCCCAGAGAGGAGCGGATATGCAGAGTATGCAGAGTAGAGATGGAGGATGAGGAGCACTTTGTATGCAGATGTAGCGCATATGATGGCATCAGAGGCAGATACGAGACTCTGTTTGCAGGGCAGCCCACCCTCCGAGAGATCATGGACTCTAGAGACCAGCGACAGTTCGGGCGATTCTTACTAGAGATACAGAGTCACAGAGATTCCCTACTCCAGCCTACTGTAGCACTCCATACAGGAGGGAGACAGAGTCAGCTCACTGACTTCTTTATTCCACGACGTGCTGCAGCCCTCCCCCCCTCAGCCCACATACCGAGCGGGGTGACTCTTCAGCAGGCTCAGATATCTCGAGCTAGGAGACGACCCCGTGCTATAGGATATCGGGCCCCGAGACTTCACCGACACCAGATTGCGGAGATCCAGGCTTGTGACCATCGCGCCATGGAGGAGAGACGATCCCAGATGATGGCCGATCCCGTTGCAGCCATCAGGGTGGCCCTGACTCCACCTCCACCTATGTATCACATATTACATCCCACCCACTAGCACAGGATGGAGCTAGTTAGTCGTTTTAGATGCATTCTCATGGTTGTTGTACTACCCTTTTGCATATAGACTATCATAGATATCGCACTCCATACACCCCCCACCACTTTCATGGGTATCCCCACATGCATACTACGGAGATCTATATCAGCTTAACCAGTTTCTTTTCAGCACTTTTATCTTTTCTGATTGACAGAAGATACACCCATGTACATCGATTTGTCTCATAGGCCGAGTTCGGCCTCCTAATAGACGTAAAAACACTTTCTTTCTTTCTTTCTCTCTCTCTCTCTCTCTCTCTCTCTCTCTCTCTCTCTCTCTCTCTCTCTCTCTCTCTCTCTCTCTCTCTCTCTCTCTCTCTCTCTCTCTCTCTCTCTCTCTCTCTCTCTCTCTCTCTCTCTCTCTCTCTCTCTCTCTCTTCTCTCTCTCTCTCTCTATCTATCTATCTATCTATCTATCTATCTATATATATATATATATATATATATATATATATATATATATATATATATATATATATATATATATATACATATATATATATATATATATATATATATATACATATACATATACATATATATATATATATATATATATATATATATATATATATATACATATACATATATATATATATATATATATATATATATATATATGTGTATATATATATATATATATATACATATATATATATATACACATATATATATATATATATATATATATATATATATATATATATATATGTATATGTATATGTATATGTATATATATATATATATATATATATATATATATATATATATATATATATATATATATATATATATATATGTATATGTATATGTATATATATATAGGTGTGTGTGTGTGTATGTATGTGTATATGTGTGTGTGTGTCTATGTATGTATGTGTGTGTATGTATGTGTATATATGTGTGTATGTATGTGTATATATGTGTGTATTTATATTAATGGACGAACCTTACCCTCGAGGTAAGGTTCTTTCCTCGAACCGAATATGTACCGAACCTTACAAACCTACCACCTTGGCTTTCATACAAATTGTTGGTTTTCAAACCCACAATCAATATAGAGACAAAAAGAAATAGAAACAAGAAAGAGAATAGACAAGACACATGAGAGAGAAAGGAACCAAGCTCCACATATATTGCATGCATAATATGAATGAAGTACATGAAGTTTCGAGATAGCATGTAAGATATGCTTGAAGATGTTGTGGCTACTGATAACTCCACAGTCTCCATAGATTTGAGAATAACCTCCTCCAAATATAGATATGCTCTAAGGCTGCTACACACCTTGTTGAAGATGAAGTACATACAACTCCACCTCTTCAAGTGAAGGAAGAGTCATCCTCCTCCAAGCTCTGGAGAATCTCCTCGGATGATGATAAGAGCCACCAAGTGTTGCCTATCATGTCTTATGACCTCACAAGCTGGGCATCAATTTCTAGCAAAAAGCTGCATTAAAGCTTATGTTTTCTTTTCAGAAAAACTCATCTCATGTTGTTGCCTAGCTTTTTGATAATTGTTAGCTTTTCTAGTGTTCTATCCTAGCCATTGATTAAATAAAACCTAATGCTGCCATGTGTTAATTAAAAACCATGTGCAATTTAAAAGCATGTTCAAATTAATAGCATATGCAGAAATTAGGCTTTCAGTTTTGGCCCTCCAAATGTTGTTTAAATGCTAAGTGTGATATATCAATGAATAGCTCTTGAAAGTACTTCCCAAATCTGTAATAAAATTCAATTGCCAATTTTGACCATTTTTTACCATTACTTTGACCATTTTGACCACCTGTTAACTTTATTGAAATCTGGATTTTTTGATATATTTACTTCTTCCCTTGTGGAATGTTGATATTCTAACAAACTCCACGCACTCCACCTTCCAGTGTGTAAACACACCCTAACTCCAACTCCTCCTCCAAGTGTGTGTATGAGAGCACGTAAACTCATCAAGAGAGGGCATGTGAGATGAGCTTCCACTAAGGATTGATGATTGTGCAAAAGTAGCATGGCCTTATATAGATCTCAAGGGGGACTAGCTTTCTTCAATAAAGTATGTGAAAAGCAATTTCGATACATACTACAACTTAATCCACCACCGTCGCAATTTTTGATGAATAAGCTAATGATAGCTTTTGAATTTTTACCCATAGCTTGATCACATGTCATACATGATGATGTCAGACATGGGTGTTTTTAATGATGTGGCACAATTCGATTATGGCACAGATCCTCATAGGCTGCCATGTTGCAATAGTTTTAATTATTGACTTTTCAAATTAGGACCATTTCTGATTTTAGGGTTTTCACCTACTGATTAGGCTTTGACCTTTGGTAGGGTCTTAGTTGAAATTTGGGGGAGTGTTGTATATGATTGAATTGCTCTCTTTGAGTACTATGTGAATATGTGATTTGTGAATAATTGACTTTTCCATAGTTTTTAATTGACTTTGAGTACTACATGAAAGTATGAATAATTAACTTTTGAGTACTGCAAGAATATGTGCCAATAGTTTTTGATGATTGAATTTTCGAATTAGGACCATTTTTTATTTTAGGATTTTGACAAGCAAAGTAGGTTTGACTTTTGGTAGGGCTTTAGGTAAAATTAGGGCCAGTGTTGTATATGGCTGGGTTGGCCTCTTTGAGTACTACATGAATATGTTAATGATTTCTTATGAGCATTTCTTAGACTTAATCCTACATTTGTGCTAATTTACAAGCTGATCAAAAAGTTTATATGTATAATGATTGTGTTTTCCTAACTTAAAAGTATACAATTATAATTTTAAAATGTCAATATCCTAAAAATCTTAGTAATTCCCCTCCTAAATTCTAATTGTCTAAGAACAATAAAAACTATTTTAGAAAGATGTTGAATATCTTTCTAGTCTTCTCTTTCTTACAGACTTGCTCCTAGCAAAATTGTCAAAATTGAGCAATCCTCCACATTGATAGTCAAAGTTTGGTCAAAGGCTAATCAAACTACTCAAAATAGTCAGATTTTGGTCAAGAATATTCTTGCAAATTATTGTAGTGCTCCATGAGAGCTATACAACCATATTATAACATGTGTGTGGATCAAATTGTTAGGACAAAGATCAAACCCTAATTTCAAGTTTTATTTGAAAAACAAATTTTTTTGTGAAAAGCATTGCCACATGTCAAAATCCTATGAAAACAAATAATTATGATCCAATCATGGTTAACTATGCCAGAAGGCACTTAAAAAGCATGTAATAAACCCAAATTTAGGGTTCCCCTAAAACATGGCGAAAATCCCACTGAAAATTACGAGAGCAACTTTTGTTGGTGTTTTTTGCTTTATTTAACTTTAGTTTGCATGTCTATATAAAGAATACCTCTTAAGCACTTGTAATCATCACTTTTGAGAGAGTTACTCTTCATCAAGATCTTCATCTAGTGGTCTTTTTGGAAATGAAACCTTCCACAAGAGGGATTGCACACATTTTCAGCAATGATCAGTTTTTGAAAAAGTCAACCATGGTCAAACCAACGTCAAAGATGGTCAAAATTGATCAAAATTTGTAGAGATTTTTTATCACATTTGGAAGATGCTACTCAAGAGCTATCAAATGATATATTATATGCTAAATTTGGAACACATTTAGGGGTCCAAAGGTCAAACCCTAGTCGCATGTGAAAGTCAAAAGCAATATGAAAAGCAGTTTTTAAGAACCAAAAGCAAATTATTTTCGATGTGTACGTTCAAAGCATCAAAACAAGCAAAAATTACCCGAAAAAAAAAAAATTTAATTAAGCAATCCCCAAAAAATCCCGTGGAGTTTTTGCCGCAATTTTCGAGATGTGCTTTTTTGAGTTTTTTTAAGCTTTTTGTCTTTCTTTTCATCGTGGATCAAAACCTATATAAGCATAAGGTATTAGCAAATATCTTATCACTTTTGGAGGTTAAGCTTTGAGCTTGGCAAGGTGGTCTTGGAATTAGGGTTTCCTACTTCTTCTTCTACAAACAAGGCAATAGCTAGGCTTTTTGTATCTTCTTCATCCACAAGGAGGACATTGACTTAGATCTTATCTACACATGGAGGAAATCATCACATGGAGGAAATCATCTACATACAATGGAGATTGTCCATAAAACAGTCCGTTGCCAAAAGCATGCATGCATGCATACATACATACATACATACATACACACACACACATACACACACACATACACACATACATACATACATACATACATACATACATACATACACACACACACACACATATATATATATATATATATATATATATATATAAAACATCATTTCTTGTATACTTTTCTTTTTCCTTTTTACGCCATGTCATTTGAAATTCAATTGGATACCTTATGCATCATAAACTAAGTTACCTTACAACTAAAGGGATACCGATAGCAGTCATGCATCCAAGCACTCACCTACACCCACCGGGCTATTAAAGAATGCTATGTTGATTCAGGTAGCTCAAGGTTCCGGTTACCCAAAATTGTGCACGGATCTACAGCATCCAGTCATTGTATCACCTACTGTGTGCGGCTGCAGCCAGCTTCTTGCAGTCTGTTTCCTTGAGAGTGGTACCGAAACTCCGAAAAAAATCCAAAAGGATCGAGAACCTTTCCGTAAGGCATGCCCCACTGCTGATCAGCTATTCGCTCTAACTCCTTCGCGCCTGCCTCGACTGCCTTGGAGAAAGTAGCATCTACGTCATCAGTGACTACATGCACGATTTCCGGCGTTCCATTCAGTGTACTTGGAGGCTGGACGTTGGAACTAGTTCCTTCAAATTTGTCGCACAACATAATCTCGGCAGACCCAAACTTAAGATGAGCATGTAGAATCAGAGGTACTTCTTGGTCAACCTTGCATTTGTCTAGGGTCTTTTCAACCTCCTCGGCCCCGAAGACTCGCTTGTAGGAAGAGATAGCATCGACGGCGCGAGGAATATCCACTACAAGGTGACGGATACAGGCATTGTAGACACAGGAGGCCTCTGTGCCATTTGTTGCATGTTGCTTCTCTCCCATAGTCACAAAGACGGCACAGTCGAGCTGGAGGAAACAAACAGGAACGATGAGGTACAGGATTTGAAACTCACGAACAACGTAGTGTCTGTCCTTTCTACCCGTCCTGTTTTCACAGCAAACTCATAGTGCCTTGATGTCTTCTATACATGCATCCATACAGAACGACGTCTTGTATGCGTACATAAAGTATATACATGCATCTACATCGTTTTTCGTATGTGTATTTACATAATGTTTCGTATGTTTATATACATAATATTCTATGTATGCATAGTGCCATATCATATATATATATATATATATGTTTATATATATATAAATGTTTCGTATGTTTATATACATAATATTCTATGTATGCATAGTGCCATATCATATATATATATATATATATATATATATATATATACGCACACGGAGACATATACATACATATATACACACACTTCAGAATATTTTTAATACATACATGCATAACTTTTAATGATGGTATCTTGCTTCTCGTTTTTTTTTATATATTTATTTTTAATGAGGATTTGCGAGTAGTTGGTAAAATGAATTGCTACATGGAGTGATCTCTCGAGTTAAGTGGAGCTACTTTTTGCATTTTAATGATGCGTATCTTGCTTCTCCCTTTTGATGATACATTTATTTTTAATGAGGATTTGCGAGTAGTTGGTAAAATGAATTGCTACATGGAGTGATCTCTGGAGTTAACTTAACTGGAGCTACTTTTTGCATGTGTAACCTCCACCATTGCATGAGCAACGACAACTAGACTCTAATTAATGAGTGTTTAGTTGAATGGAGTCTACTCATGTGATGTGATGTGTCCTATTTATCTCAAGTAAAGTCTCAATGGACTAAAGTTAACTCAAGTGGATGCTTCTAGAAGGTTCTAGAGAGTCTTTAGCAAGATACTCTTTTCAATGCACTCATGAGGATTGAACCCAAGACCTCCTCCTTCCCATTTCAATTGAAGTAGAGAGAAAAAATGATCACACTCCAGATGCGACACTCGGAGATGGACAAAAAGACGATACAAAAGAGAAAGAGGATGTACACACATTAAACATGAATGACACTACGAAAATTCAAGTCATAGAAACTCATCTCGACGGTCAAGTTGCAAGGAAGATTCCAAAGGAAGATAGTATACAAGAAGAAATGGAGGGACAAGAATCATTCACACCTATAAGGATAGTAGCAGAGCCTTCCCCTTTCGATGAAACATTTCAAGGAAGTGCTACTAAGTCTATCCCCCATACAGAAAAAGAAACTCAAATTCAGCTACAAATTAGACAACCTCATAATGCAACGGTACATGTGGAAAAGGGCAAAGATGTACAAACAGTCGAAGAACCAAGCATACCAAAAACTTGGCTCAATGTGGACGTGGCACAGTTAAAGCCAATTGTAAAACAAATGATACAGACTGCCATGGAAATGCAACAACAACTCATGGAAGCAAATAATGACTATGATAAAGCTTTGATAGAGAGGCATCAATTCAAAACACTCACTGAAGAATTATCTCCGAGAATATTACAAGCCCAACAAGCACTTACACATAAAGAACAAGAAGTAAAAGAAGCTATGGAAAGATGCAACCTACTCACTGAAGAAAATCAAAAGATGCAAAATTAGCTTACAGAGCTTCAAAGCAGGTATGAGACTAGTGAAGTCGAGAAGGTACGCTTAACAAATAGAAACAAACTTCTAGAAGCTCAAATAAAAGTGTACATGGACGAAACAGACAACCTGAGAAACTGAAATAAAGAATTGAAGAATGCAATTTCGCTTAATCAACCTATGGAGGTGCCAGAAATTCAACACACTAATACACAAAAACTAGAAGCTAAGTTAGCTAAGTATGCAAATCAGCTAAAACAAGATCAAACATTACAAGAAGAATGAGAAAGAAAGTACATGTATGATACCAATGAGTTAAGGAAGCGATGGAAAGCAGCTGAAGCTCGCTACATTGAACAATGCAATGAGGATGCAAATCAAATGGCCATATTAGGAGAAAGCAAGCAAAAAATTGATGAAGATTTACGGCAACAAAAGAGCAATTAAAAGAACAAAAAAACTTATAAAAAGCTTACAAGATCAAATTGCACAGCAAACCAATGCCGGGACACCAGTAGTTCACGGAGAAGGGCACTGATAGACATGCATGGACTATTGCAGAACTAAGCCGTAATGAGAGGACATTACTGGTGTCCCAACTTACAGAACAATTTGAAGATCAAGTCGTGAAAGTAATGAAGGAAGCAAAGATAAAAAGTAAGAATTTAGAGCAAATTTTGAAGCCCTTTAGCGTACCATATGGCCTACTAAAAGAAGAAACCAAGCAATACATCAAAAGAACTACAAAGAAAGAACCAAAACAAGTTTCGCAGTTCAAAATAGTTACATTCTTGTATTCACAAGAAGAGTTTGACAAAGTAGGTCCGATCTAGAGACCGAAAATTTTGGAAAAGAATCCAACTCTAAGGGTGCATTGGGAGTCCGCACCATACTTACTACAAGTAAATCCATCTTTTTGCCTAGTACCACGAAGACGATCTTGGATGCAATTTTGGGAAGCACAACGCCAGGGCACCATCAATAATCATTGGCTGAACTACCCACTATTACTAAGCCCACCACATAATTACTTACCCACGAAAGAATATATGGTATGCGCAATCAAATTTTGGCTATCGAGATATGTTACAATCCCAGATCTAGCAATAAAGATGAGAAATAAAGTAGTGAGCATGCTACTCACAGTTTTGAAAGTATTCAAACATGATCAATACATTTTTTGAATTTTATTGGCATTAATCAAGCACAAATGCCTTTATTTTTTATCTATGTATCATGCCTAGCTGACTTATTATCATGGCTATATACTCACACTTAATGTTCTTATCAAGTCAGTACTTGCAGAGATTCGAAGATGCATTTTAAATAGGATTTTTTGAAGTACACTCAGAAATTTTCATCAAAATGACTTCCAACTTAAATGCTAGATTGTGGCCTATGATTTAAGTTTCTTTGCAGATCATAGATAGGCACCACATGATGGAGTCAAGTCAGCACAATGGAAAGAACTAATGATATGTGAAGCTAATATGCTAAATCAAAGAGAACAAAAAGTCATTCAAACATACTCACATTGCCAGAAAAAGTCTGTCGGGGATGACAGAGTTCAAGAGGAGGACGTGTGCAGGGAGAATCAAGTAAAAGAAAAAGAAGGAGAAAATCAAAAAGAAAAATTGCCCAATAAAAAAAACCACCTCTGCCCAAAGCCCCTGAGGGGCATGCATCAAGCCACTATGCAAAAGAAGGAGGTCCCGAAGAGTGGAAACAAAGAAATACAAGAGGACCTTTCAAGCACCACCCTCACCAAAATAGATGCAACACTTACCATTGGGGTGTGTGTGGCAACCCAAAGCAATACACCAGGCCAGATGTGTGAGAACAAAGAGTTATCCAAAGACCAAAAGTTAGAAAGAGATAGAGGCAAAAAAGTTGAAGAGGGTGACTAAGATATTCACATTCTTAGCCACTAGGTGCGTGTGGTGGAAAGAAATGAACAGGCTAAAGAAATGCATCAGGTCCCAAAGGATGTGGAAGAAGATGTTGTTGGAGATAGACGTCTGCGGAAGCACGCGAACAGCACAAGGAAGAAGAAGAAGCTTGGAGCACAAAACCACAATACTGAATGTATTACTAGAGAATGTACAAAGATAAGTAGCTCATTAGGGCAATAAGCGTATATACAAGCCAGGGGAAAAAACCTCCTAAAGAGGGAAAAAAGTGCCCCGGCGGTCTTAGTGTGTTCACACACATCACTACCTAAATATATCAACGAATCCCCCCTGGGAGTGATGCGGTGAACAAGGAGCTGACACTCATGTATAAGGAAGTGCCAAGCTATGTGGAAATCACTCCACAAAAGGAAGTAAGCCCAAAGCTTTGCGGAAAGCTTCAAACTTCTCCCTAGGCAGAGCCTTCGTGAAAAGGTCTGCAATGTTCTCCTGCGTGGGCACATATGCCAAGCTTATCTCCCCAGCAGAGAACCTCTCCCTAACATAGTGATAATGCAACTCAATGTGCTTAGTGCGAGCATGGAACACAGGGTTCCTCGCAACTTCCAATGCGCTCTGACTGTCAGTGAAGATGGTGGTGGCAAAAGACTGACCAACACCCAAATCAGCCATAAGGCGTTTGAGCCACACACACTCAACAGTCGCTGTGAAAGCTGCCCTATACTCAGCCTCACAACTGGAAGTGGCCACAGTAGGCTGCTTCTTGCTCAACCAAGATATACATGAGCTACTAAGCATGAATCAAAAACCACTAGTGGACACACGAGTGTCATAGCAACCAGCCCAATCTGAGTCAGAAAAAGCATGCAAATCTGGCGGTAGTGATCCCCCTTTGGGATAAAACAACCCAAGTAATCGAGTACCACTCAAGTAGCGAAAGATGCGCTTAACCGCCTTCCAATGTGTGACTCCTAGGCAATGCATAAACCTGCTGATCTGTGAGACAACAAACTGAATATCTGGCCGAGTAATGCATAAGTAAATCAAGCATCCAACATCCTGCTGATAGAGAATAGCATCAAATGCATCTCCAGCGTCATGAAGACTCAATCGTAAACCTGTCTCCATAGGAGTGGCAATAGGCTTACAGTCTTCAAGGCCAAAACGCTGCAATAATGTGTCAATACATTTCGTTTGACACAAAGCCATTCCACCATCAACTTGCATAAACCGAATGCCCAAATAGTGATGCAAATGCCCCAAATCAGACATCTCAAATGAGGCATGCAAATCAGCCTTAAAATCAGCAATATGCTTCTCAATAGGACCAGTGAGCAACATGTCGTCAACATAGACAACAATGATCAGAAGCACATCATTAGCACGCTTAACATATAAGGTGCTTTCAGTTGGACTGTTCTTAAAACCATTTGCAATCAGATAGGCATGTATCTTCTCATACCAAGCACGTGGTGCTTGCTTTAAACCATATAACACCTTCTTTAACCTGCACACCTGGTTTTCATGCCCTTTTTGCATAAAGCCACGGGGCTGAAAAACATACACTTCTTCATGCAAGTCACCATTCTGAAATGCTGTTTTAATGTCCAATTGATGTACATTCCAACCATGATGGGCTGCAAGTGCACAAATGCTCCGAACGGTAGTCATACGGCATGTAGGTGCAAAGGTCTCATCAAAATCAATGCCTCTTTCCTGTGCATAACCCTTTGCAACAAGCCTAGCCTTATACCTGTCAACTGTACCATCAGGTTTATGCTTCAGCTTGTATACCCACTTAGTGCCAATGGCCTTCTTGCCAGGAGGCAAGTCACATAAAGACCATGTACCATTCTTCATTATAGCATCATATTCAGATTGCATAGCAGCCATCCAATTTTTTGAATTCTGTGCTTCATCAAAAGAAACAAGCTCATTCTCATCACAGAGACTAGACGCAGCCATAGCATAGCAATCTGATGCAAAGGAGGCACTATGAGAGCCTGAACAAGTACGATATGACAGAGGTGCATCTAATTTGTTGTCACGCAAAGTCTGCACGAGCCATTTTGGCATAGTTTTTGCCTGCTCAATATTAGCTCTCTCATCAACAAGTGCATCATGTAAATCTGCATCAGAAATGGAATGATCTACATCATCATATGAAACCTGCAAAGGCTGAGAAATTGCCTCATTAGGACCAGCACTAGACTATCCACCTGTAAAAAGAGGCATCAAAGTATCATACATGTCTTTGGAGCTAACAGATGTCTCCTTAGTACATGAAAGCAATGGCTGAATAGCATCTTCCACAAAGACAACATCACGGCTAACCAGAATGCGTTTAGTCTGTGGATGATACAGACGATAGCCTTTACTTTCAAAACTGTACCCAACAAAAATACATTTTACTGCCTTATCATCCAATTTTCTGCGATGTTGTTCAGGCACTAGTGCATATGCCAAACAACCAAAAACACACAGATGAGCAACAGATGGCTTGCGGTCATGCCAAGCCTCATATGGAGTGATAGACTGCAGTGCTTTAGTGGGACACCTGTTTAGTACATATGCTGCACACATGACAGCCTCAAGCCAGAAACTATGAGGTAAAGCCTAACTCTTGACCATACACCTCGCCATCTCCATGAGAGACATGTTCTTCCGTTCAGCAACTCCATTCTATTGAGGTGTATACGGCACTGTACACTGGTGTTTTATCCCACGTTTAGCCAGAAATGCATTAAAATCAGAAGACATATATTCCCCCCCTCGATCAAAACTGAGGGTGCCCATTTTACATGCTGATAGATTTTCAGCCAAGACCAAAAATTGTTTGAAGCACATGAACACTTCGGACTTTGCCTTCAATGGATATACCCATGCATGCCTGGAAAAATCATCAATGAAAGTCACGAAGTAAAGATAATTTCCAAAAGAGGGTGTCTGCATAGGACCACAGACATCACTATGTACAAGTTGCAATTTTTGAGTAGCCCGAACTGAACCATCTTTTGGAAAGGATGAATGCTGCATTTTGCCCAAAATACAGCCTTCACAAACATCTTTTCCAGGTGCCTCAAGTTTGGGCAAAGAGGACACTATTTCAGATTTCTGCAGGCGTAGCAAACTAGCGAAATTCAGATGACCAAAGCGTGCATGCCAAAGCTTTGCATCTGACATAGCCTGAGAATCATTTACTGCACATGCCAAATCACTTACAGATCTTTCATAGTCTATGAGCTTATACAGCCCATGACATAAAATGCCAGAAGCAATAATCACATCGCCATTTGACATATCATGAACTGTACACCTGTCATCAATAAATTTCACAACCAAGCCAATCTTGGCTAATGCAGAAACTGATAACAAGTTCTCTTTTATCCCTGGCACAAATAAAGCATCTGACAAAGTGAAAGAACTACCATCAGCAGTAGTCAAAATGATCTTACCAACTCCCATAACAGGATAAGAGGAGTTGTTGGCGCATGTAACAGTATTCCCTGTAGGGGCAAGCTCGAGTGAAGAGAAGAAACTGCGCTGCGAGGTAATATGTTTGGTCGCCCCACTGTCAAAATACCAAACATCCGAGTCTGCTACAGACATGCACTGATCATGAGAAGATGGGTCAAAACTGCAGACAGTAGTAAACGCCTATTCCTCTTCCTGCACAAGATTTGCAGACTCTGTTTTTGGTGTAGAGGCCTCTGCAACAACCATTCCAGCCTCTTTCTTCTTTGCCTCTTTAGCAGCCAGTTTTGGATAGTTCTTTATGATATGATCATTGCCTTTACAGTACTTACAAAACAATTTCTGCTTTTCTGATTTTTTTCTCATCTTTTTCTTGGTTCTTTGAATGTGCAACATTTGCAGATTTCTGCTTACTAGTAGAAGAGCTCCATTTTCCTTTGCCCTTCTGACTAGCCAAGAAAGCTTGATCTGCAACTCGCATAATGGACCTGTTCTGCCTAGACTGATCTTCCTGCAACAGAACAGAGACTAATTCCTCAAATGATAAGGCATTCGGATTGCCTTTCATAATCAATCGAAGAGTAGAAGCAAAACTCTGATATGATTCAGGAAGACCATTCAGAACAGTCTGCACAAGTGAGCTATCTGGTATAACCTCATCAGCAGAAATCAACTGTTCCTTCAAGTCTTTGATCTTTGTTAGGAAACTGTCCATAGAATCACCTTCATTCATATGCTCACTCTCCAACTGTTTTCGGAGGTAAGCAACACGAGCCTCATTCCTAGCTTGGTACAAGTGGTAAGTGTATCCCAAGCATCCTTAGCTGTTCTGTAAGAGCGAATATGAGGAATAATGGCACGTTTGACAGACAAAGCTATCAATGCATGTGCCTGGGCATCTCTACCATCCCAATGAATCTCCTCTGCAGTAGGTGCAGTAGAAACAACAGCACAAACAGGAATCTGCACAATATCATCTTCGACACCATCTTCATCAGCTCCAACACCTCCAACACTTGTATTTGCAGTACCTATAGTTGCAGGTGTAACAGGACGTCTTTCAACACCCTGCACAATGTTCCACAATCCTTTTGCAACCAATACATGTCGCATCATATAAGCCCATAATGGGTAGTTGGTACCATCCAACTTATCCTCAACAGCCAACATATGGAATACATCATTGCTTTCAGCCATGGCCAGTGACTAAAATACCTTGATGCAAAAAATTGATTGTATCTCAAAAAGTTGAACGAAACTTCCCAGACGAGTTATGCTAAACCTATAGCAGACTTCGAGATGCTTATACTGGCGAACAGAAGCAGGTATATACCTTTGGCACAAAAAGACGAAATAGCCTGCACAAGCACTGCGATAGTGCGTTCGGAGGCCGAAACAAGCTCAGATCGCAATTTTGGCACCACAGAGCGAAGCCGTTTTGATCTCGAAAACACCCTGAGTATGCTCACCAAAATTCGTACGATTCTGAGACTACAAACTGAGGAGTGTCGACGGCGCCCTAGATGAAGCGACGACCCGCTCTGATACCAATTGTTGGAGATAGACGTCTGCGGAAGCACGCGAACAACACAAGGAAAAAGAAGAAGCTTGGAGCACAAAACCACAATACTGAATGTATTACTAGAGAATGTACAAAGATAAGTAGCCCATTAGGGCAATAGGCGTATATACAAGCCGGGGGAAAAAAACCTCCTAAAGAGGGAAAAAAGTGCCCTGGCGGTCCTAGTGTGTTCACACACATCACTACCTAAATATATCAACAAATGTTAAGACAGGACTGATCTTTGAAGCATCAACCAAAAGACAAAAACAAATGCAATGCTTACCAAATGATGTGAATGGTGAGAAAGAGCTTAACAGGTATCAACGATAATACAACCACCCATATACTTGAATATAAGGAATACCACAGGGATAACGAAAGCATAGGGCTGAGGCTCGGATAAGGTAACAAATTCTCTAACAGTCTTAGCCGCTTCCTTGATCGCTGGGTGCGTGTATTGAAAGAATAATAAGCAAGCCATGGACAAGAAGCAAAGCCTATCAAGGGACGATAGAGACAAAGAGGGGGAGAGTGTTGCAAAGTAAAGAAGAATAGAAAAAGGGAGCCCCAAAAATTTTCAAATTATGGGCATAAATTTTCTTCTTCAAATTTCTATGAAAACCTCATGAAGCCATGTAAATGTACTATAGGAGTCCTCTAGATGCATAAACCCCAATTATTGTAACATAATCCTTGTAACATAGTACAAAATTAGCGTGTTTCAATAAAAGTGCCAGTCTCTTGTGTGAAACAATCATTTTTAGTGCATGTGTATATAAGTCACTTGATGTCTCTTGTAAAGAACTTTTTGCCATTGTGAGAACTGAAGATGATTTTCGTATTTGTCTCTTTTTTGTTGATTATCTTCTTCTCCAAGAGCTTTTGTGTGTGTAAGATGCTTGAAATGTGTGTAGGACTGTTGTCTACCCCATCCCATTGCTTTTGAATGATTTTAGTGCATGTGTGAGCCTTGAGGAGTTGTGGAGCAAGTGTTGGTGTTTCCCACCATTCCCTATTTTGCTCATAACTTGAAGTACATTTGTCACATTTGAGTGAAGATTATGATGAATAGATGCATCTCGTCGAGAGCTTTGAAATGAACCCATATTGACCATATTTGGAGTTCTTAACTGAGAGAAAATTTTGAATTTGTGCTTACTGATGCAATTGGTATCGCGACATGCACTTTCAGAGAAATAGTGAGTTAGAGAGGTAGTTGAGACAAAACGCAAGCATTGTAGCATTGATACTTCACTTCCCATCATGTGTGCACATGTCTTCATACACTTGGTACATCTAATCTCTCAGATTGATAATTAAATGTGTATTAATCCACCACTATATGCACTTGTGGGGTGATTGAGGTACAGTCTCATCGACACAAGTCCCTAAGGCTTCACGACTTAGGTACACACCAGGTCAGTTTGCAAAACTGTAACTTGCATCCTGTTTCAAACACTCATACGTTCCAGATCCAAAAATTCAAGTGATTCTGTGTACTGTTGATACACGAAAACTGTGTTTTTCTGAGATCGAATTGTCACATCATAGTGCGACAATGTTCAAACCGAAGTACTACTTGTAGTGTTTTGCAGTGTTGTGAATTGCCAAAAATGGCAAACACAGATGGAATGAGTCAGCTTATGAGTGATAAACTAGACAAGAACAACTTCCATGCTTGGAGATTCAGAATGAAAAATTTTCTGATGGGAAAAGTCTATTGGAAGTACATCAAAGGAGAAAACGAAAATGCTTCATAGTTACCAGAGAGGAATCATACTGCAGACCAGTTAAGAGTATATGAGGAATTGAATCAAGGAGCACAAAAGGTAATGTATTGGCTATCTATTAGCATACAGGATAGCATGATTGGACACATACAGGATCCCAAGACTCCAAAAGAGGCTTGGAATAGTTTGGTCACTTTGTATGAGATGAATACAAAGGCATGGAAATCGCAACTCAAGAACGAGTTGCATACTTTGGAGAAAAAGGGCATGTTGGTAAGTGACTACACCCTAAAAATCAAAAGCATATGTGAGTCACTTGCATCTATTGGCATGAATGTAGATGATGCTGATAAGGTGGAAATGTGGATTCATGGTTTCAGAGCTGCATATAAGCAATTCAGAACATCTATTTAAACTAGGGAAAATATTCCAAATTTTGTTGATCTAGTGCCCATGTTGATTATGAAGAAAAGAATCTTGGTGAGGACTCGAACTCCCAAGGAAAACCTAGTTCTAAGTAGGTATTCTACTCTGGCAGAGGTGGAGGCTTTGGAAGTGGAAGAGGAGACTGTAACCAAGACCAAAGTCAACATCAGAATCATGCAAGAGATAGAGGATAGTTTTGAGGTAGGGGCAGCCAAAGAGGCCGCAAAAATTTCCAAAGAAATGATTCAGGTAATGACAGTAAAAGATGCTCGAATTGTGGTAAACCTGGACACTTTGAACGTGATTGCAGGTTGAAGAATCAAAATCATAGAAGGCAGCAAAACAACTATGCATCCACAAGTGCAGATGATTCCGAGAAGTTGTTCATGGTTCAACATTACATGATGAATATGATGTCTGCTGATGTTTCAAAATCGAATGGAAATGTCTGGTATGTTGATTCAGGTGCTTCAAGTCACATGATCAGTCATACTGAATGCTTTACTAGTTTGTAGAAATTGCTAGTTCTTGGATATATTGAAACACGTGATGACACATCACACCCTATCAAACATACAGGAAACATAGCACTATCTATGGAGGATAGAAAGGTAAAATATCTTACTGATGTGTTGCATAATCCAAATATAAAAAAGAATCTAGTTTCTATTGGAAAAATGGTTGAACAAGGATTACAAGTCAGGTTCAAGGTTGATGGGTTATATGTAGAAGAGTATAAACAAGATGGACGATTGATTGCCAAAGGAAACAAAGTGGGTATGATGTTCACCTTAAATGTGAAAATTTGTGAAATGAATCCAACCATGTTTGCAAAAAGTGCAGGAATTATTGTTGATATAGAGATCTGGCATAAAAGAATTAGATATGCAAACTTGTAGAGGCCGAAATTGATGCAGTCAAAGGAGATTGTCAATGGACAACCAAATTTCAAAGATATGTGCAACATGTCAATTTGGTAAACAATCAAGAGCATCATTTTTGCATGACAAGCATGTTAGTGAGAATGTACTAGAAATAGTACATATAGATGTTTGGGGTCTTGCAAAGAACACATCTATGGGCGGTTGCAGGTTTTATGTTACTTTCATTGATGACCATACACAAAAAGTATGGGTATATTTCCTGAAAGAGAAGAGTGAGGTGTTCACTCACTTCCAGAACTTTAAGGCTATGGTGGAAAAGTAGAAAAGAAAATATATTAAGATATTAAGGTCTAATGGAGGAGATGAATACATGTCAAATGAGTTCAACAACTTTCTTAAAAGTCATGGAATTCAACATCAGTTTTCATGCAGGTACACACCACAACAAAATGGCCTTGTTGAACGCAAAAATAGACATATTGCAAAAATAGCAAGAGCTTTGATGATTGAGAAGAATATGCCTCATTGTTATTGGGCATGTTGTTGTATACAGTAGTGTTGACATTTCTACCCAAAATTGATTAGGCAAACCCTTTTCCTCAACATGCACCTTGCCATCTCCATGATGGTTTGATTTTGACATTCTACAGCACCATTCTGTTGAGGGCTATGTGCCACTGTAAGTTGATGCTTGATTCCTTTATTCTTGCAAAAATCCTCAAACTCTATTGATGTGAACTCACCACCGCCATCTGTCCTGAATTTCTTCATCTTCTTCCCTGTTTCTTCTTTAAACTTACCAAAGGTTTCAGCCTTATCGTGAAGGAAGTACACCCAAATCTTCATGTTATAGTCATTGACAAGTAACATGAAGTAGGAAGGTCCGCCCAAGGCCTATGCATGCATTTTTTTGCACAAGTCAGCACGCACCAACTCTAGAGGATCGCTTGCCCTGTTCTTGCTTTCTTGTAGAAATGCCTTCCTCTATTGCTTGCCCATCATGCAAGCTTCACATGGTTCCTTCATTTTTGCAATCAATGGTAGGTGTGCAACCATACCCCTGTGATGCATCTCCTTCAGTATAGGGTATTCGATGTGGCCGCATCTCTCATGCCATAGCTTTCTTGTGCCCACAGTTGTAGTGGTTGTATGAGCACACAATTCATACATGTTGTTCCTCCTTATGCCAATCCAAACAATGTTGTTATTACTGCCCATAATCTTAGCTCCTGTTTTACTAAAAGATACTTGATGACCTTGATAAATTATAGAAGCTATTGAAAGTAGATTTCGTTTGATTTGTGGAACATACAACACATTTGAAAGCTTTCTGACATCCCCATCAGAGTTAATGAAAGAAACCGTACCTTCGCCCTTTGCAGGACATCTTGCATTGTTGCCTATCTTTACTCTGAAGATTCCTTTAGAGACTATAAGGAACTATAAAGGTCTTTTCTACTCATCATGTGACACCATTGTCCAACACCCATGAGTCATTCGTTCCTGAATCTTCAACCAAGGAGCATACCTCCTCTATCATAACAAATAACTCAAGCTCTGTTTCTGTTGGGTTGGCATACTCCTTGCCTTTGCCACCTTTTGGAGAGCCATTCTTCTACTCTGCCTTCTTGCGACAATCTTGGATTCTGTGTCCTTTCTTCTTACAGTGGAAACACTCTCCCTTGAACTTCTTTTTGTCATTCTTCTTTTTATCTCCAACTTTTCAAGAGTCCACTTTGCCTCCTTTGGCATTTGGTGTGAATGCAACATCTCATTTGCTACCACCACTCCTTGCCTTGAGTCGGAGCTCCTCCTCCATGAGTAAGGCACTGAATTCTACAAATGTTAGTGGCTAAGGTCTAATTTGAGTACTGAGAGTAGTTACCAGACCATCAAAATTTGGTGGACAGATTCAAAGACAACGCCAAGCTAGCTCCTCGCTTAACTTCTGTACACCTGCTCCTTCCATTTCATCCCATAGATTCTTTATGCAAGTGATAAACACCTCAATAGTCTCCTTATCAGCAAACCGTTTTGTTGCCAGCTGATTCTAAAAGTTCTGAATCTACGTCTGATTACGGGTTTCATATTGATTTCTCAATATGTTCCATGCTTCACAAGCCTTGGTAGTATGCTGAATGAGAGTCATAACACCATCAGTAGTACTTGTAACTAGAGTGCAAAGTGCATCTACATTTCTATGTTTCCAAGCACATAGAAGATCAACATCAGAAGGAATCATTTGACCAAGATTATTTGGATTAGGTGTTTCTTGGGGCTCATGATCAGTCCTAAGAACAGTCTCAAGAAGCTCTATGAATCAAGGATAGAAATAATTTTAAACTTCCACAAGGTGTAACTTGTACCATCAAGTTTACCTTCTGTGAAGGTTGGTGGTCATATCCGCAATGTTGGGATGACTGACATCATTGCTGCTCCTACTTTTGCACCACCTACTCTTGTTGATGAACCACCTTGATTCCCCAATCATAGATGATGATGCACCACTTGACATCTTCTCTCTTTTGCCATTGAGACCTCTACAACCTTTGTGTTTTTGCTTCTACACCACTCAGAGCCTCCTGAGCTCTAATACCATGTAAGAAAATAAAAGCACAAGGGAATAGACCAATAGACAGAGCTGAGAGAAAAACAAAGACAAAGATAGACACAAACTAAGAGATAGAGAACTCAGATTCTCAGATTGCCAAGAGTAATGTAGCTACAACGATGGTGTTGTCCACCCATGTGCTCCCAATGTGGAGCTTAGATGGCAATCTAGACAAATTCTAGATGAGGGGCTTACTAGTGCGCAATGCTGTGTAAAGCTCAACCTGGGACATGCTTATATAACTTTTGCAAGGCGATTCGATATAGATAAACATAGTCGAGAGATACAAAATAGTAGGTAAAATATACAATCTAACAATATCTACATGACCACAAGTCCTACTGTCTCGGCCATATGGGCCAAGGGGATAGCTCCCCTAGAACCTGCAGAAGGGGGCAAGCCCCCCTCTGCACCCCCCCATTAAGTAACTATTGGGAAATTGTGCGATGCCACAGGGTCTTTATTTTTGCCTTGAATGGAAACCCAGTGGTCTGGAAGTTTATGCCCTACCTAACCCAATGGCTAGGCTCACAAAGATCATCTATAACCATCAACGGTCACACATATACCTCATCTAACTTGGAAGTTAGGGTTCCATAAATGTCCGGGCTCTCACAATGGCTTCTCTGCATAATGGAGGCCTTACAACTTAGAGCACCATGGATCATTTGTGGTCACTTGAGGGTGGAGTATTGAGTATATCTAACACATTGCACCCTGTTTTGGTTGTATTCCTTTTGGGCACAATGACCATGTGATAGGGCCACTTTGAATGCTCCACTGGAATAATAATTTCAACATCCTCCATCTTTTGTATCTCTATATAGATAATTTCAACATACTTTGGATTAAAATTTTAGCTTTTCCCCCTTACTAGTTTGGATCCTTCATTCACTGGAATCTTATATTCCCCAAAACTTGCAGCTATTCCTTCCAAACCCTTATAATTCCATCTAAATACATCCACATAAATTCTCATAAAAGATGTTATCCATACTATTCTCCATATTCAAGTGGCCGCTAATATAAGACATGAATCCAGTAAGTCAGCAACTTGAATGATCTCCTATTTTCCTTCATAAACTTCCTCTGTACTTGAGTTGTTTGGAAAAAATCCATAGCAAGAAGATGAGTTTCTTGCTTGCATCCAAAGCCAAAAGGTCCTCTTCCTCATATAAATCCAATTCTGAGTTGCTCATCATGTCTTATTCTATACAAATGCCTACTATTTGCATCATGTTGGTATTTCCCTGGTTGCTTGGTCCTTCTTCCAAGTATATTTGTTTAAGCTCTTTTCCTTCATGCTTTACTTGCATAGTATTCTTTCCCCAATCATGTAAAACATTAGCATGTCTTAGCCAGGGTCTCCCAATCAATAGAGGAAAACTTCCATCTACTTGTGGTAGTCTCTATACTACAAAGTCCAAAGTAAAGTTGCTACCTTGAACCTCAATTGGAACTCTAGGGACCACTCCCATTGGTCTTATTGTGCTTTGGTCATCCAATGCCACAGTGAAGTTGGTTGATCTTGATGGTTGAAGTCCAAGCTTTTCCATAGTATGATCAGGCATCAAGTTAATACCTAAGCCGCCATCCATTATAACTCCTTGTAGATGTTGTCCTCTAACAGTGACAGTGAGTTTGGGGTCTTATAATCTATAAGGGGGGCTTCCCCTATAACTTTACCCTCACTGGTAGCATTAGCCTTTGCAACTAGAGTGCATGTGATATGGATCGCACCATCAAATTTCCTTTCTTTTCAAATCCAATGTGTGAGATATATTCCCATCTTATTGAAGAGGCAAATAAGAGAAATTGTTGAAGAGTCAAAGAAGAGGAATAACAGCCACGGTCCTTAAATAGGACTATGGGATTGAGGAAATGTTACTATATAGCACATAACTTTGAGCATATTTGTTAGGACCAAAATACTTTCAAGGGGAGGAAAATATTATAAAGTAACTTGACCAAAGTGAACCTCAAGATAGCATTATGATCTTTTGGAGTGTTGACCAAGAATTTCAGCTTAGCATAGTGGTTAAATCCATTTCCTTGACTTGATTTAGTTCATCCCATTTACCATCATCATTTGATTCACTCCTAATGTCTACATTCATAGGTGATTTTGTCCGACTTTAGTTCTGAGAAGTGTATGTGCCCACTTTGATCAAGGAGTAGCTTCTTCTGACTTCAATGCTTCTCGCGATGTCTTTGCACCTCTCATCATTGGTTGAGAGCTTGTTCTAGCTTCTGTAGTTACTTTCACACCTTTCCTCTTTCTTGGTACTGTGGCTGGTTTCACATAGTTTGCCATTTCAACTCATGAAGGCATTTGTTTAAGGTATTCCCGAATACCTAATGCATGGTATATCAATATTATCAGGGCCACACTTCCATATTTTCAAAGAGAAATTTCACTGTAGTTTCAACATCATTTTCCCTCGTTGCTTTTGCTTGCACCCATTTTGTTAGATAATCCATGGTCATTATTATATATTCAACATGTGATCCCTTGGCTAGAGGATTTATAGGTCCTATGAAATCAATGCCCCATTTTGAAAAGGATCTTGTACATATCATGGGTCTTAAAAGCATATCATCTCTTCTTATAAGATACTTGGTTTTTGGCACACCTCACAACTTTTAACATACGTGTTGGCATCCATATGTAGAGTTGGCCACCACAAGCCTACAAAGAGAACCATTTTTATAGTTCTTTCGGCTAAAAAATGTCCTCCCCTGGCACCTGCATGTGCCATCTCTAAAATGGGTAAATATTCTCCTTCATTAATACATAATCATAGCTGATTGTCCTTTCTTGTTTTAAATAATTGTTTTCCAATTATTGTGTAATCCTTACTCATTTCCTCTAGGATTCGCTTCCTTGCTTGATTAGATCCTTCCTCATGCTCGTGTGTCTTCAAGAATTTTACCAGTGCCTTACTCCAAGTTGGTGCTATTGTAGAGAATTGTAAAGATGCATGGTCCTCCGGAGTATTCTCTTGGCATTCTTGGCAACCGCTAATGTGTTCGTGTACGTCCTTTGGCATGTTTGGCCAGTATACTCCCAATCTTTTCAATTTTCACAATTTTCCATGAACTCCTTTATGAATTTTCCATTGATTCACATGAGCTCGCCTTCAACACATCTCAATAATATGCCATTTGGTTCTTTGTAGTACAAGCTCTCTGCTACAATTGTTACACTTATGTGTTCCTCAAGTAACTTTGATGTGAACCTTTTCCCTATACATGGGCACTTTTTACTCTAGTGCTGGCTAGAGGTTTTTTCCCCATGTTACCACATACTTGATACTCTCATATGTGGTGGTACTTTGTACTTAGGGATGTTATTCAGCTCTTACTTCAGTTCAGTTCATCGATCAATAGAGAGAGCTATTCCAGCCATCGTCTTCTCTGTGTGTCTTGCTGCGTTTGTGCTCCTTGTGTGTGCTTCTTGTGTGTCTCTCGCACTTCTACACACACCCAACAGTGGTATCAGAGTAGGTTCAACTTCTTCCCAAGTTTCGTTTTTTCGCGTCGCGGCGCGCGTGCACTTTAATAGTGCAAATCGACTTCGGAGCATAGAAGTGTGAATTTCAGCATCCCGGAAACATTTCCACTAGGTGCGCTAGGGTTTTACCCCCATTTTGAAGCCATTTGTGCAGTCAAAATCGCCATTAGATTGACGGTTTGTGAGCTGAAATTTCAGTACTCATTTCAGCTTTCATCGAAGTGAAGATTTTGTCACATTCTTGTTCCTCAGTGAAATGGCGGGTAGCAATGACTTGTTTGGCATGCTTCAAGCTGAAGATAAGCTTGATGGGACCAACTATATGATGTGGTCTTACATGATGAAGCATGTTCTTGTTGCAAAACAACTTTGGAACATAGTGGCAGATGTAGATCGAAGACCGGCAGGTGCTTCTACTTCTCAGTCTACTGTCACAGATGGAGCTTCTTCTTCGAGTACAATGATTTCTCCTTCTCCACCTACACAGGAGCAGCTTAGATGGGATGGAAAAGATGCTCAAGCTCATGCTTTGATTGCGCTTTCAGTGAAACGTCATATAGTTTCACACATTCGGTCATGTTCTACATCACGATAGGCATGGGACACTCTTGCTTCTTTGTATGCCATGCATAATGAAGCACGTGTTGCATACTTGAGGAAGCAACTTGAAGATGTATGTATGGCTGAAAATGAGTCAGTGGATGTGTATGTGACACGCATCAAGGACTTGAAAGAGCAATTGGCAAACATAGATGAGATCATTCTGGATGCATCACTCATTTCTACATTGCTGAAAGGATTACCGGAATCTTTTCAAAGCTTTGCTACTACACTTTGCTTGGTTGCAAAAGGAAATCCTAATATGTATGCATTTGATGAGGTTGTGTCTCTTCTTTTGCAAGAAGAGCAATCTAGAGTGAATAGGAGTGGTTTGATTGAGGGAACGCAAGCACTTGCTATCTCACAAAAGAGGAAAAGCAAGTATGGTTCAGCTTTGGGTTCATCAAAACCAAAGCCTCAAGCTTCCGCTTCCACTCATTCCTCTAATGATGGTGATTTGCAAAAGAAGAAGAGATGCAAATATTGCCAGAAGTCTGGTCATACTATTGATGAGTGTAGAAAGCTTGCAAAACGTAATGAAAAGAAGAAGTAATCCGGTATGTCTATTGCTGAAAATTCAGCAAATGCAAAGAATGATGAAGCTAATATGGCTCAAGATTTTTGGGCATGTGTTGTTACATGTCATTATGATGCTTCTTTACATTCTAAATGTATGGTTGTGAGTGAGGCTGATTTGGATTGGTTCTTTGATAGTGGTGCTTCAAAGCACATAAAATCATGCAAAAGATTTTTTGCCTCTTTGAAAGATGCACCTAAAGGAGGACATGTGGTGTGTGCAAACAATGCCTCTTATCCTATCATTGGAGTAGGAGAAATTGAGCTTACGGCTCCAAATGGAGGTGTGATTCTCTTGAAAAATGCATTGTATGTGCCCGGTATCAAGAAGAACTTAATTTTAGTTCCGTTGATTGCCAAAGCTGGACTTCATGTACACTTTGTTGATGATAAGTGTGTGGTTCACGATTTCAACAATGGCGATGTTATTGTGATGTCCGGTACATTATGTAATGGTTTGTATCACATGGATACATACAAGAGGGCTACCTCGAATGCTTTAGTTGCTCATACTTCTTCCATGGCTGAAATGGAGCTTTGGCATGCTCGTTTTGTTCATTTAAACTTCAATAGTTTGCTCTACTTGCAAAAGAAGGACATGGTTATTGGCTTGCCTACACATGATTCCATTGAAAAGCATGCATGTGAAGGTTTCATTCTTGGAAAAATGCATCGTGCTTCTTTTCCAAAAGATAGTCATACACACACTACAAGAAAATTGCAACTTGCTCATAGTGATGTATGTGGTCCGGTCAAGACTCCATCTTTTGGGAAGCATGTATATTTTGTTACCTTCATTGATGATGCTACTCGCCATACATGGGTGTATCCTATGAAAGCAAAGAATGAGGTATTTTCTTGCTTCAAAGCATTTTTAGCTATGGTTGAAGATTTTTCTTCACAAAAGCTTTTGACTCTACGCACGGATCGTGGTGGTGAATACATGTCACATGAGTTTAATGCTTTTTCTTTGTGAAAGAGGTATTTCACACCAATGTAAGATGCCATATACACCTCAACAAAATGGTGTTGCCGAGCATAAAAATAGAACTTTACTTGAACTGGCACGATGTATGGTTAAAGAAAAGCATCTTCCTCATAAGTTTTGGATGGAAGCGGTCATGTGTGCAAACTGTGTTGAATCGCTGCCCTACAAAAGCATTGAGAGTCATCACTCCTTATGAGGCTTGGAATGGTCATAAACCTATGGTTAGTCATATGCGTGTGTTTGGTTGTTTGGCATATGCTCTTGTGCCATCACAACAACGTCACAAACTTGATGACAATGCAAAGAAATGTATATTTGTTGGTTATAGTGCTGAAAGTAAGGGATATAGGTTGTACCATCCATTGACGAACACAATTATTGTGAGTCGAGATGTGGTATTTGCTGAAAATTCAGTTTTCCCTCTACTTGAATGCAAAAAACTGCCAACAGTTAGCTCACAAGATGTGTTCGATACACTCATGCCTTTGTTCCAAAATGGTGCGCTTGACTATGGCCTTGTAGACAGCCAACTGAGGTTCAACGAGCTGAAAAATTCTAGCCAAATAAGGCTGAAAATGCAGAGAATTTCCAGCCAAACATGGCTAAAAAATTTCAGTAAAAAAATGTCCAAACTGCTGGAAATTTCCAGCCACATATGGCTGAACATTTGCGTCAAAATATGGCTGAAACTGAGCATGAAATTCAGCCCATGCATGATGTACATATTGAAGATGTTTTACATAATGAGCGCATGTCTATCAAGAGTGCACAATCTATGCCAAAGTGGCTGAAACAAACTTTGCAGGACAGCAAATTGAGTGCACCTTTACTTGGTAGAACAAGATCAAGCTCTCACCATGCATCAAGTAATTTTGTGGATTATTCTCTTATTGCTACAACATGTAATGAAGAGCCACTTTCTTTTGAAGATGCATGTGACGATCCACAATGGATGAGTGCTATGCAATCAGAAATGGATTCCATACATAGGAATGGTACTTGGGAGTTATGTGAATTGCCAAAAGGAAAGAATGCCATTGGTACAAAGTGGGTTTATAAGATTAAGAGAAAATTTGATGGTAGCATTGATCGCTACAAAGCTAGATTGGTTGCCAAAGGATATGCGCAACAATATGGCATTGACTATGAGGAAACTTTTGCACCTACTTCATGCATGACTACCATTCGTACCATGGTTGCATTGGCTGCCCATCGAGGTTGGAAAGTGCATCAATTGGACATAAAAACAACCTTCTTGAATGGAGATTTGCAAGAAGAGGTCTATGTGAAGCAACCTCCTGGATTTGCTATGAAAAGGAAAGAGCATATGGTTTGTCGCTTGCATAAAGCTTTGTATGGTCTCAAGCAAGCTCCACGTGCATGGTATGACAAAATACATAAGCACTTGATTGCTCTTGGCTTCACATGTAGTCTGATTGAAAGCACACTCTATGTACGCAAAAATGGGGCTGATCTTATAGTGCTTGCTCTTTATGTTGACATACTCTTGACTGGGTCATATGATGCAAAACTTGACATTCTTATGGCTGATTTGCAGCATAGTTTTGATGTCACTTATCTTGGTTTTTTGAGCTACTATCTTGGCATCCAGTTTGTATCCGTTGAGGGGGGAATTGTTATGCATCAAGCAAAGTATGTTGAAAAACTACTTCAGCATTTTGACTTTGAGGATTGTAAGCCAGTTTCCACACCAGTTGAGATAGGATTTAGGTTCTCAGTTGAGGATTCCAGTGATGCATTTGACACTTCTCTTTATCAGCAAGTTGTGGGATGTCTTATATATGCATGCAACACAAGGCCAGATATACAATATGCAGTTTCCCAGTTGAGTCGATTCATGCATAGCCCTGGCACTAAGCATTGGCAAGCGGTGAAACATGTGTTTAGATATCTCCGAGGCACTTTGAGCTTAGGTCTCTTTTATAGCAGAGATGTTCAGCCATGCTTGCATGCTTTTACAGATAGTGATTGGGCTGGTTGTTATGATACTCGCGTGTCCACTAGTGGTAATTGCTTTTTCCTTGGAGACTCATGCATATCTTGGTTGAGTAAGAAGCAACCTACAGTGGTGACATCAAGTTGTGAAGCTGAGTATAGGGCAGTTTTCACAGCTACAGTGGAGTGTATATGGCTGAGACTCCTGTTGATGGATCTTTGCATGGAGATTGATGCTGCTACGCATATTCTCACAGATAATCAGAGTGCTTTGGATGTTGCACGAAACCCAGTGTTTCATGCACGGACCAAACATATTGAGGTGCATTATCACTATGTGAGAGAGCGCCTTCATGCAGGAGATATTGATTTAGTATATGTGCCTACACAAGATAATGTGGCAGACATATTACCAAAGCTCTTCCACGGAAAAAGTTTGAAGCTTTTCGCAAAGCTTTAGGCTTGTTACCTTGTGGGGGCTGATCTGTCACTCCCTGTATGTGTTCACATCATTCACTCCAGGGGGGTTTGTTACACTTATGTGTTCCTCGAGTAGCTTTGATGTGAGCCTTTTCCCTATACATGGGCACTTTTTACTCTAGTGCTGGCTAGAGGTTTTTTCCCCATGTTACCACATACTTGATACTCTCATATGTGGTGGTACTTTGTACTTAGGGATATTATTCAGCTCTTACTTTAGTTCAGTTCATCGATCAATAGAGAGAGCTATTCCAACCATCGTATTCTCCATGTGTCTTGCTGCGTTTGTGCTCCTTGTGTGTGCTTCTTGTGTGTCTCTCGCACTTCTACACACACCCAACAACAATGCAGTTCAGTTCATTGATCAATAGAGAGAGCTATTCCAGCCATCGTCTTGTCCGTGTGTCTTGCTACATTTGTGCTTCTTGTGTGTGCTTCTTGTGTGTCTCTCACACTTCTACACACACCCAACAACAATATGTAAATTATGTGATTGCGAGAATTCCTTTTTGGTATCTCTGTTGATCCTATGGTGTGGTCCATGTGTGAGGATTGGTATTAACTTTTCCACCCATTTTGGACACACTTCTGGGTTGAATAAGTACGTATCTGGTAGATGATCAGCCACTTCATTGGGTGGTTCTCCATGTGTCATCCGAGATGGGTGATCTGCTCTTACATGAATATTCCCTTTTTTTACTACTACTTCAAAATCAAATTCCATCAGCAATAGGAACCATCTCACTAGCCTTCCTATGTTACAGGGCTTATTGACCAGATACAATAAAGTCTGATGGTCGATAAAGACCTTGAATTGGTTGGCTGAGAGGTAATGTCAAAATTTATTGACTACGTACACCATTCCTAGGCCTTCTCTCTCAGTGGTGGTATAATTTATCTCTGCCTGGTTTAATTGTCTACTGGCATATGTGATAGGATGATCTAATTTTCCTTCGTCTCTTAGTTGAGCTAGTATGCACCCTATTGCATAATTAGATGCATCTACGTGGATATGGAATGGTTTGTTCCAATTGGGAACCTTCAAGATAGGGACTGAACTTAGTCATCATTTCAATTCGTTAAATGCCTTTTCGCAACCTTTTGTCCAAGTGAATTGGGTCAATAACCCATACAACGACTTAGCAATTATAGTGTACATGTGGATAAATCGATGATAGTACCCACAATGACCCATAAAGGTTGTACTTCCTTTGCATTTTTAGGTCTAGGTAAGTCTAAAATCACTCTAATCTTATCTTTGTCTATGGAAATTCCATTCTTTGACACAATATGTCCCAAGATCTTTCCTTGCCTTACCATAAATACGCACTTTTCTAGGTTCAAGCATACTCAATATTGTCGGCATTTTTCAAATATCCTCCCTAGTTCTGGAATATGTTCACTTCTTTGACTAGAATAGGTGCACAAATCATCTACATATACTTCCATACTCTTCCTTAAAAATTCCTTGAACACATGACACATCAGTCTTTGGAAGGTTGCGGGGGCATTGGTGAGCCCGAATAGCATCACTCTAAAAGCAAACACTCCCCACTCAATTGTGAAAGATGTCTTATGTTGGTCCTCCGTAGCAATGGCTACTTGATTATACCCAGAGAATCCATCTAGGAAGCTATATAATTCCTTGCTGCAACTCTTTCCAAGAGATGGTTGGTGATTGGTAATGGGTAGCTATCACGGATAGTAGTTGCGTTCACTTTCTTTAGGTTAATACAAACTCTTAGTTTTCCATTCTTCTTGGGTAATGCAAATAAAGGTGACACCCATTCTGTGTGCAGATCTCATAAATGAATCTGGTTGCTAATAGTTTGTCTATCTCCTCCTTAATCTTTGCCGAATAAACATCATTTTGTATGTGTATGGGTGTTGCTTTGAAGGTTTTGTGTTAGGTGTCATTGGGATTCTATGGGAACAAATGGATGGATCTACTCCCTTGAGGTCTTTGTAGGTCCATGCAAATACATCCCTAAATTCCCTGATTAGTTCTATCAATTCTTGTTCTTCATGTAGAGATACATATTTTCCAATGTACGTACATCTCTCTTCCTCTTCTTTCATGGCTACTATCACTTTCTTAGTTTGTTCCTTATTATCGTAAGCTTCTCCATCGATTGCTTCTCTCTTGGGCATTTGAATAGCTACTTTTTTTTCTTCTACTTCGTATCTCTTAAAATGTTCTAGAATTTCAAAAAGATCTGGTGGCTTCTCTACCTTATTTAATGATTCCTTGTTGTCCTGTCTTGTTGGGACTGCTTCTACTGCAAATATTTTTGGAGTCTCCTTTTTTGTTTTTGCCTCAATCTCTTCTAAATATTGTTCTTCTGAATCAAATTCTGGTTCCATCTCTATGCTTTCATACTCCTCCCTCCATTCCTTTTCTAGTAATTCTCCTGCTTCCATTTCTTCAAGGATTACCATGTAAAGATTTACATCATAACCTTCTTCATCCACATACTCATTCATGGTTAATACTTCTGATGGAGAGTGTTAATCTCCAAAAGAACAAACTATCCTTGATATTAGAACACTTCTATATCAAGAATAACTCAAAACCTTGATTAATTTTGGAAGACCAATATCAAACTATCAAATTTTGCACTAACTATGAAGAAAGTCATTTCTCAGAAAAGTCTGCTGCACATAACACACTCATTGACTGGTCAAATGTGTAAAGTTTTTTATAAAACTTTGTGTAAGGTGTCTCCTAAAGATTGGGCACCTTCTCCAAGTTAAATCTTCTCAAAAGACTCAATAGATCTTGAGAAATGGTCCAAACAATCCACCTATGTCTAAAACTCTACTTTTCTACAATCGACTTTGACACTTGTAACTTTTAATGCATAGTTCTCTCAAAGTACACCCCATTTATTCAAATGATTTTAGCCATAGGTAGCTTACCTTCCAACTTAAAGAATGAGTGCTTGCTTGCTCAAAACTTTACACTGTGGAAGGAGAACTGACCAAAACATTATCATCAAATTTGTGCCTATTGCAAACTTCACTTCTTCACATTTACACATGTAAATGTCCCTACTCTCAATTCTCTTAGCCTGATTACAATTAGGATCTTAAAACTTGTACATAGGTCAATCAACTATAGACTTAGACTTGTACAAAAGCATTGCACAAAAGATTAAACACAGAAGGAGTATTCAACAAAAGATCGGGTGCAATTTTTCTTCTCTGGAAATTTTTACATCTGAATGACGAGAGAGATCTACTTCTTGTCTAAATTGTGTAATGACTCTTACAGCTTCGAATTCTTCTTATCTCATGCTCTCTCATACTTGCCCCAACTTACTACTTGTATATATAGGCATATATGTAGAAGCTCATGACCATAACAAAGGTATAAGTGAGCTAACTACAAGTTTAATGTACATATGTATACAAGTCTTCATTTCCTGAATGTGCACTATCTTCAAGATTCATAGGCTAATCTTTTCTTCAATATTTGACTTGAATCCTTCATCCAAAACATCAATTGATGGTTTTTTGTGCACCAACAGCTCCCGCTCAATCATCAATTGAGGTTTTCTCTATCTTCTTTATACCTGCCATATCTTTAAATGGTTGTATCTTTGGTCCATCCAAGCTTTTGGTTAGCATATCTGCAATCTGATCTTTTGTTGAAGTATGTATGACTTCAATCTCCTTGTCAATCACCTTCTCTCTGAAGAAGTGATACTGAACTCAATATGTTTAGTCCTAGCATGAAAATTAGTATTAGCAGCTAGATACAATGAACTCATATTATCTCCATGAATAGTGGGTGTACTCTGAATGATGTCAAAACTCTTCATGAGAGTTTTCAACCATATGACTTCCTTTGTAGCTTCAACCATTCCTTTATCCTCTGCCTCTGTAGATGATAAAGCAACTGTATGTTGCTTCTTAGAGCACCAAGAGATTAACTTATCTCCCACATAACACAAGTATCCATATGTTGATCTCCTATCATCAGGATTACCTGCCCAATCTGTATCACTATATATCTTGATGTTTGTATCTGATGTAAAACCATAATACAAACCTTCCTTGAGCGTACCCTTAATGTATCTCAACACTCTTTGTCCTGCAACCCAATGTTCTTTCCTAGGACAATGCATGAATTGAGACAACACTCCAACTCCATATGACAAATCAGGCCTAGTTAATATAGCATAGATTAGACTACCAACCAAACTTTGATATAACTTCATATCCTTGAATTCTTCTCCTCCATATCTGCTCAATTTGTGATTCATCTCCATTGGACTAGGTGCTACCCTACAATCTTCCATTTTAAACTTGATCAACAAGTTCTTCAAATACCTGTCTTGAGTTACATACACTCCATGTTGAGTATATGAGATCTCCATGCCCAAGAAATATGACAAGTTTCCCAAGTCACTGATCTTAAACTCTTTCTCCATTTGCTTCTTGAGACTTTGTATGCCCTTCTCATCTGTACCTGTAAGAATTATGTCATCAACATATATGCACATGTAAATGAACCCATCATCACTTGCTTTGACAAGCAAGCTACTATCAGCTTTAAATACTTGGAAACCAAGCTCCTTCAAGAACTTCACAAGTCTATAATTCCATGCCCTTGGGGCCTGCTTCAAACCATACAAAGCTCTCTTGAGCTTACATACATATTTTGAATACCTTTTATCTTTGAACCCTTGTGGTTGCTCCATGAAAACATCATCTGAAATATAACCATTAAGAAAACCATTCTTCACATCTAATTGACACAATCTCCAACCTTTACATGCAGCAATGGCTATGAGTGTCCTGATGGTTGTCATCTTTGCCACAGGACTATAGGTCTCATCATAATCTATACCATATGTCTGAGCATACCCTTTCATAAAAAGTCTAGCTTTATACCTAGACACACTTCCATCTGCATACCTCTTTGTCTTGTAGACCCATTTGCATCCAATGATCTTCTGACTATTTGGTTTAGGAACCAATTCCAATATCTCATTCTCCATCAATGCATCATATTCTTCCTGCATAGCTTTCTCCCAATTTTCCTTATCTTTTGCCTCTTCATATGTAGAATGGTCTTCATCTGCTTTCACCATGTAAGCATAATCTCTAGTAGTCAAAAAAGAAGTGTCATAGCTATACCTTGTAGGTTGCCATTTGTGTCTTGATGACCTTCTGAGTTCTCCACTTCTTGAAGTTTCTAGTTCATCACATTTTGGATCAAACATTGGTACTTCTTCAACTTCAACTTGTACTTCATTGTTCTCTTCTTCATCAAATATCTGAACCTTTGATTTACCTTTCTTTTGATTCAAAACTTCTTCATCACCTGCATGATTATTGATTGTACATGCATACCAAGTACCTTGTTCATCAAATGTAACATCCTTTGATACAAGGAATTGCTTTGTGGATGGACTCCACAACATATAACCCATCTGCTTATCATCATATCCAATGAACATATACTTTTCAGCTTTAGGTTCCAATTTATGGCTCAACTGAGATGGCACATATGCATAAGCCAAACATCCAAACACTTTGCAATGATCTAAGGTAGGTCTCTTACCCCACCATGCCTCATATGGTCATACCCTGCAAAGCTTTACATGGTAACCTATTAACCAAGTATGTAGATGTATTTATAGCCTTAGCCCATAAATAATTTGGACACTTTTTCTCCTTCATCATTGATCTTGCAAACTCAACAAGAGTTCTATTTCTCCTTTCTCCTACACCATTTTGTTGAGGAAAGTATCTGCAACTAACTTCCCTTTTTACACCTACATTCCATAAGTAATCATTGAAATCATTAGAGAAATACTCTCCCCCTCCATCTGACCTTAGTCTCTTCAACTTTTGACATGTGATTCTTTCTGCATACACATGATAATGTTTAAATGTATTGAATACCTTTGATTTATCTTTGATCACATATATAGTGATCCACTTGGTAGCATCATCAACATAAATCACATAATATCATGAACCATTTATACTGAAATCCTTTGATGGTCCCCACACATCTGTGTGTACCAATTCAAGCTTTTCTGAATACATGAAACCATGCTTTGAATATGATTGCTTATGAGCCTTACCTAATTGACATGCCTCACATCTGTATGTCATATGTTGACCTGCAACATTAGGCAATCCAAGCAATGAACCATTGTTAACCATATCCTTAATACCTCTTTCATTGAAATGTCCAAGCCTTTTATGCCAAAGATCTAACTTAGAGATCTTATGTCCTCCATAAGTAAACAAGGCATGACCAACATTACCTTGAATCTTCAATGTGAAGAGTCTTCCTTCTTTCTTCCTTGAAACAATTTTTTTATAACCATTGCTAGGGTCTTCCACAAAAACTCCATCATTAGTGAACCTTACGTCATAACCTTTTTCAATAATTTTCCCTACACTTATCAGATTCTTTGGAATTGTAGGAACATACAAGACCTTACTCAGAAGAGTACTTCCATCCTTGGCCTTCACTGATGCAATTGACTTCACATTGTGCTTTGTATTATCACCTTTTTGAACTACATGATTAGTTACCTTATTCTTCAAATAATTCATCAAGGCTATATTACCACTCAGGTGATTGCTACACCCTGAGTCAATGTAGAAGACTCTTTGATCTTCACTTTGTCTTTCACAAGTTGCATTCATTATTAAGGTTGAGTCTTCTTTTTTATCTAAAGCATAATTGTAGTACGTATTGTTGTAGGATTGACTTTGGAAACCTCTACCTGCATTTCTTCCAAAGTAACCTCCACTACCTCTACCTCTAAAATTTCCTCTTTGGTTTCTACCACCTCTTCCTCTTGAATTAAAGTTCTGACTATATCCTCCATTATTGTGATTATTATGCCAACAATTATGAGCTAAATGATTTGTCTTACCACAAATCCAACAAGCTTTGGCTCCATCTTTATTGCTTCTACATCTTCCTCTACCTTTGCCACCTCCTCTTCCTCTTAGGAAGTTGGCTTGGCTAGTTGTACCTTCTTCTTCATTTAATTGTTGTTTGCCTTTGCTATTCTTCTTCTTGTCCTTTGAATACATTGCTTGACCTATACCCTTATCAACATCACCTTTGACATCCTACTCAAAAGTTAACATATGTCCTAGCAACTGATTTAAATTGGGAGTGAAATGATATAGTGGCAATTGAGTAGACAAAATGAATGGCTTCCATTTCTCATCTCCTCTCAAACCTGTGAGGATTTGCCTTACCAATTTATCCTCCTCAATATCTTCATCAACTGCTCCTAATGCATCTGCAATGTCCTTCATCCTTGTTACATAATCAGAAATGGATTGAGAGGCCTTCTTCTTGAATGTAGTAAACTCTACCCACAAATATGCCTTCCTTGACTTTGTCCTATTTTGGAAATGCTCCTCCAAAGCATTCCATATATCACTTGCACTTTCAAGTCCTCTAATATGAGTTAGCAAGTAGTCATTAACTCCCATGTAAATAATGCTCCTTGCTTGAGCATCTCTCTTCATCCAAGTCTTCAAATCTGAGAGTTCATCCCTAGTTGGAACACTAGGATCTCTGAATTCTGGTTTTTATTCTTCACATGTGATGTAACCTATCAGGTCTTTGCTCATGAGATGAGCTTCCATCCTCATTGACCATGCTGGATAGTTTTCTCTATCCAATTTCTCTATCTGAAGAGAATCTCCCATCCTTTCTTCACCTGTGTATTAAATTCTTCAAGCCTTATGAGGAATAAGTGTACCTTTACTTCGAATGAAGTTCCTTTTGATCTTCTTGATAGCTTTAGGCCTCCTTCTCAAGCTTTCCCTTTAAGCTTTCACCTTTTGAACCTTCAAATGTTGATTTCTGTATGATTGCAGTAGTCGGGGTCCTCCTTTCTTCTATTTTAATGATTCTTGCTCTAATACCACTGATGGAGAGTTTTAATCTCCAAAAGAACAAGCTATTGGAAGACTAATATCAAACTATCAAAATTTGCACTAACTGTGAATAGAGTCATTTCTCAAAAAATTATGTTGCACATAACACACTCATTGACTGGTCAAATGTGTAAAGTTTTTTATAAAACTTTGCACAAGGTGTCATCTAAAGATTGTGCACCTTCCCCAAGTTAAATATTCTCAGAACATTTAGTAGATCTTGAGAAATGGTCCAAACAATCCACCTATGTCTAAAACTATACTTTTCTACAGTCGACTTTGACACCTATAACTTTTAATGCATAGTTCTCTCAAATTACACATCGTTTATTCAAATGCTTTTAGCCATAGGTAGCTTACCTTCCAACTTAAGAATGAGTGCTTGCTTGCTCAAAACTTTACATTGTGGAAGGAGAACTGACCAAAACATCAGCATCGAATTTGCGCATGTTGCAAACTTCACTTCTTCACATTTACACATGTAAATGTTCCTACTCTCAATTCTCTTACCCTGATTACAATTAGGATATGAAAACTTGTACAGAGGTCAATCAGCTATAGACTTAGACTTATACAAAAAGCATTTCACAAAAGATTAAACACATAAGAAGTACTCAGCAAAAGATCGAGCACAATTTTTCATCTTCTCTGAAAATTTTTACATCTGAATGATGAGAGAGATCTACTTCTCTTCTAAATTGTCTAATGACTCTTACAACTTCTAATTCTTCTTATCTCATGCTCTCTCATACTTGCCTTGAATTTCTACTTGTATATATAGGCATATATGTAGAAGCTCATGACCATAACAAAGGTATAAGTGAGCTAACTACAAGTTTAATGTACATATGTATACAAGTCTTCATTTCCTGAATGTGCACTATCTTCAAGCTTCATAGGCTAATCTTTTCTTCAATCTTTGACTTCAATCCTTCATCCAAAACATCAGTTGATGGTTGTCATGCATCAACAACTTCCTCATTTACACACACATCTAAGGTTGCTAAGATTTCCATTCATCTATTGATGCACCAACATCTATGTGGTTCAAACACTTCGTCTGGGAAAATTTGAGGCATATACAATGGATTATCCATGGGTCGATAATTGTGATGTGCTATTGGCCACAAATGAGTTTTGTTTTCTTCTCGTTTTGCCTCTTTGCACATCCATAGCTGAACATCTTCATTTATCCATGATTGATCACTAGATCCTGCGCTATGAATCAAGACATCATCTTCTTCTTTATGTATGGGATTCCATTGTAGTGGGGGCACATCCCTATATGAAAATGTATGAAAAATTATCTTCATAGTGGTCCCTTGGTGTTGCAAGTACAATGAGTCTCTTCCCCAATCTCGTACTACCCTGAGTTGTCTCATGAAAGGTCATCCTAATATCATTTCGTAATTATTGGCTTTTAATTGACATATAGCTAGATTATGTTCAGAATATACTCCATAGGTAGTTAGTTTAATCTTCTAAAATATTCCTAGGGGTCTTTCTATGTGACCGTCGACTAACTGAAGCTTCATGCATGTGGGTCCTAGGGCAGGTTTCCCCCATTTCTCCCAAATTTCTTTTGTAGGTATGCCTACACCAACTCCGATGTCTAGGATGGCTTTGGTCATATATCCGTTAAAGGTGATGGGTAGACATGTATTTCCTTCATCTCCCTCACTAAATTCTCCAACTTTATCAATTTTGATTGGAATGGTTGATGGAGCTTTAGCTTCTTTCTTTTCCTTCGTAGGTTCTCTAGTTTCTATTCTCAAGTGTCCAACTAGTTGCTTCCATAATTGGGGCTTGGCTTGTAGTAATTCTTCTATTATCAATAAGCTTTGTACCTTAGTCTTCCTGAGCTCTGTTAAGTTGTGTGATGTTCTATCTTGAGACCTTTCCTCCTTGCCCCGGATCGTGGGAGCATGGAATACCACTCACCCTTTCTCATATTCTCCCATATAATTTGGTAGTGTGGAAATGTTGCTTGATTCTTCCCTATTTTTATCTAGAATAGACACTTCTTCTAAATTTGGTATTCGTTGATTTTCCCCAATGTCTAGTTCTTTGAAGGGTGGTGGTGAATTTTCATTCTTTTTCATCATTCTTCTTGGATATTGGCCGACAAGTCTTGTGGCCAATTGGCCTCTAATTCTGGGATTATAGATATCCGTTCGACCTCATCACTTTGTTGGTCTTTGTTGGGGTTCGAATACAACACATCAATTACTTGACTCTGGTAAACCCAGTTCTTAGCACTAGTCTGCTAGACACAGAGAATTAACTTCTAGCAAATTTCAGATCTATCACTACTCTGCTGAGATAGAGTATAATTTTAAAGATTATGACCCGCAATAGACAGAGTTTTACACTTGCGCTGAATAGATTTAGGCAAAAATCATCATTACGAGTCTTCTAAAATAGGCCTTACAAGATAGAAAGAGTTCATGAGAACATTCGGGTAATACAAACAGTAATTCATTACATGATTGACCCGGCTTGACTCAGACATGTATCTGCGCTATTAGAAGAATGAAGAATCTCTCTTCTGTTTCTTCTACGTCTTCTTTTTTCGTCTGCTCCTGCTTTCTTCTTCTCCCTTTTCTTTTTCTCGCGCGAACCAAAACATAACTACTCACTTCCTCACGAAGTCGGCGCTCAATTAAAATATAACTGTCTGTTAAAAATCCTAATAAGCAACATCCAAGTTAGAAGAAATCTGATTCAGCAACAATCTGATTGAGTACAACACCTGGCACTGCCCGGTGGGGGATTTTTAACAAAAATCTAACTTGAATTTACAATCCCTTGATCAAATAATATTATCTGCATTGACTGTTTAAGTTCTTCAACTTCCACTTCTCCAACCTTTTGACTCTGCAGCATATTGAAATCCTCCTCAACACAATCCTACTTTTCTTGAAAGTCCCTATCAATAATGAATTGTTGCTTTTCAATTATCATATCCACCTTTTCTTCTAGATTCTTCTGTAACAACTGTTCTTGTAACTCTTTAATTATTTATGCATGTTCTTCAATTTGCTTCTCTTGTTTCTCAATAATATGGAGTAAATCCTTTTCATGCTTTGACACAAAGCATGCCTGCACCTGCTCATTCTAAATCCTAAACATACTTTGCCAACGACTCTGAAACACAGTCCAAATATCTTGAATATACTTATGCAGCTGCTGCTTTAATAATCCAATATCCGACCCTGTCATTAATACTGCATCCAGCTCCACATCTTTGTTTTTTAACATATGCTTCTCCAACACCTGTAATACCTACATCCTAGAGTGAAGAATCACTTGTTCGTTCTGCAGAGTAGCATTAAGTGCTGAAAAATCCATCATCTCTTTTTGAATTTGTTCTTGTATAGACCTCTGCCATTCTTCAAATTCCTGCATGGACCGCTTTATTCTGGACAACTCTATTACTTGTTGCATCTTGCTCTGTTGAATATACTAATGTTTGTGCCTTCTTATTCAGTTCTTCCTGAAGTGTTTCAAACTGCCTCTGTAAAGACTGATAATCCTCCATGTTAATAGATACTTTTGTCTGTTCGTACCTAGTTAATTTCTCCTCTTGCAAGACTAAAAAATTGGTAATTTCCTGCAACTTTTCCTTCATTCCTAGTACGTCATACCCTGTATTCCTTATTGATTGGTGCATAACATCCTCTGGCAACTTATCCCCTACTGCTTGTAGTTGTTCTTCCAATCTTTTCTTTTTAGACAACTTAAAAACCTTTCCTAGTACTTTTGGGTGCTCATCTTCATCTACCACCTACAAGAGATTATCCTCCTTTATCACTGATTTTCCTAAATCAGTTTGAATTATCTGCATAACCGGCTCCAATTCTTGTACAATATAACCTGCTTTCAGAAGATCCTTACACGTCTCTAAAGGTCTGTCCACCTCTCTCATAGCTAGCTGTTCCTGATTTTTACCCATCAGCTCGTCACTATGAATGTTTATCTCCTTTGGCCATCACAACTTCTGACTGTCCACCAGCTGCACAAACTCGAACAATGCCACCAAATATGTTGACATCCTACTATTTGATTGCGTTTTACATCTATCCCCTACAAATATCTCACTGTGCATGTGATCATGCAACCAATGAGCCCAACTGACCTGTCCACTTGCCTCTGCATAAGCCAAAGATGCAAAATTTTCTTTAAACATGTAATCATATTTGATGATAAAACACAACCTCTCCAAGTACCATTTTAACTGCTCTCGTCGAACATAACCTGCATTCTTCATCATGTAATACTGTCGTCCCCCTTCCCTGGACCCAAAGTCTTTCTTCAAGACGTCCTAAGAACACTTCTGAATGACCACATCGTTGTAAATAGGTAACTTAAATATTTTTGCAACTAGTTCAGGTGAAAATTTTACCTGTAATGCCAGCTGACCTTTCGTTTTTCTGATGATCTCCAGCTGACTCTTTGCATAGTAGTTGCATCGCAATCTCGCCCATGGCAAAGTAGCAAATTGAAATAAACTGATCTTACGGAGCCAATTCGCATTTGTGGTGGACTGTGTATCAATTTCCACTTTGAAGTCTGTATATGGTTCCATGAGAGTTTGCACAAATTTGGTGGACGCTGATGGTGTTGATATCTCCTCCTCATCATCCTGAACAAGCTATTACTTTCCTCAGTTGTGGTTTCTTCTTTGCGCAACACAGCTTCTCTCTTTCTCATACGTCCCCGCATGACTTCTGGTTCAGGCTCCAACACAGTAGACACAGGAAGAGATGTTACTTTTGGGGCCATAAGATAGGACTGAGAACACAAGTTCCGCAAGTGCGAATGTTCTACTTGCCACTGACGGAAATGTTTGACATACTTACTCATGTACCAGTTCATGCCATTCAATAATATTTTAGTATGGGTCACTTAAAAAATCATTAGTAGCCTGTTTCCCCGCATTACCATAACACACCTAAAAGATCTTTTATGTGTGCCTTTATAATCATTAAAACTAATGTGCACCTCAAGAATACCAAACTGATATTTAAATTCATTAACACTCCCTTTTCTGGTGCACGACCTTCCCACCACAACATTCCGACTAACCTTACTTTGCAAGATAATATCTGGCTGAGCACTATCTTTATGTTCATGCTCCCCCTGATACACCTATTCGTAAGAAAGTACTTAATGTAATTTTGGATCAACAAGAATCAAGAAAACATTTCATCACGGATGAAAATGCAGAGAAATAGGCCTTCTTACTACGATGATCACAAACGTTGTTGATTTGATTTTCAGGATGATGGATCACTTGCACAACATTAGAAGATAACCAAATGTGGCGGCTTCCCCTGAAATAGTTGCAGCCTAAATCCATTGATTGGTTTGTCCATCCTTGTGCCAAACACATCTGCCACTCGAAAAGTTCCTTTTCCTAAATCCTGCACAATCTGATATGGGCCTTTGTATCTCAATGTATGCTTTCCTGGATGAGGTCCGAGCTTAGAATTATACACCATCACCCAATCCCCTTCTTTAAATAACTTAAAATTGACATTCTGATTCACCCAAACTTGTCTCTGCCTTTGAATTACCTCGGTAATATATGCACTTACCAAACGATCCTCCTCCATTTGAAGAAGATATTTGCTCCTATGTTTAACCGATAGCTCAGGAGACATCTTTTTTGCTGTGATTCGCAAACTTGGAACTACAAATTCCATAGGTACTACTGCCTCCAAACCATATACTAATCGGAATGGTGTCATTCTTGTTGTGACTTTAAATGCTATTCTGAATGACCACAACACTGAGTCAAGTAACAAATCCCAATTTTTTTTATTGTCATGCACTAGCTTTTTAAGAATACGCATTAAGGTTTTATTTGTACTTTCCGCTTGACCATTTGCTTATGGATGATATGCTGTAGTCTTTTTATGCATGATTAAATGAATTCTTGTTAACTCTGAAATCACCTCATTAAGGAAATGAGTACCTCTATCACTTACCAACTCAATCGGACACCCAAACCTGGTCATAATATTATGATAAACAAATTTCACCAAACTTGCTGCCTTATTATCCTTCAATGCCACTGCTTCCACCCATTTCGTACAATAGTCTGTTGCTGCAAGTATATATCTACTTCCTCGCTGAGTAGTAGGTTTAATGGGCCCCACAAAATCCATGCCCCATTTTTGGAAGGGATCCAATGGTAAAACTGGATGACCAGACATCCGATCTGAATTATTAGGTTGGCACAACTTTTGGCAAATCACACATCCTTTAGCATACTCATGTGCATCCTTTAAAACCGTCGGCCACCATAACCCAGCTTGTAAAACTTTCTTCCCTATAATATCCCCTGACAAATGACCTCCTGCTAGACCTGAATGTGCTTTCTTGTAACACAGCTGGTTATTCAAATTCTGGTAAACACCTCCTTATGACCGGATCCAACCCTTTTTTGTATAATGCCCCAGCTATAACCAAATACGGCCTACTTTTAAGTGCAAACTTCTTCCTTTGATCAGGTGTAAACTATTGTGGTAATGAACCATTAGTTAAAAAAACTAATAATTGGTCATACCAAGAATCTGCTTCCACCACGTGCATTAAACAACTCAACATCTGGAAATTCATCAATTACACCTCTAGGTGCTTCTCTTGAATCCCATCTACTAAAGTAATCTGCCATTGCATGCTCTTTTCCTGGAGTATGCATAATCACAAAATCAAATTCCTGTAATAAAAGCATCCACTTGGCTAATCGTCCTGTTAAATAGACCAAAGCCTGATGATCCACATGAAAAACAACCTTATTGCCCAACAAATAATGTCGAAACTTGTTAAGAGCATATACCATTGCCAAGGCTTCCCTTTCCGTCACCGGGTAGTTCCTTTCAGCTGCACACAATACTCTACTAGCATAATAGATGGGTCTATACCATCCTTTCTCTTTCTACTACATCAAAACTGCTCGACCTACAGCCACATCTTATGCATCAACAAATATGTGAAATGGCAATGACCAATCAGGTGGTTGCAAAATTGGTGCTACCGACACCATCTTCTTTAACAATTGAAATGCTTTCTCTTGAGCATCTGCCCATACAAATGGAACATCCTTTTTGGTCAAGTGCATAAGTGGTAGAGAGATATTTGCTAAATACCGTAAATATCTAGCATGCCACTTAATCTGACCAACAAACCACATTACTTCTTTCACGTTGGTCGGTGCTTTAGCTGTGCTAATAGCTTCAATCTTCTTAACATCAATAGCCATCCCTTCTTGCGAAATGACATGGCCCAATAAAATACCACTTCTGACTGCAATAACACTTTTAAATGGATTCAACACCATCCTAAACTGCTGACATCTATCAAAACATGATTTCAGGTGCAGTGGATGCTGTACCTTCTTAGAGTTCCTCCCTTTCTCCTCTTCTGCCAGGAGTTTTTTTTCCTTTCAAACTAAAATCTATATCGTTATGGGACCTCTTCAGGATCGCATCTCTTTTGCTTGTTCCTTTTACGTGCAGGGAATGTATATTTTGAATGCCGATTAAAGACCGTGGGCTACAACCTGACGTTGAATACTGCATATTAATGTGCTTCATACGAACAATATTTGAGCGACTCTGCAACAAAATCCCTGAACTACTGAGTGTCTGCATATATTTGTTTTGTGAGATTCTGCATGTCCGGCTAGAGAGGCATGCTGCACTCTTGCCTGTAGATGTCTCTTCTTATAGCATTATCTTGAGGGATGGAAGAACCTGGTATGGTAGCATGAACATTTGTAGCAATCGTGCTAGAATTCGCAGTGACATCTTCCAAAAAAAAAACCCCACAGACATCAGATCTTTCGATTTTAGTTCATCAGAAATCCCCTCTTTCCCTCCTTATTCTCGTTTAGCTTATCTATGTCAGAATGTTCCTCTTCCAGAAATAGCCTTTGGCTAGCAACCTCGTTTTAGGTATGTGCAGTAGAACTTAATCATGAAACAACATGTAGACTTATCGAAAACAATCAATAAAGACTCATGTGTGTCAGCTTCCAAAGTTTCCCCCCCGAAACTACAAAACTCGCGTCCACTTTTTCTTTCTGCCTTTGACCCTCAATTCGGCGCATACCTTCTGCAGTAGTATCCTCATGAGGCAAGTACAACAGAGATGATCGGTTCTGAACAGATATTCTGTGCACTATTCTTGAAGCTCCATAGGAGGGAGAGTTCCCGTTTTTGCTAGAGGCTACCCCTTTTCCTCTTCCCCTACCTTGTGCTTGTCGACCACTGAGAGCACCCCTAGAGCTGCGCTTTCTTACAATGGTCTTGCACCTTAATCTTCATGGCCCCTTGTCTGAGGAAAACAGGAAGGTAAAATCATTGCTAACCTGCGATGAACTCCCACTTCCTCTCGAAGCAACTGCACTTCTCCCGTTTGTGCTGCGGGCTCCCAAGAATGCGCAGCGCACCCCTTTGTTCTCCTGCATACACCTCTGACCTTCCCTCCCTCCAGCTGCTACCCACACACGGAAAGTGACCCCCCCTTCGTTCCTGCACACGAAAAAAACAGAGAGAGAGAGAGAGAGAGAGCTCCAAAATGACAGCCCCCCCCCCTTTTTACTCACTGCTGGTCATAAAAATCCCCCTTTTTCTCTCGTCTCCCAACTCCTTATCGGCTCCCGCTCACTCGGCCACACTTTTTCTTGAGTTGGCGAACAAAATATGGAGAGAGGGGGCCCTGACAGCAAATAACTTCCAACCCTTTTCTGTTTTTTTTTCAGAACATTAACAACCAATTTATTTAGAGGGGATGGCCCCCAAATCAATAAGGAAATCTGCATCATTTTTTTTTGTCAAGATTTGAAACAACTCAGTCTGCCATTTTGTAAGTTGTACTTTGGGCCACCTCTAGTAGGCCTCTATGATTGCACAAGTTTAAAACAATGGTTGTCATAATGCTCTCAGATTCAACGTTTTTCCCTATGACTTTAGACCACTCCATGAGATCATGTCCACCATCGGCAAACCATTAAACATTCCTCGAGCTTCTTGAACCATATAACAGTTGGCATACATCATGGCCAATGCAGTGCCAGCCTCCAAGGGGCAATACTAGAGGTGCTTCACATGCAGCATGGTACGGTAATGTGAATCGGAACTGGTTATCGTGAAAAGCTCCTCTTGTGTCACCCAGGGGTTCTCAGGCCTCATGTTCTGCTTCAAAGCACCCAATTTTAATGCGACATCGCATGCCGAAAGCTCCTGCAAGCTGAAATCAAACGTATTTCCCTGCCAAATAAAACCACATTAGTGCATCAAAACCAACCATTTTTTGAGCTAACATACTCCCCTCTTCTTATTTGCGAAGTCGTCCTCGACGAGCCACTCTCGCTGCAATATAATCAAAACAGCCATGAAAATGTCAGTGTACAACTAATTTGCATACCTATCCATTGAACCATTACTCCAACGGAACCTGCGCTCAATGAAGCTACTAGTGCTCAAAAAATCACTCATGAAGACCTACAAATCGTTCACTTCCAAATGATCCAAGAACATGCACATATATGCAATTCCATTTCAGCCATGCTTCAATTTGCTCATACATTCCATTATGAAAAATGGTCTCAACCAAAATAACACATGCACACCTTTCCATGAATTACACATGCAACTGTCATTGCCAAAAAACAGAAACGGAAATATCGAAATAACAACAACAACTGAAATGAATTCAACAGGAGATGCAACATACCCAAAATGCATACCCCATTATTGCACCTACTATTTGCTATGTATAATTATTCTATGGCTAGACACTCCCGAAGAATCCCCATCGTCGTCCTACAAAAGCTATCGAGACCCGAGTACAAGTCAAGATCTACATAAAAACCATGGAGTGTCCCACACACTGGAAAACCCTCAGATAGAGCACACAAGTTATAAAGCAAGACCGTTGCATTACCTCGCTAAAGCCTCATCCATAAGTACATATAGAGTCTCCGTGCCTTCAAGAATGTTGATTCAAAGTGAGCTGATCTGTCACAAGCCATCACATACCGATCACACAAGCAAATAACGTTCCCTTCTAGGCGATCATCGCCCTCTCCTCTCTCTCTCTCCCCCTCAGGAGTGGGGAATAATTTCATAGGTAAATTTTATTTTAATCACATGTTAGCCTACGTTGACATTGGATGCGATTCGTGGACCTGACCACCCGATCAGGTTGATTCCACCCATCTACCAATGCAATGCAGCGCACAACACACAAACACACAATGATAACACATAACATATATCAGCTAGCCCATAACGAAGTTGGATACGGCTCATGGTCGTGACTACCCAGCCACGATGGCTCCACCTACCTACCAACCCGTTATGGCGCATAGCTAAGACATAAACATATACATCCCAAGCCTATGGCGAAACTAGCTGTGGCTCGTGGTCCTAACCACCCGGCTAAGATAAATCCACCCACCTACTAGCCCACCATAGCGCATTGGTACGATCACAACAACACACATTCTTTTTCTTTTCTTTCTCTTCGTTTTTTTTTTTCTTAGTTAATTAATTCACCCAAGTCCTGAGAATTAGGGAGAGGAAGAAAGGGACTTTCCCACTTTTCCCACACATGCATGCAAACATATACACTCTAGCCTTTGACAGATCAACCACCTCTTCACTCCATTCTCTCAATTACAGACACTACATATGTATTCATCGAGTTGACTTTTCACTAGGTAACTACAGCTGGCTATGCCTTAGTCCCTCGTATACCTATCCTTAGGTGTCCTAGAATGTGAGTCTCCGGGATGTCTCATGTAGCCTCACATCGTACTCGCATCCCGACAACTTCCCTAGGGCGAGTCAGGCTCAACTTCAGGAGCTCCGTCATCACTTCCTATCGTTAGCACATCTGCCCAAGCCCACGTCATATCGTTTTCCTCGTTAGGCATTTCCCTAGAAGGATCAAAATAGTAATATCGATCTCCCGCCCATCCTACATGTCGGGTCAGGTATTCCTCAAAACACTCAATATAAAACGCAACATCCAAACCCTGGTTTATAAAGCATACCAGCCAATGCGCTTCCTCAACATCATATTCCGTCTCAAAGTCGTCGACATCTATGTCCATGCGGGCGAATGTTTGGTCCGAGAAATATATCCTTAGCTCATACAAGTAGAGTTGCGTTATTTGATCTTCCATTTTGTTACTTAGCTCCTAACAGTCTCTGCATAACACAAAAAATATTAGAAGTCCAAAATTCTTGAGCTAGCACATGATAATATTTATGACAACAAAAATCATAACTAACATATGCGCATATATATATATACATATAACTATATATGTATGTACAAGGAGTCTACTACATCCTTCCGGTTGGATCTCGTCTGGCTTTTCCCGTCTTAATATCACTTGAAATATAGTTTAACTCGAAGCGCGTTAACCTTCACGGGAGCACATTCTTCTCCTAAATCTTGAATTTGCATGGAACCATTAGAGTTGAGTTCCACCACCTTAAACGGTCCTGCCCATCTTATCTGTAACTTCCCTGGGAATTTATAATATTTACTATCATAAACTAGCACCAAATCCCCTTCTTGAATCGCATAGGTCTTGAGATTCTTGTCATGCCTCTCCTTACGTCTTCTCTGAATAGCTTCCAGATTTTGCTGTGTAATGAGTCGCTTTCTTCTAGCTTGACCAATTGTATGTACCTTTCCTTCAATGACTCTTCCTCTCCCATCCTAGCCTCAATGGCCACTCTTAATGTCGGAACTTCTTTTTCGATGGGAAAGATGGCTTCCTCGCCAAATACTAGAGAGAACGGAGTGCTCTTAGTCGTCACTCGATAGGATGTTCGATATGCCCACAAGGCTTCCAAAAGTCTCTCATCCCAGTCTCTCCTATGCACAACTACTGTCTTTGTTAGAATCTGTTCAAGAACTTTGTTGGTGACCTCCACTTGTCCATTCACTCTCGGGTAATATGGAGTGCTTTTCCTATGTTTGATTTTATATAATTCCATTAATTCTTCGATCAGTTCGTTGACAAAGTGCATTCCTCTATCACTCACTATTTCCAACGGGCATCCGAATCGAGTGATAATTTGTTCGTACAAAAATTTAGCTACATCAACAGCTCGGTCAGTCTTCAGAGCTTTGGTTTCTACCCACTTGGTAACATAGTCAATACAGACCAAGATATACCTATTGGATCTTCTTCGTGAGGGGGGATCAATAGGCCCCACAAAATCAATTCCCCACTTCTCAAAAGGCTTAAGAGCCAACACTGGCGTAAGAGGAGCAGCATGTGCTAATGTTGGTTTTCCCATTCTTTGGCATCTGTCACATTTCTTACAGTATGTGTGAGAGTCTTTGAACAGCGTTGGCCACCAATACCCAGCCAATAAAACCTTTCTTGCCGTCAGCTCACCAGCAAAATGCCCACCGCAGGGTTCATCATGCAAAGCCCTCAACACTAGAGGTACTTCTTCTTCCTCGAGACACCTCCGATAAATGCTCTCATGGACAAAATATCGATAGAGTTGCCCCCCAATGATGCTATGGTGCTTCGCCAATGCTAACAGTTTTTGCTTCTCTCTCTCTTGTTTGCTCCTGGCGGATATTTACTAGTGCACAAGAAATTCACCAAGTCGGCATACCAAGGTACTTTAGCATCAACCTGGAATAGATGCCCATCAGGAGCATCATCGGGCACACCAGAGATTGGCTCCTCATTAACAATTCGAGATAAATGGTCGGCCAATATATGCGCTTTGCCTGGTCTGGTTACCACTGTGAGCTGAAATTCTTGGAGGAGTAGCATCCACCTCATCAATCGCCCTGATAGCTCGGGTTTATTAATGATATACTTGAGGGCTTCATGATCCACATAAAACGTGAAATGTTTTCCCATCAAGTAATGCCGATACTTGTTTACCGCAAAGATCATCGATAGGCATTCCTTCTCTGTAGTCATGTAGTTCCTCTCAGTGCTATTCAAATTGCGACTTGCGTAATAAATAGGGTGATCCAACTTCTTTTCATCGGCTTGGCATAGCACTGCTCCAACCGCAGTATGAGAAGCATCGGTATGCACATGGAATTCTTTCGTCCAGTCGGGTGCTACCAAAATCGGTGCATTTATCAATCTCTCTTTGATCGAGTCGAATGCAACTTGACACTCTCCAGTCCATTGGTATTGTTGATCCTTCCTCAAAAGATTCGTCAGTGGTGCCACTAAGGATGCAAAATTTAATATAAATCGTCGATAATAGTTAGCATGCCCCAAGAATCCTCTGAGTTGCCGCAAGTTTTGAGGAGGTGGAAGTTGTCCAATTTTTTCCACTTTATCCTCATCGACCGCGATCCCTTTTTCGGAAATAACATGTCCCAAAAGCAATCCTCTTCGCACTCCAAATGTACACTTTTCAGGATTTAATGCGATGCCTTTTTCGATGCTTCTTCTTAAAATAGCTTCGATCCTCTCCATCATGTTTTCATCATTGCCTCTGATTGCGAAATCATCGAGGAATATCTCCATCCAATCCTGCAAATAGTCTTGATATGCAGCTATCATTGCCCTCTGGAATGTGGCTGGTGCATTGCATAATCCAAATGGCATCACACGATATGCATACGTACCCCATTCTGTGGTGAAAGTAGTTTTTGATTGATCCTCGTCATGGATTTGGATCTGGTTGTACCCACTGAAACCATCCAAAAATGAGTACAATTTATGGCCAGCCACTCTGTCCAAGATTTGATCAGTGAACGGCAAGGGGAAGTGATCCTTCTTTGTGCGCTCGTTCAACTTACGATAATCTATGCAAATACGGATTTTCTTATTTTTCTTCGGAACAACTACAATCGGTGATACCCATTCGCTGGATGCGATGGGATATATGAATCCTGCTTCCAATAACTTAGTCAATTCCAGCTTGATCAATTCCGAGTAGACTGGATTCGTCCGTCGGAGTCGTTGACATATTGGTCGGGTACCTTCTTCCAAGTCTATATAATGTTGGCAGATTCGGGGATCAATTCCTCTCAGATCACTGTATGACCATGCAAAGGCCTTGCTGAAATTTTTGAGTGCCAATTTAATGCAATCTCGTACTTCATATGGTAGGTCTGACCCCACACTCAAGAACTTTTCTGGAAAAACTTCCCATTTTTCCAACTGAGCTTCTCGCGAATATTCCTTATTCCTTGATGACACTGTGATTGGAACGTGCTCTCCAATCACGCGTGCATGGTTGGCCAGTAAATCATTGTTTTGTTCTTTTTCAACCGCACCCAATTTCTTAAGTTCGGCTTTTGCAATGGCTTCCCGCACTTTAGTTCTACTTTCCGCTTCTCTGTCTGATTGTCGACTTCTACTTAGAAGCTCTTCTTCTAACATTCTAACCCTTTCTCTCAACTGTTGCACTTCCATTGTCGGAGCTAGCTCCAGTTTCAACTCTTCTTTTGAAGTTCCCTTCTCCAGGGATTGAGTAGCTTTATTTTCCTTTGCGTCTATACTCAACATGTAGCACTCAAATTCACTTGTATGTGTCAACCATCCCAGCAATTCTTGGTCTGAGTCATCCTTGTAGCATAGTGGATCTTTGTACTCGCCCACTTTCGCATGTTGTAGGTTGGCCAATTGCAGGTTAAATCCATCCTGTGAAAGGTCTTTAGAAGTCTCCGTGCGCAATGCAAATCTTACCGTGCCATTTCTTGTCTGACTCTTTCCTTTGCTTTCTGCTCTCTATCCTCAACTGTTGTCGATTTCTTGCCGGTCAAGTTTGGAGACACTTGAAGTTGTACTCGATCAGCCTTCGGTCCAATTGTGATAAATCCTGTGCGCCAATCGTGCACACATTCAGCTTGCACCAGCCATGGCCGTCCAAGTAGGATCGAGAAGGTAGCCTCTGAGGTCCTTGGTCTTACTATCAGATAATCAACTTTAAACTCTAGACCGCCCACAACTGTGCTTACATTCTTTAAAAGACCCGCAGGCTTCACTTGTGTTTGATCTGCCATTCTCAAGGACATCGGCGTTTCTTCCATGTGGTTGAGGCCCAAAGCTTTCATCATGAACTCAGTCATAAGGTTGACTGCGGCCACTATCTAACTGAGCACCGGGGACTGCATACCCTTTAATCTCGACTGTCACAGCTGGAGCATTCGAATCAATTTGCGTCGTAATGCTTTGAATGATCCCTTGGACATCTTTATCTTGTCTCTTTTTATCTCGAGCTTTTCTCGGTTTCTTAATATATTCATTGTAGAATTGTTTCCTATAGGCAGGTGAACATTTCAGCAATGTGCCAATGTCCAACGTGACTTCCGTGTCAGCGAGCAACTTTACAATATCCACTTCTTCCAAACTTTGTCTTTCCTTCCTACATTTTGGAACCCTTAATCTTTCGGGGAATGGTGCTATGCCTGGCACAAACTCCTTGGTCACTGGTGGAAGAATCTCTATCTCTTCCCCATCCTCAAACTCTTGCTGCTCAGCAAATCCTCCAAGTTGGTTCTCTACCTCTTCCTGTTCAGCTATCTTCTCTTGGCTTGCTTTTTCGTTTTCACCTTCTGGACTTTTCTTCAAATACTCTTGAGTCCTTGTGACTACTGCCACAGTTGGATCTTTATGTGATTTCTTGGCCTCGTAAGCATCCACAAAGTGCATTGACGAGCTAGAGCCTTCTTGAGGGTTCGGTGTCTTGAACACTACTCCAATCGTAGGAACGTGCTCTTGAGCTCTCGATGTGGAATGCATCTGAGTATCAACATAATTCGAGGACCCTACTGGTCCAATTTTCCTTGCCGGCGGTGGCTCTTCGTTTCGGACAATCTTCATCAAAGTGGCCCTCTCCACTACAGTACCTACATAGTGGGGTATAATCAATTGGTTTCTTTTCGTTTGGACACCTAGATTGAGTATGGCCAAAGCCATGGCATCTCCAGTACTGGATTGGACCATCTCTTCTTTGATCACGTGCGGCTCCTTTTGGATAGTCCCCTCCTTGACCCTGAGCACCATATCCATAAGTAGGTCTATTTTCCCAACGAGATGTAGGTGGGACACTTTGAGCGGGCAATCCCGTATAAGGTCTTTCTCTTGTATCTCCGGATTTCATGGTCCTCTCTTCATAGGCTCTCTTATTATAACATCGGTCCTCTGTGTGACTTGTTCTTCCACAAAAAGTGCAACGCATTCTAGGTGGTGATCTATCTGTGAATACTCTCGAGACTGTAGGGCATTCTGAAGCCAAATGGCCGTAACCATGGCACTTTCCACACCATGTATTTGATCGAAACACTTGATTGGGGTTTGTAGTCACCTCTGGTTTTACTGTGTATGTTTCCTGGGTCATTGTGGAAGCTTTTATAGCTTGCGTGACCAACTCCAATATTCGTTCTTCAGTTAGCGCAGGCTTTACCTCGCCTGGCGTGCTAGTGGCAGCTACAAAAGCTGGGGTCGTCAATGCGGGACTTCCTTGGCCCGGATCTTTCATTGGTATGTTACCTGGGACTCCCATTGGCTCGTATAAGAGCTCCATCTTCCTTTGTTGGCATAATTGTACTTCCTACCAAAGCCTTGCTTGTTCCTTAGCAGCCATTAAAGTTGCAGGTCTTGTGAGGCTGATATGCTGCTGTGCCGTAGGATCTCTCAATCCCGAAATGAATCTTCTTTTCAATGTCTCATCGTTCGGGGCATTTGCGCCCATCTTTCTTACCAAAGTTTCCGTTCTCTGAATGTAGTTATCGATGCTCTCATTGACTCCTTGTCGCAAGTAGTCCATCTGTTGGGCCAATCTATCTTGGAAGCCTTGTCGTCGAAACTTTGCCAAGAAGGCTTCCTTGAGCATCTGATAAGTTCCACACTCTTGAGGTGTCAAATTCCCATACCAGTTGGCTGCCTAATCACGAAGAGTAGCCGAAAAGATCCTCAACCTTTGAGCCTGGTCTACTACCTCATTGGCCGCACATGTAACCTCAAACAATTGGATAAAACTATCTGGGTCCTCGTCCCAAGCACCTGAGAACTTGGTGAAGTCCCCCAAGTGAACCGAAATCCGCTGAGCCATTTCGAACAGAGGTGTGATGTCAATATCACTTCGATCCCAAAAATTTAGCGCACGCGGCCTCAGGATCCCTCCTTCAAACTTTCGCACTTGATTCGTGACTCTCCTACGGGAGTACACGTTTTTGGCAGATTTCTTCGAGCCAATTGAGGTCCACTCACCTGGCGGTTCCCACCTTCTCCTTTCTCTTTCAAGGGCTCTTCTCTGAGCGCGTTCCTCTCTTTGCATTTGTGTTGCTCCTAAGGATGAGCTCCCCTCGCTCATGTACTAGATCTGGGGTCCGCAAGCTCGGCCAACATGTGGCGCTAGGCGAACCTATGGCACTCTCTTATAGAGACGTACCAAGCTATTCCCAGCAAACGCACCAAAATGTTTTGCCTCTTAGTCCAAGGGAAGGTGCATATGCTCAATGGTATTTTGCCCAAGACTTTTGATACTAGGTCAGTTTTGGTCTCCTTAAGTCCACAATTTCACTCCAAAATATTGATGGAGGAAACGGGAAAATACATGCCCAACGGGGGATATCCAACTCTAGTGGTTACCTCTTGGGGCTTCCCACTTTCCTTGCTCACACCTTCCGAGTCCACTTAGTTCCTAGTTCTCTCTGTCACTTGCTCTCCCTCGCTTCCTTCTGCTCTTAGTTCTTTTGCCCACCCACTTATCCTCTACACGCTATTGTCCTCCTACACTCAAGCTTACATACTGACATGCATTAGCACTACCTTTCCCTCACCCTTCTCACAAGCACCCCTTTGTCACACACACCCACACCTATGTACTTGCACATCATCATTCTCCCGCAATAGCATAAGTCTCTTTGATCCTTGTATACTTAGTTATACACAGTTCTACACAGAAACTATGGCTCGAAAGTACAGCAGATATCAAGCAAACAGTGTTAATCTCCAAACCATATACATACTAAAAATGCAAATGCGTAAAGTTACAATTACAGTTTACTTTTTCTCAACACAACCAACTTGAGAAATGAAGATAGGACCTGAAAGGTGAAGCTTCTTCTAAATATCAATGCTGTAGCACTTGTAAATTCTGAAGATACGCACATAAGCATTTTCTTTGAAATCTACCAGTACACACCTTTGCTTAATCATCAAGATGTCAGTTCTGTATTCCGTCTTTCCGTTGGCAAGTGTCCCATAGACCATACTTTCTCATCAATGTAGGCGAGCTATTCCCTTGCTCCGACCTTGATAGATGTTGGAAGCGTGCTACCTCCTTCAGCTCAAGAAAAGTCCTTCTCTGGCTTCTTCAAGAATTCCAATTTGAGTGCACCTTCTCCCGGCTATTGCAAGGAATGAAAGGAAAACCAAGAATCTTCTTGCGCTGCCTTTTTCTCCTCTTGAAGCTGTATTAGCAGCCTCGATGGCTGATCCATTGAGCCTCAATGTGTGATTTCTTCCTAGTTCTGCAAAAGTCTCTTTCCTATGCATATATGTGTCTCTTAGAGTTCCTCCCTTTCTCCTCTTCTGCCAGGAGTTTTTTTTCCTTTCAAACTAAAATCTATATCGTTCTGGGACCTCTTCAGGATCGCATCTCTTTTGCTTGTTCCTTTTACGTGCAGGGAATGTATATTTTGAATGCCGATTAAAGACCGTGGGCTACAACCTCACGTTGAATACTGCATATTAATGTGCTTCATACGAACAATATTTGAGCGACTCTGCAACAAAATCCCTGAACTACTGAGTGTCTGCATATATTTGTTTTGTGAGATTCTGCATGTCCGGCTAGAGAGGCATGCCGCACTCTTGCCTGTAGATGTCTCTTCTTATAGCATTATCTTGAGGGATGGAAGAACCTGGTATGGTAGCATGAACATTTGTAGCAATCGTGCTAGAATTCGCAGTGACATCTTCCAAAAAAAAAAACCCCACAGACATCAGATCTTTCGATTTTAGTTCATCAGAAATCCCCTCTTTCCCTCCTTATTCTCGTTTAGCTTATCTATGTCAGAATGTTCCTCTTCCAGAAATAGCCTTTGGCTAGCAACCTCGTTTTAGGTATGTGCAGTAGAACTTAATCATGAAACAACATGTAGACTTATCGAAAACAATCAATAAAGACTCATGTGTGTCAGCTTCCAAAGTTTCCCCCCCCCAAACTACAAAACTCGCGTCCACTTTTTCTTTCTGCCTTTGACCCTCAATTCGGCGCAGACCTTCTGCAGTAGTATCCTCATGAGGCAAGTACAACAGAGATGATCGGTTCTGAACAGATATTCTGTGCACTATTCTTGAAGCTCCATAGGAGGGAGAGTTCCCGTTTTTGCTAGAGGCTACCCCTTTTCCTCTTCCCCTACCTTGTGCTTGTCGACCACTGAGAGCACCCCTAGAGCTGCGCTTTCTTACAATGGTCTTGCACCTTAATCTTCATGGCCCCTTGTCTGAGGAAAACGGGAAGGTAAAATCATTGCTAACCCGCGATGAACTCCCACTTCCTCTCGAAGCAACTGCACTTCTCCCGTTTGTGCTGCGGGCTCCCAAGAATGCGCAACGCACCCCTTTGTTCTCCTGCACACACCTCTGACCTTCCCTCCCTCCAGCTGCTACCCGCACACGGAAAGTGACCCCCCCTTCGTTCCTGCACACGAAGAAAACAGAGAGAGAGAGAGCTCCAAAATGACAGCCCCCCCCCCTTTTTACTCACTGCTGCTCATAAAAATCCCCCTTTTTCTCTCGTCTCCCAACTCCTCCTTATCGGCTCCCGCTCACTCGGCCACACTTTTTCTTGAGCTGGCGAACAAAATATGGAGAGAGGGGGCCCTGACAGCAAATAACTTCCAATCCTTTTCTGTTTTTTTTTTCAGAACATTAACAACCAATTTATTTAGAGGGGATGGCCCCCAAATCAATAAGGAAATCTGCATCATTTTTTTTTGTCAAGATTTGAAACAACTCAGTCTGCCATTTTGTAAGTTGTACTTTGGGCCACCTCTAGTAGGCCTCTATGATTGCACAAGTTTAAAACAATGGTTGTCATAATGCGATCAGATTCAACGTTTTTCCCTATGACTTTAGACCACTCCATGAGATCATGTCCACCATCGGCAAACCATTAAACATTCCTCGAGCTTCTTGAACCATATAACAGTTGGCATACATCATGGCCAATGCAGTGCCAGCCTCCAAGGGGGTATACTAGAGGTGCTTCACATGCAGCATGGTACCGTAATGTGAATCGGAACTGGTTATCGTGAAAAGCTCCTCTTGTGTCACCCAGGGGTTCTCAGGCCTCATGTTCTGCTTCAAAGCACCCAATTTTAATGCGACATCGCATGCCGAAAGCTCCTGCAAGCTGAAATCAAACGTATTTACCTGCCAAATAAAACCACATTAGTGCATCAAACCAACCATTTTTTGAGCTAACAAACACCTGCATAAAATCCTGTAGATAAGGTTCAAACACATTGTTCGCCACGTAATTGAATGATGGCGGTCAATTCTTCAATCCAAAACTCATGACTGTAAACACATAAGCACCAAATTCAGTAATAAATGTTGTTTTATGCTGATCCTCCTCAGCCACACTAATCTGATTATACCCTGAAAATCCATCCAAGAAACTATACATTTCATGCCCTGCTACTGCGTCCAACACTGCATCATAAAACGGCATAGGAAACGGATCTGTAACCATTGCCACATTTAACTTTCTATAATCGACACAAATTCTGAGCTTCCCATTCTTTTTCGGGACCACTATAATAGGAGATAGCCAAGCCACCTGATTCACAGGTTGATAAATCCAACTGCCAATAGTTTATCAATTTCTTCCTTCACCTGTTTAGCAAAGTTAGGATTCATTCTATATCTTTGCTGCGCTACGGGTACTGCACCCGTCTTCAGATTAATCCGATGTTGATGCAAATCAGGGTCTATACCTTTCACTTGAGAGTAATCCCAAGCAAACACATCTACATACTCTTTTAGTACACAAATGAGATCCTCCCTAAACTTGCCGTCCAATGTTTTACCAATCCAGACCATCTTTGGTTCAACTTCTGTCCCTAAATTAACCTCTTGAAGCTCCTCCTCCTTTACCTGCGTAGAACCTGCATACTTTTGATCATATATCTGTTCAGCCAGAGTTATCACTTCTTTCTCTTGTTGTTCCAACCGCTGCTGTACTGGAGTTTCCATCCTTTGTTCGAACATCTTTTGTATTTGTGCACCTGTAACCTGTTCACCCGGAATTGGCCCATCTACATTCTGCACAATCGGATTATCCTTACTTAATACCCCTGCCACATCAACTTCTAATACCAGTACTACCGTTGGATTTTCTTGCAAAAACTTTTCCTCTTCATCATCTTCTATCTCGTCCACTAAGTTAATTGTCTAAGCCATGAGTGGTTTCTCCTGTACTGACATATTTCTTCTTCCTCACATAGGAATTGTCACTTGCTTTTTACCCTTTGTGATCATTACCACATTCAAACCCCAATCCTGCTTGACTTTAGCAATCCTAAACCAAGGTCTCCCTAACAACATTTCATATGGATATGCTGACTCAGACATCCTAATGACAACAAAATTTACCATAAATGACATTCCTGAAATGATAATCTGTTGCTACTTCAGAATGCCAACCGACTGAACTCGAGTTTGATCTGCCATTTTGACTTGAAAAGGTGCTGGAGCCAATGCCCTGCTTCCCATTTGTATAAAAATATGCTCAGGTAATATATTTACCCCTGATCCCCCATCAAGCAGCACTTTGTCAAATCACCTCTGGTCGTACTATACCTGAATTACTGGCACTACAAAGTCAACATCTGCTGGATCAATATTATTGGCCGAAGTTGAAGGTACCGACCTCATTTCGGGCTCTAAACGCTGCCCAAGTAACCTCTTCAACAACTTTTCTCGAAACGTTGGTAACAAAGATAAAAGTTGATCCAAAGACAATTGTAACGGTGAGATAATGATTACATCAAACCAATCTTTTTCCGGATCTTGCTTGCTCTGACTCCTGTTCCCCTCTGTTATTGAAGGTATCAAATCTACTTCTTGTTGTTGTTCTGTCTAACTTGCAAACCTTACCTGTTTATGTTGCTCATCCTGAACTTGCTTCAAGACATTGTCTCTGATATGTCTTTGTTCTTGCCAATTTATAGGTCCTTTATTTTTTATCTTGTAACTGCCAACACTTCCACTTCTTTGCCTTTCCCACATTGTTTGATTATGACCCACAATAAACAAAGTTTTACACTTGCGCTGAACAGATTTAGGCAAAAATCATCATTACGAGTCTTCTAAAACAGGCCTTACAAGATAGAAAGAGTTCATGAGAACATTCAGGTAATACAAATAGTAATTCATTACATGATTGACCCGGATTGACTCAGACATGTATCTGCGCTATTACAAGAATGAAGAAGCTCTCTTCTGTTTCTTCTACGTCTTCTTTTTTCATCTGCTTTTGCTTTCTTCTTCTCCCTTTTCTTTTTCTTGCGCGAACCAAAACATAACTACTCACTTCCTCACGAAGTCGGCGCTCAATTAAAATATAACTGTCTGTTAAAAATCCTAATAAGCAACATCCGAGTTAGAAGAAATCTGATTCAGCAACAATCTGATTGAGTATTCTCCAAATTAGCAGAGTTTCAAAATTCAAATTAACTATATATCTTCAGGATTCCTCTACCCTCAATAGTCTTCTTCACTATTCTCCTCTTTTGGTGTCTTTACTTTTTTTCGAATGTTATTTTCTAGACATTCATTGAATTGGCTTTCAGGTATCCTTGTCTCAAGAAGGACTGTGATAGCATGTTCCAATGTGGTTTGAGCTATTTCTATAAGTTTTTGGCATATTGCCAATCTCTCCTTCTCTAGCTCTCCTTGTGGATAGAATTTCTCATGTTGCTGTATGCTTGGTCTGGTAGTGATTTTGGATTGATAAGCCTTCAACCACATATCCAAGTCTTCTGGCATTGGGTATGCTAGCATTAATCCTAGTTTGTCTGGCTTTTATGTTTGGGTCATTTGATGAGCGTTTCCTTGCACTTCTAGCTCTTGAGGTTTCTTTCTTCCTTTTACAACTTTCTCATTCTCTTCATTTTTCTTCTTCAAACATTTATTCCTAAGTTTATCTCTTCTAGTCTTCCACTTTTACATCTTCTTTGTTTGGTGAGTTTCTCCAGGATCTTCTAAATCCTCCACTATCTAGATCTTAGGCCCTAAACTTTTATCTCTTTCAGGTTCTCACTACGTATCCTTTGGTTTGCATTCAACTGATGGCTTTTAGTGGCATTGAGTACTCTTTATCACTTCTAGATGGTTTGATAACTTTTATTACATTAATCTGGGTAGTGTTATGAACCTTATTGGGGTTTTTCGGGCAGTCTCTTAATAGATGCTCCTTACCGCAATCATTGCAATATCCTTCGCATGTTAAGGGGTGGTGGATTGTAAGGAAACATGCATTGTCATATGAAGTGATCTCCGATGCATTGATAGCATGGTCCCCTTGGTGCAAGCGGTCTAGGGGGTGGTCTCATTGGGCTTTGTACTTTAGGTGCGGTGTACATCCGGTTTGCATATTCTAATCCATAAGAATTTTGGTATCCTTCATAACCATAGTATTGTTGCTCGTATGTTTGGTCGTATTCTATCATACTGGTGTCGTAAGGATAATATTCTCTAGGGATCTGCTCATATCTCTCAGGGGAGCACTAGATTGTGCTCTCTGACTACGGTAGACAAGATTTTGAAAAGACACTTTTGATAACAAGAACACCCACGCGAGGAAAACAATACAAGAATATGTGATTGATACAAGATGTCCCACAACCCGGGACTGATAGGTATGAATAACTCGATTAGAGATGATACAGGAGATCCCACAACCCGGGATCGTAAGTATAAGACAAGATATCTGGATTACAAGAACTCCCTTCTCAGAGATGAGCTAGATACAAGAAATAACTCGACAGGGTCTCGTACTACGAGATTACAAGAGGACAAGATAGGATGTCCAAGAACTAGACTAGAACAAGGAACAAGACAAGAACTAGAACTGGAACTTGAAGAGTACTTACTTGGCGGTCACGACTCCTTGAGCTCCCAAGACTAGTATTGGCAAGACTGATTATGAATGTGGCCAACCCCTCCTTATATAGGTTTTCAAGGGTGGTTCATGAAAGGCGGTTACGAATTGATGATGTCATCGATGATGTCATCAATTCGAAACATGAGCTCTGGATATCCGAATCAAGCAAGTAGACAGTCAATCTTAGGGTTTTGGCACATTTCAGATGCAATGGAAGCATTGGTTTCTCCTAATTCTAAACCAATCATGAGGTATAGGGTTCACATGGAATCTAAGGTCAGGGGTTTCCTTTGTCCATGACATCACCTCCCCCTCAAGCGATGAGTTCCACGAGGAGCGGTCATGTTATCTGGTCTTGGCTTCGTTGGATTTCTCTTATGGAATTCTTGAACCTTGATTGGTGCTCTTTGAAGGTTTTCTGTAGGTTCCCAAGTACGATCACTGATGTCATACCCTTTCCAATGAATAAGGTATTCCAATCTTCCTCGGGATATTCTAGAATCTAGGATATGCTCGACTTCAAATTCTTCATGGTCATCAATATCGATAGGTGGTGAAGGACTAGGTCTCTCCCACCTCAATGGTGAAATCTGATATGGTTCCAACATGGATACATGGAAAACTGGATGTATTCTCATGGTACTTGGTAGCTGGAGCTTGAAGGTGACTGGATTAATCTTGGCCACGATGGTAAATGGACCAAATCTTTGATGATCTAACTTTTCACAAGGCCTTGAAGTTTGCAAATTGTTTCTGAGTAACCATACTTTATCCCCAATTTGATATGATGGATTTTGGACACGATGTTGATCTGCATAGTACTTATATTGTTGTTGAGTTTTATGGATCTCTTCCTTGAGTTCTTTGTGAATGTCCATCAGGTACCGGGCCTTGTCTCTGGCAGCTGGGTTCTTGACATGATTTGAGAGTTGTATATCCATCCTTGGATGTTGTCCATAGTTTGCAAAGAAGGGAGTCTGCTTAGTAGATGCATGAACACTATTGTTATAGGCAAACTTTGCAAAGGGTAACAACTCAAACCAATCATTTTGGTGATAGTTGTTAGTGCAACAGAGATATTGCTCTAGGACTTGATTCACCCGTTTTGTTTGTCCATCAGTCTGTGGATGATTTGTTGTAGATAGTTTAACTTGAACACCAAGGAACTTGCAAAGACTGTTCCAAAAGCTGGATATGAACTGTGGACCTCGATCACTGACAATATCATGAGGCAATCCATGAAGCCTAAAGATATATCTAAGAAAGAGTCTAACAGTGGCTGCACCTGTGATTGCCTTTGTATTTGGAATGAAGTGTGCCATCTTTGTGAATCTATCCACAATTACAAGAATGGCATCATACTTATCTGACTTTGGTAGATCTGTGATGAAATCCGTAGATAATGAAGCCCATGGCCTCTCTGGAATAGGTAAAGGTTGCAAGAGGCCATGAGGCTTATGTCGTGGTACCTTAGATCTATTGCAAGTGTCATAGGTTCGGATATATTCTTTGACTTCCTTCCACATTTGAGGCCACCAAAAATCCCTGGATATGAGTTCTATTGTTTTATTTACTCCAAAATGACCTGCTGCAAGGTTGTCATGACGTTGTTGAAGTACCTGGATCCTGGGCTTTCCTGGAGGGACATACAATAGGTTCTTATAGAATAATAACCCGTCCTTTTCCTGGAATTGATTTACTTCTTGGACTTTTCCTTCTTGAGTTTTTTGCTTAACACTACAAAATAATTCATCTTGTGGTAGATTCTCACGAATCAAATGATTCAAGGCTGAATCTTCAGGATGGGTTGAAGAGATAGCTGCTAACTAGAGATGCTCAGGCTTGAGTAATACACTCTCTTGTCGATCAAAGGCCTCTTCACCCTTCTTTGGTGCAAGATAAGATCTTCATGACAAGGCATCTGACTGACACTGTTGCCATCCTGGAGGATATGTGATGACAAAGTCGAACTGGATAAAAAGTTACTCCATCGAGATTGTCTTCTATTGAGGATGCGAGTGGTCATAAAATACTCTAGATTCTTGTGATCTGTATACACGATAACTTTACGAGCTGCTCCTTCTAGATGCTGATGCCAAGTATCAAACGCGTCCACTATGGCAAGAAGTTCTTTATCATGAATTTCATAATTAATTTCTGGAGGAGAAAATTTCCTTGAATTATATGCAACTGGATGTAGGTGTCCGTCATCTCCATATTGTGAGAGAATGGCCCCTAGGGCGAAGTCTGATGCATCTGTCTCTAGGAAGAAGGGCTTAGTAGAATCAGGATGAACTAGAATTGGAGCAGTAGTGAATGCTGATTTCAAGGTCTGAAATGCTTTTTCTGCTTCTTCGGTCCATGAGAATTTGGAGTTCCCTGTAAGCTTGGCAAGAGGTGTCACTATCTTGGAGTAATCTTTGATGAATATCCTATAGAAGTTGGCAAACCCTAGAAAACATTGTACATTTCGAACACATGAAGGTGGTTGCCAATCAAGGATTGTCTGAATCTTCTTAGGGTCCATAAAAATTCCTTTATCTGATACAATGTACCCTAAAAATTCCACTTCTGTCTTATGGAAAGAGCACTTCTCCAATTTCGCATATAATCCTTTTTCTCTTAGTTTCTCTAGGACTATCTTTACATGACATTCATGATCCTCTAGATTTTTGGAGAATATCAAGATATCATCAAGGTATATGACAACAAAATCATCTAAATATTCTTGAAATATGTCATTCATCATATGTTGGAAGATAGCTGGAGCATTTGTAAGATCGAATGGCATAACTACATATTCAAAATGGCCATACCTTGTTCAAAATGCTGTCTTCCATTCGTCTCCTTCTCTGATCCTGACAAGGTTGTAAGCTCCTCAAAGATCAATCTTTGTGAAGAATTTTGCTTTTCCAAGGCGTTCCAAGAGCTCTGACATAAGTGGTAGTAGGTATCTGTTCTTTACAGTGACTTTATTCAATCCACGATAGTCTACACACATCCAAAGAGTCCCATCCTTCTTCTTTACAAATAAAATAGGAGCTCCTGCTGGAGACTTCGAGTGTTTGATAAACCCCTTTGCTTTCATCAATGTTCTTGCGTAGTTCTGTAAGTTCCTCTAGGGATAGTTTGGAAATTGGTCCAAAGGGTGGTTGTGCTCCCTCTTGAAGATCGATGGGGCAATCATAAGGTCTATGCTCTAGGAGGATATCTGCATTCTTCTTTTCAAAAACATCTTCAAAGCCTTTGTACTGATTGGGTACTGTACTAGATCATCTTTCTTGGATTCTTGAGCTGGCATGGCATAGATCATATATGTAGGTTCCTTCCCTAATGCATGTATGAAGGCTTTGGCACCGAAATATGTTGGGTTCTTCTCGATATCTCGACGGGTGATTTTATTCTTTTCCCAATTAATGTCTGGATGATGCCTCTTTAACCAGGGCATTCCAATGATAACTAGATGTACCGGGCTTGATATTACATTGAAACATATGTGGGATTCATGGTCACCAAGGTGTACTCTCAATGGTGTGGTTTCCATGGTTATATTCCCAGATGCTAAAGGTCGTCCATCTACTACTTCAGCTACTACTGGTTTGCTCTTTCGAAGGATAGGAATTCCATGTTTCTTAACCAATGCTTCATGGATGAAACATGAGGAGGATCCTAAATCTACCAAGGCCGTAAGGGAAAGGGTCTTGTTGGGCATGATTTACTTGACAGGTGCAAGACATGTTTCTATGGGTGTAGCTAGAATTATGAGACCCTTTCTAATATCATGGTCCGGCTGCATGGTCTCTTTTACAACTGGGCTTCGTCGTTTCCCTGCTCTACAAGGGTGGCTACGACTCTGGAATTTGTTCTCTTGTTCGGACAATTAACTGCAATATGTCCAGGGTTTCCACAATAGAGACATAACTTGTTAGCTCTCCTTCTCTGTTTCTCTTTTGGTGTTAGAGGCTGAAACTTAGTTACATCTATTTGCATAGGTTCAGGCATAGACTCATCTTTAGGAGTGGGTTGGAAGGGTTTCCACTGGCAAGGTCTTCCTTCTACTTTTTTTTCTTGTTTTCTTTCAAAAAGTCGGTTATCACATTGAATAGCTTGCATGATATACTCATTCAATGTTTTAACCTTTGGCATCGTGAGCAAAAGGTCCTTCACATCATCTCTTAAACCCCATCTAAATTGGCTTATGAAATAATCTTCATGCCAAGTGAGATCACATATGAACTGCCTAAATTCAGATGCATAGGTAGAGGCAGGGCGGTTACCTTGACGTAACTTCTAAAGTTTTGTTTCTGCTACTCGACTTGTGTCTGCATCTCCAAATGTGGTGGTGAGTTCTCGAAGAAACCCCTCATAGTCATGAAGTACTACCATGTTCTTCTCCAAGATTGGGGCAAACCATGATAATGCTTGGCCATAGAGCAAGGTTCCAATAAACCCCACCTTGGATGCCTCGTCAGGGTATCTATCAGGTTGCATACGGATGTACAATTTAATTTGCTGGAGAAATCCACGAAACTTTGTCCGCTTCCTATCGAACTTTTCTGGCATGCAAATCTTGGGTTCCTTCATAAATGATGTACTAGGCCGTTGATTCACTTGAATACTCCCTTGATTTGCTTGAAGACTCCCGATTTGTTCTTGTAATTCTTGGAGGAGTGCACCTACATGCATGGGATGTCCCATCTCGACTTGTGTCTGTCGATGACTTAGGTCTTCGACTTGTTGTTGGAGACTCTGAAGTGATATTACAATCTGTTCATAAGCGTTCTCCATGATGCCTGGTCTTCGATAGAAGCTAGTCTTGCCAAAATGTCAGGGGAGCACTAGATTGTGCTCTCTAACTACAATAGACAAGATTTCGGAAACACACTTTTGATAACAAGAACACCCACACAGGGAAAACAATACAAGAATATATGATTGATACAAGATGTCCCACAACCCGGGACTGATAGGTATGAATAACTCGATTAGAGATGATACAGGAGATCCCACAACCCGGGATCGTAAGTATGAGACAAGATATCTGGATTACAAGAACTCCCTTCTTGGAGATGAACTAGATACAAGAAATAACTCGACAGGATCTCGTACTACGAGATTACAAGAGGACAAGATAGGATGTCCAAGAACTAGACTAGAACAAGGAACAAGACGAGAACTAGAACTAGAACTTGAAGAGTACTTACTTGGCGGTCATGACTCCTTGAGCTCCCAAGACTGGTATTGGCAAGACTGATTATGAATGTGGCCAACCCCTCCTTATATAGGTTTTCAAGGGCGGTTCATGAAAGGCGGTTACAAATTGATGATGTCATCGATGATGTCATCAATTCGAAACATGAGCTCTAGATATCCGAATCAGGCAAGTAGACAGTCGATCTTAGGGTTTTGGCATGTTTTGGATGCAATGGAAGCATTGGTTTATCCTAATTCTGAACCAATCATGAGATATAGGGTTCACATGGAATCTAAGGTCAGGGGTTTCCTTTGTCCATGACAATATCCCTGATTTGTCATTTCTACACTAGCTAAAGGTGTAGCTGGTACTATAGCTCTTTTCGAATTTTCCTCTGGTTGAGTGTATTTGACTGGCACTACATTCTGTGGATGGGGTGGTTGTTGTCCCAACACAGGTTGTGGTTGTCCATATCCTCCTTGCTCATATGGCCTGGGTGCTCCCGGTGGTCTTGGATAAGGGTTGCATCTAGGAACCTCTCTACCTTGTTTCCTAGGAGGGTATCTGAATGGTCTATATTGGGGTTGTGTTACATGACTTAGTTATCTATTAAATGGGCAATTTTTAGTAGTATGGTTGGTGTATTTTTGCTCGATATGACAATACATATTGAATCCTTGAGGTGGTTGCCTATTGTATGGATAACGTTGTTGCACACCTAAACCTCCTCTTGTGCAGGCATGGGAAGGATGGTCTCCACCATGCAGGTTGCATCTTCTTAGCATTGGCATTCTCATTGGGAGATTGTGATAGTTTCTCTATCCATGTAATCCTAATTTTTTAGCGACCAATTCTACTAATTCCTCCACATTACTTGAACTAGACGTCACAGTACTCCTAGTATCTTCTGATTTAGTGGAGCTTTGTGTATTTTTGAGGTCATCCACTAAGTTATTTTCCAAGTCTACGCATTCTCGGAGACACTCGCTCAATGTCTTCAATCGGTTTACGTAGACTAAGGTTCTCAGTGTCCCATTAATCAATCCATCTAAAATAGAGATATCACCTTTTGCTGTGAGGGTCTCTCCATTATTGGGCATCTGCCAACTTATTGGTTAAATCTTTGAGTTGCAGCTTTTATCATTTCATTTGGGGCTTGTTTGAAACTATGAATCAAGGATGATGAGTTGTGCTTAATCCCTCGCTTGGAGAATTCCCCAATAAAATCTTGGAAGAACAATTCAATATTACTGAAGCAATTTGGATCCAAGGGTTGGAACCAGGTTAAAGCTTTTCCTGTGAGGGTTAGCCCAAAGGATTCATACTACACAAAAAAGTCATCAACTTTTTCCACTCACAACACTTGCTTGAATTTGGCGATATGATCATAGGGTTCTCCTATGCCATCATAATGATTTCTCATGCATTTAGCAACTTGTATTAGTCTTAGCATTCTCACTTGCTCTGGGGGTCTGATCATTACATGGATTGCTGGCCTAACTGGACACATTCCCAGGCATACACCTGATTGTGGTCTTGGCCTTATGGGTGGTCTATTCATATTTCCCAGCCTTGGATTGGTTTGGTTGTGTGAATGTATTCCTGGCATAGTGAATTGAACATGTGTTCGGGTGGGGTTCTTCATTGACTCTTTTGTCCTAACATGGTATTCTCCGTTCCTTGATGGAATCCAAAAGGGTTTTGCGAGGTAGTTGCTTGATGTCGAGGAGGGAATACAGGCAACTCCATGTACTTTAGCCAAGACCTCTCGACTTCGTGTATTAACCAATATCTCCTTTGGTTTTGGTCTAGGTATGTGACTCTAGATACATCCTATGGATTGCTTGCTCATATATAGTCACTGGATTTAACCCCTCTCCTTGTGTGGGTGAGTCAGTTTGCAAAAGTAGTTCTGATCCATGGACCAAATACACATCCACCCGGTAATCATCTTGAGGTATTAGATTCCCTCTCAAGACTTGAGTCACTATGGAATTGCCCCTGGGGGTCATCACAATGTCTCCATCATTAGGTCTCTCTAAAGCTCCTTGCCCCTCTACTTCCCCTCTGTCGTTGATCTGATCTGGGTTTTTAGTCACTACATAGATCTGTCCTAACTTGTCCTTGTAAACCCCTCCTTCATACTTGAGGGTGGGTCTTGGAACTATTTTTGAATCCATAGAGTTTACCATTCGTGCGACTAACCTATTTATGCCATCAAGGTAAATAGGTACTCCTTGTAGGTTGGTGGACACATACTGTAAGGAGGTCCAGTATTCTCCCTCTATGGTGGACATAAAGTTCTCCCTCCCGATTGAATTGTGCATGTCTTCTGAGGCCATGGGTAGTTCTTCCTCTGAGTCACTTGATGTATCTGAGTAGATCGAGTGATGGCTTGCTTGGGCTACACTTCCTACCAATGAAATGACACTTCTCTGACTACTTAGCACCCATCTTGACCTTAAGTTCATTCACCTTTTCAGTCTATTTCTCCCCTCTTCTTTCCCTTAGTTTTATCTTAGATTTCTCAGAGTTTAAATTCAATCATTCTAGATTTCACAATGCATGATACTGCTCTGGATGACACTAGTGATGGAAGATACCATATTGGGCAGACATGATACAATAGCTATGCTCCCCACGATACGATACCACTGTCGATGATACCACTCAGACGACGATACCACCTAGATGACATGATACTATTGATATATTTAGGTAGTGATTTGTGTGAACACTCTAGGACTCTCGGGGCACTTTTTTCCCTCTTTAGGAGTTTTTTTTCCCCCGGCTTGTATATATGCCTATTCCCCCAATGGGCTACTTATCTTTGTACATTCTCTAGTAATAGATTGAGTATTGTGTGTTGTTCTCCAAGCTTCTTCTTCTTCCTTGTGCTGCTCACGTGCTTCCGCATATGTCTAACTCCAACAATTGGTATCAGAGCAGGTCATCGCTTCATCTAGGGCGTCATCGACACCTCTCCGGTTGCAATCTCAGAATCGTACGAATTCTGGTGAGCATACTCAGCGTGTTCGAAGATCAAAACAACTTTGCTATGTGGTGCTGAAATCACAATCTGAGCTCGTTTCGGCCTCCGAATGCACTATCGTAGTGCTTGTGTAAGCTATTTTATCTTTTTGTGCCAAAGGTATATACCTATTTTGATTTGCCAGTATAAGTGCCTTAAAGTCTGCTATAGGTTCAACAGAACTCCTCTGGACAGTTCAGTTCAACTTTTTGAGATACAATCAATTTTCTGCATCAAGGTATTTTGGTCACCGGCCATGGCTAAAAGCAGTGATCTATTCCGTATGTTGGATATTGAAGATAATTTGGATGGTACCAACTACCCATTATGGGCTTATATGATGTGACATGTATTGGTTGCAAAAGGACTATGGAACATTGTGCAGGGTGTTGAAAACATCCTATCACACTTGTAACTGTTACAACGGAAGGTATTGAAGCTGATGTAGAAGGTGTCGAAGATGATGATATTTTGCATATTTCTATTCGTACTACGGTTTCCACTGCACCTACTCTAGAGCAAATTTGTTGGGATGGCAGAGATACTCAGGCACATGCATTTATAACTTTGTCTGTCAAACGTGCCATTATTCCTCACATTCGCTCTTGCAGAATAGCTAAGGATGCTTGGGATACACTTACCACAATGTACCAAGCTAGGAATGAGGCTTGTGTTGCTTACCTCCAAAAACAGTTGGAGAGTGAGCACATGAATGAAGGTGATTCTATGGACAAATTTCTAACAAAGATCAAAGACTTGAAGGAACATTTGATTTCTGCTGATGAGGTTATACCAGATAGCTCACTTGTGCACACCATTCTGAATGGTTTTCTTGATTCATATCAGAGTTTTGCTTCTACTCTTGAGTTGATGATGAAAGGCAATCCAAATGCCTTGTTTTTTGAGGAGTTAATCTCTGTTTTGTTGCAGGAGGATCAGTCCAGGCATATCATGTCCATTACGCGAGTTACAGATCAAGCTTTCCTGGCTAGTCAGAAGGGCAAAGGAAAATCGAGCTCTTTAAGTAGTACGCAGAAATCTGCTAATTCTGCACAATCGAAGAGGGAAGACAAAGATGGAAAGAAATCAGAAAAGCAGAAATTGTTTTGTAGGTACTGTAAAGGAAATGATCATATCATAAAGAACTATCCAAAACTGGTTGCTAAAGAGGCAAAGAAGAAAGAGGCTAGAATGGTTGTTGTAGAGGCCTCTACACAAAAAACAGAGTTTGCTAATCTTGTGCAGGAAGAAGAATGGGCATTTACTACTGTTTGCAGTTTTGACCCATCTTCTCATGAACAGTGCATGTCTGCAGTAGACTTAGATGTTTGGTACTTTGACAGTGGGGCGACCAAACATATTACCTCGTAGCATAGTTTTTTCTCTTCACTCGAGCCTACCCCTACAAGGAATACTGTTACATGCACCAAAAACTCCTATTATCCTGTTATGGGAGTTGGCAAGATCATTTTGACTATTGTTGATGGTAGTTCTTTCACTTTGTCAGATGCTTTGTTTGTGCCAGGGATCAAGAAAAATTTGTTATTAGTTTCTGCATTAGCCAAGATTGGGTTGGTTGTGAAATTTGTTGATAACAAGTATATACTTCATGATCTATCAAATGGTGACGTGATTATTGCTTATGGGATTTTATGTTGTGGGTTGTATAAGCTCATAGACTATGAAAGATCTATCAAGGATTTGGCATGTGCAGTACATGATTCTCAGGCTATGTCAGATGCAAAGCTTTGGAATGCACGCTTTCGTCATCTGAATTTTGCTAGTTTGCTATGCCTGCAGAAATTTGAAATGGTGTCCTCTTTGCCCAAAATTGAGGCACTTGGAAAACATGTTTGTGAAGGCTATATTTTGGGCAAAAAGTAGCGTTCGTCCTTTCCAAAAGATGGTTCTTTTCGGGCTACTCAAAAATTACAACTTATACATAGTGATGTCTGTGGTTCTATGTAGACACCTTCTTTTGGAAATTATCTTTACTTCATGGCTTTCATTGATGTTTTTTCCAAGCATGCATGGGTATATCCATTGAAGGCAAAGTGCAAAGTGTTCATGTGCTTCAAACAGTTTCTGGTTTTGGTTGAAAATCTATCAGCATGTAAAATGGGCACCCTCCGTTCAGATCGAGGGAGGGAATATATGTCTTCTAATTTTAATGCATTTTTGGCTGAATGTGGGATTAAACACCAATGTATAATTCCATATACACCTCAACAAAATGGAACGAAAGAACAGGTCACTCATGGAGATGGCGAGGTGTATGGTCAAGAGTCAGGCTTTACCACAGTTTCTGGCTTGAGATTGTCATGTGTACAACATATGTACTTAACAGGTGTCCCACTAAAGCACTACAGTCTATCACTCCATATGAGGCTTGGCATGACTGCAAGCCATCTGTTTCTCATCTACGTGTTTTTGGTTGTTTGGCATATGCATTAGTGCCCAAACAACATCACAGAAAATTTGATGATAAAGCAGTAAAATGTATTTCTATTGGGTACAGTTCTGAAAGTAAAGGCTATTGTCTGTATCATCCACAAACTAAACACATTTTGGTCAATCATGATGTTGTTTTTGTGGAAGATGCTATTCAGCCATTGCTTTCATGTACTAAGGAGACATCTGTTAGCTCCAAAGACATGTATGATACTTGTTGCCTCTTTTTATAGGTGGAAAGTCTAGTGCTGGTCCTAATGAGGCACCTTCTCAGCCTTTGCACGTTTCATGTAATGATGGAGATCATTCCATTTTTGATGCAGATTTACATGATGCACTTATTGATGAGAGAGCTGATATTGAGCAGGCAAGAAGAACTATGCCAAGATGGCTGGTGTAGACCTTGCGTGAAGGTAAATTAGATGCACCTCTGTCATATCGTACTCGATTAGGCTCTCATAGTGCCTCTTTGGCATCAGATTACTATGTTATGGCTGCATCTAGTCTCTGTGATGAGACTAAGCCTGTTTCATTTGATGAAGCACAACATTCAGAAAATTGGATGGCTGCTATGCAATATGAATATGATGCTATAATGAAGAATGGTACTTGGTCTTTACATGACTTACCTCCTGGCAAGAAGGCCATTGGCACTAAGTGGGTTTACAAGCTAAAGTGTTAGCCTGATGGAAGAGTTGACAGATATAAGGCTAGGCTTGTTGCAAAGGGTTATGCACAGGAAAGAGGCATTGATTTTGATGAGACCTTTGCACCTACATGCCGTATGACTACTGTTCGGAGCACATGTGCACTTGTAGCCCAGCATGGCTGGAATGTACATCAGTTGGACATTAAAATTGCATTTCTGAATGGTGACTTGCATGAAGAAGTGTATGTTTTTCAGCCCTGTGGCTTTGTTTAGAAAGGGCATGAAATGCAGGTTAAAGAAGGCATTATATGGTTTAAAGCAAGCACCACATGCTTGGTATGAGAAGATACATGCCTATTTGATTACACATGGTTTTGAGAACAGTCCAATTGAAAGCACCTTATATTTTAAGCGTGCTAATGATGCGCTTCTGATCATTGTTGTCTATGTTGACAACATGCTGCTCACTTGTCTTATTGAGAAGCATATTGCTGATTTTAAGGCTGATTTGCATGCCTCATTTGAGATGTCTGATTTGGGGTATTTGAATCACTATTTGGGCATTCAATTTATGCAAGTTAATGGTGGAATGGCTTTGTGTCAAATGAAATATATTAACACATTATTGAAGCGTTTTGGCATTGAATACTGTAAACCTATTGCCACTCCTATGGAGACATGTTTATTACGATTGAGTCTTCATGATGTTGGAGATGCATTTGATGCTGTTCTCTATCAGTAGGCTATTGGGTGCCTGATTTACTTATGCATTACTTGACCAGATATTCAGTTTGGTGTCTCACAGATGAGCAGGTTTATGTATTGCCCAGGAGTCTGTTGGAAGTGATGGCTGGATACACTTAGAAGATCAAGCTGGTGCTGCAAATCCTGCTTCACACCTGCCCTCCTTTCTCTTCAGATATGCTTAGGAGACTCCTTGAGCTTCCAAATGACACCAAGAAACTATATATGTGCTTTACAAATTAATTGTGTAATAACCAAATCAAAACAGATGATTTTGAACCTTCACAAGTCCAAAAACTTTCTATTCCTGTAATGATACCTGCTCAGTCTTAAGCTTAGTGTGACCAGCACACTTACAATTGGATTAATTCCTTCTGGGAGTATTAAATTAACTTAACAAGCTACCATTAGCAAGTTAAATCACTTCAATTGATAAACTATGCACTGAGAATGATCTTTAGCAAAATCAGAGACACCCCCGACTTTTTAGGATCTACACAGAAAAATACCAGAGACTGCTTCGTCTGCAATTTCTCCCAATTAGCTGAATGGAATGACTTGAAACTTTGTAGTGTTGTAGAATACTTTGAGCTGATTCCAATGAGCATTGAATCATCCAATTTGGTTCAGTAGATCTTGAGATATGCCCTGTTGAAGTTGACAGACTTGAGGTAGATGACTCAGAGAAACCAGAGTTGAGAAGTATGGATATATCTATTGATTAATGTAAATGTACAAGCTCATTAGCATGCCAAGCATAGCTAAATGAGGTGTTGTGGTGTAGGCTAAGATGTAGCACTATCACACACACAGATACAGAAGTAGAATGCCTCGGGAAGTGAGCTCAATGAGTGAGTCTAACCCACGAGATTTTCTTCATAGCTTTTATAAGATATCACTTGAGATTTGAATTTCAAATTCAAATGTAGGCTCCCTCAAATCTCTCATCTAAACATATGGAGATATTCTCTCCATTCATACCTTCCAAATTCCACGACTTTTGAAGGTAGGTGTGATTATATGAAGTCATATTGACTTTTACATGAGGTAAAAGATAACTAAGCATAGGCATGTGTTCCTATGCTCTTCCTTCAAATAAAGTCTTCATGAATTAATTCAAACTCTTGTAAAACCTTCAAGGTTGATATCCAATGCTAAGCTCTCAATGTTCAATCTTTATGTTGAGTCTTCAAGGTACAAATCAAAGCCAATGTGTGTAGGCTTGTTTTGCACCAACAACTCCCCCTCAAGCCAAACACTTTGGCTCAAGTCTTCATCTCTAGTCTTCAATGATTTCCTGCAATCCAATCATGGATTTAAATCTGCATAGCTTGCTTCCATCCAAAGCTTTAGTAAGCAAATCTGCACATTGTATATTAGTAGACACATAAGATAATTGAATTTCTTTGCTAAGTAACTTCTCCCTCACATAGTGGTAATGAACCTCTATGTGTTTTGTCCTAGCATGATAAATTGGATTAGCTGCTAGGTGAAGAGAACTTGTGTTATCACCAAATATGATTGGTGGCCTTGTGTATAGGCCCAATTCTGAATATAATAGCTTCAACCATATGGCTTCTTGAGTGGCATTGGCTAGCCCTCTGTACTCTGCCTCAGTAGATGATAGAGCTACTGTGGGTTGTTTCTTGGATGACCAAGAAATTGGTTTATCACCTGCAAAGCATATGTAACCAGATGTACTCCTCCTGTCATCCTTGCAACCTGCCCAATCTGCATCTGAGTATACCTTAATATCAATGTCTGATGAATATGGAAAGTACAAACCATGATTTTGTGTTCCCTTTAGGTACTTTACTATCTTCTTGGCTGCCTCCAAATGTGGTACTCTTGGTTTATGCATAAATTGGCTAAGTACACTAACACCATATGATATATCAATCCTGGTTACGGTAGCATAATTAAGACTACCTACCAAACTTTGGTAACCTGTAATGTCCTTGAGTTCTTCTCCTTCATGTGCACTGAGTTTGTGGTTGACCTCCATAGGAATGTTTGAGACTTTAGCTTCCTGCAAATTAAACTTCTTGACCATGTCCTGAATGTACTTCTTCTGAGTAATAAAGATACCTGAATTTGTGTAGACCAATTCAAGTCCTAGGAAGTACTTCAATAATCCAAGATCATTGATCTTGAATTCCTTCATCATTTGTCCTTTGATGTGTCTTATCCCCTGAACATCATTTCCTGTAATAATGATGTCATCAACATAGACACACAAGTATATTACCTCTGAATTGTTCTTCTTTATAAACAATGAAGTATCTGCTTTACTCATAACAAATCCTTGATCTAGGAGATAGGTTGTCAACCTGTAATTCCATGCTCTAGGTGCCTGCTTCAATCCATACAGAGCCTTCTTCAATTTACAAACATGATTTACCTTATTTGGATCTTCATAGCCAGGTGGTTGTGACATGTAGACCTCTTCAGATATCCATCCATTCAAGAATGCATTCTTCACATCCAATTGGTACATGTTCCAATTCTTGGATGCAGCTACACTCACCATAACTCTGATAGTTGGCATCTTGGCCACAGGAGAAAATGTCTCCTCATAATCAATGCCTTGGGTTTGTGCAAAACCCTTGGCTACCAACCTAGCTTTATACCTATTTATTGTGCCATCTGAGTTCCTCTTGAGTTTGTAGATCCATCTGGATCCTATCACCTTCATGGAGTCTTTCTTGGGTACTAAGTCCCAAGTATCACTCTCCTTGAGAGCCTCCATTTCTTCATCCATTGCTTCCTTCCATTCTGGTTTAGTGATTGCTTCTTCAAATGTACCTGGTTCTTCATTCAAGATATCCTTTGCAAGATATACAGAGTGCTTGGTTACAAGTGAAGTATCATACCCATACCTAATAGGTTTCTTCTTTTCTCTTTGAGATCTCCTCATAGCTTGAGTTGAGGATTCTGGATTGTCTTCTAGTTGCTTCATCTTCATCTTCCCTTTGGATTTCCAAGCTTTGAATTCTTCAATGTTGATGGTGTCTTCATCATCTGAACTTGTGTCCTCTTTCTGAGTTGGTTCTTGCCTGATAAGCTTTGGAAAGTCTTCTTCCATATCATAAGGTAGGCTAACTTTCTTGCACTCATTTTCATACCATGAATCATTTTCATCAAATATGACATCTCTGCTTACCTTGAAACCTTTGTTTGAGGGGTTATAGAACCTGTATCCCTTCTGATTCAAATCATAACCAATGAAGATACACTTTTCAGCCTTAGGGTCTAGCTTTCCCCTTACCTGTGAGGGAATATGCACATATGCAACACACCCAAAGATTTTGCAATGATCCAGAGATGGTCTCTTACCATGCCAAGCCTCATAGGGTGTCATTCCATTAAGTGTCTTTGATGGCAACCTGTTGATTAAGTATGTGGCAGTAGATACACTCTCTGCCCAAAGATAATTTGGCAATTTTTTATCATTAAGCATAGACCTAACTGTCTCTACAATGAGTCTATTCCTCCTTTCAGCTACCCCATTTTGTTCAGGTGAGTACCTTGTAGTAATCTCCCTCTTGATGCCTCTTTCCTGCAAGAAATCTTCAAAGTCATTGGAGAAGTATTCTCCACCACCATCTGACCTTAGCCTCTTCAAATGTCTACCTGTTTGATTCTCAACTAATGCAAGATACCTTTTGAAACAATTAAATACTTCATCCTTATGTTTCATGAAGTACAAGACAGTCCATCTGCTATAGTCATCAATAAAGGACACATAGTACCTTGATCCAGATATGGATGGCTCCTTGCTTGGTCCCCAAACATCTGTATGAACCAATTCCAAATAATCTTCATGCATAAAACCTTTCTTGATATAGGGCAATCTGTGTGACTTACCAAATTGACAAGCCCCACACTTGTATATCATGTGTTGCTTGGATACATTAGGTATCCCAAGCACACATTGATCCTTGCTCATTTGTTTTATGGTCCTCTCTCCAATGTGACCTAATCTCTTGTGCCACATCTCCAATTCTGATAGGGTTTGATCCTTATAGTTGTACAAAGCAATATTCTTAGTGTCTTCAAGTTCAAAGGTAAACAATCTACCTGATTTCTCTCCCTTGGCTATCCTTCTGAATCCATGTCTTGGATCCTCCACATATGCACCATGTTGAGTGAACCTGACCTGTAGACCTTTTTCAACAATCTGACCTACACTCATCAGATTCTTGGTGATTGTTGGAACATACAACACTCTGCTTAGTAAATTCTGATTACCATCACTTGTTTTGACATTGCCTACTTTAACAACTGAATGTTTAGTGTCATCACCTGTCTGCACTTGGTGCTTGCCTTTGGGTTCTTCCAAATCAGAGAGTAAGGCAACATTTCCAGCTACATGGTTAGAGCAACCTGAATCAATATAGAACAAATGATCATCATTGATACCTGATTTAGATGTCATGTTCATGATCAACAAGGAATCATCTTGATCCTCTGCATAATTGTTGTAATCCTTCCTGTTCCTGTATCCACCTTGATAATTGCCATTGTGATTGTAGCTATTGTTGTAATTATTGTTGTATCCTTGGTAGCCTTGAGATTGATTGAATCTGCCTCTGCCTTGAGAGTATCCTCCTCTTTGGTGACCTCTTCCTCTTTGGTTCTTGTAGTTTTTGTAACATTCATCTGTAGTATGGTTAGACAAGCCACAAATATTGCATGGAGATTGATTGTAGGGTCTCCCCCTACCTGACTTACCTCCTCTGCCCCTACCTCTAGATAATCTACCTCTCCCTGCATAGTTTGCTTGGGAGGTAGAGCCTTCTTCATCAACCTTCTTGCTTTTACCCTTGTCTTTAGACTTCTTATCAATATATAGGGCAGAGGGATTGTTACCTTTTGATTGCTCTCCATTCTTTGTGATCTTTGCTTCATGTGTAAAGAGTTGTCCAATCAGAGTTGTTAGATCAGGTGCTTGGATGTCCATGTACAAGTCCATTGTAGTGGTAAAGCTCTCCCACTTGTCATCTGCCTTTAGTCCATTGATCACTTGTCTGACTATTTGCTCTTCTTCAATTTCTTATCCAACACTTGCAAGTTGATCTGCAATGTCTTTGACTTTGGTGACAAAATCTGAGACACATTGTTTTGATTGCTTCCTAAGAGTTGTAAACTCAATCCATAACTGATTCTTTCTGGCCCTTGTGCTTGATGAAAAGTATGTTGACAAGGTTTCCCAAGTCTCTTGGGAAGTCTTACAATTCCTTACATGAGGTAGAAGGAAATCAGAGATAGAGTTTAGAAGATATGACCTTGCCAAAGCATCTTTTGCACACCATTGATTGAGCCTTTCATGTTCATCCTTTGTAGGTAGGCCTCTGGTCTTGAATGAGGGCAACTCCTCATCTCCTGATATGTATCCATACAAGCTTCTCCCTTGTAGATAGGTCTTCATTCTCAATGACCAAGCCTGGTAATTATTTCTGTCCAATTTGTCAATGAAGGAAGGGAAACCATCACCCATGATTACCTTATTTGCTCTGATACCACTGTTGGAAGTGATGGCTGGATACACTTAGAAGATCAAGCTGGTGCTGCAAATCCTGCTTCACACCTGCCCTCCTTTCTCTTCAGATATGCTTAGGAGACTCCTTGAGCTTCCAAATGACACCAAGAAACTATATATGTGCTTTACAAATTAATTGTGTAATAACCAAATCAAAACAGATGATTTTGAACCTTCACAAGTCCAAAAACTTTCTATTCCTGTAATGATACCTGCTCAGTCTTAAGCTTAGTGTGACCAGCACACTTACAATTGGATTAATTCCTTCTGGGAGTATTAAATTAACTTAACAAGCTACCATTAGCAAGTTAAATCACTTCAATTGATAAACTATGCACTGAGAATGATCTTTAGCAAAATCAGAGACACCCCCGACTTTTTAGGATCTACACAGAAAAATACCAGAGACTGCTTCGTCTGCAATTTCTCCCAATTGGCTGAATGGAATGACTTGAAACTTTGTAGTCTTGTAGAATACTTTGAGCTGATTCCAATGAGCATTGAATCATCCAATTTGGTTCAGTAGATCTTGAGATATGCCCTGTTGAAGTTGACAGACTTGAGGTAGATGACTCAGAGAAACCAGAGTTGAGAAGTATGGATATATCTATTGATTAATGTAAATGTACAAGCTCATTAGCATGCCAAGCATAACTAAATGAGGTGTTTTGGTGTAGGCTAAGATGTAGCACTATCACACACACAGATACAGAAGTAGAATGCCTCGGGAAGTGAGCTCAATGAGTGAGTCTAACCCGTGAGATTTTCTTCATAGCTTTTATAAGATATCACTTGAGATTTGAATTTCAAATTCAAATGTAGGCTCCCTCAAATCTCTCATCTAAACATATGGAGATATTCTCTCCATTCATACCTTCCAAATTCCACGACTTTTGAAGGTAGGTGTGATTATATGAAGTCATATTGACTTTTACATGAGGTAAAAGATAACTAAGCATAGGCATGTGTTCCTATGCTCTTCCTTCAAATAAAGTCTTCATGAATTAATTCAAACTCTTGTAAAACCTTCAAGGTTGATATCCAATGCTAAGCTCTCAATGTTCAATCTTTATGTTGAGTCTTCAAGGTAAAAATCAAAGCCAATGTGTGTAGGCTTGTTTTGCACCAACAGAGTCAAGCATTGGCAGGTGATTAAGCGCATCTTTCGCTACTTGAGTGATACTCGACTAATTGGGTTGTTTTATCCCAAGGGGGGATCACTACTGCGAGGTTTGCATGCTTTTTCTAACTCTGATTGGGCTGGTTGCTATGACACTCGTGTGTCCACGAGTGGCTTTTGCTTCATGCTTGGTAGCTCATGTATATCTTGGTTGAGCAAGAAGAAGCCTACTGTGGCCACTTCCAGTTGTGAGGCTAAGTATAGGGAAGCTTTCACAGCTACTGTTGGGTGTGTGTGGCTCAGATGCCTTATGGCTGATTTGGGTGTTGGTCAGTCTTCTGCCACCACCATCTTCACTGATAATCAGAGTGCATTGGAAGTTGCGAGGAACCCTGTGTTCCATGCTCGCACTAAGCATATTGAGGTGCATTATCATTATGTCAGGGAGAGGCTCTCTGCTAGTGAGATCAGCTTGGCATATGTGCCCACACAGGAGAACATTGCAGACCTTTTCACAAAGGCTCTCGCTAGGGAGAACTTTGAAGCTTTCCGCAAAGCTTTGGGCTTACTTCCATTTGTGGAGTGATTTCCACATAGCTTGGCACTTCCTTATACATGAGTGCCAGCTCGTTGTTCACCGCTGTTGATATATTTAGGTAGTGATGTGTGTGAACACATTAGGACCGTTGGGGCACTTTTTTCCCTCTTTAGGAGGTTTTTTTCCCCCGGCTTGTATATACGCCTATTGCCCTAATGGGCTACTTATCTTTGTACATTCTCTAGTAATACATTTAGTATTGTGTGTTTGTGCTCCAAGCTTCTTCTTCTTCCTTGTACTGTTTGCGTTTTTCCGCAGATGTCTAACTCCAACAATTGGTATCAGAGCAGGTCGTCGCTTCATCTCGGGCGCCGTCGACACTCCTCCGTTTGCAGTCTCAAAATCACACGAATTTTGGTGAGCATACTCAGCGTGTTTTCGAGATCAAACACACTATCATCGTGCGTGTGCAAGCTATTTTGTCTTTTTGTGCCAATGGTATATACCAATTTTTGTTCGCCAGTTTAAGCGTCTCGAAGTCTGCAGCACGTTTAGCAGAACTCGTATGGGAAGTTCCGTTCAACTTTTTGAGATACAGTCAATTTTCTGCATCAAGGTATTTTAGTCACCGGCCATGGCTAAAAGTAGTGATGTATTCCGTATGTTGGCTGTTGAGGATAAGTTGGATGGTACCAACTACCCATTATGGGTTTATATGATGCAACATGTATTGGTTGCAAAAGGATTATGGAACATTGTGCAGGGTGTTGAAAGATGTCCTGTTACACTTGTAACAACAAGTACTACAAATACAGGTGTTGGGGCTAATGAAGATGGTGTCGAAGATGATATAGTGCAGATTCCTGTTCGTGCTGCTGTTTCTGCTACACCTACTGCAGAGCAAATTCTTTGGGATGGCAAAGATGCCCAAGCACATGCATTGATAGCTTTGTCTATCAAACGTGCCATTATTCCTCATATTCGCTCTTGCAGAACAGCTAAGGATGCTTGGGATACACTTACTACATTGTACCAAGCTAGGAATGAGGCTCGTGTTGCTTACCTCCGAAAACAGTTGGAGAGTGAGCACATGAATGAAGGTGATTCTATGGACAGTTTCCTAACAAAGATCAAAGACTTGAAAGAACAATTGATTTCTGCTGATGAGGTTATACCAGATAGCTCACTTGTGCAGATCGTTCTGAATGGTCTTCCTGACTCATATCAGAGTTTTGCGTCTACTCTTCGGTTGATGATGAAAGGCAATCCAAATGCCTTGTCATTTGAGGAACAAGTCCATTATGCATGTTGCAGATCAAGCTTTCTTGGCTAGTCAGAAGGGCAAAGGAAAATGGAGTTCTTCTACTAGTAAGCAGAACTGTGCAAATGTTGCACATTCGCAAAACCAAGGCAAAGATGAGAAAAAATCAGAAAAGCAAAAATTGTTTTGTAAGTACTCTAAAGGGAATGATCATATCATAAAGAACTGTCCAAAACTGACTACTAAAGAGGCAAAGAAGAAAGAGGTTGGAATGGTTGTTGCAGAGGCCTCTACACCAAAAACAGACTCTGCAAATCTTGTGCAGGAAGAAGAATGGGCGTTTACTACTGTCTGTAGTTTTGAACCATCTTCTCATGAGCAGTGCATGTCTGTAGTAGACTCAAATGTTTGGTATTTTGACAGTGGGGTGACCAAACATATTACCTCGCAGCGCAGTTTCTTCTCTTCACTCGAGCCTGCCCCTACAGGGAATACTGTTACATGCGCCAACAACTCCTCTTATCCTGTTATGGGAGTTGGTAAGATCATTTTGACTACTGCTGATGGTAGTTCTTTCACTTTGTCAGATGCTTTATTTGTGCCAGGGATCAAAAAGAACTTGTTATCAGTTTCTGCATTAGCCAAGATTGACTTGGTTGTGAAATTTGTTGATGACAGGTGTACAGTTCATGATCTGTCAAATGGCGATGTGATTATTGCTTTGGCATTTTATGTCGTGGGCTATATACGCTCATAGACTATGAAAGATCTGAAAATGATTTGGCATGTGTAGTAAATGATTCTCAGGCTATGTCACATGCAAAGCTTTGGCATGCACGCTTTGGTCATCTGAATTTTGCTAGTTTGCTACGCCTGCATAAATTTGAAATGGTGTCCTCTTTGCCCAAACTTGAGGCACCTGGAAAACATGTTTGTGAAGGCTGTATTTTGGGCAAAATGCAGCGTTCCCCCTTTCCAAAAGATGGTTCAGTTCGGGCTACACAGAAATTGCAACTTGTACATAGTGATGTCTATGGTCCTATGCAAACACCCTCTTTTGGAAATTACCTTTACTTCGTGACTTTCATTGATGATTTTTCGAGGCACGCATGGGTATATCCACTCAAAGCAAAGTTCGAAGTGTTCATGTGCTTTAAACAATTTTTGGTTTTGGCTGAAAATTTGTCAACATGTAAAATGGGCACCCTCCGTTCTGATCGCGAGGGGAATATAAGTCTTTTGATTTTAATGCATTTCTGGCTGAACGTTGGATAAAACACCAGTGTATAGTGCCGTATACACCTCAACAGAATGGAGTTGCTGAACGAAAGAACAGGTCACTCATGGAGATGGCGAGGTGCATGGTCAAAAGTCAGGCTTTACCACATAGTTTATGGCTTGAGGCTGTCATGTGTGCAGCATATGTACTGAACAGGTGTCCCACTAAAGCGCTGCAGTCTATCACTCCATATGAGGCTTGGCATGACTGCAAGCCATTTGTTGCTCATCTGCATGTTTTTGGTTGTTTGGCATATGCACTAGTGCCTGAACAACATCACAGAAAATTGGATGATAAGGCAGTAAAATGTATTTTTGTTGGGTACAGTTCTGAAAGTAAAGGCTATCGTCTGTATCATCCACAGACTAAATGCATTCTGGTTAGCCGTGATGTTGTCTTTGTGGAAGATGCTATTCAGCCATTGCTTTCATGTACTAAGGAGACATCTGTTAGCTCCAAAGACATGTATCATACTTTGATGCCTCTTTTTACAGGTGGACAGTCTAGTGCTAGTCCTAATGAGGCAACTTCTCAGCCTTTGCAGGTTTCATATGATGATGCAGATCATTCCATTTCTGATGCAAATTTACATGATGCACTTGTTGATGAGAGAGCTGATATTGAGCAGGCAAAAACTATGCCAAAATGGCTGGTGTAGACTTTGCATGACAGCAAATTAAATGCACCTTTGTCATATCATACTCATTCAGGCTCTCATAGTGCCTCCTTTGCATCAGATTGCTATGCTATGGCTGCGTCTAGTCTCTGTGATGAGAATGAGCCTGTTTCTTTTGATGAAGCACATAATTCAAAAAATTGGATGGCTACTATGCAATCTGAATATGATGCTATAATGAAGATGCTATAATGAAAGAAAGGGCATGAAAACCAGGTGTGCAGGTTAAAGAAGGCATTATATGGTTTAAAGCAAGCACCACGTGCTTGGTATGAGAAGATACATGCCTATCTGATTGCACATGGTTTTGAGAACAGTCCAACTGAAAGCACCTCATATGTTAAGCGTGCTAATGATGTGCTTCTGATCATTGTTGTCTATGTTGACGACATGCTGCTTGTTAAATGTAAATCATTAAACTTCCAATTTCAGACTCAAAATACTTTCAAGTTCATACGTTTCCGAACCTTTCCTAACCGTAAATTACCTCTTAGCCACGTGGGTCCTTGGGAGTGGTAGGGGTCTGTTAGACAGAGGCCCTGTACTATTTTCCCAACTTATTACACAATCATAATTACTTCTAGCGTCTTAGCTCCGTACGCAATTCTGAACAACCGATGACTGTTCATTGTACTGGACTTAGAATTTCTGAACTAATCCTGCTATGATGGTCTGAGCAGTAGTCCGGTGACTTGTGTCCAATAGAATAATTTACTTCAGTAAACGAAGATCACCTAATACGTACTTCTTCAGAATAGACAGGTATACCAAACACATATATATATATACTGAAATTACAACTCATCGTATACCAACTACGAGCAACAAATATCTTGACAACAATCGACTCGTTATAGACTTATCAATGACCTACTCGCACTTCAACCGTTACAGATACTAGTTTTTCCTGTGATCGGAATCAACAGTGAACGTAGACGACTGCATCGAACTTGGTCACTTACAAAAATGGTTAACATGCGATCAGTTCGGAACTACTTCCATACTTCCTCGTTCAGTATACTACTGACAAGTAACACACTGCACTTATTAACATTCAGAGACACACTCAACCATTACCAAACAGATTCGTAACACAAGATTACTAATTCGCACTCTGCACTACGGAGTGAATAAACGACTAACCAGGCGCAGAACAGAATAGAAATCAACACAAACAATACTCAGACTTCGTAACAGTGTAATAATAATCTGACAGATAATCAAGCGAATAAACTGGCAATTCCAAGAAAACCGTTTCTCACAAGTGTCTCTCTCCATTCTCTTTACATTGGTTTATATATCTTTTTCAAGATGTGCGTACCAACTTTTTTGCACGGATTTTGATAATTCCGGTATATCAGGCGGTCATTACGTCTGTCCCACTCTGGCGACCGTCTAACATTGGCACGCACGGTGGACTCGAACCCGCAAGTTCCACAAAATTTTTTTCAGAGTTATGTTCAGATTCATTGATGATATTGGGAGCACCCTGTAGATTCTGTAAACTAACAGTATTTTCTTCGCCACTTTGGTGCGTCTGATTGTTTGTGTCAGTGTTCTGCTCCCGATTCACCTGTGTCTGCACCTGTAACAGTTCTTTTTGCAATTCTTTAATTGTCTGTTTGTATTCTTCAAGCTGATTTTCCTGTCGTTTAATGACTGTCATGAGATCGTTTTCATGGTTGGACAAAAAACAGGACCGCCTTTGATCAATTTGGGGAACAAGTATACTCAGCCATCTTCTACGAAAAAGTTTCCAAGTATCATGTACATGATTATACAATTGTTGTTTCAGTGACTCGATATTTATCTTTGTCATCAACGTGGCATCCAATTCAACGCCTTCATTAATTGATTTACGAAGTGAGTACCTTGATCTGTCACTAATTCGAGTGGTAAGCCAAATGGTGGGAAGACATCATTTAGCAGACATTTTGCTACTACAACCGCTGTAGCAGACCGTAAAGCCCAGGCTTCTGCCCATCTCGTTGCGTAGTCTGTACAGGTTAGTATGTATCTGTTGTTACTGAAGACTGCTGGAGGTGTGATTGGACCGATAAAATCTAATCCCCATTTCTGAAATGGTTCGAGTGGCATAATAGGCTGCAAGGGAAAGAAGTGTCGTTGCAGTGGTTGTCCAGTCCTTTGACAAGTATCGCAGTGTTTGACAAATTGGGCCACATCTATGTACATAGTTGGCCACCAGAGACCTCCTTGCAGAATTTTCCGGTGAGTTAAATCTGTGGCAAAGTGACCACCAGTAGGGGTTGAATGAGCCATTTTGATGACCGAGTTAATTTCATGCGGAGGAACACATCGAAGTAAGATTCGGGTGTGATCTACATAATATAGTTCTCCAGCAACTAATCGGAATCGACAGCTAAAGACTGCAATTTTCCTTCGAACTGCCTTGGCAGTCTCGGATGGAAAGCATCCTTCGGTGAAAAAAGTTAGAATCTGATCATAATATGTAGATGGTGCTAGTGATTCGGCAGTCTCATCGGTCAGTGGCTCAGAACTATAAATCGCTGGAGTCGTGTCATCTATGCCTACCGGAGCTTCACCAGAATCTAGTCGAGATAAGAAATCTGCTAAGGCATGTGCATTTCCGGGTCGGTGAATGACTTCATAATCAAATTCCTGCAAGAGTAGCACCCATCGTGCTAAGCGTCCACCTAAATGTTGTTGTCTTACTAGATAGACGAGGGCAGCATGATCCACATGGAATGTGAATTTCCGGCCTAGTAGATAATGTCTGAATTTTTTGATGGAGTAAATTAATCCTAGACATTCTCTTTCGGTGGTAGAATAATTCCTTTCTGTAGGTGCAAGCCTTCTGCTGGCATAATAAACAGGACGAAACCACTTATGTGTTTGCTGCATCAGAATACTGCCGATCGCAATATCTGAAGCGTCGACAAAAACATGGAACGGATTGTCCCAGTTCGGTGGTTGTAAGATTGGGGCCTGCGTGAATAGATACTTGAGTCGATCAAATGTAGTTTGGCATTCTTGAGTCCATTCGAACTGGCGGGGAGTTTTTGTGATTAGTCTGTTCAGTGGTATAGCCAGATGAGCAAGCCATCGTAAGTGTCTGCCATGCCACCGCACTTGACCCAGGAAGCGCATAACTTCTTTTGGTGTAGCGGGCACCGGAGCTTCTAATACTGCTGAAATTTTATCTGGATCTACTTGGATACCTTATGCAGATACAATGTGGCCAAGTAACTTGCCACATGAAACCGCAAACACAGATTTGTTTGGGTTTAAACATAGTCTATACTCTCGGCATTTCTGAAAGCAGCACCGTAAATGGAACAGATGTGCTATCCACTTACCGAAAATTGAAAAATCATCGAGATATACTTGCATAAATGAAGTCAGATAAGGAGAAAATATTTCTTGCATACATCTTTGAAATGTGCTTGGTGCGTTTCTCAATCCAAACCACATTACCGTACAAGCAAAGACACCCCAATTGGTAATGAAGGCAGTTTTTGGTATATCCTCTTCAGCCATTCTAACCTGATTGTAACCACTGTATCCATCTAAGAATGAATACATTTCATGTCCTGCTACCCTATCAAGCATGGTATCCAGAAAGGGGATCGAGAAAGGATCTGGTACTGTTGCTGCGTTTAATTTTCGGTAGTCTACACAGATTCGCAGTTGCTTATTTTTCTTTGGCACGATCACAATTGGTGAAATCCATTTAGCATGTTCTACTGGTACGATGAATCCAACTTTTAATAATCTATCAAGTTCGGCTTTTACCTGTGATGCATAATTGGGATTCATCCGGTAGTTGGGCTGCTTATTCGGTTTAGCTTCAGGCTTCAACATGACTCTGTGCTGATAGATGCGCGGATCTAATCCTTTCATATCTTTGTAATCCCATGCAAAGACGTCTGAGAATTCACGAAGTAGTCGAATCAAATCAGCTTTAAATGTTTCCGGTAAGTTTTGCCTTATCTTTACAGGTCGTGGATGATCTACGTCTCCTAGATTGTACGAGGTCAACTGGTCTTCAGAGACATAAAACTGTTGTGGTTTCTCTGTATCGTCTGTTGACTTGAACAGTGATTGTAATTCGTCGTCATGTGTTGAAACAATATCTTCCTGCTTAGAATTTGCGGTAATCGGTACAATTGTACAAAATGAAGTACTCCAGTTATCTATCACGGACTGTAGATCAACAGTCCCTAAGGTCATTAAATCAGCGTTATTCTTCAGAAATTCCTCTTCTTCATCATCTGATAGTCCATCTAACATGTGGACTGGTTCAGCAAAATATGGTCTAGCGTGTAGCTCGCAAGGTTGTATAGCATCTAATTTTACCACATATTTATGATTGGCATCTTTAAATGTAAGCTCTTGTGCAGACCAGTCCTGTACTACCTTTGCATGCTTCAGCCAGGGTCGACCGAAAAGAAGGTTGTAATCCAAAGTTGATTCTGGCAGATCTAGTATAACAAAGGTCATTTTAAAGGTCGTACCTTGTAAAGTGATGGGTACCTTTCGCACAAGTCCTACAGGATGGACTCTAGATTGATCTGCCATTCTGACAAAAAATTGAACTGGTTTGATTTCGGTCCATCCTAACCTTTTGCATAATGCTGCGGTCGCAATGCTAACACCAGAGCCTCCATCAATCAATACTTGCGTGATCTTATGCTTCTTATACCATACTGTAATTAAGGGAACTGAATGATCAACCGTAGAATCAGGTTCCGGTTGAACTGCTGCTGTCGTCGGAATACAAGAAGGTACCGGACTGAACTGTTGCTGGAACTGTTGTCTAATCCCAAGTACTAATGCCAGTAGTTGGCCGAGAGGCAGAGTGATAGATGCCTTGGATAAAATTTCCCAGGCCTGTTGAGATTGGTTATCCTGCTCTTTTGAACTTAAGGTCTCTGCTGATGCAGAAGTATCTGCTGTTATGTCTATTGCTGATGATGGCTCTGCTGTTGCTTCCTTTTGTTGTGTTCCTTCCTTTGTCAACGAGGTCTGAGCCATCGGAATAGGTTCTGGGAACACTGGTGGTTCTGTTGCGGTCCAATGACTAGCCTTGTTATACATCCTATGTTGTTCTCGTATCCCTGGTTTGAATATTTCTACTGTTGACTGCAGCTGTTTACCTGATCGGGTCTGGACTGTAGCAGTTTGCGTTTCTACTGGTGTAATTTGTACCATGTTGGCCATTGGGTTTTGCCGCTCCTTCTTCCTTTGATCATACTCAGTTGCATCCTTGCAAAATCTTCTAATGTGTCTGAATTCACCACAAAAATGACAGCGTGGTGGTGGTAAATTGGGATTTTCCGGTGGTGGCCCGTTCTGCCAGCGATTTGGATTATAGTTGTTATTCCTCTGTCCTCGGTAATTTCGATATCCTTGCTGCTGGTTGTTTCTTATTTGTGGAGGCACATAATGATTGGCTGGCTGCCCTTGTTCCTGGATAATTGCATTGACAGTCGCTGTTCCCTGTACTCTAGCATTGTATGCGCAGTGTTCGGTGGTGTGTCCGGCAATGTTGCAGATAGCGTAGAATGTCTGATTAAGTGCGCAATTGGTGCTGGTATGTCCTGAATTTTTGCATGTGGTGCAATATACTTGTTTGGTCATATCTTCGGCAACATGTCTGTTTGTTTTTGCCCATTCCAGATCTTCTGTAAATCCGCCGACTTTGTTTTCCAGCTGCAGAGTCATTGCGATGACTGCATCAAGTGTCATAGCTCCGACACATCTTATGATCATGATCTGCTTAAGTTGAGGAACCAAGCCATTGATGAACCACTGAGTAATAACATCATCTGGTAAGTTAGCATGAGCCGGTGGTAGCTGCCTTAAGTGTGTTCTGAAAAGGGTAGCATATTCCTGTATAGATTGATTCACTCTCTGTTTGTTATTCTGCAGATAATAAAAAATTTTGGCTGGATTCTTTTTTAACCTGAATCGCTGCAAAAAAGCATCTCGAACTGCTTCGTAGGTGCCGAAATGATTAATATCGTATTCTGTGAGCCACCTGGCTGCTTCATTGACAAGTGTAGATTGAAAGACAATGGCTTTGTAGACCGGATCCGATGGATGGTTGAGGATGGCGTAACTTATCTCGAAAGTGCGTACGTGAGCATCCGGATCATCTCCTGGAAATCCACCAAACTTCGTGTATGTCACTCCTGTTGGAGATGGCCTGTGTTGACATAACTGTTGTTGTTGTTGTTGTCCGTTTATCGTGAATGTATTATAACTTTCGTCTATATTTCTGGTCTGAATATTTGAACTACCGGAATCTATATGGTCTGATAGCACACTTTCCGGTGAAATAAGCTTGCTTACTATACTGCGAATTTCTGTGTCAAACAGCCTTCCTTCTTCCTTGGTGTCTAGTGTAGGAGAACTTGCTTCCAAGCACGGCAGTTGGGCTGAAGATTCAACAGAAAGTGCTAATTCGTCACAGATTAATTGAGATTCTCTTACCGAAATATCACCGGGATAAACCGAACTTGTGCCCGAATGCAGTGTCTTTTCGCCTTTGCTGATTTCTTTGCCTAGGGTGTGTCTAATCGTAAGTGAATCTAAATCCTTTTTCGAGAGTGTTAAACTAGCTTCCAACTGCGACTTGGTAGGTTCTGGAATTACTATATCTTCGACAGACTGTGCCGAAATAGTACTGGAACGTACCAGAGGCGTAACACGTTCTACCGGAATATGACCGGAATCAACTTTAACATTCTGAACTTTCTTGACAACTGGGTCAGTCCTAGTTGTACTTCTACCTTCCAAAGTTGTCTTTAGTACTGCAGACTGATGGTTCTTGGGGTACATTTTGCCAGACCGAGTAACCGGCATTTATCATTTTCCGTATTAATCGTAGAATATTACTAACGAAACAGTTTGCAACAATCTGGTTCTGTTGCTACCGACAATCAAACAATAATATGATTCTGACAGATGACTGGCAATCTTGATGCCACTTTCCCACAGAGGGCGCCAAATGTTAAATGTAAATCATTAAACTTCCAATTTCAGACTCAAAATACTTTCAAGTTCATACGTTTCTGAACCTTTCCTAACCGTAAATTACCTCTTAGCCATGTGGGTCCTTGGGAATGGTAGGGGTCTGTTAGACAGAGGCCCTGTACTATTTTCCCAACTTATTACACAATCATAATTACTTCTAGCGTCTTAGCTCCGTACGCAATTTTGAACAACATATGACTGTTCGTTGTACTGGACTTAGAATTTCTGAACTAATCCTGCTATGATGGTCTGAGCAGTAGTCTGGTGACTTGTGTCCAATAGAATAATTTACTTCAGTAAACGAAGATCACCTAATACGTACTTCTTCAGAACAGACATGTATACCAAACACATATATATATATATACTGAAATTACAACTCATCGTATACCAACTATGAGCAACAAATATCTTGACAACAATCGACTCGTTATAGACTTATCAATGACCTACTCGCACTTCAACCGTTACAGATACTAGTTTTTCTTGTGATCGGAATCAACAGTGAATGTAGACGACTGCATCGAACTTGGTCACTTACAAAAATGGTTAACATGCGATCAGTTCGGAACTACTTCCATACTTCCTCGTTCAGTATACTACTGACAAGTAACACACTGCACTTATTAACATTCAGAGACACACTCAACCATTACCGAATAGATTCGTAACACAAGATTACTAATTCGCACTCTGCACTACGGAGTGAATAAACGACTAACCAGGCGCAGAACAGAACAGAAATCAACACAAACAATACTCAGACTTCGTAATAGTGTAATAATAATTTGACAGATAATCAGGCGAATAGACTGGCAATTCCAAGAAAACCGTTTCTCACAAGTGTCTCTCTCCATTCTCTTTACATTGGTTTATATATCTTTTTCAAGATGCGCGTACCAACTTTTTTGCACGGATTTTGATAATTCCGGTATATCAGGCGGTCATTACGTCTGTCCCACTCCGGCGACCGTCTAACATGCTCACTGTTCCTATTGAGAAGCATATTGCTGATTTCAAGGCTGATTTGCATGCCTCATTTGAGATGTCTGATTTGGGGCATTTGCATCACTATTTGGGCATTCAGTTTATGCAAGTTGATGGTGGAATGGCTTTATGTCAAACGAAATATATTGACACATTATTGCACCGTTTTGGCCTTGAAGACTGTAAGCCTATTGCCACTCCTATGGAGACAGGTTTACGATTGAGTCTTCATGATGCTGGAGATGCATTTGATGCCGTTCTCTATTAGCAGGCTGCTGGATGCTTGATTTACATATGCATTACTCGGCGAGATATTTAGTTTGTTGTCTCACAGATGAGTAGGTTTATGCATTGCCCAGGAGTCACGCATTGGAAGGCGGTTAAGCGCATCTTTCGCTACTTGAGTGGTACTCGGCTACTTGGGTTGTTTTATCCCAAGGAAGGATCACTACCGCCAGATTTGCATGCTTTTTCTAACTCAGATTGGGCTGGTTGCTATGACACTCGTGTTTCCACCAGTGGTTTTTGCTTCATGCTTGGTAGCTCATGTATATCTTGGTTGAGCAAGAAGCAGCCTACTGTGGCCACTTCTAGTTGTGAGGCTGAGTATAGGGCAGCTTTCATAGTGACTGTTGAGTGTGTGTGGCTCAGACGCCTTATGGCTGATTTGGGTGTTGGTCAGACTTCTGCCACCACCATCTTCACTGACAGTCAGAGCGCATTGGCAGTTGCGAGGAACCCTGTGTTCCATGCTCGCACTAAGCACATTGAGGTGCATTATCATTATGTCAGGGAGAGGTTCTCTGCTGGGGAGATCAGCTTGGCATATGTGCCCACGCAGGAGAACATTGCAGACCTTTTCACGAAGGCTCTGCCTAGGGAGAAGTTTGAAGCTTTCCGCAAAGCTTTGGGCTTACTTCCTTTTGTGGAGTGATTTCCACATAGCTTGGCACTTCCTTATACATGAGTGCCAGCTACTTGTTCACCGCATCACTCCCAGGGGGGATTTGTTGATATATTTAGGTAGTGATGTGTGAACACATTAGGACCGCCGGGGCACTTTTTTCCCTCTTTAGGAGGTTTTTTTCCCCCGGCTTGTATATACGCCTATTGCCCTAATGGGCTACTTATCTTTGTACATTCTCTAGTAATACATTCAGTATTGTGTGTTTGTGCTCCAAGCTTCTTCTTCTTCCTTGTGCTATTCGCGCGCTTCCGCAGACGTCTAACTCCAACAACTGCATCACTCCTAGGGGGGATTTGTTGATATACTTAGGTAGTGATGTGTGTGAACACTCTAGGACCATCGGGGCACTTTTTTCCCTCTTTAAGAGGTTTTTTCCCCAGGCTTGTATATACACCTATTGCCCCGATGGGCTACTTATGTTTATACATTCTCTAGTAATACATTGAGTATTGTATGTTGTGCTCCAAGCTTCTTCTTCTTCCTTGTGTTGTTTGTTTGCTTCCGCATACATCTAACTCCAAAATATACTACCACAATGATACCAACTTCCATGATACGATACTAGACTGTAGATGATATGATACCTTGTGATTTTACGATACAATACCCACTTATCTTGCGATATGATATTGCTACTAAGATGATACGATACCACGAGATCCAAAGCACGATATGATACCAAGATCTATATGATATGATACCTCTTGCCTGATGATACCTCACTCCTGACGATATGATACTGGTTTTTCTTGCAATACGATACTGCAATCTAGACAATACGATACCAATTTCTATGGGATATGATACCTCCAATGGGAATTACAATACAATACCACAATGTGCACGATAGGATACCACTTGAATTAATATCGTGATACCTGCACTTGGCTATACGTGATACCTCAAGGGGGTATGCACGATACAGTACCAGACGAGTATCACGATACTAGGGAATTTTGGTGTCGTGATACCAAAACTCAACTCATCACGATACTACAGCCAAAAGTGGCCAAACTTAAAATTTTTTTTGGGCAATGTGTTTGCCCTTCACTCCTCCTCACTCGTAACCCACTGTGTCACACAAAAACTCACTCCAACCCTTTTGTTCTACCCCACGATAGCGATTATGCACTAGGTCATGTTTATAAGTCTTTCTTTAATTTTTCGAGATTACAGGGGTGAATTACTCACTTCCAAGAAGGTTTCTTCCTAGCCTCGTGCTCAGAGAATCAACAGATCACAAGCTTTCCTTGATACAAACTCCGTGATACCGGTCACTCTGCATTCATTATAGCAGTCGTCTAGCAAATGACTCCTTTATGATTTAAGTCCCTCTCTTAAGGCCTTTGAGGGTTCAAGAGTCTGAATTGAAAAGAATATTTTTTTTTGGGATTTTTTTTATTGGTGACCTACCCATCCTAATCCTACTTCTCTCTCTTCCCTAAACCCTAACTCTTCCTCACTCCTACACCTAAAAACTCATTACACACACTCCTAAAGTGTAAAGTAACAAGTGTTGCAATATTTGATGACTTGCCACTAGCTGAATTCACCTCTACAAGTATGACTCGTTCACTCCACAACTATAACCATCACAAAGGCACCTTGATTGGGCTATTCCTCGGCAACGGTGCCAAAAATGTGTGTACCTAAGTCGTGAAGCCTTAGGGACTTGTGTTGATGAGACTGTACCTCAATCGCCCCACAAGTGCATATAGTGGTGGATTAATACACATTTAATTATCAAGCCAAGAGATTAAACGTACCAAGTGTATGAAAACATGTGCACACATGATGGGAAGTGAAGTATCAATGCTACACTGCTTGTGTTTTGTCTTAGCTACCTCTCTAAGTCACTATTTCTCAAAAAGTGCACATCGTGATACCAGTTGTAGTAGTAAGCACAAATTTGAACTTTTCTTTCAGCTCAAAACTCAGAATATGGTCAATATCGGGTTCATTTCAAAGCTCTCAAAAAGACGCATCTATTGGTGAATTGTCAGTCAAATTTAGAAAATGTACTTCAAGTTATGAGCAAAATAGTGAATGGCAGGAAACACCAACACCTGCTCCACAGCTCCTCAGGGCTCATACATGCACTACAGTCATTCAAAAGTGATGGGAGGGGGTACACAGTAGTCCCACACACATTTGAAGCATCTTACACACACAAAAGATCTTGGAGAAAAAGATAATCAGTAGGAAAGAGGCAAATTCAAAAATCAGCTTCAATTCTCACAATGGCAAAAAGTTCTGTACAAGAGTCATCAAGTGACTTATATACATGTGCCCTAACAATGGTCTTTTCACACAAAAGACTGGCACTTTTATTGAAACATGCTAATTTCCTACTATGTTACAAGGATTATGTTATAATAATTGGGGTTTACGCATCTAGAGGACTCCTCTAGTGCATTTACATGGCTTCATGAGGTTTTCATAGAAATTTGAAGAAGAAAATTTATGCCCATAATTTGAAATTTTTGGGGCTCCCTTTTTCTGTGCTTCTTTACTCTGGAACACCTAGTTTTTCTATGAGCACCACCTTGGGGGCTCGAAACGGAGCTCGTGATCGCTATGAAACTCTGATCTGACAAAAACAAGTGACCCTAAAGGGATAACTCTCGAAAATATTTTGAAGCCTTCTACCTTTATGCCTATTTTTGTAGCAATCAGAGGTTGTTTGGGAATCATGCTTTCTCCATGCCTTCACACGTACTCTTCACCGTCGGCCTTCTCTATGAGCTCTTTACAGCCACACTGGCTCTGATACCATGTCACGAATAAGGAGATAAGGAAGAGAGCTCTCTCACACACACACTCACAATCAAAGAGAAGCACACACACATAGATTGAGGTGAGGAAGAATGATCTTCTTCTTGTTATTTTATTACATAAAAGGAATGTACAAGAATGACCTAAAACAACAATACAACCAATACAATATTTAAAGAACAATACATAAGGAAAATCCTAATATCCACAAATGAGTGATCTGGCAAGAAACAAATGTGCCATCACTCTCGGTAGATAAATCCAGTAAACCTCAATGAAGTATCCCTGACATATACTTGCGTGACCACTATACGTGTCAGAGAAATAAAAAAGTGATACATGTCATCCTGGATCATCACATGTTGAGCTTGATATCTCAACATAAATCTCCAAAAGGCTTCATCCATGCCTCTATTCAAAAAGAGCTCAATGCTTTTGTTACCTTGGGTAATCCATTTTGGCGTGATTATCCTAGACAAGATTGACTTTCCATGAGGTGTTCCAGATTCTTTTACAATGTTCTCTTGGTCTACTTATCCTATTTTAGACTTGAGCATTATGATTCCAAAATCATCCATCCTAGTAACCACATACATGGTTCCTTGCTTATCAATATATGAGCCCTTTTAAAATTTGATGACTAGGTGTTCAAGCCCAAAGGGTTGATCAGGGTTTTTGAGTTGGACCATTGATCTTCTCAAACTGTCCTCATAGATCCGAGCACCTAATTGGTTAGTTCCAATATATTCTAACCTACTTGCAGGTCTTTCCATACTAAATGACATTTTTGAGTCATTAGTTTCATAACTTAGCTCGTAAGGATAATCACTAAGTTACTGATCCCATGACCTAACTATGTGATTGATACTCACCTCAGAGGATCTGATGCTTTATCTATCCTAACCTAGGTGCCTTTCTAAACTAAGGTTCATATGCTTTGTTGTTTAACCCAATTTCTCAAGTACAATCACGTTGCAGATTCTTTTGTATCAAGCACTTGTTCCTTTTAGGGTTTTATGAATGTATTATCTTGTCTCAATGTAACGTTGCAAAGATCACTTAAGTTTGTTGTACTTGTAATTGTTTTTTATTAGATTATGTCCTTTCCACCTTAGGTTATTCATGATTATCTTAATTTAGCCTTGGACTTGAGAACTTATCATACCTTAAGTTCTTTCATTCCTATTGTATCACTATGTTAATCTGATTATCTATTTGCTTTTAGTATGGGCTAGAAATTGACTGAGAGGGTCTAGTAGATTTCCAACGTCAAAGCCTTGATAATTGCTCCAATGTCCATGAAGCATGCTCCCCAAGGATACTCTATATGTTTGCTAGACACTGCCTTTCTCAGATGCTCCAAGTACCTACACATATGTCAAATTTTAGCTAAAAAATGCAAAAATTAAAAAACCCTAAAATTTGGCCTAAAATGGTTGTCTATTTGTCACGATGGACAAACTGTCTTGCATGGTTGTCTATTGTGATGGATAGTGTCTATCCCGATGGATGGTGTCCACCATGATGGATGGTGTCTATCACGATGGATGGTGTCTATCATGATTGGCACTTTTGATCAAAATTTTCTATCATAAGGGGTGTCTGCCGTGATGGACAGATCTATTCGTTGCGATGGACACACTTGTCCATTAGGTTTTGTCAGTTGCAATAGAAACTGTTTGTTGTGATGGACATGTTTCTATTGCGATTGATAAAAAAGTAGGATTTTTTTAATCTTTGTGATGTACAAGTTCACTACTCTATTATGATGCACTTTGTTTTACCAAATATTGAGTTTTGCTATCTATCATGATTGATAGAGAACTTTGCACTAGGGTGCCCAAATAGAGGCTCTGTAACTATTGTAGCTGCTTCTGCTATTGTGGATGCTAGAACCTGCCAAAAACCTCAAGAAGCACAAGAAAAGGTAGCACACACAATTGCTCTCTCTCTCTCTCTCTCACACACACACAAATGAATTGAGAAGAATGGTAGGAAGGTGGGAATATGACCCAAAATGGTGAATTTCTTGCATAGGTGGGAATGGAAGTAGGGGGAGATTAGGGATAGTAGGAATAATGATGAAGGAGAGATAAAAAAGTACAAAACAAGAGTTACCTATAACTCTGACACCACATCTCTATGGCTTACCATCACATGCTCATCCTCAAAGTTTGATCCCTGACAATGGTGCCAAATTTGGTTTCACTCTAGCACAATGATGAGTATCAACATGAGGAGATCCACCTCATAATTTTCAATCTAAGGAGACATGAGGGTGGTATAACGACCATGAGCAAATGAATATACAAGTGCATAAGTGAGAAGCACACTAACATGCACACACATACATGGTAAGATAAAGAGATCGAGCAATGGAGTCTTCAATTCATCAAACAAAAGCTTACAATCTTCTTAGTTTGCTTCCATGTCCAACAATCCATCCTAAAAAATGAGGCTTCTAGATCCTTGTATAATTTTGACTAGCTTTGGCCCTATCTAGACTTAGTATCTGACCTAGTTAGAATTTAGGTTCCTAAGCTAATTTGGGGGCTCAAATGAGCTTTGAAAATGATGAAAACTTGTATGTCGGTAGGGCTACTACTCCTCAAGCTTGAAGACTCCTTGGTTTGGAAAAAATGGAGTTTGGATTATAAAAAATGGGATTTACAATGGAGTGAAGTGATAAAAATCACTATTTGTTACATATTTATTTTGAAAAAAGAAATTTGGCCTTATTCGCCTAATCTATATTGGTCTTGCTTGGCCTTGCTTGGTTGGTCTTGGTTGGCCTTCTATCTACCCTTGCTTTCTTTGGCTCATTTGTCTCATGCTTCCTTGCCGTGTTAGTCGACATGGGTTGCTTACTTAGCTGCCAACAATCATGCATTATTTTTAACTTTGATAGTGAATGCTTTTCATGAATGATGCCATGGGATTGGTCCATAAGAAGGGTTATATAAAATGTGGAGTGGAGCATTTGACCATGTGCATAGCATTTTTGGGTTTTCTTGTATAATTTTGCTCTCTAATTAGGTTGAAAAATGGTCCCTTTGTGTGCTTCCTCCAGGAGGTCCTCTAGTTTAAACTATGTGGCAAATGTTGGTGCTTTGCTCATAATCCTTTTGACTTTTGTGTTATAGTATGCTATTCTAAATTGGTGATGAGCGTATGATGGGATAGGTTCTAGAAGTATTTCGACTATAGTATGGATTCTTCCATAGCATCAATTGGTAAAATCTAGAACTCCACATGCCTTTCAGTCTTGCCTATCTCTTCCACTTGCTTTATCCACTTTGGTGTGGGTAGATCAAATGTATCTTGTCCTTCTTTAGTGATCCTACCACTCGGTGCCCTCTAAGGTTTATATTCTTCTTCAAATGTTTGGTCGATCGAGATCTCAATTGTCTCTTCTGCTTTGGGGGCTTCATGTGGTGATGGAGGCCGCTCATATTATTGAAGTCTAGCTTGTATCTCAACAATTTCGTTTTGTAAGTTGACAAGGTGAAATGATGTTGAAGTAGACATAGTAGGTTCAGGGGCTATCATTGGTGGTGTGAGCAATCTTTTTGGTTGTTGCTTTTGTGGTTGGTTGACCTCCTCGGTTAACTTATCATGTGCTTCTAGGAGGTTGGCATAAACTTCTAATATGATTCATATACTTTTTGGTGGAACAACTGGCATGTTTTCAATGGCCGCCTCTAGATTCTCAGTATTCTATTGTTGAAGCCTTTGGTTCTTCTCTTTAGCTGCATCCAAATGCCTTCTCAATAATGCCATACTATGGTTGATTTTGTCATTTCACTCCATCTATGTGCATAGCTTGTCTTCTAAGTCACTGATAGCTTGTGTGTCTTGCTCCTGTACTTGTGCCTCTAGTAGTGTGTGTTCTTTTTGAAGAGCATTATATTGGAATTGTATCGTATCATTCATGCCTACTAGAGTTGAGACTCATTCTTATAAATGAGCGGATTGCTCTTGGAGCATGATGTTCCTCTCTGCCAACAAATTATATTATTCTCATAGGTGGTTGAAAAAAATTATCTTTGTTATGATGGCGGAGTCAATAGTCGATGCAGGTATGGTGGATGGAGTGTTGAAAGTGTTGTATGCAGGGGGGACGTGAATGGGAATGGGGAGAGTGGATGCCATGCAAAATGTAAGAGTGGGTGGTTGTGATGTTGATGGAGGGGGGATTAGGGATTGTGGTAGTGAGGGGGGTGGTGGAGGTGTAGTGAGTGGAGATGAGATGTCCATAGGGTCGAACATGCTAGTGTGCATGGCATTAATACTGAATAGTGAAATGATGGTGGCAGTGTCAAGAATGAAGGGATGTAAATGCATGATCAGATGGACTAGGCCTGTCTTCCATCCAGCAAGCAAAGATGCATCGTGGGTGCCTTGAGGGATAGTCACGTGACCATCTTCTATAAGTCAAGGGAAGTAGAAAAGTACATGGCTTGGGCAAGTGAAATTCTATTGATATATTTAGGTAGTGATGTGTGTGAACACTCTAGGACTGTCGGGGCACTTGTTTCCCTCTTTAGGAGGTTTTTTTCCCTCGGCTTGTATATATGCCTATTGCCCTAATGGGCTACTTATCTTTGTACATTCTATGGTAACACATTCAGTATTGTATGTTGAGCTCCAAGCTTCTTCTTCTTCCTTGTGCTATTCACGTGCTTCTGTAGTCATCTAACTCCAACAATTGGTACCAGAGCAGATCGTCGCTTCATCTAGGGTGTTGTCTACACCTCTTTGGTTATAGTCTCAATATCGCATGAATTTTGGTGAGCATACTCAGCGTGTTTTTGAGATCAAAACAACTTTGCTATGTGGTGTCGAAATCACGATTTGAGCTCGTTTTGGCCTCCGAACGCACTATCACAATGCTTGTGTAGGCTATTTTGTCTTTTTGTGCCAAAGGTATATACCAGTTTCGATTCACAGTATAAGCCTCTCTAAGTTTGCTATAGGTTTAGTTGAATTCGTATGGGCAGTTCTGTGCAACTTTTTTAGATACAATCAATTTTTTGCATCAAGGTATTTTAGTCACTAACCATGGCTGAAAGCAGTGATGTATTTTGTATGTTGGTTGTTGAGGATAAGTTGGATGGTACCAACTACCCGTTGTGGGCTTATATGATGCCACATGTATTGGTTGCAAAAGGATTGTGGAATATTGTGTAGGGTGTTGAGAAATGTCCTATCACACCTACAACTATTACAACTGCAAGTACTGAAGTTGATGTAGAAGGTGTTGAAGATGATGATATTCTGCATATTCCTATTCGTGCTATGGTTTTCGCTCCACCTACTGTAGAGAAAATTCGTTGGGATGATAGAGATGCCCAGGCACATGCATTGATAGCTTTGCCTGTCAAACGTGCCATTATTCCTCACATACACTCTTGCAAGACAGCTAAGGATGCTTGGGATACACTTACCACATTGTACCAAGCTAGGAATGAGGCTCGTGTTACTTACCTCGGAAAACAGTTGGAGAGTGAGCACATGAATGAAGGTGATTCTATGGACAATTTTCTAACAAAGATCAAAGAGCTGAAGGAATAGTTGATTTCTGCTGATGAGGTTATACCAGATAGCTAAATTGTGCAAATCGTTCTGAATGGTCTTCCTGATTCATATTAGAGTTTTGCTTCTACTCTTTGGTTGATGATGAAAGGCAATCCAAATGCCTTGTCATTGAGTTAGTCTCTGTTTTGTTGCAGAAAGATCAGTCCAAGTAGAACATGTCCATTATGCATGTGGCAGATCAAAGCTTTCCTGGCTAGTCAGAAGGGCAAGGAAAATGGAGCTCTTCAAGTAGTAAGCAGAAATCTACTAATTGTGCACAATCGAAGAGGGAAGACAAAGATGAAAAGAAATCAGAAAAGCACAAATTGTTTTGTAAGTACTGTAAAGGAAATGATCATATCATAAAGAACTATCCAAAACTGGCTGCTAAAGAGGCAAAGAAGAAAGAGGCTGGAATGGTTGTTGTAGAAGCCTCAACACCAAAAACAGAGGCTGCTAATCTTGTACAGGAAGAAGAATGGGTGTTTACTACTATTTTCAATTTTGACCCATCTTCTCATGAGCAGTGCATGTCTGCAGTAGACTCAGATGTTTTGTACTTTGAAAGTGGGGCGACCAAACATATTACATCGCAGCACAGTTTCTTCTCTTCACTCGAGCCTACCCCTACAGGGAATACTGTTACATGCGGCAACAACTCCTATCCTGTTATGGGAGTTGGTAAGATCATTTTGAGTACTGCTCATGGTAGTTCTTTCACTTTGTCAGATGCTTTGTTTGTGCAGGGATCAAGAAAAATCTGTTACGAGTTTCTCCATTAACCAAGATTGGCTTGGTTGTGAAATTTGTTGATGACAGGTGTACAATTCATGACCTCTCAAATGGCGATGTGATTATTGCTTCTGGCATTTTATGTCGTGGGCTGTATAAGCTCATAGACTATGAAAGATCTGTAAATGATTTGGCATGTGTAGTACATGATTCTCAGGCTATGTTAGATGCAAAGCTTTGGCATGCACGCTTTGGTCATATAAATTTTGCTAGTTTGCTACACCTACAAAAATCTGAAATGGTGTCCTCTTTGACCAAACTTGAGGCACCTGGTAAACATGTATGTGAAGGCTATATTTTGGGCAAAATGCAGCGTTCTTCCTTTCCAAAAGATGGTTCAGTTCAGGCTACTTAGAAATTGCAGCTTGTACATAGTGATGTCTGTGGTCCTATGCAGACACCCTCTTTTGGAAATTATCTTTACTTTGTGAATTTCATCGATGATTTTTCTAAGCATGCATGGGTATATCCATTGAAGGCTACTTTCTTGCTTAGCCAAGATATGCATGAGCTACCAAGCATGAAGCAAAAGCCACTAGTGGACACACGAGTGTCATAGCAACCAGCCCAGCTAGAGTAAAAGAAAGCATGCAAATCTGGGGGTAGTGATCCCCCGTTGGGATAATCCAAGTAGTCAGGTACCACTCAAGTAGTGAAAGATGTGCTTAACCGCCTGCCAATGCTTGACTTTTGGGCAATGCATAAACCTGCTCATCTGTGAGATGGCAAACTCAATATCTGGCCGAGTAATGCATAAGTAAATCAAGCATCAGCTTGCTGATAGAGAACAACATCAAATGCATCCCCAACATCATGAAGACTCAATCGTAAACCTGTCTCCATAGGAGTGGCAATAGGCTTACAACTTCAAAGCCAAAATGCTACAATAATGTGTCACTATATTTCCTTTGACACAAATCCATTCCACCAAAACACTACAATAATGTGTCAATTTATTTCAACAAGGCTAGCCTTATACCTATCAACTATTCCATCAGGTTTACGCTTCAGCATGTATACCCAATTTGTGCCAATGGCCTTCTTAAGAGGAGGCAAGTCACATAAAGACCAAGTACCATTCTTCATTATAACATCATACTTAGTTTGCATTGCGGCCATCCAATGTTCATAATTTTGTGCTTCATCAAACAAAATAGGTTCAGTCTCACCACAAAGACTAGAGGCAGCCATCGCCTAGCAATTTGATGCAAAAGAGGCACTATGAGAGCCTAAACGAGTATGATATGATAGAGGTACATCTAATTTGCTCTCATACAAAGTCTACACCAACCATTTTGGCATAGTCTTTGCCTGCTCAATATTAGCTCTCTCATCAAGAACTACATCATGTAAATCTGCATAAAAAATGGAATGATCTGCATCATCACATGAAACTTGCAAAGGTGGAGAAGTTGCCTCATTAGGACCAGCACAAGATTGTCCACCTATAAAAAGAGGCAGCAAAGTATCATACATGTCTTTGGAGCTAACAGATGTCTCCTTAGTACATGAAAAATGGCTGAATAGCATCTTCCACAAAAACAACATCACGACTAACCAGAATGCATTTAGTCTGTGGATGATACAGACGATAGCCTTTACTTTCAAAACTATACCCAACAAAAATACATTTTACTACTTTATCATCCAATTTTCTGCGATGTTGTTCAAGCGCTAATGCATATGCCAGACAACCAAAAACACGTAGATGAGCAATAGATGGCTTGCGACCATGCCAAGCCTCATATGGAGTGATAGACTGTAGCGTTGTTGACGGGTGTGAAAGAAGGCAGCCGCTCATTAGAACTGACTCGCATTAGCCTCACTATGTGACTACACGCTGGGTGTCTTGTTGTGTACTTTAGGAACTAGGATGTGTTTTTAGTGTGTGAAGATTTATTAGCTATAGTTTAATACTCTATTTAAGTTTAGCCTATAAATCTAAGGTCTATAAGGAAGTGCAGCTCTATACCTGGAAACAGCGTCTCGATATGATTGCAAGATTAATTCTTCATTAGTTATATGATGCATTGTTTGCAGACATGAGAAATAAAATGTAATGTAACGTTTTGATTGATAATTGAATTGTTTAGTAATAATGCCAAGACATTAGAATCAGAATAATTTTACAAACGTTGTGAAGTGACCAAAAGGTGATAACACAACATTGATGGAATAATAGGATCATAAATGAGTTTTGAAGTACAAATATCATGTGTAACATCATAACAAGTTGCATCCGTCACAATGATTTTATTACTCCAGCGAGACACAAGAATCTGAACTTGCACACCATAAATCATGCCTATAGGTGTTACCATAGAAAAAGAAGTACCCACAAGTTACTGATGTGGTAGTTATTCAGTTGCACAGTAAAATATGCAGAGAAAAGTGCTACATGATAAACGTATCCACATTAAATATGCAATCATTGCCTACCATGAAATTTCGATCATCAACCTTTTACAAGCTACACGTTTTCACATGCTCTCAAGGGTTGTCTACAACATCATTTTTGTTTTCTCCTCGAAGGAATAAAAAAGCAGGTATTTTTCTAGCCTCATCATTGTACTACTTATTCCCTGTGAGTTGCTATAAATTGTGGGTTCATAACCATAACAATAAGCTAACCAAATAAACATATGGAACTCAATAAATCTTATCAAAGAAAAAGGACCAAAGGTTTTTCCACCTTAAGACAAAACCTAGCACCCATGGATCAAAGGCAATACATAGTACACCTCAAGGTTTAGGCTCGAACCAAAAAAAACATTGCAAACTAACAGAAGAACTTATATGGAATATCTAATAACTTGATAAAGTAAATATATACTTCTTAGCACCTACACAACTCTCTCTCTCTCTCTCTCTTTCTCTCTCTCTCTGTCATGTGTCTCTTTCTCCTTCTCTATGCACCTCCCGGGAGGAAGGAGGGAGACTCTCTCTCTCTCTCCTCGTACTTGCATGAAGAAATCATTAGCAAAAACACACTTAATCCTTCATTTATGTACACAAACACACAAATAGATATGTGCGCACAAACTTTCCTTTAACTCACACACATACTCATTAAATCATGCATACTAAAACTAACTAATGCAAACTAATAATAACTCACATTTAAACATGCACATAGCACTTATGGTATCATGTAAAGTTGAAATAATTCTAAATTTATGTTTTATCTCTTCATTAGCATTATTCTCCATTTTGTCAAATATTTCTTTTCATGTTTCTAAATTTTCGTCAATCAATGCATTCACATACGCTTCAACACTCTTTCGAATTTGCTCTTACAATTCATTTGTGTAAGATTCATTACTTTCACTTTGATTTATAGTTTTCATATTTTTATGTTGCTCAATTCCCATTACTCACGTTTTGAATCTAGTTAAACTAGTACTACAAAGAGTTTATGCAAATATGCAAAGGAACAAGTTCTTTTAATATTTTTGTATGAGTGATAATCATCCTTTTGTGTTTTTCTTCTTATGCTAACAATCAAAAAACGTAAGCGATATAATCATAATATATATTTTAACTAAATTGAAAGAACTTGCAAAACATCTTACCTTAAGTTGTTTGATGTAGAAGGTTCTAATGTGCACTGTGATAATTCTTTACAATCTTTCTTAATAAATCAAACCTAAGTACAAAACTAAAGTGATCGTGTATTAAAGGTCTTCTTGTATGTTAATGGGGGGAATGAAATGACGAGGATTCTTAAGCTTGAATTACCCTTCTTCCCGTGGAGGCACTCAGTTCACAACTAGGGAAAAGAGTAGGTAGCAGCAGTATCTTCACTCGTCATTTCTACTCCTTTCACCGCTCACTTGCAAACAAGAAGAATATAAAGGTTAAATTTTTTAATTAAGACTAAAAACACAACCCAAAATCCTAAGCACACTAGCGTCATGTTTCACGTCAGGTGTAATAAAGTAAGTCTATGGTCTAGGGATCCGGCTGCTTCACACAGATCTGAAATCGGATACCGTTTGGTCACTCGTCTGTAGGACCAAAAATCTCAAGAATAGACTCAAGCATAAGTTCATTTGCTCTCATATTCAAGTAACCCATTTAGCCTAGTGGTTAAGTCTCATGGTTGTGAAGGAGGAGGTCTTGGGTTCAACTCCCATGGGGAGCATGGGGAGAGAGTTTTGCCCAAGGAGCTCTAGAGCCTTCTAACTCAAGTTAAGGTGAGTTAACTTGAGTCCAGGGAGATTTAACTCAAGAGGTGAGTAAAACAACCATTAGTGGACTCTAGTGGAAGGTATGAAAGGTGTGGAGGAGATTGCACATGCACTTGAGGACTCTAGTTACATTTGTGGTTCTCATTGATTCGAGCAGCTATATATACATGCATAAGGTTGGGTGGAGAGTTATCTCTCTAGCACGTGGTGGTCGTTATAGTCAATCTATTGCATTGGTATCAGAGCCTCATCTTGGGTTTTGTTTCCACTCTCTCTAAGTAGCTATCCTCCTTCTCGTTTTATTTCCTCCTCACTTTTGGTGATTTCCGCCATGCCTACAGCATCATAGAGGTAGAGAAGGTGGAGGGAGTTGTCTTTGTGCATCTCTATTGAGGCTTGAAGAGTTAATAAATAAAAGTGATCAATCTACTCACTAGGCGATCATGGACCAATTGCTCGGGGCGCAGCTGTTGGGATTCGAACCTGCATCCTCTGCACAAAACAGTTGTTTCGCTGTCTCATAATCCATGAAAGCAATCAATTTGGATGTAGATAATTAACCACAATTCATTATCAATATGTCTGCTCAGAGAACGCCGTCCGAAGCTGCAGGAATTGACTTTAAAAAGTATGCTGAAATTGGCCATATGGGGAAAGGCTTCATCAACCATATCAAGGTGCACCTGATGGACATATCCTTGCTTGAATCCGTATTGTTCCATTGCAGAGAACAGATGTTGCAGATCAAATCAAAAGCGCTGGCTCTGAGGCACGAGCCTGCAATCTCTGCCATAGAGGATTTTGCTCTATCCATTTAGAGCAAACCGAGTCTCTAAGTCCATACTCAGACTTTTGAGAAGCATTTGGTTTGGGCGCTCCTCATATGTTCACAGAGAAGCAAAAGGAATATTGCTTTGTGTTATTCAGATTTCTCAGAGTTGAGGTTGACAGGTTTTGAACCCTTAACCTTGCCTAAGTAGTCCGATAGGATCGCCACACTACCATAGCCACTTGGTCGTGCCCACAAGTCCATTGTTTTTTATGCAATTATCTTTGTCTAGAGCCTTTGCCAAAAAAGGACTTATCTACCCGTCAAAAGATGTCCAAGCATAGCGTTGTGGAGGTGATCGCAATCCGGGTGGATCGGGTCCGGTCGTGGCACACACAGGGTGTATGAAGCTAATGAATGTTGGATGGTTTAAGGACATGAAAGTGAAATTAATGTTGAGTATGGAGAAGAGAGAGATGTTGAAATGATTATGGGAATGGGAAAGTAGGAGTGCAAGTTAGATTTATGAACATGAATGATAAGAATGAAAGAGAACCATACACACGAATCAAATTTGGAAGGAAGAATGGTCCATTGAAAGAGCTTCTTAAACACTTCCTAATTCTAATCCATATGCATAGTCTTCTTTGGATGATATGTATGCATGACGTGAATAGATGGAATCCTTACACATAAACCAGTTTCGAAAGGAAGAATGGTCCAATAATATTGGAGCTTCTTATACACTTTCAGAAACTAATCAATATGTATGGGTATGTATGGATTATATGCATGCAAGTGAATTATGATGATAGAGATTACTCACAAGCTCAAAGAAACATCCTTACTGGTTCAACGCAATACTACGGAGCCTTCTCACACATAGAAGAAATAGAAGACATGTAAAAATACTTAAGAGACTGAGAGAGGTGACAAGAGACAAGTGACAAGTGACATGAATTAAAAGAATTTGAATTAAGTTACATGTAAAAGATCGTCGTGGTACGTCATGCTAAGCAGTCTACTGATCAAAGGTGGTTTCGACCCTCAAACCATGACAGTTCAACCGAATGTCACACGTAAGAAGGTGAGTTCCACTCCAGTGACCCTATGTCTGTCTAGGCTCGTAACGTCTAACTAAAGAAGTCTAAGACTCATTAAAATCAGCTCTAACTCACTCACACGCTCCACCGAGGGTGAGTCAAGATAGAGATGCTGGTTTCAAGAGCCTATCCTAGATTGGAATTCTAACTTAAATTTGAAACTAGGTTCTATACTCATACTAGCTCACCTTGGATCCTCACTCGCTCAACCGAGGGTGATCGTCTCAAGGAAACCGTAAGCTAGCATGAGCCCTATGGATGCCTAACAATGATGCTCTAGGAGTTTGGAGGGGGGTTTATATAGTTTTTTGAATGAATTTGGGCCCTTGGATCTAGAGAAATCAACTCTCAACTCTAGGATCACTACTTTTGATTACAACCATTTGATTAATCAAATCAATGGCTTGGAATTGTTCTTTCTATCAAATCTAGTGTAAAGGAGTGAAATTTAGGTGCCCTCATTCTCCACCATTGGATCTGGGGATGATCTGGACCGTCGGATCAGTGCTGACATCAATTCGGATAAGATAAGCCACTATTTTTTGGAGAAACACTGCATTATTGATCTTTGATTGTAAAAAAAGTCTTCTTTTATGGAAAAACTCGTGGATCCTCCTTGCTTTAAGCATAAGTGCATCTCCACCCTTGAATATGAGCTCATCTTGATCGTACAACATGGCTCAATCAGCTTTCACCATGTGGTGGCCCTTCAACCCTTCAATTTGCTTAAACTAGAAAACTGCAGTGATCCTGAAAACTGGACTTTGTGCTCTTTGACCCTCCAAATAAGCTTTGATGAAGATGAAACTTTGTAGGACTATGTTTCCAAAGATCTCCTTCAGGAATATGCAGAAAAAACTCCCATCTGAATCTCCCTTGTACAAGTTTGACTACATTTGGAAGCTTGCAAGGTGGCATTAAGGTGTCTAGGAAGCTTTGATAGCCTTGAAAATTTGTACAAATATGTAGCCACATATGATCTTTATACATGCCAAACCATATGGCTAACATAAATTTCTATACAAGAATTTGTAGGGTCAAACTAGAAAAATTACATTTTTATAAAATGAACATAGCATATCAATGTGCTACAAAATCCATTTTCTGCTGAAATTTGGGCTATGGACTGCCTTTGACAATCTTTACAAGTATATGAATTTTCATCTAATTTGGTGACAATGAAATTTTTGCCCTAATTTCCCAACTTTGACCAGCTTTGACCAGCTTTGACCGCTATCATGGACTTTCTTGATTTCTTTGAAACTTTGTATGTGAGCTTCCTTTGACATCCTTGATGCATCCTGGACTTCTCGGGGAATTCCGGCTACCTTCACCAAATATGTTTTTCGTAGGTCTTCACAAGTGAGAGAGGAGAGAAAATCTCGACGACATTCGGCCCCACTAAACCTGCGATTCCTCTGGAAGCGCCACTCTAGCATCTGTGAAAAACAAAATGTTCCAGGCATCAAATTCTTTTATAGGCAACATAAGAAACATGGAAGGAAAATTGATTATATGTAGGTAACGTGACATGAAGCAAAATTTGCATGAAAGAAAGAATTGAAACAGGCAACATGAATATGCATGAACAAATAGGCAACATATATGCAAATGAACAAGCAACATTGGCAACAAGAAAGAAAAAAAACAAGCATCAATATGAAGTGGAAGTGGATGTATTGAGTCGTTTTAAGCATCAGTTCCTCTCATCTTGAAGAAAATTTTGTACCTTTTCCATAAAGCAATCTACCTTAAATATGATTATAAACAAAGATTTAGGATTGTCAAGGGACATCTTTCATCTTTAGCTTATTTTAGATCAACTCCTTTCCTATATAAATATGAATATGCTCTTTCTCTAATAACATGCAAGGAAATCTAACTAAACTCCACTAATGCATAAATCTACCTATATAGTCCGTGATTTATTCAACTATGCCTCTTTATCCTCCTTTGGCTTGCTTTTTTTTTATTTTTATTTTTATTTTTTTTTTTGATGATGATGATTGGCAACTTTATGGTTACGATCACTTTTTTGGGGTGGAAGAAAGTGTAAACTTCTTGGTAACATGTAGCAACTTTTTTTTTTTTTGAGGAAAAATTAAACCCCGATACAAGGTACAACCATTTTTGATGACGGAGAACAGTCGTTTAAACTCCGATACAAGTGCTGTGAGATGGACTAAGGATGTAGAAACATGCAGTAGCAGGAGCTAGGATTTCAACAATTATGCTTTCGATATGCATGTTTATATATGAAAGTCTTGTCACCAAAATAAACCTCCAAATCTACATGCCCTATCTTTCCACAATCCTAGATTATAAACAATTTCTTGGTAGATAAGTTACTACTTAAGATAAAATTTTACACAAGTAGAGAAATCATCATTTGCCTTTCTTGACTCAAGTGATGTGGATATGCAATGCAATGCAAAGACTGAAAAAAACATGCATGAAACAAGCATGGAAAAAAAATAGAATGAACTTGAAAAAAAAAACAAAGCAACATGAACTTGAAAATTAATGATTTTTTTTTTTTTAATAACATGGATACTCCTGTTTATGAATCGGCCTCATTGTTGTCATCTTCTTCAATGTCCTCATCCAAAATGTACTCGTCATTATCACGCTTCTTGAATAACTTTATCCTTTTACCTGCAATCAAAGCTTTTAGTGCAACACCATTTAATTCACAAAGAGCATACGTACCATTGTTGTTGACTTTTGATACTATGTATGGCCCAAACCACCGTTGAGTGAGCTTTTTGTGTGCATCATATTGAGAGTCGAATGTACTATCATAAATGAGCACCCAATCTCCTACTTCAATTGGCTTAGGACGCAATCGATGAGTTTTATCAAAATAATGCTTGTTCTTCATTTTAGATTCTCATAATTTTTCAACAGCATCATCAAGTCTTAATTTACCTTGTTCTAACTGTTTGATACGCAAATTCAAAAAATCATCAGTAGACATGTTTTCAAACCAAGGCAAATTTGACCATGCAGAAATATGAGACTGAATTGGAAACAATGGTTTTTGACAGTACATGAGTTCAGCAGGCATATATCCAGTAGTACGTGTGCATGTCATTCTATCTGCCCAAAGTGCAAAAGGTAAGAATTTAGGCCATTGTTTGATGTCACCATTACATGCTTTAGATATGGCTTTCACAATAGGTGGATGCCCTCTCTCTATTTTACCATTGGCCCCTGGGTTATATGCAGTAGTGAGAGACAAACGAATACCGTGACGCTCAAAGAACTCTTTAGCTTCTCTCGCATTTAACTCTCCACGATCGGCAACTACTTTCTCTATGTACCCAAAGCGACTTATGACATCTTCAAGCAAGAATTTTCAAACATTGTAAGTGGTCTTAGATCGTAGTGCACATCCCTCTACATGATTAGTTAAGTCTTCTCTTGCAAGTACAATGTAACGCATTTTGTCGATACCTTTAGGCATAGTTACAAGATCTACTACCCACTTGTAGTGAATACAAGGTGGATAAGTAGGATGCAACGGATCTCAATTTTTGACTGATGAATGAAGTTGACAAGTAGAACATGTAGAAACATAGCTACTAATGTCAACATACATCCTAGGCCAATAATAGGTACTTCTAATTTTTTCATATGTTCCAAAAAATCCTTTATGACCGGCCCATAATATCTCATGCATTTCCTTCATTACTTGCAATTGAAGACCTCGTTTTCCTAGGACTCGTTGTGGATTCTTAACCTTACCCTTAGCATGTCTCCAAAGATAACCATTACATAGGAAAAAGTTATAAGCTCGTTTCCTAATGTTACGGAATCTATTCGTAGTCGAGTTAGGTAATGGTTGTAGTGTACTCAGATACTTTCCTATGTCTCTCCATTCATTTTCGTACTCAGACTCATGAAATTGCTCATACTCATATATATGTGGAACATAGTCAATTAAGTTCACATTCTTTATTAGATCACTTTCAAGATCATCATCAAATCTAGCTCTCGATAACATATCAGCAACTGAGTTTGACTTACCTGAAATATGAACTAACTCAGGATTTATGAACTTAATATATGAGATCCATCTAAGCATGGCTATATCAGGAGATGAACAATTGGCTATCATTCCAATGAGAGGAAAACAATCAGTCTCAACTTTGACATTTGCACCAATGAAATATTCTTTGTCTATTTTCAAAGCTGTTACCATACCCCATAGTTCTCGTTTGATCTGTGGATATTTTCGTTGTGTTTCATGTAGAATTTTGGCACCAAACCTAATTGCATATCTATTCCCTTCACTATCGTCTTGACTTATGACCCAACCTATACCAATAGGACTAGTATCAACAGTCAATATAATAGGTTTGTTAGCAGAATAGTCTACACGCTTAAGGATGTGAGCTTCAAGCAATAATTTCTTCAATTTACGCATAGCTTGAGTGTGTTTGTCAGTCCAAATAAATTTTCGTTTCTTCCTCAACAAGTCATAAAGACAATCAGCAACATGAGCAAAGTGTGGGATCCAAATAACATGAAAGATGCAAGCACCAAGAAATCTACGTACCTCACTCACGTTGATACATGTTTCAGAAATCTTGCTAATGGCATCAACTTTTTGTGGGTATGGCTTTCGACCATAATGGCCACATAAATGTCCAACAATAAGCACCTCGTTGACACCAAAAACAGATTTCTCTATGGAAAATGTGAGAGCTACCTCTTCAAATCGTTGAAATATTCTTTCACAATCAGAGATATGGTCAAAAACAAATTTACGACATCCAGATGAATCTAAAGTAATGTTCTTTACACGTTCCTCACTCCCTTTAATTGGAATATCATCAATGAATGGCATAGTTATATGAGGGATAAAATCATGTAAGACCATATTGATAGCACTCATCATATGAGCCACAGAATTAGTCGCTCCTTGAGGTAAAGTACACATTCGCACTAAGCCTAAAGGAGTTTTCATTGTGGTTATGTCACGACTGTCAATTGCTAACTGGAATTGGTCATATCCAGAATATAAATCACCCATTGAATAGATAGAATGTCCTGAAAATGATTCAGCAAACTCATCTACAATGGGTCCTGTTCCTACATTCCTTATGGTGACTTTATTGACAGGTTGGAGATCTTGAATAAAACGTAGTTTCCCATTCTTTTTAGGCACAGTGAACCATCTGTTTGAGTAAGGTGCAAAAGATGGCTCTAAAATTCTCATGTTTATCTTCTCCTTAAGTAGTTTCATTAGCTCAGGTAAGTGAGCCTTTGGAACAGGTATAGGACGAAGATTCCATGGAATATGTGGAATAGTAAAGATTATCATGGGTGCAACTAGCTTAGGATCTACACAACCAATCTCATGAGGATACATAGTAAAGGCTTTTCCATGGCTACGTATGACTCTCTCAAATTTATCTCTCTCTGCTGGCAAAAGAAAGTCATCATCTCTACCAATTTTCACCTGTTTGATTGTCTCATCCGTGAATGTATGTCCTATGTTTTTCTTATCCCGAAGAATTGGATCATTTTTCACATCAATAATTTTTTCATGACTTCCTTGAGGTAATGGTTGAGCTATGGGTTTGATTTTTTTGTCTGCAGTTTTGTACTTTGTTTCAACTAAGGCATCATGTGTTTGGTTAAATTTTGAGCACTTGTCAACATTGAGAGCATACTCTTGGATTAGAGCATACTCATCAAGGGAAGAAATCAGAATAATATGGGAATTAGAATTTTGTTGAAGACATAACTCTAACTCCTCAAGAGTAGAGAAACAATGAGATGTCTCAATCACATGCTCAATGTTCTCATCATGTTCCATGATTTTGTTGTTTTTATAAATTTTTTGGGTTTTTTGGATAAAAGACTTGGACAATTGACTCTTATGAAGAAAATCTAATCTAGAATGTGGAAAACAAAGTGACAAACTATTGTACATGTTGGTTGGATGCGAGATGTCAAACCAATATCCACTGTTGTCCCGCTCAACAATGGATTCTATCCGAAATTTTGATCATATGTAGCTCCAAACATGAATCGAGGTGCACAATCACTACAAGCATGCTCATGATCGTGAGTAACAATAGGTTTCTTTCTAATTGACAATCGATTCCTAGGATGATTCACTCCTACTGCCATGACTTGAAGTGATTGCATTCCATCCTTAGACTTAAATCTAGCATAGGTAGACCCATCATCCATGGCTTTAGTTTTCATACGACTCTCACAAATAAAGGGTTGACCTAAGAGAACTTCATAGGAGCAATTATCTTGAATAAAAAAGTGAAACTCTTCTATGATTCCTCCTATGGATATGGGCACACTAGCACAAGCTCCATACAGGGTACCTACACCATTATCTGCAGTACTCATACGCCATCCACAATCTTTATCTATGGGCCATCGAAACTTATCATAGACTTCTCTTGAAATCACATTGATTTCGGAGCCGGAATCTACTAATGCATTTACAGTGATAGTGTTCTTATCATTTCCTATTTTAACATGCATCTCTGATGTACCTCTAGACCAAAATGTTCTTTTAAAGTGACTTTCAGGATTGTTTTCATGATTTTCATGGTCAGGTTGAATAGGTCCTAATAAATTTTTTTTAACATTTACTTCATCATCATCAAAGTCCTCTTCATCAGATTCATCAAAGTTTAAGGCTTCATTCATAGCTTGATCTTGATCTAGAGAATCTTGCATCTCAGTATCTAGATTAAGTGGAAACCTCTTCCTTTTAATTAGGCCGATAAAGTTATCTTTAAAAACAGGCTTTGCAATAGAGAAAACTTGTTCTAAAGACATAGTCACTTGACTCTTAAGCAAAATGTCATCTAAAATCTCCATAGGATCTATTTTTCTCTCAATTTCTGAAATCAAGATGGCTTTAGGTTTTCTCTTTGGTTTCTTTTGTTTTTGCTCAGGATTTTGTTTTTGTTCATGTTCTCGTGTTTGGTCTTCTGTTTGTTTTGATTGTTCTTGTTTATCTAAAGGCTTTGGTTATGTTTTTCTTTGCTTTGTCTTCTTCCCTTTTTGTTTCTCCTCTTGTTTTTGTTCATTGGGTTGTGATTCTTGTTGTTTATCTTTGGATTGTGATGTTTCTCCCTGCTCTATGATTGTTTCTATTCCCTCTGAGGTTTGTTTTCGAGTCACTCTTCTTTCACTAGGCTCAACTTCATCTCTTTTTCGTTTTTCTTCTACATTGGATATGTGAGAAATAAGAGATTGATCTTCTATTGGTGATTCCCAAGCCGTTATTCTCCTAATCTCATCTCGTGCTCTTACTAAAGCCTCTATGGAAAAATCACCTTCCTTTGTGGGTTTACTTGATTCCACTTGTTCATCAAGAGCTTCTAGTTTCACTCCTCTAGTTCCTACATCCGTTATGGTTATATTTTCATAGTGTTTTTTCATTCCTCCCTTACCATAATTTCCTTGCAAAGGTAGCCTAGATCGATAGTCACAGATTTTCTTGTCTATGTCTATTACTAGTTGTTGCTCCTTAGCAGCCTTCAATAGTTCACAATCTCTCAAAAAGTGCTCTAACGAATCACACCAAGGACACCTACGAGGGCCACACACAAAACCATTTTGATTTTGAGGATTTTGATTAACTTGTGGTGGGAAATTTTGAAATTGAGGATTTTGTTGATAAGGTATTGCTTGAACAGGATAATTAGGATTTTGAAAATGCAATTGATGTATTTGAGGAGCTTGGGGAGGAACATGTGGTACTTGAGGTGCAAGAGGAGCTTCCATATTATACGGTTGATGATTTTGAAAATTTTGATTTTGAGGATTTTGAAAAGCTATTTGAGAAGCTTGAGGATACATGTTTTGATACACTTGAGGATTTTGCACATGAGGATGAGGATTTTGCATTGAGGGATTATGCATTGGCGGAACTTGATATGCTTGAGTAGGAGCTACTTGTGGATTTTGATTGGTAGCTATAACATGTTGATTAGGCTCTTGAAAAGACATTGGGCTCATTTGATTTTGGAAAGTTTTGGTGTAACTAGATTGTAAAGCATCTATAGTCTTGGCCAAATTGGATTGTGTAGCAATAAGACTTTCCATTTGCTTAGTGAGAATATCCACTTGAGATTGTTCAACTACACTTTTATTTGGCTCTACTTTAAAACCTTGAGTAGGCTCCATCATTTGAGGAATAGGAGTAGAGTCAAAAAGCATAGCATGAGATTGTTCTCTAACTTGCTCCTTAGTTTGTGGAAGGCTAGCTTGAGGAAGACTAGTTTGCTCATAAAGCATGGATTGTCTTTGATGTCTATGGGCTACAGCCTCTACTACTTTACGCACTTTTTGCCAATTGTCAGTAAGACCATAGGGCTTATCTGGTTCTTCTAATCGCCGTTCAACTTCCCTACGAGTTTCAGGATGAAGAAGCTTAAGAAAATTGATCACAAGATCAGGTTCCAAAGTTATCTTATCCTCATCAGGAAGTTGCTCATAGCGTCTAATATACTCATTTTGTAAGTGAGTAATAGAGCTACTAGGCTTTGGAGAATTGACCCATCGTAAGAATCCATCTCGATTATGTTGGCTATAATCTTCAAGATAGAATTCTTTGAGCATCTCCTTTCTAAAATCACTCCAAGGAAGACTATCATATTGAGTGACACGGTTTATGATAGAGCTATCAACAATTCGTTCAAAGAATGATATCAAAAGATCTTCAGGAAGACCAAAAATCATAGCTTGCTCCTCAAACAAATCTAAGTAGCTTGTGATGTTGATGCCATTGAATTTTCCCTTCTCTCTCAACATAGAAGAGACTATTCTTTGGCCTTGTTTCTCAACAATAAGGGATTTGAATCCTTCCTCCATCTTATGTGAATAAGCAAGTGATGCACGATGTTCTAGATCTCTCACAAATGTGTTTACTTCGCGACGAAGATGTGCACGATACTGTGAGAAATCCAGTGCAGCACTCAAGAATGATGATGATGATATGATGAGGATGAAAAATATGAAACAAAGGATCTGGATCACAACCTCCCAACAAGATCAAAAGAAAATGCCACGAAGCGTTTCACGCCGGGTTCAAATGTGGAGGTGATCGCAATCCGGGTGGATCGGGTCCGGTCGTGGCACACATAGGGTGTATGAAGCTAATGAATGTTGGATGGTTTAAGGACATGAAAGTGAAATTAATGTTGAGTATGGAGAAGAGAGAGATGTTGAAATGATTATGGGAATGGGAAAGTAGGAGTGCAAGTTAGATTTAAGAATATGAATGATAAGAATGAAAGAGAACCATACACACGAATCAAATTTGGAAGGAAGAATGGTCCATTGAAGGAGCTTCTTAAACACTTCCTAATTCTAATCCATATGCATAGTCTTCTTTGGATGATATGTATGCATGACATGAATAGATGGAATCCTTACACATAAACCAGTTTCGAAAGGAAGAATGGTCCAATAATATTGGAGCTTCTTATACACTTTCAGAAACTAATCAATATGTATGGGTATGTATGGATTATATGCATGCAAGTGAATTATGATGATAGAGATTACTCACAAGCTCAAAGAAACATCCTTACTGGTTCAATGCAATACTACGGAGCCTTCTCACACATAGAAGAAATAGAAGACATGTAAAAATACTTAAGAGACTGAGAGAGGTGACAAGAGACAAGTGACAAGTGACATGAATTAAAAGAATTTGAATTAAGTTACATGTAAAAGATCGTCGTGGTACGTCATGCTAAGCAGTCTACTGATCAAAGGTAGTTCCGACCCTCAAACCATGACAGTTCAACCGAATGTCACACGTAAGAAGGTGAGTTCCACTCCAGTGACCCTATGTCTGTCTAGGCTCGTAACGTCTAACTAAAGAAGTCTAAGACTCATTAAAATCAGCTCTAACTCACTCACACGCTCCACCGAGGGTGAGTCAAGATAGAGATGCTAGTTTCAAAAGCCTATCCTAGATTGGAGTTCTAACTTAAATTTGAAACTAGGTTCTATACTCATACTAGCTCACCTTGGATCCTCACTCGCTCAACCGAGGGTGATCGTCTCAAGGAAACCGTAAGCTAGAAATCAACTCTCAACTCTAGGATCACTACTTTTGATTACAACCATTTGATTCAATGGCTTGGAATTGTTCTTTCTATCAAATCTAGTGTAAAGGAGTGAAATTTAGGCGCCCTCACTCTCCACCATTGGATCTGGGGATGATCTGGACCGTCGGATCAGTGCTGACATCAATTCGGATAAGATAAGCCACTATTTTTGGAGAAACACTGCATTATTGATCTTTGATTGTAAAAAAAGTCTTCTTTTATGGAAAAACTCGTGGATCCTCCTTGCTTTAAGCATAAATGCATCTCCACCCTTGAATATGAGCTCATCTTGATCGTACAACATGGCTCAATCAGCTTTCACAATGTGGTGGCCCTTCAACCCTTCAATTTGCTTAAACTAGAAAACTGCAATGATCCTGAAAACTGGACTTTGTGCTCTTTGACCCTCCAAATAGGCTTTGATGAAGATGAAACTTTGTAGGACTATGTTTCCAAAGATCTCCTTCAGGAATATGCAGAAAAAACTCCCATCTGAATCTCCCTTGTACAAGTTTGACTACATTTGGAAGCTTGCAAGGTGGCATTAAGGTGTCTAGGATGCTCTGATAGCCTTGAAAATTTGTACAAATATGTAGCCACATATGATCTTTATACATGCCAAACCATATGGCTAACATAAATTTCTATACAAGAATTTGTAGGGTCAAACTAGAAAAATTACATTTTTATAAAATGAACATAGCATATCAATGTGCTACAAAATCCATTTTCTACTGAAATTTGGGCTATAGACTGCCTTTGACAATATTTACAAGTATATGAATTTTCATCTAATTTGGTGACAATGAAATTTTTGCCCTAATTTCCCAACTTTGACCAGCTTTGACCGCTAGCATGGACTTTCTTGATTTCTTTGAAACTTTGTATGTGAGCTTCCTTTGACATCCTTGATGCATCCTGGAATTCTCGGGGAATTCCGGCTACCTTCACCAAATATGTTTTTCGTAGGCCTTCACAAGTGAGAGAGGAGAGAAAATCTCGACGACAGCGTGCTGGGGTTGAACCCATAACTTCCGTGCTTGGTCGACATCCTCTTATCCACAAGCCCGTCAGGATAATTCAATACTGCTTCGCCATTACTAACAAAAGAGTTTGCTAGATTCAACCAATGATAGCCAAGATTTGATCTCACAACATCCAGACTTGCAATTACATATCGCAAGCCAAAAGAGCTTTTTTGCATCGTTGTTCATAGGGTTCAAATCCGGGATCTCACGTACTGCTTACCATTCTGTGGGTAGCTTTTTGCCTCCTGAAGGGGTTTCAAAAATTATCCACAGATCATAGCATGCATAACAGAGGATTCGAATCCGAATGAATACATGTGGAAGGTGACTAACATGTCGTGGCCTCAGTTTCAAATTGAGAAGATCAATAAAAGAGGAGGACACAAGTCACTTTCAGAGCTTCCATACTCAAAGCTCTTTGCTTCATTTCAACCCTAGTTCAAATGAAACCATGGTCTTCAAGGAGGAATATGTAATTTTTCCTCATGGACCAAAGGATGGAGGATGGCTCTTCCCAAGGATCCGAGGATGGACAAAGCTATGATCAAAGCTAAGTATTTTCTAGTTTCTACTTGGCCTTAATAGCTAAGATTTCAATTGATTAAGTATAGACTAGGATAATGAAAAAATCCACTTCTCATTCCAAGCATTAAGGAAAGACTTGGTAAAAAAAAAAAGGATCCTTGTGCATCAAAGAATTTATTTTGGTAGTTTAAATCCAGATTTCCTTTCCATTGAGTAAGCTTTTTATTGCACCACGAGGATATGTTTTTATATCATAGTGCATTAGGACAAAGAAAAGGATATACATGCATCAAGCTCGCATGATTGTTGCATTATTTTTTGTGCATGCAAAGAACATGCATGCATACGCATGTGAGCATATGGATTTGCATGTAGGCACATGCATTTGCATGATAGAACGGGATGTTGCTTGCAAGTAGATATGATAATGTACTCTCTTAGTATTTAGCTTACTTTATAAAGCTCATGGTTTGACATTAGGGAAGACAGAGGAATAGTTAGTTGCAAAGACATGCTAGTTCTAGTTTGCAACTCAAGTATAAGTAAGCACTAGGAGAAAGTTAAGTATTAAATTTTCTTGATGACCAAGAAAATTTAATTACTTGCAAACCTTTTGCGATGTATGATGACTCTAAGTCCCGGATGTACTTAGGGCATCATGAAGATAAGCTTATAATGATTGCTCTAAGTATTGGGGATATTTAGAAAGTCATGCAAATAAGCTTTAGCTGACTAGTTATGTAATTTATGTAACTTCTCAAGCATCCCAAGATTGGATGATAACTTCAGCTATATTTCCAATTTCCATGAGCATTCTTCGATTCCATGGAACTCAACAATCAAATCGATGAACTTAAATACAAATTGAACTTTGAAGTTCAATAGATTTGTGTTTCATTCATGTTTTGCATCTCTGGTAATGATGCATAAGGCTATGAAAACATGGAAACTTTGGAAGCACTCTTCTATTTAGAGGATTTCGAAAGTTCTAAGAAGTTTCTTTATGGTTTCAAGATTCGTATCTCACGATGAAACCATGGTAAGGGACTTTTAGGAATTGAGATATTTCCTAAAAAAGAGAAACACTAAAATGAAATAGTCAAGCCTTCTATTCCACATGAGATCATTCTCCTACCATATTCGAGATGAATTTATTTTTGGGAAGGTAGACGTTCCAAGTAGAGGATCTTAGTTGATTCATGAACTCTTCCCAAAATACACATAAATTCATAATATATGATAGGAGCAAGGAATGATAAAATGTGTACAAAGAAAATAGTCTCGTTAACCATATCCATAGATTAAAAAGAAATATCTTTTGGGCAAGCAATAAAGCCTTAAGTCTTGTTCTTGTTGTTGATATATTTAGGTAGTGATGTGTGTGAACACTCTAGACCGCCGGGGCACTTTTTTCCCTCTTTAGGAGTTTTTTCCCCCCCGGCTTGTATATACGCCTATTGACCTAATGGGCTACTTATCTTTGTACATTCTCTAGTAATACATTCAATATTGTGTGTTGTGCTCCAAGCTTCTTCTTCTTCCTTGTGCTGTTCGTGTGCTTCCGCAAACATCTAACTCTAACAATTGGTATTAGAGCAGGTCGTCGCTTCATCTAGGGCGCCGTCGACACTCCTCCAGTTACAATCTTAGAATCGCAAAAATTTTGGTGAGCATACTCAGCGTGTTTTCGAGCTCAAAATAGCTTTGCTTTCTGGTGCCGAAATCGTGATCTGAGCTCGTTTTGGCCTCCGAATGCACTATCATAGTGGTTGTGTAGGCTATTTCATCTATTTTGTGCCAAAGGTATATACCCATTTTTGTTCGCCAGTATAAGCGTCTCGAAGTCTGCTACAGGCCTAGCGGAATTCGTCTGGGCAGTTTTGTTCAACTTTTTGAGATACAGTCAATTTTCTGCATCAAGGTATTTTAGTCACTAACCATGGCTGAAGTGTTGTATTCCGTATGTTGGCTGTTGAGGATAAGTTGGATGGTACCAACTACCCATTATGGACTTATATGATGCAACATGTGTTGGTTGCAAAAGGATAGTGGAACATTGTGTAGGATGTCGAAAAACGTCCTATCACACCTGCAACTGTTACAACTGCAGGTATTGAAGCTGATGCAAAAGGTGTCGAAGATGATGATATTCTGCATATTCCTGTTTGTGCTTCGGTTTCTGCTGCACCTACTATAGAACAGATTCGCTGGGATGGCAGAGATGCCCAAGCACATGCATTGATAGCATTGTCTATCAAACGTGCCATTATTCCTCACATTCGCTCTTGCAGAACAACTAAGGATGCTTGGGATACACTTACCACATTGTACCAAGCTAGGAATAAGGCTCGTGTTGCTTACCTCCAAAAACAGTTGGAGAGTGAGCACATGAATGAAGGTGATTCTATGGACAGTTTCCTAACGAAGATAAAAGACTTGAAGGAATAGTTGATTTCTACTGATGAGGTTATACCAGATAGCTCACTTGTGTAGATCGTTCTCAATGGTCTTCTTGATTCATATCAGAGTTTTGCTTCTACTCTTCGGTTGATGATGAAAGGAAATCCAAATGCATTATCATTTGAGGAGTTAGTCTCTGTTCTCTTGCAACATGATCAGTCCAGGTAGAACAGGTCCATTATGCAAGTTGCCGATCAAGCTTTCCTGGCTAGTCAGAAGGGGAAAGGAAAATGGAGCTCTTCAACTAGTAAGCAGAAATCTTTTAATTCTGCATATTCGAAGAAGGAAGATAAAGATGAGAAGAAATCAGGAAAGCAAAAACTATTTTGTAAGTACTGTAAAGGGAATGATCATATCATAAAGAACTGTCCAAAACTGGCTGCTAAAGAGGCAAAGAAGAAAGAGGCTGGAATGGTTGTTGCAGAGGCCTCTACACGAAAAATAGAGTCTGCTAATGTTGTGCAGGAAGAAGAATGGGCGTTTACTACTGTCTGCAGTTTTGACCCATCTTCTCATGAGCAGTGCATGTTTGCAGTAGACTCAGATGTTTGGTATTTTGACAGCGGGGCAACCAAACATATTACCTCGTAGTGCAATTTCTTCTCTTCACTCGAGCCTGCCCCTACAGGGAATACTATTACATGCGCCAACAACTCCTCTTATCCTATTATGGGAGTGGGTAAGATCATTTTGACTACTGCTGATGGTAGTTGTTTCACTTTGTGAGATGCTTTATTTGTGCCAGGGATCAAGAAGACTTGTTATCAGTTTTTGCATTAGCCAAGATTGGCTTGGTTGTGAAATTTGTTGATGACAGGTGTACAGTTCATGATCTGTCAAATGGAGATGTGATTATTGCTTCTGGCATTTTATGTCGTGGGCTGTATAAGTTCATAGACTATAAAAAGATCTGTAAATGACTTAGCATATGCAGTAAATGATTCTCAGGCTATGTCAAATGCAAAGCTTTGGCATGCACGCTTTGGTCATCTGAATTTTGCTAGTTTGCTACGCCTGCAGAAATTTGAAATGGTGTCCTCTTTGCCCAAACTTGAGGCAGGGCAAAATGCAGCATTCGTCCTTTCCAAAAGATGGTTCAGTTCAGGCTACTCAGAAATTGCAGCTTGTACATAGTGATGTCTATGGTCCCATGCAAACACCTTCTTTTGGAAATTATCTTTACTTTGTGACTTTCATCGATGATTTTTCCAGGCATGCATGGGTATATCCATTGAAGGCAAAGTCCGAAGTGTTCCTGTGCTTCAAACACTTTTTGGTTTTGGCTAAAAATCTGTCAGCATGTAAAATGGGCACTCTCCGTTTTGATCGAGGGGGGGAGTATATGTCTTCTGATTTTAATACATTTCTGGCTGAACGTGGGATAAAACACCAGTGTATAGTGCCATATACACCTCAACAGAATGGAGTTGCTGAACGAAAGAACAGGTCACTCATGGAGATGGCGAGGTGTATGGTCAAGAGTCAGGCGTTATCACATAGTTTATGGCTTGAGGTTGTCATGTGTGGAGCATATGTACTGAACAGGTGTCCCACTAAAGTGCTGCAATCTATCACTCCATATGAGGCTTGGCATGACCACAAGCCATCTGTTGCTTATCTGCGTGTTTTTGGTTGTTTGGCATATGCATTAGTGCCTGAACAACATCACAGAAAAAGCAATAAAATGTATTTTTGTTGGGTACAATCCTGAAAGTAAAGGCTATCGTATGTATCATCCATAGACTAAACACATTTTGGTTAGCCCTGATGTTGTTTTTGTGGAAGATGCTATTCAGCCATTGCTTTCATGTACTAAGAGACATTTGTTATCTCCAAAGACATGTATGATACTTTGCTTCCTCTTTTTATAGGTGGACATTCTAGTGTTGGTCCTAATGAGGCAGCTTCTCAACCTTTGCAGGTTTCATGTGATGATGCAAATAATTCCATTTCTGATGCAGATGTACATGATGCACTTATTGATGAGAGAGCTGATATTGAGCAGGCAAGAAGTATGCCAAAATGGCTGGTGTAGACCTTGCATGACATCAAATTAGATGCACCTCTGTCATATCGTACTTGATCAGGCTCTCATAGTGCCTCTTTTGCATCAGATTGCTATGCTATGGCTGCATCTAGTCTCAGTGATGAGACTGAGCCTGTTTCGTTTGATGAAGCACAAAATTCAGAAAATTGCATGGCTGCTATGCAATCTGAATATGATGCAATAATGAAGAATGGTGCTTTGTATTTATGTGACTTGCGTCCTCGCAAGAAGGCCATTGGCACTAAGTGGGTATACAAGCTGAAGTGTAAACCTGATGGTATAGTTGACAGGTATAAGGCTAGGCTTGTTGCAAAGGGTTATGCACAGGAAAGAGACATTGATTTTGATGAGACCTTTGCCTCTACATGTTGTATGACTACTGTTCGAAGCATCTTTGCACTTGCAGCCCATCATGGTTGGAATGTACATCAATTGGACATTAAAACTGCATTTCTAAATGGTCACTTGCATGAAGAAGTGTATGTTTTTCAGCCCCGTGGCTTTGTGTAGAAAGGGCATGAAAACCAGGTGTGCAGGTTAAAGAAGGCATTATATGGTTTAACGCAAGCACCATGTGCTTGGTATGAGAAGATACATGCCTATTTGATTGCACATGGTTTTGAGAACAATCCAACTCAAAGCACCTTATATGTTAAGCATGCTAATGATGTGCTTCTGATCATTGTTATCTATGCTGACGGCATTTTGCTCACTGGTCATATTGAGAAGCATATTGCTGATTTTAAGGGTGACTTGCATGCCTCATTTGAGATGTCTGATTTGGGGCATTTGCATCACTATTTGGGAATTCAAATTATGCAAGTTGATGGTGGAATGGCTTTGTGTCAAACAAAATATATTGACACATTATTGCAGCATTTTGGCCTTGAAGACTGTAAGCCTATTGCCACTCCTATGGAGACAGGTTTACGATTGAGTCTTCATGATGCTGGAGATGCATTTGATGTTGTCCTCTATCAGTAGGCTGTTGGATGCCTGATTTACTTATGCATTATTAGGCCAAATATTCAGTTTGCTGTCTCACAGATGAGCAGGCTTATGCATTGCCCAGGTGTCAAGCATTGGCAGGGGGTTAAGCACATCTTTCACTACTTGAGTGGTACTCGACTACTTGGGTTGTTTTATCCCAAGGGAGGATCACTACCGCCAGATTTGCATGTTTTTTCTGACTCAGACTGGGCTGGTTGCTATGACACTCGTGTGTCCACTAGTGGCTTTTGCTTCATGCTTGGTAGCTCATGTATATCTTGTTTGAGCAAGAAGCAGCCTACTATGGCCACTTCCAGTTGTGAGGCTGAGTATAGGGAAGCTTTCACAGCTATTGTTGAGTGTGTGTGGCTCAGATGCCTTATGGCTGATTTGGGTGTTGGTCAGTCTTCTGCCACCACCATCTTCACTGACAGTAAGAGCGCATTGGCAATTGCGAGGAACCCTGTGTTCCATGCTCGCACTAAGCACATTGAGGTGCATTATCATTATGTCAGGGAGAGGTTCTCTGCTAGGGAGATCAGCTTGGCATATGTGCCCACGTAGGAGAACATTGCATATAATATGATATTAATTGGGATATGATATTTATCAGGGTAGTTCATGCCACATAGCATATTATGGATATCATATCCCAATGAATATCATATGACAACAGACCTTTTCATGAAGGCTCTGCCCAGGGAGAAGTTTGAAGCTTTCTGCAAAGCTTTGGGCTTACTTCCTTTTGTGGAGTGATTTCCACATAGCTTGGCATTTCCTTATACATGAGTGCCAACTACTTGTTCACCGCATCACTCCTAGGGGGGATTTGTTGATATATTTAGGTGGTGATATGTGTGAACACTCTAGGACCGCCGGGGCACTTTTTTCCCTCTTTAGGAGGTTTTTTTCCCCAGCTTGTATATACGCCTATTGCCCTAATGGGCTACTTATCTTTGTACATTCTCTAGTAATACATTCAGTATTGTGTGTTGTGCTTCAAGCTTCTTCTTCTTCCTTGTGCTGTTCGCATGCTTCTGCAGACATCTAACTCCAACACTTGTTCAATAGTCAATATTTCTTTTAGAGAGAAGATTCTAGTAAAACTAAAGATTCCAAGATGAATAATTGGACTGGAAAGCAAAAGATTCCAAGATGAATTATTGGCTTAGTATTACTGATTCTTTGACAAGAATCTAAAGTTCTTGAAAGAAAAATCTCCCTAGACATGAGAGTAGAATCTTTCAAGTCAGTTTAATAACAAGTAGTTCCCAGTAGTTTCCAAACCTTTGGTATGGTTACTTAAGTCCAAATAGTGATATAACCCAAAGGTATATCAAAGATCCTTAGTTTTGGAATCTGAGAGGCATCAGTGTATGCTTTGACTTAGTAGGGGAAAGATCTCTAAAAGTCACGCGGGTAAGTAAAGAAGCTTTTTGATAGTTTCAGAGATCTTAAAAATAAAGACCAAGTCTTTATTTCAGTCACAAGATCAACTAAATTTGATCAAGCTTGGCCATGATTGTCCAAGAACATGCAATTGGAACTACGTTATAGATTGCCCAAGTATTGGCAATAAAATTTCTTTTGGGAAATATTCACCCAGGTTCCATTTATCCAATGGAAAATTGTGAAAAGAGTAAGCTGTTCCAAGCTTGAACAACATGAAGCAATTCCAAGAATGTAATTTGCAACCGTGAAGACGGTACTTAAGTCTGTGGAAGGTAAAACATAAGTGTTTGCCTATCCTTAAAGTGATTTTGGTATAAATCCAGAGAGCATGAGCGGATGCTTGGACTTAGGTAGTAGAGAGATTCCTCTAAAAGTCCCGATCGGGGTAGGTACCTAAAGCATTAGTAAAGAAAGGAATCGAAAGACAGGAAGTCAAAAGCTCTTGTCACTACAAAATTGGTCAAGAAGCAACCAATTGAACTTGAATCTGTGAAAATTCAAGTACTTGGAATTCTGATTGGTTTTCATTTGAAAGCCCTAATAAAGAAGGATGGATGCTCCATCAAAAGGTTTTTTAAGTTCCTCAAGGAAAACACAAGATCATGACAAGATCATGTGAAGGGATCAAAAACCAAGAAAAGCTAGTTAGAGGTAATGCCTGAAACTTCAAAATTCTTGTAAAGAATTGAAGCAAGAAGGTACTCTATCAAAAGAGATGTTTAGCCTTTAGGATAAAATTCACTACCTCATCAATGTAACTATAAAATAGGGTGGTATGGGACACCATATTTTATACTCAGATTGATGTAGGAAAGATGGTATGGGACATCGGACCGTGAGATGATGATTATCTTTTAGTCCTAGATTAGATCTTTAAGTTAGGTTTGATCCTCACAGAAATTAAAACTTCAAAGAAGGAGTTTAATTCAAGAAGGATGAAAGTAGTATTTCAAGATACTTCAAGACAACTTCAAGATAACTTCACGATAACTTCAAGATCAAGGAAACTGAAGATATGAAGTAAGTAACTTCCAAGATCTTCTTAGAACACTTCAAGCTTAAGTGTTATCAATCAAAAATATTAGATAAATTTCTGAAAAAAATGGACTTTGATTTTCAGTTGATCTTTTCAACAAAGGATTTGATTGACTAAGTCAAGCATCAAGTTCCTAGTGTAACTTGGGAATTTCACTCTTTTTGACTCAAAGAAATGCACAAGAATTGCATTCTCAGTAAGGAGTCAGAAAGATTGAATGTGACCTCAACTTAGCCTCAAGAGAAGCATTATTTGAATACAAAACTCATCAATAGAACCTCAGTGGGTCGACACATTGATGTTGGTTACGACACTAGTATCTTGTGGTTGGATGATGTTTTTGAGTTGCTCTGAATCTGTTTGAGAATCTAGCTTATTTCTCTTAAAAATAGATAAAAATGCTTCAATATCCTGTTGAAACGGATCTTTGAAAAGTCAAATTCGTGAGTCATCTAGACTTTGCCTCATATCAATTTTACATATCTTCAAAGTTTGAATTGATTGTACAGTGTTTTAGTTATTTCTTTTCGCTTTTCAAATCTTTTGGAATTGGCTCAGATATGGTATCTGATTCCTTTTGCAAAAGACCAGGCTTAGCCAGTTAGAACTAGATAACTAAGTTGAACATCCTAGATAGATGTTATGTACAAGAATCTTTTCAATCTTCAAAAGATAATAAGTCTAAGTGGAAAAATTTATTTGAGTTTGCTTCAAGTTATAGCACAACTAATTTCGTAGAGTTCAGTATACTCTAGAATAGAGAAGTTAGGAATTGCTCAGCAGATTGACAATTCCCAAGAACTTTTAGCTTAAAATCTTTGAGAAAGTGTCCTAAGATGGACAATTTTCATTTGAATTTAAATTGGTCAAGTTATAGTATGGTTGACTCAAAGAAAATGGTAAACTTTCTCCTAGAGTTTACATAGGATTTTTAAACTCATTAGGACAAGTAGTCCTCTAGTCGAGTAAAAAAATCAAGTAACAGTTGGATCAAAGTAAACCATTGTACAAGCATCTAAGTTAGATGTTTGGGACAACCAAAATTCAAGTTTTCCAAAACAAATTCAAGTGAAGTAAGAGTTCTGAAAGTCTTGGAGGGATAAGAATCCCATCTTCATCACAAAATCCATGCACCAGTTATGCCTAGAAATGGACTAGTAATTTGAATCCACCTAGTTCACATGTTTGTGCCTAGATCGCACATCCAGAAACTGTGAATTGGCCAGGGATGTGTTTAGATCCACCCTTATTATTCATTTACTACTTTGTACTTTGACTACTTTATCAAAGTGCAAAGCGAGACAATGTTTTTGAATCATTTGGACAGGGATGCCACCACAGAGATGAGACATGTTCTTCCAGTTCTAGAACATGACCATGTTCTTTCACTTTTAGAACATGAGGCTTGAGGGTTGCCTATGGTTATTTATATAGCTTTATTTTTGAGGACGAAAATCTTTTCCAAGGGGGGAAGAATGTAATAAAGTAAGTTTCTGGTCTAGGGATCCAGCTGCTTCAGACAGATTTGAAATCGGATATCGTTTGGTCACTCGTCTATAGGACCAAAGATCTCAAGAATAGACTCAAGCATAAGTTCATGTGCTCTCATATTCAAGTAACCCACTTAGCCTAGTGGTTAAGTCTCATGGTTGTGAAGGAGGAGGTCTTGGGTTCAACTCCTATGGGGAGCATGGGGAGAGAGTTCTGCCCACGAAGCTCTAGAGCCTTCTAACTCAAGTTAAGGTGAGTTAACTTGAGTCCAGGGAGACTTAACTCAGGAGGTGAGCTATTTACGTTTAGCCTATAAACCTAAGGTCCCTAAGGAAGTGCAACTCTATAACAAGAAATAGTGTCTCGATATGATTGCAAGGTCAATTCTTCATTAGTTATATGATGCATTGTTTGCAGACATAAAAAATGAAATGTAATGTAAGGTTTTGATTGATAATTGAATTGTTTAGTAATAATGCTAAGACATTAGAATCAAAATAATTATATACAAGTGCTTTGAGAAAAGTCCTGATACAGATACTTTGAAGATTCTCTTATACAAATCCTTAGATAAAAGCCTAATACAAGATTTTATGTTTCAAATGTGATAAAATGAAACTAAGAGAAGCAACATAAATGCAGCTCCTAGGAAAAAGCTCGTAGGTTTCGTTAAGTCATCACTGTTCATCAATCCTTCTTCAAATGGTTTGCATAAAGAAATCATTAGAAATAGACATAAGTATGTCTCATTAAACATAAAACACACTCATTCATATAACACACTCATACATTCATTATGCTTATGCACTTCATTCATGATTACCATGCATTTATGCACTACAATTATACTCACTTTCATATGCATTTCTTGTTCATATGCACCTAATTCATATTTATGCACATATGCACATGCATTACTCCATTAGATGCATTTTTATGCATACATTCATACTTAAATACACTTACACCATCCATCTAAACCTATCCATGTTCATGCATGATTTTCATTACTCATATGCATAGGCATGAATCTCTATACCTATGTACTTACACATATGTCTCATACATGTGCGTACACACTCATAATCACATGCATGCCCACACTCACTAATTTATGTTAATTCATATAGATAAACCTAACACTCATATAAACTTAACATAACTTAAAATTATTCTAATACATGGTAATTAACTCTCTTACATTTAAAATAATACACATTCTCATTCGTGCTTATATACATACACCAAATTTATATGTATGCACACAAATATAAACTCTAGTATGCATATTCATACACTATCATATACATTTAATACACTTACATTTATGTCTATCATGCACTTATGCACAACCAAAAACATGCTCATACACATGCATTTATACACACACTCATGCAAACTCTCACTTATATATAAATGCATCTACTTATGCATATCGTAAACATGTACATTCCTACTTACATTCATGCACATGTATACATTACATAAACATGCATTCATGCACACATGTATTTATTTGTGTATTTATGCAATCTTTCTTATGTTTATGCATATTCATGTATAGATATGAACATGCATACATATAAACACTCATAACTCTTATACATACAAGTACTTTAATGCATTGATCTATATCATACATCTGCATGTTCTTTTCTCCTTAATTATATAGGCTTAAGCTTAGATTGACATGCATTCCTATTCCATTCACATGCTCTAATGCACCTGCACATTCATACTATTGATACTTGTATATGTATGTACTTTATACTTATGCATAAGCATACATGCACTCTTACATTCATATCTGCATGCATACATTCATTCATGTATACACTTATACACATGCACTTTTGCACACTTATGCTCATGCATAAACAATTTTGCATACATGCATTTACATATATGCATTCTCATATATGGTAACACACACACTTTCATGCATATGCACATGTTAAAATTCTTTAACTCACTTCCATAAGCTATTACACATCCTATTGCTTATTTACATACCTACATGCACACACTTAGTAATTCATACGCTTATGCACATAAATCTATACATATATACTTAAACACATGTTTACAAACGTTGTGAAGTGACCAAAAGATGATAACACAACCTTGATGGAATAATAGGATCATAAATCATTTTTGAACTAACTATCATGCGTAACATCATAACAAGTTGCATCCCACACAATGATTTTATTACTCTGAACTTGCACACCATAAATCATGCCTATAGGTGTTACCATAGAAAGAGAAGTACCCACAAGTTACTGATGTGGTAGTTATTGAGTTGCACATTATAATATGTAGAGAAAAGTGCTACATGAAATATGCAATCATTGCCTACCATGAAATCTCGATCATCAACCTTTTACAAGCTACACGTTTTCACATGCTCTCAAGGGTTGTCTACAACATCATTTTTGTTTTCTTCTCGAAGGAATAAAAAAGCAGGTATTTTTCTATCCTCATCATTGTAATACTTATTCCCTATGAGTTGTTATAAATTATGGGTTCATAACTATAACAATAAGCTAACCAAATAAACATATGGAACACAATAAATCTTATCAAAGAAAAAGGACCAAAGGGTTTTCCACCTTAACACAAAACCTAGCACCCATGGATCAAAGGCAATGCATAATAGACCTCAAGGTTTAGCCTGGAACAAAAAAAAACATTGCAAACTAATAGAAGAACTTATATGGAATATCTAATTACTTGATAAAGTAAATGTATACTTCTTAGCACCTACGCAACTCTCTCTCTCTCTCTGTCGTCTCTCTCTTTCTCCTTCTCTTCGCACCTATCAGGAGGAAGGGGAAAGGACACACACTCTCTGTGTGTGTGTCTCTCTCTCTCTCTCTTTCCTCATACCTACATAAAGAAATCATTAGCGAAAACACACTTAATCCTTTATTTATATACACAAACACACAAATAGATATGTGCGCACGAACTTTCCTTTAACTGACACACGTACTCACTAAATCATGCATACTAAAACTAACTAATGCAAATTAATACTAACTTACACTTCAACATACTCACGTATATTTTTAAACACACATTGACTATAATGTATAATTAAATAGTAGAAGTTTGTTTTTGTTTTTAATTGTTCATTTATTATTTCAACTTACTTTCTTAATTTATATATTGAATATATATTAATTTACTATATATATATATATATATATATATATATATATATATACACACATATATATATAGATATTATTTATACATATATATATATATATATATATATATATATATATATATATATATATATATATATATATATATATATATAACTATGTATTACTTATTTATCTATATTCAATATTTATTAACCATATATCAATAGATATTATCCTATATTTTTCTTTAATGTTCTTGAAAACATACATAAGCACTTAGGGTTAATACACACACATTTAGATTCATACCGTACATGTACTCATAAAACACTTAAGCATTTTAAAGGTTATCCAATCACATAGATATTTATAACGTATGGAGAACATTAGTGACTATCCATGCACTCATAAATAACCACACACATAAATGTGCACACATAATTATAGATAGACCAACAATTGTCTTTCTATGCATGGCGAATGGGGATAAGTCTTCAATAGCCAGACATAGATATATGCATCTTTTCACATCCACATGTAATAAACACAAGCATATATCCACATAAACATCTCAATACATTCTTGCCTATGCATCTAATACCAATGCTCATGCATACACATGGCTCATACTCATGCATACATATACATGGATATGATCAATATATGGATACTCATAAGAGTTGTTTACATGCAAATACTTAAGACTTCATAAACATAAGTGATTTTGATGTCGAGATCTCTGATCAATTCCATATCTTTAGAGCTTTGCTACCTGCAGGTACTAAGAAGAAAGATTAATCAAGTCAAAACAAATGTATAAAAAAGATTTGAGAGAGATAAAAGTTAACCATCTTGAAATCAAAAAGTTTTTATTTTTATGAGCGTTAATTCAGATTTGGAAATCCCTCCGACATTTGCCCCCACCAAACCTGCACATCGTCTCGATGGGCCAACCTGCGGTTCACGGAAAGCAACATCAAATTCTTTGGAAAAAGTTTATCAATTAAATTAAATAAGATGATGAAAAATGCTTCTAAACTCAAATTAAGTTTTTGATAATGAAGAAAATTCATAAAATTATGTAAATGTGGATTAGAAATCATTTCGTTCAATGCATGAAGGCAAAAGAGAAATTTAGAAAATCCTATAATAGTCATTTAGATAGTCACGGTACTTACCATTCTATTAACCCTATTCACAAGTAATATTTAATTTATATAAGTATTCTATCTTCTATCTCTTAGTCGTCTTCCATAAGATACATCTGTTGCAGAGCCAAAGAGCGCACAAAGCAGAGAAAAAGACGGGCCCCAAAATTTTTCCGATTTGGACACACAACTTTTGTATCATAACCACTCTTGTATATGTTTTTTCCGTTGTAAATGCACTAGAGGAGTCCTCTAGATGCATCCCCACAGAAGATTAGTGATTTACCCATGTACAATAGTAGGAAATTAGTCTTTTAGTGAATAAAGTGCCGGTCTCTTGTGTGAAAGGACCAAACTTAGGGCACTAGTATATAAGTCAAAAGTGACTCTTTGTAAAAAACTTTTTGCCATTGTGAGAATAGAGAGCACAGAAATTCGAATTTGTGTCTTCTTCCCTCTTCATCTTCTTCTTCGTGAGCTTGTATGCATGTGTATTGCTTGGAAAGAGTGCTTGTGAGTGTTGTCTATCCATGAAAGTGTTTCTCTGCTGTAGGAAAGGTGTGTGCGAAGTGTAGGAAGTGCTGAAGTGTAGGAAAATATTCCCGCGACTCAGTATTTCGCTCATAACTTGAAGTAGGAGCGTCGGAATTGAGTGAAACCACTGCCATTGGATGCGTCTTCTCGAGAGCTTCGAAACGCATATGCTATTCGCTATATTTGGAGTTCGGAGCTGTGAGAAAAGTCCAAAATACTGACGGCTGCTGCACCAAGTATCGTTTCGCCTTGACCAACAGTTGGAGCTTGTTTGGATGAGTCTTTGCCTCATTTACATTCTTTGAGTAGTTCATTTGCATTGATCATTACATGATTGCATGTCCTCATACACTCGGCTAGGTTTGTATACTCTTTGGATTGATAATTAAAAGCGTGTTTTCCCACTATATGCACTTGTGAGGGGATTGAGGTATAGTCTCTTTCTCCGCAAGTCCCTAAGTTGGTGCTTAGGTCAACACACTTTTTGGCGCCGTTGCCGGGGAGTGACGAATCAAACCGAGGCGTTCGTGTGATGGTAAGTAGCTTTTTGCATTGAAGTAAGTGGAGGAGTGGAAATCTTCTCTTCTTTGGTGAGTCATTTTCAGCCGCACTTGCTACTTCTCATTCTTGGAGTGTGTGTAGTGAGTTGTTAGTTTAGGGAAGTGAGTAGAAGGAGTAGAGTAGGAATATTGAGAGAGTAGACCAAGTCATTAGGGTAGAGTTTAGTTTTGTTCAGAAAAGTTTCCTTTTTGTAAGCAAGGAAATCCCAAGTATAAAAGCCAAAAAGAGTCATTTTGAAAATCACTTGTTTTTGAGCAAGTATCGTGAGAGAGACTGTCGAGTATCGCGTGAGCTGTGGCAGAGATCGTGGGCGAGGAACCAAGCAATGTGGGGTTGCACAGAGCAAGGGAAAGTGACAAAGAGATCATAGGTGCCACCAAGGTGAGCTAGCCCACCATTTTAATCAAAATTTCTCAGCAAATCAAGTTAGGAAAGAAAAACGATCTGCGCCAGGTATCGTCTGAGAGCTACAGGGGGTAAAAAGGTGTGTTTTGTTGATACAGAGAGTGAGGAGAGGAGAGAGGAGCTAGGAGATCAAGGGGTTCAAACCAAAACTTAAAAAATCTTTCTTAAAAATTGTCTAAGGGTCAAGTATCGTCTTACTCCCGCGGTCGAGTATCGCGATACTTATCAAGTATCGTTTTGCTCCTGTGGTCGAGTATCGCGATATTTCCCGTCGATCGTGTTTCGTTTCATACCGATCGTGATACTTGGTCAGAGATCGTTTTCCGAGCGATCGTTGATCATGTATCGTTGATCATGTATCGTTTCGAGCCGGTCGCGATACTTGAGAAGTATCGTTTGGTCAAAGATCGCGATACCTGACAAGTATCGTGTATCGTTTTGCCAGCGATCGTTTGCGAGAGATCAAGTATCGTTGAGCTGAAGTATCGTGTATCGCTTCTCAGAGATCGCGATACTTGCTGCCGATCGTGTATCGTTTGTCTGAAGTATCGTTTGGTTCAAATATCGTGTATCGTCTGATCTTCAGAGATCGCGATATTTACCACATATCGTGTATCGTCGATCGTTTCAGTTCAGAGATCGTGTATCGGGGATATTAAGTATCGTATATCGTTTCCAGCCAAGTATCGTTTGGCCCAGAGATCGCTTAGATCAAAGATCGCGATACTTCCCACATATCGCGTATCGTCTATTCCAAGTATCGTGTATCGCCTGTGACCAAATATCGTGTATTGTTTGCCTTCAAGTATCGGTATCGTCTAGCCGGTATCGCGATATTTGTCAGAGATCGTGTATCGTCTGAACACAGATCGTGTATCGTGGATTTTTGGAAACAAGTATCGTGATTGTAGAAAATTCTTCTTCAGTTATTTCTTTCCAACCCAAGTCTTCTAGACATTTTTTGACCTATAGAGAAGAGTGCCAAAGGCCCAAGGGTATCAAAGTCTAATCAGAGCTCTTAAGTGGATGAACCTGAGATCCGGAAGAACCCTAGGAAGCCGAAGAAGTGTAATTTCTTCTGTAGGTAGTGTGGCAGAGCCAAGTAACCGTTCGCATTACTCGGAGACCTCCAGTGAGTCAGAAGGAGAAATTCCCATGGCTTTAGAGGATATGCAAAACACAGTACCCATGATTGGCATGATGTCAATCATCGAGGGAGAATACAGAACCTCCTTGGAGTATGTGAACACCAACCACTATGAGATCCCCATTTATTTGGATGGCTTAAACAGATCTGTGGCCAGGTTACAGAAAGCATCAGAAGCTTACATAGTGCCTAGACCAGCAGTCAAGTACGTAGGAGGACTGTACATGGACAAACGAGATATCCAATATGTTGTCACAGAACACCCGGAAAACATTAATGAACATGGTGAAGAAAATAATGCTTCAAGCTTAAATGGAGGTGGAAACGAAGAGCAAGTAACTACTCCTAGAGGGAGATCTACGATTACTAAAATTTGGAGAGGAGACCTGATTCCCCAGGATGATACTCTAATAGATGTATATTTGATCAATGGGATGGAGCATCTTCTTAGAGCCCATTCCTCTATATGGGAAGTTGCTCCTAATCCAGTTACCATCTATGAGTTACAAGATCCTGAGTTCCCCACCATCATCACATATTTGGATAAAAATCAGAGAAGATATTGGCCATTAACAGAATTAGAGAGAGCTGAGTTGAAATATCAGAATATCCCAATGTTTCCCCCTAGGGACCAAGCCACTACTTCACGGAACCCACTTGGAACATCCCAGAATGATTCATATCAACAGTCGGGACAAACACAACAAACACAACAGACCCAGATCCCAGTCAGGCCACATGTGCAGTTTGCAATGCCTGCAAATAACCCTAATTACCGGCCTCAACCAGCTATTGACCCAAGACATGGAGTTCATGCTCCAGTCAGACCGCCGGCAGTAAGAGGACCAGGCATACCAATAGGAAGACCAATTTTCCTAGTGATGCCTAGACAACCTGAAGCAAGAAGACGACTAAGGCCGATCCAAGTTGCCAAGTGCATGAGAAATCACTATGATGGCTCTAGTGAACCTTACAATCATATAGCAGAATTTAAACAAGTAGTTAGAGCCGAGCAGGTAGAAGACTTTTTGATTCAATATGAGTCTTTTGGCCTTACCTTGTCAGACACAACTTTGGCTTGGTTTCAGCCATTGGACCCTAATACCTTTCAGAACATGGAGCAGGTATATCAAGAAATGATTGAAGAATTTACCAAATCAGGAATTAAAAACAATTCTTCATCATTAATCCATAGCTTCAAGCAAGTCCCTACCGAGTCAGTGAGATTGGCTGCAAGAAGATTCAAGCAGTATGTGGATAGATGCCCTGTAGAGGAGAGGCCTACCCAAAATAAAATGGTATCATTATTCTTGGAAGGATTGTTGAACGGAACTTTGAGGTCATTAGTGTATGTAAAGAGGGTTCAAACTTTGCAAGAGTGTATGAAGGAATGTATAGACCTAGAAGACAACCTTGGAGAAGACTTGAAAATACCTCAAGGTAGTTTGAAAAGCGAAGAGTCAGCCAGTAGCACATCAAACTCTAAAAACAATGTGGAGGAAATAGCAGATTTAGTAGCAAAAAAACTGAACGTTCAAGGACAGAGGAATTATCCCACTAATCCTATGAGACTGCCTATGCTTAGAAGATGTATGCAATGCGGAGGTGATCATCCTTCTCATTTGTGTACTAGGGGAGTAGTCCCACCACCTGCCTATGCTCATCATAGACCCTCTGTCCCCGGACCTCTACAATATTGTAGTATAGAGCAAAGGTATACAAACCATAGCACGGAGAATTGCCCTTACAATAGGCAAACCAGACCCACCCAGCCTTATGTGAGACCGTATGGATATCCCCAACGAGATCAAGGAGGTGAAGCTTTTAGATATCCCTCTTATCAGCCGCAGGCACCAGTACCACGACCATACGCATATCAAGGACACACACAACCACAGCCAGTACTAGGACAACAACCGCCCCACCCTCAGAACGTTGTCCCAGTCAAGATTGCACAACCAGAAGAAAACCTAGAGAGGGCTATAGTGCCAGCCACACCTTTGACTAGTAGTGAACCATATGACTCATTTTATGACCCTAGTCAAGGAACATACCCTAGTTATGAAAGCTCGATAATGGAATATGGGCAACTGTATGAACCATATGCTTATGGCATGGAAATACCGGATAGTTCATTCGGATGCGAGCAGGATTATGTATCCTTAATGTACACAGCTCCTAGAGCAACTGTGCCACCTCGACCAATGAATAGACAGCCTGTACCCAGAGGACCATGTTACAGATGTGGAGGTGACCACTATATCAGAGAATGCACATTGCCAAACCCACCACCACCACAACGAGTCTGGGAAGGCTACTGTAATGATTGTGGTAAGGAACATCTTTTCAGGGATTGTCCTAAGAACCCCAACAAAGTCACATCTAACGTGCAGATTAATGTGATAGAAGTGATTGAATCATCAGGGAGCGATAAAGAGTACACAGTACCTTTAAAAGCAATAACGAGAGCTAAAGCCAGAGAGACCCCTGATAAAACAGATGAGAGCAATCAAAGTGACAAAGAGAGAGATACACTTATCCCTCAAAGAGTTGAAGACTCCGAAGAACTAGAAAAAAGTATTGCCAGTAAAAGGTCACAAAAATGGAAGCACCGAAGAGAGAGATTAAAAGAAAAGAAACTATTACAGAGGAAGGAAAAAGAGGAAAACGAACAAAAACCAAAAGAAGAACCGAAGAGGGAAGAAGGGAACAAAAATGAAAAGTATCAGAAAGAGGAGGTAGGATCAGTCTTAGCAGATCCTATGCCTGAAGAATTAGCCATGTGGATTCAGGCTTATAAAGCAAGAATAAGAGCAAGACCTACCATAGAACAACACGAGAGAGAATATCCAAGAGGCGATTTAGAAAAAGAAAGACTGGAAATCTGCAAAAAATTGATAGAAATTGCACAACAAACCTTAGAAAAACCTGCATCGCCTTTACCAAATACCCGAATTTCTGAAGGAGAATTCCAAGAGTGTGTGAACTCTCGTGAAAAAACCGAAGTAAATAGACCACAAAATGAAGAACATGGTGTTGAGAGAAAGGAAGGATCCATAGTTCCCGAAGTAGAAGGAGAATGGACTAAGGATCTATGGGCACGAGTTCAAGAGGACAAATGGAAGAAGGTAGAAGGAATGGAACCGCCCTTTGAAGAATTAGAAGCAGAAAATGAAATAGAGAGTTCAATACCTGAACTAAATTCAGAAGAAATTTTTCCAATGGATGCAAGTGAGAAAGAAGAGGAAGATGTAAAGGAACTACCCAACTACACCGGGGAGTACGAGCACAATTCAGAATTGTATCGCGTTCCAGCAATAAGGAGACGGGAAACGAACCCATCAGTCCAAACCTCTGAGATCATACAACGCCTTAGAGAGGTAAAAATTCCATGTACCCTAACGTTTGAAGAATTGTTAAAGGTAAAACCACACTTAAAAGAGAAATTGATCAATCAATGGGAAGTCAAGGAGGAAAAGAAAGAGATAGCTGACGAAGTAAAAACAGTGAGAATTCCAGTGGATAAGGTAGGAGACTTTAGTGAAGGAGATGAAGGAAATACCTGTCTTCCAATCACCTATAGGGGTTACACTACCAAAGCCATGTTAGATTCGGGGGCTGGTGTTGGCATTGCTACCAAAGAAATTTGGGAGAAATGGGGACAACCAGCATTAAGACCAACACGCATGAAAATACAAATGGCAGATGGACATACGGAAAGACCCTTAGGATTGTTGGAACGTGTAGTCTTCACTACGTGTGGAGTGGAATTTGAACATACTTTAGCAATATGTCACTTTGAAAGGCCAAGCAATTATGAAATGATCTTGGGAAGGCCTTTCATGAGACAGCTAAAGGTCGTACAAGATTGGGGAAAAGATGCAGTATACCTACAACACGCAGGAACCACCACTAGGATAAACCTACATACATACACGTATCAAGATGTTCCACCTCTATACTGGAATCAAATCCATAAAGAGGAAGACGATCAATCGGTTCATAGTGCAGGTTCTACTGATCAATCCTGGATGAACGAGGACACTCATCTGTGGATATGTCAAGCTGCAAAGAAGGAAGAGGAGAGAAGAAAAGGATGGTAGCAGAAACAAGGAATAGTGAGATCTGTACAAGATCCAGCTTATATGCCACAAGTATTTCCGGATGAAGAATTTGAACCTCACGGTTGGATGGAAATCTTAGCTACCCTCGATGTCTGTGTAAACGAAGAAGTAGTGACCATGAACGAATGTATCGATGAGGAGGGTTATGATATTAGCCTGTATATGGTAGTCCTTCAGGAGGCAGAAGAAGGAGAAGTGATCGAGAAAGACTGGAAGGAGGACTACGAGAGCATTGAAATGGAACCTGAACCCACGGATCTAGGAAATGGTACCACCAACATAAATATCACCGCCAATGAGAAACACCAGGAACTTACACAGAAAGGGGAATTAGAAGTCGAAAGAGAATCAGAAGATGAAGAAAACAAACCCCAAGACTAGTTTGAGGTACCAGCTCATTTTAAAAATATGAAGTGGAGGAGAGGAAAATTGCTATTCAAATGCCTAAAAGGGAAGCACAGCCTGGAATAGCATATGATAATAAGGAGCAAACCAAAAAGATAGTTGTAACTATGGAAGGAGGAGAGGAACGATGTACCTTCATAGGACAGGATGTCTCATTAGAAGAAGAACAAGAGTTAATTCGACTCATAAGAGAATACCGGGATGTCTTTGCTTGGACTTATAAGGACTTGAAAGGAGTAGATCCATCTATATGCGCGCATAGAATTCCCATGACATCCGAAGCCAAACCTTCTAAACAAAGACCATACACTTACAATGATGTGTATTCAGCCAAGATAAAAGAGGAGATAGACAAGTTACTAGATGCTGGATTCATATATGAAATTGAGCACACGGAATGGGTATCACCCTTGGTGGTTGTACCAAAAAAGAATGGAAAGTTAAGGGTGTGCATCAATTTGAAAAAAGTGAACGCCGCAACCATAAGGGATAGCTATCCCTTACCAATCACTGATCATCTCTTGGAAAGGGTAGCAGGGAAGGAAGTTTATAGTTTTCTGGATGGCTTTTCAGGGTATAATCAGGTGGCCATTGCTCCTGAGGACCAACATAAGACAGCTTTTGCAACTGAATGGGGAGTATACGCCTTTAGAGTCATGCCTTTTGGTTTAACGAATGCCCCAGCTACTTTCCAAAGATTGATGTGTCATGTGTTCAAAGAATTTCTGAGAAAAAGTATGGAGGTATACGTGGATGATCTTTGTACATATTCAGCTATACGATCAGAGCACATCCCTGAACTAGAAAAGATTTTTGCTAAATGTCGACAATATCGAGTATGCCTCAATCCTGAAAAATGTGTCTTCATGGTGCGACAAGGGAAAATCTTAGGACATATTGTCTCTAAGAATGGAATTTCAACAGATGAAGACAAAATTAAAGTAATTTTGGATTTACCAAGACCAAAGACTGCTAAAGAAGTTCAAGCATTTATGGGACATTGTGGTTACTATCGAAGATTCATACATATGTACGCCATAATTGCTAGACCTCTTTATGCATTATTGACTCTATTTAATTGGACCGAAGAATGCGAAAAAGCTTTTAATGAGTTAAAGAATCGATTGAGTTCAGCACCCATCCTTCGAGTCCCCAACTGGAATAAACCGTTTCACATTCATGTGGATGCTTCCAAGTTTGCCATTGGTTGCATCTTAGCTCAACCAGCTGACACAGGAAAATTAGACCACCCGATAGCCTATGCCAGTAGACAGTTAAATCAAGCGGAACGCAATTATACTACTACAGAGAGAGAAGGCCTAGGGATGGTATACGCAGTCAAGAAATTCAGACATTACTTACTGGCAAACAAATTCAAATTCTTCATCGATCATCAAGCCCTATTGTACTTAGTCAACAAGCCTTGTAATACAGGACGACTAGTACGATGGTTTTTAATGCTAATGGAATTTGATTTTGAGGTAATAGTCAAGAAGGGAAACACCCACATAAGAGCAGACCACTTATCTCGAATGACCCATGGAGAACCACCCATAGGAGTACCTGATGACCTGCCAGACACTTATCTTTTTAACCTGGAAGTATGTCCTCAGTGGGCAGAAAAATTGATCCCTATACTTACACATGGACCTAAAGATGGGATCACACCAAACCAAACGCAAGACCTTTGGAGGACCAAAAACCTTCACATCATTGCGGGAAGTTTGTACCACCAGGATTCAAGCGGATTACTGATGAGATGCGTGGAAGAAGAGGAACAAGAAATGTGGCTTCAGAAAGCACACATAAACCAATGGAACACTCATTTGAATGCAAATGGAACGTGGCAAACACTCAAGAGATTTGGCATATATTGGCCAACCATGCAAAGAGATGCACATAACTATGTGTCAACCTGTCAAACCTGTCAAGAACAAATCCCAGATGAGAACTCTACCTTATGCTATTCTACGATAGCACCAAGATGGAGCATACCCCTGGTAAAGTTCTTGAAAACTCAAGAATACGCTGACGGAGCTACTTTAGCAAGGAAGCGTGCTCTCGAAGAACAGAGCAAAGATTATGCCATCATAGGAAAACAACTCTTTAAACGCGGGAAAGATAACCAATTAAGAATGTGCATTCATGAAAATGAATATCTCTCTGTCTTAGAGATGGCCCATACAGGAGCCGCAGGAGGACACTTCTCTGCAGACAAAACAGCAAAAATGATCCTCTTTGCTGGAATGTGGTGGCCAACTCTACACCAAGATGTCATAACATATGTGCAACGGTGTGATACTTGTCAACGAACGAAATATCCTATTAGAAGAGATGAGATGCCACTTAGACCCATGATGAGTGCTAGAGCTTTCACGAAGTGGGGAATAGACTTTATAGGACCTATTAGCCCACCAGCAAAAGGGTCACATGCCGAATACATAATTGTAGCCACAGATTACCTGACCAAATGGGTTGAAGCAAAGGCAACAACGAAAAATGACGCAAGAACTACAGCCAAGTTTCTCTTCGAGAACGTCTTCACTAGATTTGGACTACCTATAGAGATTGTGAGTGATAGAGGTACGCACTTTGTTAATGAAGTGATAGAAGCCTTATTGAATGAATTCTTAGTAATTCATAAGAAATCTGCCCCTTATCACCCACAAGCAAATGGACAAGCGAAAAGTTCAAATAAAATCTTGTGTACTGTTCTCACCAAAATCGTTAACAACGGTAGATCAGATTGGGATAAGCAGTTACACCATGCTTTATGGGCATTCCGAGTAGCCTATAAAACCGCTATAGGCACTACTCCTTTTAACTTAGTGTACGGACAAAATGCTATTTTGCCAATTGATTTCTTGATTCCCACTCTTAGAGTAGCAACTACTTATGAGTGGACAGGACATGAATTATCAGCCCAATTGGACCAAATAGAAAAGCTTCATGAAACTAGGTTACAAGCGGTAGCAGGTATTTATGCTGCTAAAAGACGACAAAAAGCCTATTTTGATGCGCATATCAAGGACAAAAAATTGAAGGAAGGAGATTTAGTTTTGGTATACACTTTGAAACAACATGCTAAGAAATTGCAAAAGAGAGGATATGGTCCATTAATCATTAATCGTATATCTACAAGTGGAGCCATCAGCTTAGCAACCTTAGATGGAGACGTGTTACCAAACTACATCAGTGGGTGTAGAGTGAAAAAATACCTAGAACCATTAACAGAAGAAACTATGTCTCGATTAATCAAAGGTAAGAATAGACGCTTAGAAGAGGAAAGAATATGAGAAGAAGCGAGACAAGAAGCATTGGAAAGGATAAAGAAACGAAAAGAGTGGATGAGAGAGCGAGATGAAAGATATCGTCAAGGAGAAGAACTCATCCCGATGGCTAATTTTAGAGCCACTCAAAACCTAGGATCGCAAAGAACACAACCATATCTAAATTTGGGAGCCGGAAAAACGGAGTATCACTTGGTAAATGCTCTTATTGACACAAGTGCCGCTGTAAGCTGCATTAAGTTTTCTTTGACCCAAAAACTCAAGGAGACAATACGCCCCTCAATGGCCCAGTTGATAGGAATAGGAGGAACAATTACTCAATGCATAGGTGAGATCACCTTACCGTTGCATCTTGGCAACAACACCATGGAACAAAAGCTGTTAGTGTGTCATGACCAAGATTTACTTGAAGAGGTAGTGTTAGGTCAAGACTGGATTTACGAATACGAGGTGACCATTCAATTGGCGTTGGGATACATCTCAGCCAGGATAGGACATCGTGAAGTATTCAGCCTGCTAGATGAACGACCACTCACATCTGTAAGCATGGAGCAAACAGTGCATTCTAACGAACAAAGTCCCGAATGTATGATTACCAGCACTATAGATACACCATCATCGAGTACTATATGTGCGGACACATTGAATTCTGCTTGCACACCTTGTTCTGATCTAGCAAATCATGAGAGTTTTAATCTATCTAAAACACACCTCACAGAAGCACCATGCATTAGAGAGACTAGTTCTCTGAGTGATTCAAAATCTGTACCCATTAAAATATACCCTATTCCATATTCTAACCAAGTGTGGATAAAGAAAGATCAAGTGGAGGAATATCTTCGACGACAGAAGCACAACCGACATCAGAACAAACGAGCAAAGCAAAAACCAACTCAATCTGAATAGCAAAATCATCGACAAGTTGCTACAATATGGATTCCAAAGGAAGTCATAGCCGCTCAACAGGATCGTTCGCAAATATGGATTCCTAAGTCTTGCTTTCCAAGGAAAACAAACCTGAAGGATGATCCCCAAAACAAGAAGAACCAATGTAACGCACAGGCAAAACAGCCACAAAGAGAGGGCTACTGGAGAAAGAAGGAGTCTGTAATGACAACCGGAGCCATTCCGAGATTTACAAATCAGATGAAGCAGACCCACAACAAGAAGAAAAGAGCCACTTTCAGTGGAAGAGGGCAACATACAACAAGGCCCATCACAATGAAGCAAATTTGGATACCGAAAGAAAAAATGAACGACATGCATACGCCAACTACTTCCAATTGCACACATATGGAGCCTTCGAGATCCAAAGTATGCATGATAGGGCCACATTACAAGGCCAAGCATTCGGCACATCCTTCTTCTATTTCAAGATAGTCAAGCACATTTTCCTAAGGGAGAAATAGGAGAGCACTTGTATATATACTAAGAAATTACTCCAAAAAACTTTAATAACCGCTCTGGCTATAGACTAACTTTTCTGTTTTTCATTTTCAGATGAAAATATAAAAATACATAAAAATGTGAAAAATCCAGGTATTACCTTTCTCACACACACGGGGAAGGGACGACACCATTCACTCGGAGCAACATCGAACTTATAACCAACATATAGAGGAGGATTTTTGAGAACATATGGATACTAATTCATACTCTATATTGAGTGCAGATGGCTTCCACTGATTCCGAATCTACACAGCAAGAAGAGGTGCAACTTCTTCCATTAGAATCAGTAACAAAAGCAAGAGGTCACTGGTTCGGAGATGATCAACCAGTGGCAGAGCTAATCTTCATGGCTACAATCAAAATTATGGACACAGATCATTACTTTCCAATCATGTCTCAGGACTTCAAAACGATCATACAAGGACTACCTCATATTGAGGATGTATGGACACAAGCGGGAATAGAGGCATTTCTTAAACTGCCTATATATGTACCAGACTTTCAGAGGTGTGCACAGGTGATGAATACCATGCAGCCTGCCGCAACAAAAATATCAGTTCCAGAAGCCCGAGTATTGGATAAAGTAGGGACATGGAAAACCATCCAATTCACACACGAATTAATTAATAAAGCTTTTGGATGGAATCAAGCAGGCATTACTAGCGTGAAAGAAGAATGCTATGATCCCAAGAAGAGATCATTCTTGGAGATAAATAGAATTGACATAGAAGATGCTGTGCGATTGGTACATCAACATTTTTGCTTTCCCAGCATGCACAGGTATACAGCTCCACAGAAGATAGTAGTCCAATTACTATCACATGCCATGAGGCAAATTGGAAACAAAATCAATCTAACAGGGTATGTCCAAGAAAGATTGTTTGAAGCACAAAAGAAGTGGGGGCAAAAGAAGTTTTTGAATGGCAGTTCAGCTCTTACATTACTGATTTATGAAGCTTTAGAAATGAAGAACTGTTTGAGAGAGATGCCAACCTTGGAAGGACTAGCAAGATACGTAAAATTAGCGACGGTCCCTAAGAAGAAGAAAGCAGTAGCTATGGTTGAAGAGGCTGGAACCAGCACACAGAAACCCATGAGGGGTACGAATCGCCTACGAGAAGAGGAAGCCCAAGCTACACCACAATCAAAGAGAACGCATCTCTTACTGAAGATCACGACGGCCCAAGTGCCTATTACCAAGAGAGATCTGTCCGCTGCTCTCGAGGAAACACATCAGTATATGCAAGGGCAGGTCAATTTAAACGTTCAAGGACATCATTATAGACAAGCTAGTCAAGAGAAGACACATCGGAATCTAGAGCAAACACCGAAACAAGCTGGAAGATACAAAGAGCTAGGCATTGATGATTCTAGTACCAACACGGAATCCAGCCCTGAAAAAGATACATTAGATACTGATATACGGACAGAAAGACACGAAGATGAATGGAACGAGATCGATCAAGTGGAAGTGACGCCACAAAATCAGGAAGAAAAGGAAAAGAAAGTCGAAGAATCTATGGAACCGGAACACGTCATTCAATTGAATGACACTACAAAAATAAGCATCAAAGAAGACACAACCAGTGTTGCACATGTAAAACCACCTATTAAAGAGGAAGAACGAACTCCAGTGACAAAGGAAACGAAGGAGCTCCAAATCCAAGAACAGACTGTGATCGGGGTGCCCGATGATACACCTCAAGAAGATAAAGCAAACATGGGGGCTGAGTCAAGGATCCAGCTTCAGATTAGGCAGCCCCATGACACTACATTACACATTGCACAGGGAAAAGACATCAATACCAGGGAAGAGCCGACAATACCAAAAACATGGCTTAACGTGGATGTTACTCAGTTGAAACCTGTAGTAAAGCAGATGATTCAAACAGCCATGGACACTCAACAACAGATGATGGATATGGATGCCGACTATGATCAAGCAAGAAGAGAAAAGAATCAGTTTCAACTCATGAGTGAACAGCTATCGGCACAATTGATTGCAACACAAAAAGAATTAGCAAACAAAAATATGGAAGTGTTGGCAATCCAGACACAACATGAAGCATCCATCGCTCAAAATCAACAGCTGCATACACAACTAACCGAGTTGCAAAGAGTACACGAAGCAAGCGAGGCTGAGAAAGAGAAAATGAAGATGCGAAGCATGCTATTAGAGCAACAACTCAAGCTATATATGGAAGAGAACGACAGCCTACGCAACAGAAATAAAGAATTAATGAAGTCCTTATTATATGATCAACCACTCATACAACAGGAATCCACAGAAACCAAAGATCAAGAATTACGGGATCAGATCTCGAAATATGAAGAGCTGCTAAAGCAAGAACAAGCCCAGATAGAAGAATGGAAGAGCAGATATGCCAATGAAACCAGTGAACTGAAGCGTCAATTACAAAAGGTGAATGCCAAACTGGTCCAAAGCTACAGTGAAAACATGGATCATGTAGCTGACATAGGTAAAGAACTATTGGCAACTAAAGAAGCACTCGGAGAAGCCATGCAAACAATAAAAGAAAAAGATGAATGCATAGAACAGCTGAAGAATCAGAAGAAAGACAAAGAACCGATCGGGACATCAGTAGTGCCAGAAAAGGAAAATCCTACTGACGAGGTAGAGGTAAGTCCTCTATCTCACCCGATCTATGATTCTCCAATATGTGAGCAGGTGGCGGATATACATGATGACCATCCTATGCCATATACTGCAGAAATAAGTCAGAAGGAACGGGCACTAGTGGTGTCCCGATTAACCGAGAATTTTATAAATGAAGTGGTCAAAGTCATGAAAGAGGCCAAGATCAAAGGTAAAGACCTCGATAAAATCATAAAGCCCTTCAATATTCCATATGGACTCTTGAAAGAAAAGACCAAACGCTATATAATAAAGATTACAAGGAAGAGTCCAGATGAGCAGCTAAATTTCAAACATGATACATTCGCATACACTCAAGAAGAGTTTGAAGCTGCGCAACCAGTGTGGCGGAGAAAATTTTTGGAGAAACATCCCACACTACGAGTGCATTGGCAAGCAGCGCCATATGCATTCCAGGTAAACCCTTCATTTTGTCCATTACCACGCAGAAGGGATACCAGGGAATTTTTGGATCTACAAAGAAACGGTACTATCAATAAGCAGTGGCTCAATTATCCTCTGCTTCCGAGCCCGCCACATAATTATTTGCCAACGGAAGATTATATGGTCAAAACCATAGAATTTTGGCTACAAAATTATGCGACAGTACCTGACTTAGCTGTAAAAATGACCAACAAAATACTTAGCATGATCCTCACAGTTTTGAAGGTATTCAAGCACGCCGCATACACGTTTTTGAACTTCATAGGCATTAATCAGGGCACGGAGATCCTCATTTTTGACCTGTCAGTTATGCCTAGCCGCCCAACAATAATGGCTTACTATTCTCGAATTATGTTCTTGCCAAGTGTATATATGCAAACCTTCGAAGAAGCTTTCTTTATAGGATTTTTTGAGATAGATTCTGAAATCTTTTTGAAGATGTCATCTAATCTAAATGCCAGATTAGTGGCATATGAGCTTAGCTTCTTCGCAGATCATAGACAGCCACCCAATGACGGTGTGAAGGCAGCACAATGGAAACAACTCATGATACGTGAAGCCAATCAGCTAAATGATACAGAGCAAAGAGTTTATCAAACATATGCCCGTCGCTTATCAAAGCCTGTCGGGGATGACAGAGTCCAGGAGGGGGGCAGTGTTGAGGGAGAATCGAGTAAGAAGAAGAAAAGAAGAAGACAACGAAAGAAGCAGCTTCACTAAAAAGCAAGATCTGAAGATACATCTCTGCAGGAAGCCCCGCAGGGGCGCATTACCCATCTCTGCACAGAGCCCCGCAGGGGCACGCATCAGGCGAAAAGGCAAAGCATCCAGGTCATGCACGGTGGAAAGAAGTAAACAGCCTCAAAGCAATACAACAGGGTCAGATGTGTGCAACCAGGACAAATCAGAGGACCAAAAGTTATAAAGGGGTAGAGGCTGAAAAGTTTAAGAGGGTGACTAAGAACAACACATTCCTAGTCACTGATGGCGTGCGTGGCAACCCAAGTCAACAGGCAAGACAAGTGCAACAGGCTCTCGAGTAGTAGAGCTTGAATCAAGAAGGCCATCAAATCTGCATGTCTGTTTAACTGCAGACAACACTGACCAAGGGGAGCGTGCGGAGAAAAGCAGAGCGCCTCTAAAACGTAATGCAAGATCAAGAATCAGGCAACACGGACCACTGGACGCGTGCGGGAAGCAAAGTCTATCAAGGGACAACAGAGACGAAGAGGGGGAGAGTGTTGCAGAGCCAAAGAGCGCACAAAGCAGAGAAAAAGACGGGTCCCAAAATTTTTCCGATTTGGACACACAACTTTTGTATCATAACCACTCTTGTATATGTTTTTTCCGTTGTAAATGCACTAGAGGAGTCCTCTAGATGCATCCCCACAGAAGATTAGTGATTTACCCATGTACAATAGTAGGAAATTAGTCTTTTAGTGAATAAAGTGCCGGTCTCTTGTGTGAAAGGACCAAACTTAGGGCACTAGTATATAAGTCAAAAGTGACTCTTTGTAAAAAACTTTTTGCCATTGTGAGAATAGAGAGCACAGAAATTCGAATTTGTGTCTTCTTCCCTCTTCATCTTCTTCTTCGTGAGCTTGTATGCATGTGTATTGCTTGGAAAGAGTGCTTGTGAGTGTTGTCTATCCATGAAAGTGTTTCTCTGCTGTAGGAAAGGTGTGTGCGAAGTGTAGGAAGTGCTGAAGTGTAGGAAAATATTCCCGCGACTCAGTATTTCGCTCATAACTTGAAGTAGGAGCGTCGGAATTGAGTGAAACCACTGCCATTGGATGCGTCTTCTCGAGAGCTTCGAAACGCATATGCTATTTGCTATATTTGGAGTTCGGAGCTGGGAGAAAAGTCCAAAATACTGACGGCTGCTGCACCAAGTATCGTTTCGCCTTGACCAACAGTTGGAGCTTGTTTGGATGAGTCTTTGCCTCATTTACATTCTTTGAGTAGTTCATTTGCATTGATCATTACATGATTGCATGTCCTCATACACTCGGCTAGGTTTGTATACTCTTTGGATTGATAATTAAAAGCGTGTTTCCCCACTATATGCACTTGTGAGGGGATTGAGGTATAGTCTCTTTCTCCGCAAGTCCCTAAGTTGGTGCTTAGGTCAACACAACATCTAACTAATTCTTCTGTAGCAGACCTCCGCCTCATATAGCCTGCAATACATTTCAAGAATGATTTCGAGACCACAACTGAATCGTAATAATTTTTCTTTTTCTTTTCCTTTGTTTTTCTTTTTTCTTTTTCTTCTTTTCTTTTTCTTTTCTCATCTTGTAGCAACCATTAATGTACTGCTTGATGTATTCATTTTTCTTAATTTTTTTTTGCAACTTTTTTGTTTAAGGGGAAAGGTTTAACCCCTAATCAGAGCTGAGGATCTAGAAGCATGCTATAGTCAGAACTAGGATCTTATTTGCTAAACGGTTTTAGAAAATAAAGAAGCTTACTTATATAAAGTAAATTTACCTTTAGTAAGGGTCGCAAGTCAAGTGTTCCACTCTCCTATCCTCATAACAAATTATAAGTTCCCTAAATTGCACCTTCAACTTGTATACACATTCCTAGTTTGATTTCTTTTTCACTATCTACATAATTTTCTTTTATACTAGAAACATTTACAACCCTAATGCATAAAAAATAATTTTTATCAACATTAAAGAAAAATTAGAATTATTTCACCTGATTATGTTTCATCTTCATGTTCATCTTCTAGGAAGTCTTCATCCAACTCGAGCTCACTGATTGCCCTTCTTTTAAACAGCTTTATCCTTTGACTTGGCTTTAAACTCATCATTTTTCATCTTTGTCATATGTAAAATAGCTTCATAAAATAGTAAGTATTTTGTAAAAGAAAACTTCCTTTTGTTTAATCTGTTTCACACAAGTTTTTGTAGTATTTTGTTTGATCTCTTCTTGCTTAATTCCTTCTTGTTTGTCATGTTTGTTAATTTGAGTTTGTAATTCCCTAACTTTTTCCCGATCAAAAAACTTCTCATTGGCAAGGAGCATTCGATCAAATGAAACCTTGAAATCTTCAAGTTTCCTTGATCCAACTTGTATTTCATGATTGCATTCATTTTGCTTTATATCTAAATGTTCTTCCCTAATGGGTTCAAAGTTTTTATTTTCCTCTTTGGTTTTACTGCTGTTGATTTCTTTCATTAATTCATGTTCTGTTGGAAATGTACTCTCACTTATTTGTTCATTTGCTTTGATGTTCACATCTATGTTAGGTTTGGATAATTTTTGGTTCTCTTCATATGGATTTGTTGGATTTGGTTTAGTCTGGGTCTATTTTATGAATTCCTTCATTCCACCTCCTCCCAGATTTAATTGTAAAGGTAATAAATTTTGATAATTACAAATTTTCGCTCATTTTCAATCACCAATATTTGTCTTCGTGCATCTTCATATGACCTACAAGCCTAAAATGTGTGTCCATACTGATCACACCGAAAACATTGCAAAGGTCATTTTTGAATCCTATTTGGCATTCTTGGTGGAAGTTTAGGAGTAGATCTTCTGAAATCATCTGAACGGATTTCAGAAGAAGAGTATGCAGATAGACCTTGGTATTTTCTCTTGTATTCATGCTTAGCTTTAGCTAATTCTAATTCTTCTATTTGTTTGGACAATAATTCATATTTTTGGTTCATTTCTACAATTTCAACATTCATTTCTTCTTTGCATGTCCTTAGGCCAACTCCTAATACCTGGAGAGTTTTGGACATAGCACTTATGGTGGTATCATGTAAAGTCGAAATGATTCTAAATTTATGTTGTATCTCTTCATTAGCCGTACTCTCCATTTTATCAAATGTTTCTTTCCATGTTTTCAATTTTTCATCAATCAATGCATTCACATACGCTTCAACACTCTTTGGAATTTTCTCTTGCAAGTCATTTGTGTAAAATTCATTACTTTCACTTTGATTTATAGTTTTCATATTTGTATGTTGCTCAATTCCCATTACTTATGTTTTGAATCTAGTTAAACTAGTACTACAAAGAGTTGATGCAAATATGCAAAGAAATAAGTCTTTTAATATTTTTATACAAGTGATAATCATCCTTTTGTGTTTTATTTCTTATGCTAACAATAAAAAAATGCAAGTGATATAATCATAATATTTGTTTTAACTAAATTGAAAGAACTTGAAAAAAGTTTTACCTTAAGTTGTTCGATGGAGAAGGTTCTAATGTGCACTATGATAATTCTTTACAATCGTTCTTAATAAATGAAACCTTAGTACAAAACTAAAGTGATCGTGTATTAAAGGTCTTCTTGTATGTTAATGGGGGGGGGATGAAGTGACGAGGATTCTTCAGCTTGAATTATCCTTCTTCCCGTGGAGGTGCTCAGTTCCCTAAGGAACAACCCTCAACAACCAGGGAAAACAGTAGGTAGCAGCATGATCTTCACTTGTCGTTGCTACTCCTTTCTCTACTAACTTGCAAACAAGAAATATAAAGGTTAACTTTTTTAATTAAGAATAAAAACACAAACCAAAACCCTAAGCACACTAGCATCATGTTTCACGTCGGGTTCACCAAAAGCTGTCAAGGGGTGTGAAAGGAGGCAGCCGCTCATCAGAAGTGACTTGCGTTAGCTTCACTATGTGACTACATGCTAGGTGTTTCGTTGCATACTTTAGGAACTAGGATGTGTTTTCAGTGTGTGAAGAGTTATTAGCTATAGTTTAATACTCTATTCAAGTTTAGCCTATAAATCTAAGGTCCATAAGGAAGTGCAGCTCTATTCCAAGAAACAATGTCTCGATATGATTGTAAGATTAATTCTTCATTAATTATATGATGCATTGTTTGTAGACATGAGAAATGAAATGTAATGTAACGTTTTGATTGATAATTGAATTGTTTACTAATAATGCTAAGACATTAGAATCAAAATAATTCTATACAAGTGCTTTGAGAAAAGTCCTAATACAGATACTTTTAAGATACTCCTATACAAGTCCTTAGATAAAAGCCTAATACAAGATTTTATGTTTCAAATGTGATAAAATGAAACTAAGAGAAGCAACATAAATGCAGCTCCTAGGCAAAAGCTCGTAGGTTTCGTCAAGTCATCACTCTTCATCAATCCTTCTTCAAATGGTGTGCATAAAGAAATCATTAGAAATAGACATAATTATGTCTCATTAAACATAAAACACACTCATTCATATAACACACTCATACATTCATTATGTTTATGTACTTCATTCATGATTACCATGCATTTATGCACTACAATTGTACTCACTTTCATATGCATTTCTTGTTCATATGCACCTAATTCATATTTATGCACACATGCACGTGCATTACTCAATTAGATGCATTTTTATGCATACATTCATACTTAAATACACTTACACCATGCATCTAAACCTATCCATGTTCATGCATACTTTTCATTACTCATATCCATAGGCACAAATCTCTATACCTATGTACTTACACATATGTCTCATACATGTGCTTACACACTCATAATCACATGCATGCCCACACTCACTAATTTATGTATTCATATTCATAAACCTAACACTCATATAAACTTAACATAACTTAAACTTATGCTAATACATGCTAATTAACTCTCTTACATTTAAGATAATACACATTCTCATTCATACTTATATACATACACCAAATTTATATGTATGCACACAAATATTATCTCTAGTATGCATATTCATACACTATCATATACATTTAATACACTCGCATTTATGTTATCATGCATTTATGCACAAGCAAACACATGCTCATACACATGCATTTATACACACACTCATGCAAACTCTCACTTATATATAAACGCATCTACTTATGCATATCATAAACATGTACATTCCTACTTACATTCATGCACATGTATACATTACATAAACATGCATTCATGCATACATGTATTTATATGCATATTTATGCAATCTTTCGTATATTTATGCATATTCATGTATAGATACGAACATGCATACATAACACTCATTTATACATACAAGTACTTAAATGCATTGATCTATATCATACCTTTGCATGTTCTTATCTCCTTACTTATATAGGCTTAAGCTTAGATTGATATGCATTCTTATTCCATTCACATGCTCTAATGCACTTGCACATTTATACTATACATTCATACATTCATATTCATACTATACATTCATACATTCATACTTGTATATGCATGTACTCTATACTTATGCATAAGCATACATGGACTCTTACATTCATATCTGCATGCATACATTCATTCATGTATACACTTATTCACATGCACTTTTGCACACTTATGCTCATGCATAAACAATTTTGCATACATGCATTTACATATATGCATTCTCATATATGCTAACACACACACACACACACACTTTTATGCGTATGCACATGTTAACGTTCTTTAACTCACTTCCATAAGCTATTACACATCCTAATACTTATTTACATACCTACATGCACACACTTAGTAATTCATACGCTTATGCACATAACTCTATACATATATACTCACACACATGTTTACAAAGGCCGTGAAGTGACCAAAAGGTGATAACGCAACCTTGATGGAATAATAGGATCATAAATCATTTTTGAAGTTCAAATATCATGTGTAACATCATAACAAGTTGCATCCCACACAATGATTTTATTACTCTAGCGAGACACAAGAATCTGAACTTGCACACCATAAATCATGCCTATAGGTGTTACCATAGAAAGAGAAGTACCCACAAGTTACTGATGTGGTAGTTATGGAGTTGCACATTAAAATATGTAGAGAAAAGTGCTACATGATAAAAGTATCCACATTAAATATGCAATCATTGCCTACCATGAAATCTCGATTATAAATCTTTTACAAGCTACACGTTTTCACATGCTCTCAAGGGTTGTCTACAACATCATTTTTGTTTTCTTCTCGAAGCAATAAAAAATCAGGTATTTTTCTAGACTCATCATTGCACTACTTATTCCCTGTGAGTTGTTATAAATTATGGGTTCATAACTATAACAATAAGCTAACCAAATAAACATATGGAACTCAATAAATCTTATCAAAGAAAAAGGCAATACATAATACACCTCATGGTTTAGGCTCGAACAAAAAAAAAAACATTGAAAACTAACAGAAGAACTTATATGGAATATCTAATCACTTGATAAAGTAAATGTATACTTCTTAGCACCTACACAACTCTCTCTCTCTCTTTCTCTCTCTCTGTGCGGTTTCTCTCTTTCTCCTTTTCTGCGCACCTATCGGGAGGAAGGGGGGAGACACACACTCTCTCTCTCTCTCTCTCCATTTCTCTCTCTCTCCCCCCTTGTACCTACATAAAAAAGAAATCATTAGCAAAAACACACTTAATCCTTCATTTATATACACAAACACACAAACAGATATGTGTGCACGAACTTTCCTTTAACTGACACACATAGTCACTAAATCATGCATACTAAAACTAACTAATGCAAACTAACACTAACTTACACTTCAACATACTCACGTATATTTTAACCACAAATTGATTGTAATGTATAATTAAATGGTAAAAGTTTGTTTTCTCAGTACATTCTTACCTATGCATCTAACACCAATGCTCATGCATACACATGGCTCATACTCATGCATACACATACATGGACATGATCAATATATGGATACTCATAAGAGCTGTTTACATGCAACTACTTAGGACTTCATAAACATAAGTGATTTTGATGTCGAGATCTTTGATTAGTTCCAAGATCTTCAGAGCTTTGCTGCCTACAGGTACTAAGAAGAAAGATTAGTCAAGTAAAAAGAAATGTATCAAAAAGATTTGAGAGAGATAAAAGTTAACCATCTTGAAATAATTTTTTTTTTATTTTTTTGAATGTTAATTCAGATTTGGAAATCCCTCCGACAGCGCTGTTGTGGAGATCCCTTCTCCATGAAGAAATATCACGTCGACTACCTTTGAGCATGAGGAAGATAAAAGCACTCTCATAGATGATGGTGAAACCATTGACATAAATTGCTTCGAAGTATGAAAGGTGTGTATAATTCTAGATGGAAGGGAGTTTTGTCGTGGTTTCGGTAGCCAATTAGAGAAGAGAACAGTATGAATGGAACCTATTTTAAGAGCCATGGAAGCAAGGAACACATCAAAGATGTGGAGAATAAAGTGATCGAGATCAATCCGTATGTCTTAAAAAAAAATGGCCGAGATCAATCCGAGAACCTATTTTGATGGCCATTGAGGGGTGCAAAAATGGAGAGGCGTACTGATCACTTATCATTTGATGTTTTAAAGTTTCCCAATTCTGTTCATTAATGGTTATGCTGAGAATTTAACATTGAGAGTAAAAGTCTCTTTTGTGCTCTGATGATAATACAACAGAATAGCAGAAAATCGACTAGAGGAGAGAAAGGTATTTGTTTGGCATGCACTTGATTGTACACGGATAATGGATACGATGACCCTACAGGGACAATTTGACTGAACCACGAAAGTCAGAAAATCTATTTATTCTACCCCTTAGAAGAAGTTCCAGCCCCTCAAAAGAAAGAGATCAACGCTAAATCTTGTATACACACTATTGCTTTATGAAGGAGAAATTTATAAATCTGACTATAGATTTGGATCGCTGTTTCTTTCTTTATGGAATAATACTTATTAATATGTCTTTAGTAATTATGGTTCAGAACTGTTGTGCTACTCGCTTCGCACTATTCTCACTTAAACTCTCAAAGATGCTTTTACTTCTTACATTATTGATTGCAATTGCTTACAATGTGTCTTTTTCTACACGTTGAAAAAGGAAATGTTAGCAAAACTATCTATATAGTTAGCATGTAATTGTTGTCTTAATTCCGAGCGTAAATTTCAAGGGTACAATTTATGTCATCAAATGATCATTACACAAAGTGTTATTTTCTTGGCACTCTGTGTGCACCCCTAAGCGCGCAAGAACTTGACCACATACGTGAACCCGACGTGAAACACATAAGGGGATGGATTTTTACTTTGAGTGTACTTTGAGTGTACTTTGACCTTACTTTGAGATTGAGCTTGAGATTGAGCTTGAGATGACTTGAGTTGACCATTAGAGTCAGAGAATATAGGATGAGGGTTTGAGGGCTTGAGTGTTGAGTTTGCTTAGGACTTTGATTTTGTCCAAGATTTGACCACGATGGAGGCCTTAGGCTTAGATCCGAGAATCTTGAGTACCTTACTTCAAGTATTGACTGAATCCCAGAAGATTATCACAAATAGTGATGGAGTGATGAGAGCCCTAGAGGCAATCTCAAAAGAATGTGGATTCTTTAATGGCCGAGACATAACCAAGTTCTTGCAAATTTATGATACCAAAATGGACCTCTATGGTGTCAGTGCTTCTATGAAGCTTAGTGAATTTGCAAGGATGATAATGCCTAGTGTCAAACCTAGCATTTATGCTCTTCAAGAGCGATCCCACACAAGGAGTGAATTTAAAAATCTGCTTAGAGAAGAGTATTCTCTAGAGGACTTAGCCATGCCTACACAACATGAATGTAGAGAGTGGGTGGCTACTCCAAATAAAGGCCTTGAGGTGATCGAGCTACTTCGAGAGTTTGAAGAGCGATTTGATCAACTGAGCCATAATGACCAAGATGCTTTGGAATACGACAAAGTAGAGCTCTTCATTAAGAGTGCTGACTCTGAATTGGCCTTAGAGCTAGATGACATCTTAGAAGACTTGAGTGAGCCTTTAGGATTGACGAGAGAATGGAGTAGAGTGCATAAGGCCATAGCAATGCTCTTGAGATGCAAGAGATGGAGGTCACATATAGTGCAAGATAGATCTACCTATACTCAGACCCACACCATGCCTACTCCTAAACCTCTAGTTTATATGAATGAGATTGTGAAGAGAGAAAATGAACATGGAGTCAATCTTGTATCCCTTAATGAATTTCATCAATCTAGAGTGGATTTAGAGTATACAAGAGTCGAGGATGAGAAGATAAGAGAGGATTTGAGTGAGATTTTGAATGAAGAAATCATTTCCATTTCTAGAGATGAAGAGATAGGTGAAGGTGAGACTAGTGAAGGTGATGAGAAATTAGAAAGCATGTTTGATGATGTAGTTTTGGTGTGCATGCATCAAATTAATAGAGATGATGAGAAAGAGCAAGAGATTGAGTTGATTGAAGAGAAAAAGGATATCTGGGAAGAAAATTCAAGTGAGTCATATGATGAGTCGAACTTGAGTGATGTTGAGAGTCTTAGTGACTTGAGTTTTGAAGTAGTTAGTGAAGCAGGTGTCAAGGCTTTCCACGATGAGGAAGATGGGGCATTGGTCACTGACTCTTCACGAGTTGAGGACATTCTCACTAGTATTCCTCAGGAAGTAGGAGGGGGTGAGAGAGATGGGTTTGCGTTAGAGGAGAATGAAAAACATGATGAATTTTCTCTCAAGCATATTCTTTTGCATGATGAAGAATTGAATGTATGTGAACAAGTGTGTAGTGATGATGAGTATGATGAACGCTTGAGTTTGATTGATTGTGGAGAGCTATTTTCAATGGGAATGCATGAAAATCTTATAACTCAAGATGATTTTGTTGATTTGATGTATGCTAGCTTAGACCTACATGATTTTGAAGATGCACAAGTGAGAGAGTTAAATGAATCATCTTCACAAAATGAATGCATGTTGGATGAGAGTTCCGAGTTTAATCCAATTTAAATAAATGTATCTAGTGTCCAAATCAATGAAGTTTTTCAAGATATGTTTAGTGAATATGATGCTACTGATTTTTCTTATGAGTTTGTGAGAACAGGTAATCCAGAGGCAAAGGAAGATCATGAGTTTGAATGGATCGAATGGGAGGCTATTACTTTCAAGCAACTTGTTCATATTTTATTGTTGATGGATTTTCGTGAAATCCTTTCATGGATTGCACATGTACATAATGTTGTTTTGATCTAATGTTTCTCATCTTTTGTTTAGTTATGTGAGTGCAGGAAATGAACAAGTGAAGATAATGGAGCTGACAAAGAAATGAAATATTTGTAAAAATCATTTTCATTAGCTATCTTGTTTCAACCCTAATCTTTTTTGCACCATTTTTGAGATGCATTGCATACAAAGTATGCATATTTTGAGTAGAGAAGAGCACATGTTTTAATTCCCATAGGTGCACTCTCATTTGCACAATAAAACTCATATGTAAAACTGATTAGAGAAGAGTTGTGAGTGAAAGAGAGAGGAGTTGAGAGTGAGGTCAAGAGTGGTTGCATTTGAGAGTATAGCTATGAGTGGAAAGTAATTGCTTCTTGATTTGCACCATCATTGAGAATGATTGCACCTACAGTACGCATGTTTGAAAATGTAAGTGCACATGTGCTTTCAAATTGGTAGATGCACATCCAATTGCACGTTAAATAAGTTGTAAATACATCAAGAAAATTTGAGTTTTAGAATAAGTGAGAAGCCTCTTCATCGAATGCAAATTACCTCTTTTATTGCACCATTATGTTTTTGATGCACTTAGAGTATGCATGTAGAGGGCCCACTACACGGCCGTGCATAGACACGTATTTGATAACCCATGCACTTGATTTTGCTCACCATAGTTGATTTTATATGAGTCGCAAAGAACATCACATTCGATGGTGGTGTGTCCGGAGGCCACACAGGTTTGGAGGGGGTGAATGTCATGGAGATCCCTTCTCCATGAAGTATTATCACGTGGACTACCTTTGAGCATGAGGAAGATAAAAGCACTCTCATAGATGATGGTGAAACCATTGACATAAATTGCTTCGAAGTATGAAAGGTGTGTATAATTCTAGATGGAAGGGAGCTTTGTCGTGGTTCCGATAGGCGATTGGAGAAGAGAACAATAGGAATGGAACCTAATTTAAGAGCCATGGAAGCAAGGAACACATCGAAGATGCGGAGAATAAAGTAACCGAGATCAATCCGTATGTCTAAAAAAGAAAAAGGAAAGTAAAAGCAGCACATGGCTTGAGGCATAGGATTCTTCTTTTGTTGGCATGTCAGCACGTGAAAAAGACGAGGATACCTGGAGGATGCAGGCAGAAGAAAGGAGAATAACATATTATTTTTGGTATTCTCAAAAAGGCTGATCGGGGGGGGGGGGGGGGGGGGGGGGGCTCTTTCGAAGTCGGACCGCAGCAGAGGTGAGGGGAAGAAGCAACATCTGGTCTTTCATATTTGAGAGGCACAGAGAGGAGTGAATGGATCAGAGAGACGGCTTCATTACTTTCTAAAAAGGGTGGAGGGCAGAGATTCGAATCGCAATTACGGGCTATGATTTGGCGGTGATGGACTGACAAGATTAAAAGGGGGTGCACAGAAAAGATGGGCAGCGCAGGATTGAAGAGAAAGGCTGATGGGAATGAGGAGCGAATGGAAAAAACCCGAGAGGCAGAGAAAATGAAAAGGTTTGTAAAGTGTTGATATTCAAGAAATGGAAGGAGACAGACATACGTTCTAAGAGGGAATCAGACGCTTTGAGGGGAATGTGGTCTTGAAGATTGTGGGAGGATGGACTAAGGCTGGGAGAAAGAAAAAGAAATCATGCTGCTCTAATTTGAGGAATTCACGCCTTTCATGCTATCAACAAGGAATGCCGTGTTCTGCAAAATCGAGTGATTGCATACGGACCACAAATTGAGGTAGAACGAATTACTGATTTATCTCCGCATTTGCTGATAGTTATGTTTTTAGCATTTCTCTGCACACGTTCATCGACCATTTATATGGATGTTGATTATTGAGTTCATGTATATTTCCTTTATGCGCACCTAGAGCTCTCTGATTGTAACATATTCTGTGATGATTCTGAAGGTTCTCTGCAAATTTTGTGTTGATTACAGTTCATGGTGAAGATGATTATGTCAATGTTCTCTCAAAACTCTGTGTATGTTGATTATCCCATATAATCTATGAAGAGCATTTGCTGCGTCATCTGAGATGGACGTGCTTGAATTTTGATTAAGTGTATGTTAAATATTTGTTGTGAAACAAGTATACTGATACATACTATATGTTAAACGCTCGTTACCGTCACAGGCACGTTTAAACTCTTTCAGGTTCTTGGGAGTGGAAGGGGTCTGATAATCAGAGGCCCTATAACTTGATTTTCCCAATTAACTCACTCACATCACAGTACCTTAATGTTAAAATCCCTGTTAATACGAATTACTATCAAGACTCTGGTTCGTTCTCCCACAGACTTACTTATCATACTCGGTTTAATACTCTTTCAATACGCAGTGCCAGAGTTATTCATTACCGTAATACAGACTTCATTACCGTAACTTAATGGAGCTGGACTAATCCGCAAGTTAACGTAATCAACAAAGACGAAAACACAGTACTACTCAGGTTTCTCAAACAATGCACTACGGCAACATCACAGAACGCAATCGCCCAGACAAACAGTCTGGCGATTTTTCTGATCGTCACCGGAGCATCCTTTCATTAGTTTATAAATAGATACAACTCTTCGCAACGACCTTTCGGTTCGTGCAGAATACGAAAAGTAGAGAATTACAAATGCCACACCGACGGCTTACACTGGCACGCACGGTGGACTTGAACCCGTAGTGATACAAAATTTGTGGCTCTTCTACGATACCCTGAATATACATGGTTCGGGCTAACTTAAAGGTTCTGGCAATTTTCTGCTTCAGCGAGTCCAACATCTTTTTTAGGGTCTCCGGTTCTATGAGCTGAGCATTATTTCTAACTGAACTTGCTGCAATTACCTGACTCATCAAAATTTCAGCTTGTGTCTGCAAAAAGGCCTCTTGCAGGTAGAAATCGTTTGCCAGTGCCGCATCTCAACGTAATCTCATCTCATTGATCTGATCATCTACCCTTGCAAGTCGGTCAGCTTGAACACCTAATTGCTTTTCTCTTCTCTCCAACTCTTCAGACTGGAACTGCATCGTTTTGTAGTAAGCGTCTATTTCCTTTTTCATGCCTTCCAATTCCTTCTTCAACTTGAGATATTTTCCCAACTCTTCCTGTAACTCTTGATCACGCTTAAACAAGGTTTCCGTAGTTTTATGCAGTTCTGCTTCAGTTTTAAGAACATTACTGGCCAAAGACTACGAAGCTTCTTCTAAAACACTATATGCTTCCCGTGTGCTATGTAGTTCATTCCCTATAACAGTCATTGCATCTGTTTTGTCAATGATTTCCTGTTGCAACGTGCTAATCTCGGTATCTTTTTGACATAGTAAAGCATCTTTTTGTACTAGCTGATCTTGGAGCTGTTGAATCTGGAAATGTAAACCATGATTTTCTACTGTCACCGCATCGACTTCTTCTTGTAATGGAGTAATATCTGCTTCAAGGGTATCAACCTTATGCTGCAATTCCTAACGAATATTCTTAGTAACCATTCAGAGGTGCACCGGAAGCTGCTGTGAAAATTGGATAAGCATGCGTCCCATGGATTCTAATTCTCTGAACATGGGAATCGGAGGAAGAAGAGGAGGAAGTGACTGGGATGAAGAGGCAGACAAAAGGTGATGTGAAGATGGGGGAGAACAATTAGGTGAGGAGGATGAAGCGGCAGGTTCTTCAGTAGGTTCCACAGGTATAATGGGGTCGACCGGAGGTATGGGTGGAGGAATGGGTATAAGAGTGTTAGATACCAACACTGTTCCGGTAGGTTGCTTCTTAGTCGCTTCAGTGCTGGTAATGATAGATTCCACCAAGATGATCACTGCATCAAGAATTCCCGCAGCAATATCTTGTACATCTTCGTCGGTCTGGTGCTGAGTCTCAAAGCTGTTACATTTTTAAATTATGTTTTTGATGACTGCCAGAAATATTGAATGTATTTCGAATTCTAAGGATAAATTCATGGTCGACCGAATGATAGTATAACATTAATGTAACACTTATGCCTTTGACGGTAAAAGAGCAAGGACATTTTTTGTAAAAAGGAGGTCATGAGGGAACGTACTCGATGTGTCTGGTACTTATGAGGTTCTGTCTGCGTTTTTTTGATAAACTGCTATTGCTCATCTTTGACAATTTGGTGTAATCATTTAAGCAGACGCTTCATCATTTCTGTTGAATCTAACTTTTGATGACGGATTTGATTGCACGCATAACTGAACTTTTTTTTTATTAATCGGAAGCATCAATGATTGATGTATTGATGACAGCACCCATACATTTGTATTTATTCTATAAATGCTGGGAGAAATTATGCTCTGATGTTAATTGATAACAGTAGATTTTGAAAGGGAGTCGGTGGTACTCGTCAGTTATCTTAGATGAGCTGATCATATCTGTCTCCCTGACGACCTTACATCAGAGATTGAGGAGAAGGGCATTGATATTGAATTGGAGGAGACCAAGAGAAAACGGCCTATTTTACATGTTTTTGATGGCCATTGAGGGGTGCAAAAATGGAGAGGCATACTGATCACTTATCATTTGATGTTTTAAAGTTTCCCAATTCTGTTCATTAATGGTTATGCTGAGGATTTAACATTGAGAGTAAAAGTCTCTTTTGTGCTCTGATGATAATACAATAGAATAGCAGAAAATCGACTAGAGGAGAGAAAGGTATTTGTTTGGCATGCCCTTGATCGTACACGGATAATGGATATGATAACCTATAGGGACAAGTTGGCTGAACCACGAAAGTCAGAAAATCTATTTATTCTACCCCTTAGAAGAAGTTCCAGCCCCTCAAAAGAAAGAGATCAACGCTAAATCTTGTATACACACTATTGCTTTATGAAGGAAGGAGAAATTTATAAATTTGACTATAGATTTGGATCGCTATTTCTTTCTTTATGGAATAAATACTTATTAATATGTCTTTAGTAATTATGGTTCAAAACTGTTGTGCTACTCGCTTCACACTATTCTCACTTGAACTCTCAAAGATGCTTTTACTGCTTACATTATTGATTCCAGTTGCTTACTATGTGTCTTTTTCTACACGTTGAAAAGGAAACATTAGCAAAACTATCTATATAGTTAGCATGTAATTGTTGTCTTAATTTCGAGCGTAAATTTCAAGGGTACAATTTATGTCCGAATGTTCATTACACAAAGTGTTATTTTTTTGGCACTCTGTGTGCACCCCTAAGCGCGCAAGAACTTGACCACATATGTGAACCTGATGTGAAATGCATAAGGGGATGGATTTTTACTTTGAGTGTACTTTGAGCTTACTTTGAGATTGAGCTTGAGATGACTTGAGTTGACCATTAGAGTGAGAGACTTGAGGATGAGGGTTTGAGGGCTTGAGTGTTGAGTTTGCTTAGGACTTTGATTTTGTCCAAGATTTGACCACGAAGGAGGCCTTAGGCTTAGATCCGAGAATCTTGAGTACCTTACTTTAAGTATTGATTGAATCCCAGAGGATTAGCACAAATAGTGATGAAGTGATGAGAGCCCTAGAGGCAATCTCAAAAGAATGTGGATTCTTTAATGGCCGAGACATAACCAAGTTCTTGCAAATTTATAATACCAAAATGGACGTCTATGGTGTGAGTGCTTCTATGAAGTTTAGTGAATTTGCAAGGATGGTAATCCCTAGTATCAAACCTAGCATTTATGCTCTTCAAGAGCGATCTCACACATGGAGTGAATTTAAAAATCTGCTTAGAGAAGAGTATTATCGAGAGGACTTAGCCATGCCTATAGGAAATGAATTTAGAGAGTGGGTGGCTACTCCAAATAAAGGCCTTGAGGTGACCGAGCTACTTTGAGAGCTTGAAGAGCGATTTGATCAATTGAGCCATAATGACCAAGATGCTTTGGAATACGACAAAGTAGAGCTCTTCATTAAGAGTGCTGACTCTGAATCGGCCTTAGAGCTAGGTGACATCTTAGAAGACTTGAGTGAGCCTTTAGGATTGACGAAAGAATGGAGTAGAGTGCATAAGACCATAGCAATGCTCTTGAGGCGCAAGAGATGGAGCTCACATATAGTGCAAGATAGATCTACGTATACTCAGACCCACACCATGCCTACTCCTAGACCTCTAGTTTATATGAATGAGATTGTGAAGAGAGCAAATGAACATGGAGTCAATCTTGTATCCCTTAATGAATTTCATCAATCTAGAGTGGATTTAGAGTATACAAGAGTCGAGGATGAGAAGATAAGAGAGGAGGTAAGTGAGATTTTGAATGAAGAAATCATTTCCATTTCTAGAGATGAAGAGATAGGTGAAGGTGAGACTAGTGAAGGTGATGAGAAATTAGAAAGCATGTTTGATGATGTAGTTTTGGTGTGCATGCATCAAATTAATAGAGATGATGAGAAAGAGCAAGAGATTGAGTTGATTGAAGAGCAAAAGGATATCTGGGAAGAAAATTCAAGTGAGTCATATGATGAGTTGAACTTGAGTGATGTTGAGAGTCTTAGTGACTTGAGTTTTAAAGTAGTTAGTGAAGCAGGTGTCAAGGCTTTCCACGATGAGGAAGATGGGGCATTGGTCACTGAATCTTCACGAGTTGAGGACATTCTCACTAGTACTCCTCAGGAAGTAGGAGGGGGTGAGAGAGATGGGTTTGCATTAGAGGAGAATGAAAAACATGATGAATTTTCTCTCAAGCATATTCTTTTGCATGATGAAGAATTGAATGTATGTGAACAAGTGTGTAGTGATGATGAGTATGATGAACGCTTGAGTTTGATTGATTGTGGAGAGCTATTTTCAATGGGAATGCATGAAAATCTTATAACTCAAGATGATTTTGTTCATTTGATGTATGCTAGCTTAGACCTACATGATTTTGAAGATGCACAAGTGAGAGAGTTAAATGAATCATCTTCACAAAATGAATGCATGTTGGATGAGAGTTCCGAGTTTAATCCAATTCAAATAGATGTATCTAGTGTCCAAATCAATGAAGTTTTTCCAAATATGTTTAGTGAATATGATGCTACTGATTTTTGTTATGAGTTTTTTAGAACATGTAATCCACAGGTAAAGGAAGATCATGAGTTTGAATGGATCGAACGGGAGGCTATTACTTTCAAGCAACCTGTTCATATTTTATTGTTGATGGATTTTCGTGAAATCCTTTCATGGATTGCACATGTACATAATGTTGTTTTGATCTAATGTTTCTCATCTTTTGTTTAGTTATGTGAGTGCAGGAAATGAACAAGTGAAGATAATGGAGCTGACAAAGAAAGGAAAAATTTATAAAAATTGTTTTCATTAGCTATCTTGTTTCAACCCTGATCTTTTTTGCACCATTTTTGAGATGCATTGCATATAAAGTATGCATATTTTGAGTAGAGAAGAGCACATGTTTTAATTCCCATAGGTGCACTCTCATTTGCAGAATAAAACTCATATGTAAAACTGATTAGAGAAGAGTTGCGAGTGAAAGAGAGAGGAGTTGAGAGTGAGGTCAAGAGTGGTTGCATTTGAGAGTAGAGCTATGAGTGGAAAGTAATTGCTTCTTGATTTGCACCATCATTGAGAATGATTGCACCTAGAGTATGCATGTTTGAAAATGTAAGTGTACATGTGCTTTCAAATTGGTAGATGCACGTCCAATTGCACGTTAAATAAGTTGTAAATACGTCAAGAAAATTTGAGTTTTAGAATGAGTGAGAAGCCTCGTCATCGAATGTTAATTACCTTTTTTATTGCACCATTATGTTTTTGATGCACTTAGAGTATGCATGTATAGGGCCCACTACTCGGCCGTGCATAGACACGTATTTGATAACCCATGCACTTGATTTTGCTCACCATACTTGATTTTATATGAGTCGCAGAGAACATCACATTCGATGGTGGTGTGTCCGGAGGCCACACAGGTTTGGAGGGGGTGAATGTCGTGGAGATCCCTTCTCCATGAAGAATTATCACGTCGACTACCTTTGAGCATGAGGAAGATAAAAGCACTCTCATAGATGATGGTGAAACCATTGACATAAATTGCTTCGAAGTATGAAAGGTGTGTATAATTCTAGATGGAAGGGAGCTTTGTCATGGTTCCGGTAGGCAATTGGAGAAGAGAATAGTAGGAATGGAACCTATTTTAAGAGCCATGGAAGCAAGGAACACATCGAAGATGTGGAGAATAAAGTGACCGAGATCAAGCCGTATGTCTTAAAAAGAAAAAAGTAAAAGCAGCAGATGGCTTGAGGCATAGGATTCTTCTTTTCTTGGCATGTCACCACGTGAAAAAGAAGAGGATACCTAGAGGATGCAGGCAGAAGAAAGGAGAATAACATATTATTTTTGGTATTCTTGAAAAGGCTGATTGGGAGGGGGGGGGCTCTTTCGAAGGCGGACCGCAACAGAGGTGAGGAGAAGAAGCGGCATCTGGTCTTTCATATTCGAGAGGTGCAGAGAGGAGTGAATGGATCAGAGAGATGGCTTCATTACTTTCTGAAAAGGGTGAAGGGCAGAGATTCGAATCACAATTACGGGCTATGATTTGGCGGTGATGGACTGACAAGATTAAAAGGGGGTGCGCAAAACATTAGGGCGAAAAACGGCCGAAAAGGGGCTGTTTGCTAATGAGAGATTAAGGAAATTGACAAATAGCGTCTTTCCACGTGTACAAGAATATAACATTGCTGTCTCTTTTAACCGTATGGAGAATTTCTTTTTTTAATACAATTTTCTTTCAAAGCGCCGCTAAAGTGATGAAGAGTCTCGTATTCAGTGTACAATTTTTCGGTTTGATGCAAAAAAAGATACTTTTGCACACTACACAAAGCATATTCTCGAATTTCCAAGAAGGAATTGATTTTTGAAGATACGAAATATTTTTGGGTTCACAAAATGTCATGATCATTCAACGACAGGGTTAACATCAAATCAAAAGTTTCCACGTGTACAAAGCCTTTTTTTCTATAAATACTGCCAAAATTTGTGAACGTCGGTTTCTCGCTTTGAACATTCTTCTTCTCCTAAGTTCAAATGGCTTCTTCTTCTCGTCGTCCTTCCAATCGCGTAACTTCATGTGAGGTTTACAACAGAAGAGAGGATTCTTTGTGGAAACCTCTTTCTGTGAAAGTAAATGACTGGGTTACTATGCTTCCTAGCTGTAGAGGTGTCCATAAAGTCAAGCGTGCCAAAAGAGACAACACAAGAAACCATTGGAAGGGACGTATTCTCAGTTTCAAATTGAAGAGATGCGGTTGGTTTGCACGAGTACAGCATGTGTACACCGCTAAGGATCTTGTTCTAGAAAATCATCTGCAATTCCCTTCGTACTGTAAGTGAAGTTTGACAATGCTCTTCTATCATTCCAGTTGATTTTGTATAATGAAACATATGTTTTTGTACTGCAGATATCTTTCCTTCCAATATTGTGGAATGGCAACCTGTTGAATGTTTAACAGGAACATTCAGAGTTCTTCATAAGGAATATGCAGAACTCATGTATGCAGAGAAATCTGTTCAATTCTTCAATAGCATAGAGTTATTTGTCCATTATGCAGATTATCAAGTGCCGTCAGGGAGGAGTTCTTATGGAATTCTTGTACACGTACCTAGTCCTTGCATCTCTTCATTAGATTGGGATGCTCCTGATCATTCAACAGATTCAAGTTTTCTCTGCAAAATTAAATTTGACATCCAGAAGGCAATGTCAGCAGGCCGAATTTCGAGAAGGATAAAGATTCAATGGTTTTTGCCTATTCATGTCTTTGTAGCATGCTTTAAAAACATGTTATTACAGAAAACAAAAACAATGTGGTTGAATAGGAGAGTCCCTATTTCAGAGATTGATGATGTTTTAGGTAGGGAATGGGATAGCAAAGAAGTTCAAAAGCTAGGTGACATTATTTTATGTAAAGTTAGTCCCAATTCTCTTTCAATCTCATATCAGATATGTCGACAATCTCTGGTTCTAGGATATGACTATAGAAGGTGGAAAAAAAAGCTTGGACTTTGGATAGCCTTGGACTCAGAGGAGAGCTGTCCAGAATTTGAGTTAGAAGTATTGATTCATCCAGATTTTCAATCAAGGAAAATAATTGTCACTGCAAATTGGAATCTCAGAAATGTAAGGGAGCTTCTAGAATACCTTGATGAGGTATCATCTCAGTGTAGATTCTCAATTGATGATGCAATAGTTAACATTAGATCAGAGAAATCATTATCTTGCATAAGCTGCCTGCCACCAAGGGTGATTAAGTTCCAACCTTTAAGATTGTAACAAGTTAACCCTGACATTCTTACATAATGTATCTTCATCTAATAGAAGCTTCTATTGATACTTCCATTGAATTTTCTTGGCAGGATGGTTACAAACAATGTGTGTTAAATTATTAATTTTAAATGTCTTAGATATTTTTTAGGTCCTTAATTTCATATTTCCATTGATTTTTTTTTGCAGGAGTGAATTGATGACTAAGAAATAATTATACAGGAACTTGCATAAGTTAATTCTAGATGAAGAAGAGATCTAGAATTGAATATCTAATTTCAATTTAATAATTATAGTCTATCAAAGGTGCACACTAGTCTCAGCTAAATAATTTGATTCTATCCAACTTTTCTGTCCTCAAGTAATGCAAGAGAAATTATCATGGTACACATAACAAGTAATATAAGAGAGTGTGGAGAACTTGGTGCAAATTCCAATCCAAGGTTTGGTATTTCAATATTAGAAGAGCATGTCTTAAGGCATAAAGCAGAGGAGACGAGATAAGTGAAGACGACCGATGCAAGCGACTAGTGCAATCTGAATTTGTCGGATGGCCCTTATCGCTTACATCGGTCGTGTTAGCAAACTACCGCGAGAGAAATTATCATGGTACAAACGCAAACTACCAAGTAATATAAGAGAGTGTGGAGAACTTGGTGCAAATTCCAATCCAAGGTTTGGTATTTCAATATTAGAAGAGCATGTCTTAAGGCATAAAGCAGAGGAGACGAGATAAGTGAAGACGACCGATGCAAGCGACTAGGGCAATCTGAAATTGTCGGATGGCCCTTATCGCTTACATCGGTTGTGTTAGCAAACTACCGCGAGAGAAATTATCATGGTACAAATGCAAACTACCAAGTAATATAAGAGAGAGTGGAGAACTTGGTGCAAATTCCAATCCAAGGTTTGGTATTTCAATATTAGAAGAGCATGTCTCAAGGCATAAAGCAGAGGAGACGAGATAAGTGAAGACGACCGATGCAAGCGACTAGTGCAATCTGAAATTGTCGGATGGCCCTTTTCGCTTACATCGGTCGTGTTAGCAAACTACCGCGGGAGACTTCAAGAAGTGACCTTGCGTAAAGATTTGACTCACGAGTATAAAAACTAGCAACAGCGATGAAATGGATAATACGACCGATGCAAGCGATAGGGGCAATCCAAGATTCTCCGATTCCCCGTATCGCTTGTATCGGTCGTGTCCTCTTAATTCTTTATGTCCTTCTGTAACTTCTCGAATTTAAACACTTTCCAACAAGAATGAAGTAAAAAACCCACAATGCATTCATAATTGTGACATAAATAAATTTAATTGGACCATCCAGTGAACTTTTGTCAAACTCTCAAGAGGTTCAATACAACTGTGACCATCTTCCAGATGAAGATTGGCATAACTACATACAATTTTTTAAAAATAAATATTCCAACCTCGGTTGGCTTTACAATTGATTTCAATCTACGACTCAAAAATTGATTTAACCCTTTCTATCCTTTTTAGAGCCTTGCTTTCTCTGTTGCTTCTGTCCCTTTTTGGAGCTTTCAGCTTGACTCTTTATGTTGTTCATATGCTTTAGTGGTGAGTGAAGAGGAAGCCCTTTCTTTTTATCTTCAGACTGTTTTTTATCAGGTGGAGGGGGTGGAGGTGAGTCTGGATCATGTGGGCAGATTGCATGTTTCATGATACTATTTATTGCTCTCTCTCTGATCAAGATGATCCATGCATCTGGGTAGTCTGATAAATTCAATCCAGGACTGTAGAACCTTCTTTCCAAGAATCTTACAGCATTTGCAATCACTCTCCAGCCACATGATGTTGAGTCTCTCTGCAATGGCACATGAATTTGGCTGTATCCAAATTGCTTTTGTTCATTCATTTTAGCTATTCCTGGAAAATTCTGATCAATATGCATCTTGAGAAGCTTTGCAGCACTGCATTGTAAAGTGAAAATCAAAACGGGGCATGGCTTTAAAATAGAGAACAACAAAATGTATAGTAACTTACACTTTGCAATTCCCATGCTGTGCTGGAAGAGAATTTAGGAAAAGAGCTTGATATGCATTGAAGTCCACAATAATCAAACTCCAATGGCCCCTGTCAATGAGTTGCATGTAAATATACTTTCTTAAATGAAACAAATATGTTTCCAAAATGAAGATGAATACTTACTTTTCAATGTATGGGTAAATTACACATTCTACTTCTTCTGTAAAACCCCGTAGAAAGGACTTGGCATCTCCATGTTTATGTAAAAAACATTGTGTCACCAGAGGATCTAAAATAAATACTTTTCTTTGAACCTTTTCCTCACATTGTTGAAGAAGAACCCTACAAATCAAGAAATAAAAATGCAGTTAAGGAACTAGAAAATTATGCAAAACAAAAGCATTTTAAGGCCTCTAGATATACTTGAGTGAAATGTTGACCACACTATCTGATATTTCAAGATGAAGCTCCCTCAACATTTTGTTATCTTCAGGTCTAATGTCAAGAAACAATTCACTTTGCCATGGCATTGCAACATTAACTATAACCTGCCCATCTCCTTTCTTGAGGAGCTCTTTATTTGCTTTCTGTAACTTTTGAATCTGGGTTAAGATGGCACTTTCCTCTGTAAATAATCCCTGCTTTTTCCTCTCCTCCTCACTATTTGCTGCAACTCTAGTCTCATGATCATGAGTGACTTGAGCGTTGATCTCTTCAATGACAACTGTTGTTTTAGGTGCTCGAGCTGGAGGTATATTTAAAATATCAAAGAATTTTTTGTCGTGGTGATCAATAGGAACCAGAGCTTTATCAAACTTATATCTTATTCTTGAAACAATAACATCATCCTTCGCCATTAAAGTTACCCTATGAGAATGAGCAGCACATAAGTAGGCATCATTCATGAAATCAATAGCAAAGTCCTCTGCAGCTTCTTGCAGGCATAGCAGTGCTTGAGTTTGCCACCTCACATTGACAAAGGATGAGGTCTTCATCAAAGAACAGAGGTTGGATGAGATCTGCTTGACAACTCTCATAAATGGAAGTCTTGGGATCAACAATCCCACAGACTTTTGGGCTCTTCTTATTTCCCTCAAAGACTTAACATGGTAGTTGACCCTTTTTTTTGAAGGCTGGTCTGGCACTTTGGCTTGAACCTTCTGGGAATTTTGCTCCTGGACATTTTCCCCTTGGGCATTCTTGTCCTGACCCTCAGGGTACAACTTCCTTGCTGTCTTTTTGGTTCTAGCCATACTCTGCAAAAAATCAATCTTCAGGCAAGGAATTAGGAAAAGTGGAATATTCCACTGTCAAAACTTACTCTCTAAAAGCTATGATCAATGACTCTTTCCACTATCAGAGGCACGACCGATGCAAGCGATAACAGTCATCCGTAAATGCCCGGATGTCCCTGATCGCTTGCATCGGTCGTCTTTAAATTAATCATCAAATATCAATAAATAATATCTGACAATGCAAAATACTCAATTATCACTAAGATAAAGATAATTGGAAAACTATAATCAATGACTCTTTCCACTATCAGAGGCACGAGATGAAAAGGAACATCCGAGATATGGAAACCAAGACATTAAAGATGCTGCCTTGCTTACTATAAAGAAAAATTTGAACAGCCAGACAGAAGAGTCAGCTTCTCAAATCCTCTACTAGCAGAACCCGCTTCCTCCTTTTTGATGGAGACCTCCCACACCTATATCTCACGAAACCCCCCACTGGTGTCCTGCTCCTCGAAAAAGATCCCCACATGCATGTCCAGGATTTGAGAAGCTGACTCTTCTGTCTGGCTGTTCAAATTTTTCTTTATAGTAAGCAAGGCAGCATCTTTAATGTCTTGGTTTCCATATCTCGGACGTTCCTTTTCATCATAGCAAAGGAAACCAAAATTTGCAAGCTATGATCAAGGACTCGATGATATTAAAAAACATGACCGATCCAAGCGTTTAGGGTTATCCAAAAATCTCGGATGTCCCTAATCGCTTGCATCGGTCGTGTCCACATTACCTTACGTAGAGAGCGCTCTCTATAGAAATTGTGAAGTAGGCTAAAAACGTGGTGGCAATGGAACCTCGACGCTTAGCAAGTGTTGACAGAAAAAAATGAAGGAAATGAATAGGGAAGCTTAAATAGGTCCCAAAACTGAGTTGATCATTGTGCCACGTGGCATGCTCCGATTGGTCCACGTCAGATACCCGTTGCGAATTCCAACATCTTTTGCCACGTGGCATGATCTGATTGATCCACATCATCTATCCGTTGCATCGGGGAACGTACACTTTACCACGTGGCACTCTATGATTGGTCCACCTCATTCGACCGTTTCTTCCCTCCTCACTAGAGACACGACCGATCCAAGCGATAAGAGTCATCCGTAAATGCCCGGATGTCACTCATCGCTTGCATCGGTCGTCCCTGAATTCATCATCATATTTCAATAAATAGAAGTTAAATAAAGGTAACAATGCGTTATACTCAAGCAACACAAAAGAAACCAAAATTTGCAAGGTATGATCAAGGACGATGCTATTTAAAAAACATGACTGATCCAAGCGATTCAGGTTATCCAAAAATCTCGGATGTCCCTAATCGCTTGCATCGGTCGTGCCCACATTACCTTACGGAGAGAGCGCTCTCTATAGAAATTGTGAAGTAGCCAAAAAACTTGGTGGCAATGGAACCTCCACGCTTGGAAAGTGTTGACAAAAAAAAAAAAGCAAATGAATAGGGAAGCTTAAATAGGTCCCAAAACTGAGTTGACCGTTGTGCCACGTGGCATGCGCCGATTGGTCCACGTCAGATACCCGTTGCGAATTCCAACATCTTTTGCCACGTGGCATGATTTGATTGGTCCACATCATCTATCCGTTGCATCGGGGAAAGTACACTTTACCACGTGGCACTCTATGATTGGTCCACCTCATTCGACCGTTTCTTCCCTCCTCACTAGAGACACGACCGATCCAAGCGATAAGAGTCATCCGTAAATGCCCGGATGTCACTCATCGCTTGCATCGGTCGTCCCTGAATTCATCATCATATTTCAATAAATAGAAGTTAAAATAAAGGTAACAATGCGTTATACTCAAGCAACACAAAAGAAACCAAAATTTGCAAGGTATGATCAAGGACGATGCTATTTAAAAAACATGACCGATCCAAGCGATTCGGGTTATCCAAAAATCTCGGATGTCCCTAATCGCTTGCATCGGTCGTGTCCACATTACCTTACGGAGAGAGCGCTCTCTATAGAAATTGTGAAGTAGCCAAAAAACTTGGTGGCAATGGAACCTCCACGCTTGGCAAGTGTTGACAAAAAAAAAAAAAGCAAATGAATAGGGAAGCTTAAATAGGTCCCAAAACTGAGTTGACCGTTGTGCCACGTGGCATGCCCCGATTGGTCCACGTCAGATACCCGTTGCGAATTCCAACGTCTTTTGCCACGTGGCATGATTTGATTGATCCACGTCATCTATCCGTTGCATCGGGCAACGTACACGTTGCCACGTGGCACTCTGTGATTGGTCCACCTCATTCGACCGTTTGTTCCCTCCTCGCCTATAAATACCTATTTCTTCACAAACTCAAATTTTCAACCTTCAGAGAATTTCTCACCTACATGTGTATTTTTCTTTCGTCGCCGACACGACCGATACAAGCGATTTTCGCCGTTTGACCTACGTTGACTCGCTCTAGTCGCTTGCATCGGTTGTGTTCTCCTAATAGACATACAAGAGAAGCTACAGCTTAGATGGAGGTAATGAATGAGATCCTTAGTGTCTCTCCATCAGAGAAACTTCTTGATTTCATGGTTCAAGAGGGTTTAAGTGTAGATTATTTTCCTGATGCAATGACCATATTCAACCCCGAAATTGATTTTGAAAAACTCTTAGAGAACTCGAAAAGTTTTCTTAAGGATGAGTGGGAGATTTTCTTGGGGTTGGTCGATGGGAGGATCCTTTCTATTTCTCAGAAAACCTATGTCCATCCTCACATCTTTGGGAAGGATCCAACAGATAGGGCTAAAATCACAAGAAAATGCAGAAGGATATCCCCTTTGCCAGGGAAGCTTGATTTATGCCCAGAGCATGAAAAGGACTGCTGCTTGCTCCCTTTAAACATTGCTTTCTTGATATGGCTTGATCATATCTTAGTTGAAAGGGAGGAAAATGTTCATGATGAAGACGAGCCTTGCTTAGAGCTGGCACTTGAGGCTAGCTCAAAAACTATGAAAGGTGTCATGGAGATTGTTGAGGAGATCAATCTCCAAGCAGAAGAAGAGCAGGTCAAAGATTTTGATGTGGCCACTTTTAAAGCAGAGACTGCAATAAGGGAGCCAAGTGAAGAAGTTCAAGTGTCTGAGAAGTCCCTACTTCTCCCAAATCTACCTTTTTACTTTATCTCTGGGAAAGAGTTCATACCTCTATTTTACATTCAGGAACTTTTCAATCTAAGGGAGGACTACTGTCTTGCAGCTATAGCTGAGGCAGAAGAAGTTGCAAGGAGATTCATCAATAAGAAAGGAGAAAGAAGAGAGGAATTTTTGTGTCTTGATTTGGATTTGTCTAATGAAGAATTCAAAGATTCATCACAAGCTCTTTCAAAATGCTTTGAGAAAGCTATCTCAGAGAAGCCAAAACTTGCTGATGAAGAGTTTGATGAGCATCAGAAGCAACTTGGAATATACTCGTTTGGACGTGGCTATTCATTCTTGGATGTCGCTGAGGACAAAGGAACAATTTGTATTGACTCAAAAGAGCTCATTGAGGAGGAAGATGAGGTCAAGGTATGTTGTTTGATATATTCTATCAATTAAAGTTTTTGTCCGAGATCTCTATTTTTAAGTGAGAAAATGACCACGACCGATGCAAGCGATACAACCTAACGGATAATCTCCGTTGAGCCTTATCGCTTGCATCGGTCGTGTTCGGACTTGAAGAGGAAGATGAGGTCAAGTATGTAGTAAAATATATTCTCATGATTTAAAGGAAAAGGAGATGAGATGGGCTTGATGCAAAATCTCTATCTTGTGTCAGTTTGTCCAAGTTCTCCATTAGAAGTGTCAGAAGTCGATCACGACCGATGCAAGCGACAAGGCCCATCATATATTTTCCGTCGGTCCTCATCGCTTGCATCGGTCGTGTTTGGACTTTAGGAAGATGACGTCAAGGTATGCAGTTAACTATATTCTCAAGAACTTTAGGTTAAGGATTTGAGATGGGACCAATGCAAAATCTCTTTCTTGTATCAGATTTGTCCAAGTTCTCCATTCGAAGTGTCAGAAATGGATCACGACCGATGCAAGCGATTATGCCCATCGGATATTTTCCGCTGGGCCTCATCGCTTGCATCGGTCGTGTTTGGACTTAAGGAAGATGACGTCAGGGTATACAGTTAACTATGTTCTCAAGAACTTTAGGTTAAGGATATGCGATGGGACCAATGCAAAATCTCTTTCTTGTATCAGATTTGTCCAAGTTCTCCATTCGAAGTGTCAGAAATGGATCACGACCGATGCAAGCGATTAGGCCCATCGGATATTTTCCGTTGGGCCTCATCGCTTGCATCGGTCGTGTTTGGACTTTAGGAAGATGACATCAAGGTATACAGTTAACTATGTTCTCAAGATCTTTAGGTTAAGGATATGAGATGGGACCAATGCAAAATCTCTTTCTTGTATCAGATTTGTCCAAGTTCTCCATTCCAAGTGTCAGAAATGGATCACGACCGATGCAAGCGATTAGGCCCATCGGATATTTTCCGCTGGGCCTTATCGCTTGTATCGGTCGTGTCTAGGAGTTGCATGCAGCAATGATTATACATGTCTTGCTTGTGGGAATTCCCCTCATTTATCAAACATTAGATGTTTCTAGGCAGTTTGCAAATAGATATTGATGACGACCAATGCAAGCGATAACGACAATCTGAATTTCTCTGAAGACCCTTATCGCTTGCATCAGTCGTGTCTCTTGCTTTTCTTTCTAATAGTTTCAAGTTACTTCACATGTTTCCTTAAGTGTGCTTGCACTTCATCTAACCATGTTTTTCATTTTTATCACAGTTAACTTTATTGGATGAAGACAATTACCTTGGCAGGGGCAAGGGAACAAGAAAAGCCTTAGAAGAGAAAGGAAAAGCAAAGGTGGATATTCATTCTATTATCCACTATCTTCCAAAGTTGGACCCAGCCACTTTTTGTGTTATTCACAAGCACTATAGTGAGGAGCCAGACTTTGGATTGTTCTGCTTGAGGACTCTATCAAAATACATGGGTTTTACTCCAATACCCTTTAATGCTTTCAGAGTTTTACTGCTTGAAAGAGCAACTGCATTCAGAATTTTTGGATATGCCCCTGGACTCAATGCTTCAAGGGCAGGGTACTTTCTTTGTTATTCAAGCTATGCAATGGCTGCAGGGGTGTCAGATTTAAAAAGCATTGCTGGATACAGGAGAAAAGAGTTCCTGAGATATAGAGGTGATTTGCCAGAGCCAAGCTCTTTCAAAAGGCTCAAGGAATGACTTGATTTTTTCAAATTCTATACTCAACAAATGTACATATACAGAAATTGCCCAATGTGATATAAGACATTGCAAATTTTTTTGGTGTAATTGTTATTGATTCTCTGGTCAAAGTCATCTGATGGTAGTAGACATATTTCTTTTCAAAGCCATATCCTTCTGATTATATTTGGCATGAGGTCTTTTGTAATTGTCTTCTAAAGAGCTTGAAGGTCTGCAACTTGAGTGATGCTTAACTACTTCATGTACCAGAGCATCCAAGGAGATATCTGCACAAGGTAGTTCTGGAGGAGAAGACTCCTGCATATGGTGAGCTAAAGAGAATATGTGAAACTCAGCTTGGTGTAGTTACACGATGTTGCTTGCCAAGGAATATAAAGCAATTCAATTCTCAGTATTTCCTGAACCAGTATGGAACAGTAGCACTGGTGAATGGTCTATGTCAATCAGCATGGTAATCTCTTAGGAACCGGCACGTGTCCAATATTCCTCTGAGTGTCAATATAGGGAAGTGAACGTGCATGAGCCCAAGCTCAGAAATGCACATTGTTAGTGACAAATGTTGCTTTGAAAAGAGGAGAGGGGATCCACCACTCAAAGATTATATTTGGCATGAGGTCCTTTGTAATTGTCTTCTAAAGAACCAATCAAAAAGCTCTCTGAAGGCATTGCTCTTTGTTACTCCTCCTCCTTTCCTTGTACACCTAAAGAAGCTTGTCCTTGCTTGATAATGAGATTTTTCCATGCCTTGGGTGTTCCACATGGCAAGTGGTTCTTTTTCTGCAAAGAATGCACCATGCACAAGAAGAATATGCTGGAAAGCAGAAGAATTTCATTAGATCTTTATTTCAATTAAAAATAAATAAATTGAATAAAATATCTTTGGAGCTCACCAAGTAGTATGTTATGTCTTTGGCACCCCATGCCTCTATGATGGTTTCTATAAGCTCTGTGGTCGCCATTCTGAAATCTGTCACATAACTTTTTGATGTTACCTGCTGCCTCATGATCTTTAAAAGATTATCTAGTTTGACCCACACCTCCATTCTCTTTTTTGCTATTTCTGGTTTGCTTTTTACATTAGTCGTGACCTCACAAAATGTTTTCCATGAATTCCACATGGCATTAAGTTGTTTGCCATCATGGTTGCTGAAGAATCTCCTTGCTTTTGCACCTCCCATTGAGACATCCTGTAAAACATCACCTGTATTTTGTGAAAGCTTTGGATCTTTTCTTAGATGAACATCACCACCATGAAACCCCATTTCTGAAAGAAGACATTCACATTTTTTTATGCATTCATCTGCAAGAGTTCTAGGCTTGATAGAATATGCATAATCCAAGTGAAGACGGACCAACTTGTCAATGATTCTTAACTCTGCATGTAGTGTACATATGTGTACATTTGTCAATGCTATTGGAAGTATGGGATCCCAAATCATTGAAGAAGATGAGTAGTTACGAAGAATAACATTTTGTCTAGAAGGAGCCTCTTCACCCTCAGCTCTAGTAATCCATCCATTTGTGCCTGGGCTTTGCATGTAGTACAAGCAAGGGTATTCAGAATTTGCTCCCCCACTTATACCAAACATGCATTTGAGTGTCTTTAGGTCTCCACTCAAATGCCACTCAACTTGAAAGTTTCCGTAGTCTTTGACATTCAACAATTCTCCTGCATGATGCCCTTGGATAACATTTGGAATGTTTGTCTGTGAGAATAACCATTTAAGTGTTTTATGGCTCTCAGATGGAACTTGAGCACAGCCAACCCACCATAACTCCATTTCTGATTGTACTTTGAGAGATGGAGTATCCAATTTCCCAAGGCTATAGTCCAAAGCTTTGTTCATCAGTGCAATGCTTATTCTCTCCATCTTTTGATGTTTTTTAAGCTCAGCTTCATCAAGTTTGATTACAAATTTCAATAGACCAGAACATTCATGCTCTTTTATATTATAGAACTGAACCATGTATGTTTGAAGTTTTATAACATCTATCCATATGTTGTTAAATGCATTGTAAGTGAAATGTAACTTTTGTTTTCCTACTTCGTAAGGCATGTTACTGTGAATATGTTTATATTCACCAAATACTGATGTGATCTTCTTATTCAAGCAGAGCCGAAACTTTCTTACATGATGGGGTCTAGGCAATCCAAAACTTCTAACTTTGTTAAATTTTAAAAATTCACACCAAACTTTTGAAATTGCTTTATAACCTTTCCTACTCACTCCGACACTATCACAAATATTTTGAATTTGAGATGGTTCTAGTAAAAGATTCATTTCTGTCATGAGTTTTTGAAAAACAAAGCGTTTCAAGCATGTATTTTCATTTAGTTTCAATAGTTTTAAAACATCATTTTGACTCAAAATTTCATTACAGAAATGTATGCGCTCAAAACTGCTCGACATATTGAAACCTAGCACATTTGTCACATGATCTCTAACAATTTTCATTCTTTTCTTTTTCTGGCCAGATTTTTCAGTCAAATCTAAAAAAGGTTTTACTCGTTTTGACCGCATTCTCAAACCTATAGGAGTTTCTTTCATTTTTTTAAAAGACTCTAACTGAGAAGATAAAGTGGATAATTTGTTTTCTAGCTCCCTCATATGTAAATTCTTCTGGTGTAGTGTGTTTTGTAAATAGTTTATGTATTGTACATAATTCCTTGAAATATCCCAGAGCCTTGAACAATAGCCTCGTAAACCATCCTCACCATCTCCCACAAATCTAATCAGATCATGAAGATTATGAAAAGGGGGGTACCTTCCAGTTTGTGGATCAATTGGATAAACAGATCCATCTGTCCATATGTCGATATGTTTCTTGCCTTCCTTTCGCAATCCATCCACTTCAAGAGGATGAAGAGCCCTTCGAAATACGTTTCTTGTCGTCGCATACTCTTGACTAACTGCAATGTTGATATGGAACTTTTTACAATGATTTCGAATGTTTGAAAGCTCAGGGAGAGTATTTGGGTTAACGTTCTCCATGGTCTGCTATGAAAAATGACCAGCAAGTGTCTAAAATGACGTGAAAGGGAGAAACAGGCTTGCTATGAAAAGTAGAGAAAAAGAGCGCAAAACGTGATCAGCACACATTATATAGGTCCGTGAACAAGAGGAAAATTCAACTTTTGAGGCGTAAGATATCACACAAACTTCGAGGCGTAAGATATCACACAAACTTTTCATGATTATATGATACGAGTTTCTCTCTCTTCAAAATTTGCATAAGATACGTTTTAAATGAACTTACACGGAATTTCTTAAAGGATTTGACAACTTTAATCCCGATTAAGCACAACTAATTGAAATCCTTACACGGCCCTTTTTGGGCCGTTTTTCTCCCTAATGAAAGATGAGCAGCGGGGATTGAAGAGAAAGGCTGATGGGAATGAGGAGGGAATGGAAAAACCCCGAGAGGCAAAGAAAACGAAAAGGTTTGTAAAGTGCTGATATTCAAGAAATGGAAGGAGGCACGATAGGCGTATGTTCTAAGAGGGAATCAAACACTTTGAGGGGAATGTGGTCTTGAAGATCGTGGGAGGATGGACTGAGGCTGGGAGAAAGAAAAAGAAATTATGCTGCTCTAATTTCAGGAATTCACGCCTTTCATGCTATCAACAAGGAATGTTGTGTTCTGCAAAATCGAGTGATTGCGTACGGACCACAAATTGAGGTAGATCGAATTACTGATTTATCTCCACATCTGCTAATAGTTATGTTTTGAGCATTTCTCTGCACACGTTACATCGACCATTTATATGGATGTTGATTACTGAGTTCCTGAATATTTCCTTTATGCGCTCCTAGAGCTCTCTGATTGTAACCTATTCTATGATGATTGTGAACGTTCTCTGCAAATTCTGTGTTGATTACAGTTCATGGTGAAGATGATTATGTCAATGTTCTCTGAAAACTCTATGTATGTTGATTATCCCATATAATCTACGAAGAGCAATTGCTACGTCATCTGAGATGGACGTGCTTGAATTTTGATTAAGCCTATGTTAAATATTTGTTGTGAAACAAGTATAATGATACATACTATATGACTTAGCGCATGATATTTAGTTCGATCATGTTCGAATAGGATTAACATTTTGTAGCCGCTTCTGTTGCTCAAAGCTCTTACATTTTTAAATTATGTTTTTGTTGACTGCCAGAAATATTGAATGTATTTCGAATTCTAAGGATAAATTCATGGTCGACTGAATGATAGTATAACATTAATGTAACACTTATGCCTTTGACGGTAAAAGAGCAAGGACATTTTTTCTTAAAAGGAGGTCATGAGGGAACGTACTACATGTGTCTGGTACTTATGAGGTTCTGTCTGCATCTTTTTGATAAACTGCTACTGATCATCTTTGACAATTTGGTGTAATCATTTAAGCAGACGCTTCATCATTTCTACTGAATCTAACTTTTGATGAGGGATTTGATTGCACACATAGCTGATTTTTTTTTTATTAATCGGAAAGCATCAATGATTGATGTATTGATGACAACACCCATACATTTGTATTTATTCTATAAACGTTGGGAGAAATTATGCTCTGATGTTAATTGATAACAGTAGATTTTGAGAGGGAGTCGGTGGTACTCGTCAGTTATCTCAGATGAGGTGATCATATCCGTCTCCCTGACGACCTTACATCAGAGATTGAGGAGAAGGGCATTGATATTGAATTGGAGGAGACCAAGAGGAAACGGCCTATTTTACATGTTTTTGATGGCCATTGAGGGGTGCAAAAATGGAGAGGCGTACTGATCAGTTATCATTTGATGTTTTAAAGTTTCCCAATTCTGTTCATTAATGGTTATGCTGAGGATTTAACATTGAGAATAAAAGTCTCTTTTGTGCTTTGATGATAATACAACAGAATAGCAGAAAATCGACTAGAGGAGAGAAAGGTATTTGTTTGGCATGCACTTGATCATACACGGATAATGGATACGATAACCCTACAGGGACAATTTGACTGAACCACGAAATTCAGAAAATCTATTTATTCTACCCCTTAGAAGAAGTTCCAGCCCCTCAAAAGAAAGAGATCAACGCTAAATCTTGTATACACACTATTGCTTTATGAAGGAGAAATTTATAAATCCGACTATAGATTTGGATCGCTGTTTTTTTCTTTATGGAATAAATACTTATTAATATGTCTTTAGTAATTATGGTTCAGAACTGTTGTGCTACTCGCTTCGCACAATTCTCACTTAAACTCTCAAAGAACTGTTGTGCTACTCGCTTCGCACAATTCTCACTTAAACTCTCAAAGATGCTTTTACTGCTTACATTATTGATTTCAATTGCTTACAATGTGTCTTTTTCTACACGTTGAAAAGGAAACGTTAGCAAAACTATCTATATAGTTAGCATGTAATTGTTGTCTTAATTCCGAGCATAAATTTCAAGGGTACAATTTATGTCATCGAATGTTCATTACACAAAGTGTTATTTTCTTGGCACTCTGTATGCACCCCTAAGCATGCAAGAATTTGACCACAGCGCTTTGGTGGGACACCTGCTCAGTACATATGCTGCACACATAACAACTTCAAGCCAGAAACTATGTGGTAAAGCTTGACTCTTGACCATAAACCTCACCATCTCCATGAGTGACCTGTTCTTTCGTTCAGCAACTTGATTTTGTTGAGGTGTATACGGCACTGTACACTGTTGTTTTATCCCACGTTCAGCCAGAAATGCATTAAAGTCTGAAGACATATATTCCCCCCCTTGATCAGAAGGGAGGGTGCCCATTTTATATGCTGATAGATTTTCAGCCAAAACCAGAAACTGTTTGAGGCACATAAACACTTTGGAATTTGCTTTGAGTGGATATACTCATGCATGCTTGAAAAATCATCAATGAAAGTCACGAAGTAAAGATAATTTCCAAAAAAGGGTGTCTTGGCATAGGACCACAGACATCGCTATCAACAAGCTGCAATTTTTGAGTAGCTCGAACTGAACCATCTTTTGGAAATGAGGAACACTGCATTTTGCCCAAAATAAAGCCTTCACATACATGTTGACCACGTGCCTCAAGTTTGGGCAAAGAGGACACCATTTCAGATTTTTGCAAGTTTAGCAAACTAGCAAAGTTCAGATGACCAAAGCATGCATGCCAAAGCTTTGCATCTGGTATAGCATGAGAATCATGTAATGCACATGCCAAATCATTTACAGATCTTTCATAGTCTATGAGCTTATACATCCCACGACATAAAATGCCAGAAGCAATAATGATGTCGCCATTTGACAAATCATGAATTTGTCATCAACAAATTTCACAACCAAGCCAATCTTGGCTAATGCAGAAAGGGATAACAAATTTTTCTTGATCCTTGGCACATAAAAAGCATCTGACAAAGTGAAAGAACTACCATTAGCAATAGTCAAAATGATCTTACCAACTCCCATAATAGGATAGGAGGAGTTGTTGGTGCATGTAACAGTATTCCCTATAGGGGCAGGCTCGAGTGAAGAGAAAAAACTGTGCTGCGAGGTAATATGTTTGGTCACCCCACTATCAAAGTACCAAACATCTGAGTCTACTGCAGACATGCATTGATCATGAGAAGATGGGTCAAAACTGCAAACAGTAGTAAACACCCATTCTTCTTCCTGCACAAGATTGGCAGACTCTGTTTTCGGTGTGGAGGCCTCTGCAACAACCATTCTGGCCTCTTTCTTCTTTGCCTCTTTAGCAGCCAGTTTTGGAAGTTCTTGATGACATGATCATTGTCTTTACAGTAATTGCAAAACAATTTCTGCTTTTTTTATTTCTTCTCATCTTTGTCTTCCTTCTTCGAATGTGCAGCATTTGCAGATTTTTGCGTACTAGTTGAAGAGATCCATTTTCCTTTGCCCTTCTGACTAGCAAGGAAAGCTTGATCTACAACATGCATAATGGACTTGTTCTGCCTCGATTGATCTTCCTGCAAAAGAACATAGACTAACTCCTCAAATGACAAGGCATTTGGATTGCATTTCATCATCAACTGAAGAGTAGAAGCAAAACTCTGATATGAATCAGGAAGACCATTCAGAACGGTTTTCACAAGTGAGCTATCTGGTATAACTTCATTAGTAGAAATCAATTGTTCCTTCAAGTCTTTGGTCTTTGTTAGAAAATTGTCCATAGAATCACCTTCATTCATGTGCTCACTCTCCAACTGTTTTCGGAGGTAATCAACATGAGCCTCATTCCTAGTTTGTTACAATGTGGTAAGTGTATCCCAAGCATCCTTAGCTATTCTGCAAGACTGAATGTGAGGAATAATGGCACATTTGATAGACAAAGCTATCAATGCATGTGCATGAGCATCTCTACGATCCCAACGAATCTGCTCTACAATAGGTGCAACAAAAACCGTAGCACGAATAGGAATCTACAGAATATCATCATCTTTGACACCATCTCCATCAGCTCCAGCACCTGTATTTGTAGTGCCTGTATTCGCAGGTGTAATGAGACGTCTTTCAACACCCTGCACAATATTCCACAGTCCTTTTGCAACCAATACATGTCGCATCATATAAGACCATAATGGGTAGTTGGTACCATCCAACTTATCCTCAACAGCCAACTTACGGAACACATCACTGATTTCAGCCATGGCCGGTGACTAAAATACCTTGATGCAAAAAATTGATTGTATCTCAAAAAGTTGATCAGAACTACCCAGATGAATTCTGCTAAACCTGTCATAGACTTCGAGATGCTTATACTGGCAAACCGAAACTGGTATATAGCTTTGGCACAAAAAGATGAAATAACTTGCACAAGCATTGTGATAGTGCGTTCGGAGGCTGAAATGAGCTCAGATCGCGATCTCGGCACCACATATCAAAGCAGTTTTGATCTCTGAAACACCCTAAGTATGCTTACCAAATTTTGTGCGATTCTGAGACTACAATCGGAGAGGTGTCGACAACACCCTAAGTGAAGCGGCGACCTGCGAGGATACCAATTGTTGGAGTTAGATGTCGAAGGAAGCACGCGAACATCACAAGGAAGAAGAAGAAGCTTGGAGCACAACACATAATACTGAATGTATTACCACTAGAATGTACAAAGATAAGTAGCCCATTATGGCAATAGGAATATATACAAGCCGGGGGAAAACAACCTCCTAAAGAGGGAAAAAAGTGCCCCGATGATGTTCCTAGAGTGTTCACACACATCACTACTTAAATATATCAAAAATTATCCCAATGTTGACTTTGCTTGAAACTTGAACTTCTTTATTCATGAGCGTCCTTGGCATGGGTGGATTGTCTTATGGAATAATTTTCCACAATAAACTAGAGAACACAAATGCTTGAAAGAAGGCTTTACATATTGGAAATGCTTCATCCATAGAGGTGAGTTGGTTTCAAATGATTATTGCAGATCTTTTACTAACCTATCTCCTGCGTGTCAATAGGTGCTCATACATTACAAAGGTTTATTGGAGCAAAAGAAGGCCTCTTGCAAGATCAAGAACCTGGGAGGCCTCTTGAAGCTTCAAAAAGAACAGAGGCTCTATCTCTAAAATTGTTGTCAAACTCAACAAGAGGTGGAAAGTACAATGGTCCATCACTCAATGGAAATATAGATTTTCGTGTTTATGGGCCTTTCCCATTTGTATCAAGCACTCATTCCTTTAATGGATCATCTTACAATGGTCCATCACTCAATGGAAATATAGATTTTCGTGTTTATGGGCCTTTCCCATTTGTATCAAGCACTCATTCCTTTAATGGCTTGTGGGTGGACAGTAAGGCTAAGAGATTAAAATTCAATGAAGGTCTTTGTGCATTTTGTGGGAGGGAGAAAGATTTTCCCCATCATTTTATTAGTTGTTGGTATGTCAAGAAATTTTGGTAGATTCTGCATCCTTATCAAAGCTCAAGGGCATCCCTCATCTCAGTACCAAAGAGATACTTGTTGGTTGCTGCTAGAAAATGGATCTGGCACTATGGCAAATTTGGAGAAGCCTCATCCTCTCACACATTTGGCTTAGCAAGAACGAGAGGATTTTTCAAGGAGGAAAAAACGATTTCTTATACTCTCTTAGACTGGCTTTGAAATTCTTTTGGTCATCATAGTATCCAGGCTATTATTGATGCCCCTTGTAATAATTTCTAGCTCTGTAGAGTATTGGGGATCACCACTCCAATAAATGAAGGAGCCTGTTACTGTCCGTGTACTCTGACAATAGGTTTCTCATGGTCTTTTCCATTGACTAATGAGTTTCTACCCCATGGAATAGTGTTTATGTTTTTATGTATTTACTGATGATGTATCATGCCCCATGTTGCATTGATTCCCTATGTTGTCCATGTTGTTTTGATGCTCTATGATGGGATCTTGCCCTCTCCACTTCTTGTAGCAATCCTTCATTAATTTAATTTCTCTTCCTTGTTTGCAAAAAAAAAAGTATTTATTTTTTAAACTGAGAGGGTGGGCCATAAAAATTCGAGATAACAATAGAGAGCGCATCTTAATAAAATGTAAAGTACGTCACTTCTTGGGAGTTGCACGGTAACAGGTATGATAAGCTTTATAGGGAAGCGCGTTTTGTCGAGGATCTTTGAAAAGCCACGACCAGAAGTTGAGGCGCGAGAGTGGGGGGGTGAAGCCAGCTCGGTTAATGGTGGCGCCAAATCTGGCGGACTTGACATCGGGAAACGCCGGTCAGACGTCTGGATGCGCACTACTCCGCATGTTGGTCGGAGCCGCTGCGAGAGAGGCGCGCTTGTCACGTAGACATGCGAACATGAAAACGAGCAGTGCGACATGTCCACCGCATTCTCTCAAACAGACTACAGGAGGCATCGATCGACCACGACAGTGGAGGCACGATCAGTCGTGTAAGAGAGAAAATCTACGCACCGTAAAAAGCTCGAAAGTTGACGTCCCGGTAACTGTGGCCGTCGACGTCACTTAAACACGATAATGTCCGCCCGAGTCCCGACTCCCGACCCTCTCTCCTATTCCATCTATTTTTACAAAATTAAATATGATAAAAGAAAACTGAATTCCATAACTTTTGAAGTCCTCGCCTTCAAAGATCAAACTGCTTTATTTATTTATTTTTTTTAAATGGAGGTTTGGCCGAAGCCTACTCCCCCGGACTTTAACTTTGAAATTGCAACTGTACAAGGAAGGGCATACCACTCATGGGACCCCCCTTATCCCACAAGAACAGGGGCTTACAAAATTGGGTTGAACGGCGGTCACAACTATCGCGAAGATGGTCAAACAGTGGCCAACTGCCACATACAACAGTTTCTGGGATTCATATGTCCCTACATGTTGCTGCCAGGGCTTGAACCCTCACCCCTGCCTCAAGAGGTGAGAGGCCCAACCACCATGCCAGCGAATCGAGACAACTGCTTTATTTTCTTAAATGGGCTGGAAACATTTCTATTCAAAGAAACTCTTGAGAAAGCATTGCCAAACAGAAGGCTAACATATTTATAGAAATTTCCAACATCATGCAAGGACTAAAGGCAACTCCATGAGGCACTGGTACCCTTTGGCCCCCTCTTTTTAGCTATCACCAATAATGCCCTTTGTTGATTAGTTAAAGGCTCCATGGAAAATGACCTCGTCAAAAGTAATTATGAAATCGCTCCATACTAGAGTATTTAGTAGCATGGACTAGCCATCCACTCATAGATGTACTTGGGAATCAGAAGCTCTGATGCGCAAACACTTTCCTTCCTTGATCACGGAGGACAGTGATCTCCTCACAGTGGCCATATGAGGAGTGTTTGCACCTTAGATAAGATTCTAGATGTGCCAAGGGCAAGGGCTATTTAAGATTGGGAGAAGAGTGGAAGGTAGGTAATTGGGATCTTTCAAAAATTAACTCCCTGACCAGAAGAATAAACAAATGTAGAAAATATGGCTTCCTATCTTGGAAAAACTTCCTCTCTAGAGGTGAGATTATAAATGATGACCTCATTTTGAATCTGAATGGCCTTTCTCTTGCTTGTAAATAGGTGCTCATAAACTATAAAATTGTGCTACTGAGAAAGTTCAATGATTGCAGTCACTACAATTCAGTACATATCCAAAGAGTGGCTAAAGACATGTACAAGCATTACAAGGGGAAGGGCCTCCGTCTCGAACATCACTTAGAAGCTCAACTCTAGATGAAAACTGAATTGGTCCCCCTACCAATGGAAGTACATCTTTAGGATTATGTTGGCCTTGCCCAACACCTCCTAATATTGTGCTCTGCAATGATTGATTGTTCACAATGGACTATGGATAGGGAACAAAGCTAAAATTTGTAAAGTTAGTAATGGGAGATGCTACTTCTCTGATAAGGAGGAGGATCTTACTCATATGTTTCTCAAGTGTATTCATACCCAAAGCTTTTGGAAGATCATTTCAAGCTACTATCAATCAGCTAGCATGAATAACCTTGGAGTCAAAGAAGTTCTTCTTGGTGTGTGTAACATAATGGATATCAGTTTGCACCATGCGTGGAGGCCTATAATCCTTTGGCATATATGGAATAGTAGGAGTCATACGGTCTTCCAATCTGGAAAAGAAGATTTTGTAAGCATTTGTAAAAGGGAGCTCATTAAGTCCTCCAAGTTCAGCCTTTGTGCTATCACTCAACTGGCACCTAACAACTTTAACCTAAATACCCTTTGTAAGAATAACAAGGTCAACAATTGGAAACAAAAACTCTTGATCGTGTACTCCCCCACTAGGTTTCTCATGGCCTTTGTTTTTATGTAACTCTGCTTGTGGGGCGCTGTGTCTTGGGCCATCTGTGCCTCCATTTTGTGGAGAAGCTAGAGGGCTCCCCCACTAGGTTTCTCATGGCCTTTTCTCTGATGTAACTGTGCTTGTGGGGCGTTGTGTCTCGGGTCATTTGTGCCTCCATTTTGTGGAGAAGCTAGAGAGCTTGCCCCTTATACAGTTGTAACATCTCTTCATTCATACAAATTTTATCTCTATTCTCTCTCAAAAAAAAGAATTGCTTTATTTTCTTGTTTTCTCGAAGGAAAAAAATGAAAGTCCTTGCCTTGAAACCGCTATACAATCTCTACACTATTCTGTCAATACATTTGAATAGTTCGGAGTTGTTGAGCATTCTTGTATTGTAGTGTAGCGGTGGTGGATATTGTCATGTGGGGAGTCAGAATAGTGCATCCAGGATATTCTTGAGATCGAGGGAGACAGCTTCATAGGCCACATGGCTTCTCCTTCAAAGGCACATTACATAATTTGCATAGAGGCGGAAGTAGCGAAAAGCTGTACTTGTGCAGAGCAAGATACATTGCCGCAAACGAGCTCTCGCCTAAAAAGATGGATTTTTGCGTTTGGAAAAGGAGAGAGAAATGTGGGTGCAAATGATCGTTTGCCGGCACCGTAGCGTTAATTTCATCGTGTTAGTTATTGTGGAAGCCATATATCACCTTCCCAACTCAGGTAAATGCAGGAAGAAGGAAAAATGGAAAGCCAGAGAGAGAGAGAGAGAGAGAGAGAGAGAGAGAGAGCGAAAGTGCTCTCACTGCTCAATCACGTCCCTACTCGTAGATGTCTGATGAAAGTAAGAGGCTGGGTCCCTGATCCCCTTCGAATGGAATGACAGACCACTGGCTGCATGTTCTCTGTAGAAGAGCGCATGAACCCCATGTGAGCCCCCCCTCCTCCCTTCATAAGGCTACCTATAGCATGCTCCCTACTGCTTCTTCCTTCGCACCTTAGAGCTCCAACTGTCCTTCCTATACAGGTGAAAAGCGCCTTTCTCAGTCGTGTAGTATTGCTTTACACAACCATCTCTCCTAGCCACAAAGCAGGATATTCCTAATATACTCTCTCTCTCTCTCATTTTCTTCTGGCCATGGAAGTTCCGTTCCTGGACTGCGAGGGCGCGCAAGTCGACTTCCTCGGAATCGACGACCTGCTGGACTTCTCCAACGATGACATTGCGCAGCCCATTGAATCCTCCCTCACCATCGCCTCCTCAAACAGCATTGCTCCGTCGATCGATGCGTCCTATGCTTCTTCTCAGGATACACCTCCTGCGAACAAGGGCTCCTCATCGCAACATCCGCATTCTGTCTTCGACTCCGGAGAGCTCTGTGTACCGGTAAGGGTCACGAAGCCTTTGTTCCATGTGACTGACTCAGCATGTAAGGGCCCTTTGCAATGTAGTCGTTTTCCAGTGTTGATCATTTTGTGGTGATCTCCTGGTTCCTTCCGATTGACAGTGCGATGATCTTGCGGAGTTGGAATGGCTATCCAATTTTGTAGAGGAGTCCTTCTCCTCGGCTGATCATGCAACTGCTAGCTTCTGCGTGGGCATCCAGGAGAAGCCTGCTACAAAGGACTCTCACTCATATAGAAAGTTGTCAGCAAAGGATTGTCTGCAGCGCACTAGTCCTACCGTGCTGGAAAGCACTGCGCGGTCAAGGGACGTCCCGCGTGGCGCCACTCACAGCGCAGACATGTCGATACCGGGGCGCGCTCGCAGCAAGCGCAGCCGTGCTTCTGTTTGCTTTTGGAACACGCAGATCATCTCTGCAGATGCTTCAGAAAGCCTTCTCAACTGCTCTCCCACCGCGTCCACGATCACAGCTGACTCTGACGTGAATGACACGTACTACAATCAGGACGATGATGATAATTACGAGGAGGACGAAGATGAGGATGACGATGACGATGACTTCTTTGATGATCGTATGCTTTGCTACCAACAATATAAGCGGCCTTACAGCGGAGCCTCACCCTTGAAGAAGAAGAGGAAGAAATACAGCAAGTCCAGGAAGTTCACGGTGCAGGACGAGGGCCAGGAACCGCAGAAACTAGAGCCGAGAAAGTGTCTGCATTGCGGTTCAACGAAGACGCCGCAATGGAGGGCAGGGCCGATGGGACCGAAGACGCTGTGCAATGCATGCGGGGTAAGGTACAAGTCCGGCAGATTGTGCGCGGAGTATAGGCCAGCAGCAAGTCCAACCTTCATAGAAAACGTGCACTCAAACTCCCATCGGAAGGTGATGGAGATCAGAAGGCAGAGAGGAGAGCTAGCGCCACTTCTCTCGAGTATCCCAAGGACCAATAGCCAGGCACACTGCCATTTCCTCAGCGAAGACTAGAGATAGTAGTTAAGTAGGTGAGTAGAGAAAACTTAGCTGAAAGGAGAGATTTGGAAATTTCCTTCAAGTGACTACTTAGTAGGCAAGTATGGGTGGACATTTGAGGTCGAAAAAGAAGAGCATATTTTTGCGTATTTCACTTTACTACACTGAGAGAGAGAGAGAGAGAGTATATTGAAGCTAATGCATCTCAGTCTCTTAGTGTATGCACGTGAACAGAAAGGAAAACTAGCATCTCACTATCTTAATATATGCACGTGAATGAGAACTCATCTAGTTCAGTAGCTAGAGCAACGCTAGTCAAGATTAGGAATGTGTTTTTGAGGATTAGCATAATCACGATTCAAGCTTCAATCCGCAAGGGAAGAAGATGACCATTGTCATACATTACTATGCTCTGCCGATGAAGATAATTTTTCATCGAAATGGTGTCTTTTGTTTTGCCATATGGACGGAGGATAAGCCACACTATTAAGGCTTTCTCATACAACTATAGGTGATATCTGTAAGGTTGAAGATTTTAAGACAAATGAGAAGGGAAGGTCAGTGAAGAATATGAATATTCACGCTACAATTTCGTGTTCATTGTGTGTCTTTCAAGAATTTCAAGTAGATACACAAGAAGCACTCAAGGATGGAAGCAAAAATAAACTCTCGCTTCCTTTTCTGCTACAAAAGAGAATGGATAAAGGTGGCATAATACTACATAATAAGGCTCGATTTAGACTAGGGCTCCGGAACAATAGTGTTGCGTAACAAAACTTCTAAAGCTCTTACGGCTATGCTTCAAATCAAGTAGTGTTTCAAAATCGTACATGGCATACAAAAGCCTCTTGGGGGGTCAGAACAAAGAAGAGAAATTTGTTTCGTGACATGGAATTTTAACCTTGCTGGGGTGCCACTCTCTATGAGTAAAGAGCTATAGAATTTCACAACGTGGCATATTATTATTGGATCTTATTTCGAAACATATGGGGGCACCACTCAATGTGAATTGAGCCTAAGATATCCCATATGATATCCCATATGCAAAGAAGACTACATGAGAGAAACCCAAACAAAAAATAATCAGTGAGTTGGTAAAGATAAGTGTGCTATCACTCTCTACAAGTAAAATGTGTTAGTGAAGCCCAATGAAAATATATTTGGTGTATATCCACGTAGCGACTAGACATATATGTGTTGAGTTTCATATCTTGACAAGCCTCAAACTCCATCCCTTTCTCCAATATATCCACTTCAAGCGTTTTAGTAGGGATATCGAAAAATATTTTCCTATATCATTAACAAGACTAATATCACCTACCGAGATCTATTCATAAATCCACAAGAGGCATCTTTAACCATGTAATCTCTCGGTTTTCCATTGCAAGTCCAATACACACGACCTCTACACTTGATAAACCAATCGTAGATTGTTTCTTGTTTGTCCAAGTGATAGTAATATTTCCCAACGAAAACATAAAACCATTATTAGATCTTTTCTTTGACATGTTACTAGAACAACCTGCATTTATGTATCCAGTAACATGTGATTCCATAGGAGAACCATAATATAATTCATATTATCAAGTCACATAACACAATGTTCTTCTTAATGGATCTAAGTGAGGATTCCCAGGAACTTGCATAAATTGACTCTAAAGTCTCAAAGTGTAGTAGCTATGTATTTTTGAAATGGTTCAAGCTTCCCATTATCGTCTAAGAATGATCGCATTTTCCAATGCTTCACCTTGAATTGCATCTCATTCGAAAGTTGATGCAATGGCATGGACATAGACTTATAATTGGCCTATAATACTTTTAAAAATATTCACTTCATAATATTCTTTGCACAACCGCATGCTTCTCGATATCTATAGTTACGATGCACACAACTCTTTCATCTTTCATGTTTAGTTCTTGCATGGGAAGATTTTTAACAGTTCATACATTCTCTCTCTATCTCTCTCTCTCTCTCTCTCTATATATATATATATATATATATATATATATATATATATATATATATATATATATATATATATATATATATATACACACACACACACACATATATATATAGAGAGAGAGAGAGAGGGATATATATATATATATATATATATATATATATATATATATATATATATATATATATATATATATATATATATATATATATATATATATATATATATATATATATATGTATATGTATATATGTGGGTATATGTGTATGTATATGTGTATGTGTATGTGTAGGTGTATGTGTGTGTGCATGTGTATGTTGTTGATATATTTCAGTAGTGATGTGTTGTAATAAAGTAAGTCTAAGATCTAAGGGTCTGGCCGATTCAGACAGAATTGAAAATGGAAACTGTTTGGTCACTTATGTGTGTGGCCAAAGATCTTGAGACTAGACTTAAATATAAGTTCATGTTGTCACGAGGAAGGAGATAAGGAAGAGAGCTCAATGAAGTATCCCTAACATATATCGGCATGACCACTATACATGTCAGAGAAACAAAAAACTGGTACGTGTCATCCTAGATCATCACATGTTGAGCTTGATATCTCAACACTCCCCCTCAAGCTCAATGCCATATTCTGTAATCCAAGCATCTCCTGAAACTTCTTCAAATTCTTAGCTCCAAGTGCTTTGGTGAAAATATCAGCAACCTGCTCAGTTGTTCTCACATAAACAAGATCAATATCACCTACTAATACCTTCTCTCTGATGAAGTGATAATGTACCTCGATATGCTTTGTTCTAGCATGGAAAATAGGGTTCTGTGCTAACTGTATGCTGCTAAGATTATCACAATAGATAGTGATAGGCTTTTGCACTTCCACACCTAAATCGGCAAGTAAGATCTCCAGCCATGATGCCTCACATGCTTCCAGTGTAGCACCTCTATACTCAGCCTCTGTACTCGACAAAGCAAATGTGGGTTGCTTCTTGCTGCTCCATGTAACAACTGCACTCCCAAGTGAGAATAGAAAACCACTAGTTGATCTTCTATTTGGAATGCTACCAACCCAATCTGCATCGGTGTATCCATAAACCTGCAAATCTACACAAGCCTCATAAAACAATGCATAATCCAAAGTAGCACTTACATAACGTAGAGTGCGCCTTAGAGCATCCAAATGTGGCTTCTTGGGAACCTGCATAAACTAACTTTCAAGTCCAACAGTATAACTTAGATCAGGCCTTGTAATTGTGAGATATATAAGACTTCCCACAATTTTTCTGTACATAGTAGCATTTTCCAATGCTTCACCTGATGTAGTGTCCAACTTCAAATTCTAATCTAATGGCATAGAAATTGGCTTACAATCAGCCATACCATACTTTTGCAGCGTATTCAAGGCATATTGCCTTTGCAACATCCATATTCCTATTTTTGTATGTATAAACTCAATGCCCAAGAAGTAGTGCAACAAACTAAGATCTTCATTTCAAATTCCTGCATAAGAAGTTGCTTTACCTCTTTGATGCTTCCTTCATTATCACCACCTACAATCAGGTCATCAACATAAATAGCTACAATAGTGATGCCATCATCAACCTTCCTTGCATATAGTGAGTGATCTGCATCACACATAAAAAACCCAATACTGGTTAAGTAATCAGTGTTGATATATTTAGGTAGTGATGTGTGTGAACACTCTAGGACCGCCGGGGCACTTTTTTCCCTCTTTAGGAGGTTTTTTTCCCCCGGCTTGTATATACGCCTATTGCCCTAATGGGCTACTGATCTTTGTACATTCTCTAGTAATACATTCAGTCTTGTGTGTTGTGCTCCAAGCTTCTTCCTCTTCCTTGTGCTGTTCGCGTACTTCCGCAGACGTCTAACTCCAACAATTGGTATCAGAGCAGGTCGTTGATTCTTCTAGGGCGCCGTCGACACTCCTCCGTTTGCAGTCTCAGATTCGCACAAAATTTGGTGAGCATACTCAGGGTGTTTTTGAGATCAAAACAGCTTCGCTATGTGGTGCCGAAATCGTGATCTGAGCTCGTTTCGGCCTCCGAACGCACTATCGCAGTGCTTGTGCAGGCTATTTCGTCCTTTTGTGCCAAAGGTATATACCAGTTTCTGTTCGCCAGTTTAAGCGTCTCGAAGTCTGCTACAGGTCTAGCAGAACTCGTCTGGGCAATTCTGTTCAACTTTTTGAGATACAGTCAATTTTCTGCATCAAGGTATTTTAGTCACCGGCCATGGCTAAAAGCAGTGATGTATTCCGTATGTTGGCTGTTGAGGATAAGTTGGATGGTACCAACTACCCATTATGGGCTTATATGATGCGACATGTACTGGTTGCAAAAGGATTGTGGAACATTGTGCAGGGTGTTGAAAGACGTCCTATTACACCTGTAACGACAGGTACTGCAAATACAGGTGTTGGAGCTGATGAAGATGGTGTCGAAGATGATATTCCGCAAATTCCTGTTCGTGCTGCTGTTTTTGTTGCACCTACTGCAGAGCAGATTCGTTGGGATGGCAGAGATGCCCAGGCACATGCATTGATAGCTTTGTCTGTCAAACGTGCCATTATTCCTCACATTTGCTCTTGCAGAACAGCAAAGGATGCTTGGGATACACTTACCACTTTGTACCAGGCTAGGAATGAGGCTCCTGTTGCTTACCTCCGAAAACAGTTGGAGAGTGAGCACATGAATGAAGGTGATTCGATGGACAATTTTCTTACAAAGATCAAAGACCTGAAGGAACAATTGATTTCTGCTGATGAGGTTATACCAGATAGCTCACTTGTGCAGACCGTTCTGAATGGCCTTCCTGATTCATATCAGAGTTTTGCCTCTACTCTTTGATTGATGATGAAAGGCAATCCGAATGCCTTGTCATTTGAGGAATTAGTCTCTGTTCTATTGCAGGAAGATCAGTCCAGGCAGAACAGGTCCATTATGCGTGTTGCAGATCAAGCTTTCCTGGCTAGTCAGAAGGGCAAAGGAAAATGGAGCTCCTCTACTAGTAAGCAGAAATCTGCAAATGCTGCACAATCGAAGAACCAGGATAAAGATGAGAAGAAATCAGAAAAGCAGAAATTGTTCTGCAAGTACTGTAAAGGAAATGATCATATTATAAAGAACTGTCCAAAACTGGCTGCTAAAGAGGCAAAGAAGAAAGAGGCTGGAATGGTTGTTGCAGAGGCCTCTACACAAAAAACAGAGTCTGCAAATCTTGTGCAGGAAGAAGAATGGGCGTTTACTACTGTTTGCAGTTTTGACCCATCTTCTCATGATCAGTGCATGTCTCCAGTAGACTCAGATGTTTGGTACTTTGACAGTGGGGCAACCAAACATATTACCTCGCAGCGCAGTTTCTTCTCTTCACTCGAGCCTGCCCCTACAGGGAATACTGTCACATGTGCCAATAACTCCTCTTATCCTGTTATGGGAGTTGGTAAGATCATTCTGACTACTGCTGATGGTAGTTCTTTCACTTTGTCAGATGCTTTATTTGTGCCAGGGATCAAAAAGAACCTGTTATCAGTTTGTGCATTAGCCAAGATTGGCTTGGTTGTGAAATTCGTTGATGACAGGTGTACAGTCCATGATCTCTCAAATGGCGATGTGATTATTGCTTCTGGCATTTTATGTCGTGGGCTGTATAAGCTCATAGACTATGAAAAATCTGTGAATGATTCGGCATGTGCAGTTCATGATTCTCAGGCTATGTCAGATGCAAAGCTTTGGCATGCACGCTTTGGTCATCTGAATTTTGCTAGTTTGTTACGCCTGCAGAAATCTGAAATGGTGTCCTCTTTGCCCAAACTTGAGGCACCTGGAAAACATGTTTGTGAAGGCTGTATTTTGGGAAAAATGAAGCGTTCTTTCTTTCCAAAAGATGGTTCAGTTCGGGCTATGCAGAAATTACAGCTTGTACATAGTGATGTCTGTGGTCCTATGTAGACACCCTCTTTTGGAAATTACCTTTACTTCGTGACTTTCATTGATGATTTTTCCAGGCATGCAGGGGTATATCCACTCAAAGCAAAGTCCGAAGTGTTCATGTGCTTCAAACAGTTTTTGGTTTTGGCTGAAAATCTGTCAACATGTAAAATGGGCACCCTCCGTTCTGATCGAGGGGGGGAATATATGTCTTCAGATTTTAATGCATTTCTGGCTGAACGTGGGATAAAACACCAGTGTACAGTGCCGTATACACCTCAACAGAATGGAGTTGCTGAACGAAAGAACAGGTCACTCATGGAGATGGCGAGGTGCATGGTCAAAAGTCAGGCTTTACCACATAGTTTCTGGCTTGAGGCTGTCATGTGTGCAGCATATGTACTGAACAGGTGTCCCACGAAAGCGTTGCAGTCTATCACTCCATATGAGGCTTGGCATGACCGCAAGCCATCTGTTGCTCATCTGCGTGTTTTTGGTTGTTTGGCATATGCATTAGTGCCTGAACAACATCGCAGAAAATTGGATGATAAGGCAGTAAAATGTATTTTTGTTGGGTACAGTTCTGAAAGTAAAGGCTATCGTCTGTATCATCCACAGACTAAACGCATTCTGGTTAGCCGTGATGTTGTCTTTGTGGAAGATGCTATTCAGCCATTGCTTTCATGTACTAAGGAGACATCTGTTAGCTCCAAAGACATGTATGATACTTTGATGCCTCTTTTTACAGGTGGACAGGCTAGCGCTGGTCCTAATGAGGCAACTTCTCAGCCTTTGCAGGTTTCATATGATGATGCAGATCATGCCATTTCTGATGCAGATTTACATGATGCACTTGTTGATGAGAGAGCTGATATTGAACAGGCAAAAACTATGCCAAAATGGCTGGTGCAGACTTTGCATGACAGCAAATTAGATGCACCTTTGTCATATCGTACTCGTTCAGGCTCTCATAGTACCTCCTTTGCATCAGATTGCTATGCTATGGCTGCATCTAGTCTCTGTGATGAGAATGAGCCTGTTTCTTTTGATGAAGCACAAAATTCAGAAAATTGGATGGCTGCTATGCAATCTGAATATGATGCTATAATGAAAAATGGTACATGGTCTTTATGTGACTTGCCTCCTGGCAAGAAGGCCATTGGCACTAAGTGGGTATACAAGCTGAAGCGTAAACCTGATGGTACAGTTGACAGGTATAAGGTTAGGCTTGTTGCAAAGGGTTATGCGCAGGAAAGAGGCATTGATTTTGATGAGACCTTTGCACCTACATGCCGTATGACTACTGTTCGGAGCATTTGTGCACTTGCAGCCCATCATGGTTGGAATGTACATCAGTTGGACATTAAAACAGCATTTCTGAATGGTGACTTGCATGAAGAAGTGTATGTTTTTCAGCCCCGTGGCTTTGTGCATAAAGGGCATGAAAACCAGGTGTGCAGGTTAAAGAAGGCGTTATATGGTTTAAAGCAAGCACCACGTGCTTGGTATGAGAAAATACATGCCTATCTGATTGCACATGGTTTTGAGAACAGTCCAACTGAAAGCACCTTATATGTTAAGCGTGCTAATGATGTGCTTTTGATCATTGTTGTCTATGTAGACGACATGCTGCTCATTGGTCCTCTTGAGAAGCATATTGCTGATTTCAAGGCTGATTTGCATGCCTCATTTGAGATGTCTGATTTGGGGCATTTGCATCACTATTTGGGCATTCAGTTTATGCAAGTTGATGGTGGAATGGCTTTGTGTCAGACGAAATATATTGACACATTATTGCAGCGTTTTGGCCTTGAAGACTGTAAGCCTATTGCCACTCCTATGGAGAGAGGTTTACGATTGAGTCTTCATGATGCTGGAGATGCATTTGATGCTGTTCTCTATCAGCAGGCTGTTGGATGCTTGATTTACTTATGCATTACTCGGCCAGATATTCAGTTTGCTGTCTCACAGATGAGCAGGTTTATGCATTGCCCAGGAGTCACGCATTGGAAAGCGGTTAAGCGCATCTTTCGCTACTTGAGTGGTACTCGGCTACTTGGGTTGTTTTATCCCAAGGGGGGATCACTACCGCCAGATTTGCATGCTTTTTCTGACTCAGATTGGGCTGGTTGCTATGACACTCGTGTGTCCACCAGTGGTTTTTGCTTCATGCTTGGTAGCTCATGTATATCTTGGTTGAGCAAGAAGCAGCCTATTGTGGCCACTTCCAGTTGTGAGGCTGAGTATAGGGCAGCTTTCACAGCGACTGTTGAGTGTGTGTGGCTCAGACGCCTTATGGCTGATTTGGGTGTTGGCCAGTCTTCTGCCACCACCATCTTCACTGACAGTCAGAGCGCATTGGCAGTTGCGAGGAACCCTGTGTTCCATGCTCGCACTAAGCTCATTGAGGTGCATTATCACTATGTCAGGGAGAGGTTCTCTGCTGGGGAGATCAGCTTGGGATATGTGCCCACGCAGGAGAACATTGCAGACCTTTTCACGAAGGCTCTGCCTAGGGAGAAGTTTGAAGCTTTCCGCAAAGCTTTGGGCTTACTTCCTTTTGTGGAGTGATTTCCACATAGCTCGGCACTTCCTTATACATGAGTGCCAGCTCCTTGTTCACCGCATCACTCCCAGGGGGGTTTTGTTGATATATTTAGGTAGTGATGTGTGTGAACACTCTAGGACCGCCGGGGCACTTTTTTCCCTCTTTAGGAGGTTTTTTTCCCCCGGCTTGTATATACGCCTATTGCCCTAATGGGCTACTGATCTTTGTACATTCTCTAGTAATACATTCAGTCTTGTGTGTTGTGCTCCAAGCTTCTTCCTCTTCCTTGTGCTGTTCGCGTACTTCCGCAGACGTCTAACTCCAACAATCAGCAATCCTTGCATGCCATGCACGAGGGGCTTACTTCAGCCCATACAAAGCCTTTTGCAACCTGCAAACATATTCTGGATGCTTTGAATCTTCATATCCTTGTGGCTGGTCCATATATATTGTTGATATATTTAGGTAGTGATGTGTGTGAACACACTAGGACCGTCGGGGTACTTTTTTCCCTCTTTAGGAGGTTTTTTTCCCCCGGCTTCTATATACGCCTATTGCCCTAATGGGCTACTTATCTTTGTACATTCTCTAGTAATACATTTAGTATTGTGAGTTTGTGCTTCAAGCTTCTTCTTCTTCCTTGTGCTGTTCGCGTGCTTCCGCAGACATCTATCTCCAACAATTGGTATCAGAGCAGGTCGTCGCTTCATCTAGGGTGCCGTCGACACTCCTCCGTTTGCAGTCTCAGATTCGCACGAAATTTGGTGAGCATACTCAGGGTTTGAGCTTGTTTCGGCCTCCGAACGCACTATCTTAATATATGCACGTGAACGAGAACTCATGTAGTTCAGTAGATAGAGCAACGTTAGTCAAGATTAGGAATGTGTTTTTGCGGATTAGCATAATCACGATTCAAGCCTCAATCCGCAAGGGAAGAAGATGGCCATTGTCATACATTACTATGCTCTACCGATGAAGAGAATTTTTCATGAAAATGGTGTCTTTTGTTTTGCCATATGGACGGAGGATAAGCAACATTATTAAGGCTTTCTCATACAACTATAGGTGATATTTGTAAGGTTAAAGATTATAAGGAGTGCGACAAATGAGAAATGAAGGTCAGTGAAGAACATGAATATTCACGCTACAATTTCGTGTTCATTGTGTGTGTGTGTGTTTCAAGAATTTCAAGTAGATAATATAAGAAGGAGATAGAGCTTTTAATAAGGATACACCGAGATACACAAGAAGCACTCAAGGCACCTTTGCTTCTTTAAAAGTTGTTGGTTCCTGCTCCTCAAGAAGGCGGAGGGCTCACGACTGACGGGCTCACGACTGACGAGAAGGGCGACTGACACGATGGGCGACTGACGGGCTCCCGACTGACGGGTTCACGACTGACGAGAAGGGCTCGACCGACGCCTCCGCGGCGACTGACTACTGACGGGTGCGCCTGGCGACTGACGGGCTCCCCGCGACTGATGGTTTTGACAACCACGACTGACGGTTTCAAGATAGTGCACGACTGATGGTTTTCAACCCATGAATGTCCGCGACTGACGGTTTTCTCCTCCAATACCGGCGATTGATGGCTGGGCGACTGACACGATGGGCGACTGAAAGATAGAGCAAAGACGGGCGACTGACAGGCTTGAAAGATAGCGCGCTGGCGACTGACACGATGGGCGACTGACGGGCTCCCGACTGACGGGTTCACGACTGAAGAGAAGGGCGACTGACAGACTCCCGACTGACGGGCTCACGACTGACGAGAAGGGCGACTGACACGATGGGCAACTGACGGGCTCCCGACTGACGGGTTCACGACTGACGAGAAGGGCTCGACCGACGCCTCCGCGGCGACTGACTACTGACGGGTGCGCCTGGCGACTGACGGGCTCCCCGCGACTGATGGTTTTGACAACCACGACTGACGGTTTCAAGATGGTGCACGACTGATGGTTTTCAACCCATGAATGTCCGCGACTGACGGTTTTCTCCTTCAATACCGGCGATTGATGGCTGGTGATGGTTTTTGAAGCAGTGACCGTTGTTTACTTTCCCATCGCGATGTATCCTCAAAGCTCTATTAAAAGTGCACATTGATGAGTACATTTTGAACATTGTCACGAAGGCATACAGTTGGGTGCATCAACTCCAATTGTCGATTCCCAAATAGCGATGGACATAAGGTGCTCCTAGCGGGTTCAAAATGGGGCGCCCCCACCCTTAAAACCACGTGAGGGCCTTTTTAGCGGTTTCAAGATAGTGCAAACCTGATGATCAGGTAGTCCTACGAAAAAGAGAGAAAAGAAAAAAGGGAGAAAAAAAAAAAAAAAAAAGGGGGAAAAAGAAAAAAAAAAAGAAGAGAAAAAGAAAAAAGAAGAAAAAAGAAAAAAGAAAAAAAAAAGAGAAAAGACTCGAAAAAGTAGAAAAAAAAAGAAGAGATCTTCCTTTTATTGTGGGATTTTTGGGCTTTTCAAAGTGGTGCAGGTTCCTTTTGGCCATGGATGTGGCTGCTGCCTCTCTCGTGAAAAGTAATCGGGCCCCTCCCCCTAGGGAGACCGATTTCCTGGCCGCTTTGCTGGAGGGGGGGTCGTGTGCCGCCCCTGAGGCATCCGAAAGTGTTGTATCCCCCGTCGTGTCCCTCAGCAGACCCGCAGTTCTGTCTGCTCAGGAGGAGCTCAAGAAAGTTTGCCTAGTCGGTCAAGTATTTGGCCCTAGGCCCCCGCTCGAAATTGTGCGACAATGGCTTCGAAAAGAGTGGTTCCCTCGAGGACTAATTGTCAGCAAATGCCAGTTCTTACCAGCAAACCACATGCTACTAGTCTTTGAGAATGAAGAGATGGCGTTCCAAGCCCTAAGCGTTGGCACCTGGCAGTTTGGTCGGGCGACCCTGTGCCTATTCAGATGGTCCCCGGACTTTACTCCTGACAAATCGAAATCACTACGGTACCCGCTGTGGGTTGAGCTCCCTAACCTCCCTTACTTCTTGTACAACTTCGTGTGGGACATTGTCTCTCCCATCGGCAAGCCGTTGGCTTCACGCGAAGACATTGGTGGTCTCATCTATGAAGGCGCAAGACACTCGTTCAATGCTAGGTGGCACCCACAAATCTGCGTCGAGGCCGACCTTTCTTTGCCGCTTCCATCTATGATCAAAGTGGACATGGGCGAAGGTGATGTTTGGGAGCAGGTTATCACCTACAAAAACCTCCCCAACGCGTGCTTTCGTTGTGGCCAACAAGGCCATAGGATTAAAGACTGCCCTATCAGGCAAAAAAGCAAGCGTTCGCAAGAAGCCTCCAAATCTGCTCAAGACAACAACGGCGATTTGACCCACTCGACCAAGGAAGGGGAAGGAAAGGGCTACCTCATTCCTCAAGCTGATGCCGATGGCTTTACTGAAGTTAGAAGAAGAAGGAAAAGAAGTCCGAGGGCCAACGGTGAGAGAAACAACCTGCCACTTACCCCCAACAGCAATTTGTACTGCAATCTAGGAAAGGAGATCAACGAGCTTGACTATCCAAGCGGGAAGCCACTCGAGGTAGATACCTACGACAATGCCCTAGAGATCCCTGACAACAAAGAAACCCCCCAGGAGGGCTATACCACAAGCAAAGAAGATGGATTCACCACTAGTAATGAAGACAACATGGATAGTGAAAGTTCCATCATTGGATCGACGATCTCGGAAACGGTGCCGAGCACGGGGCCCTACTCTCCCCAGCAAGGTGCTTCCCGCAAAGGAAAACAGCCTATGGAGCTACCCTGGAAAAGCCCCTACAAGAACCGATTTCTAAGTCGGGAACAGATCCCAGCGAAAAAGAAAGATGAAGCCAAGAGAAGAAAGGACAAGGCTCCCTCCCGCAAAGAGGGATCAATACAAAAATGATCGTCATCTCGCTTAATGCTAGGGGGCTAACCGACCCCTCAAGAGCGGCCATCATTGGTCAATGGCTCCGTGACACCAGCTTAAAACCAGACATTATATGCATTCAAGAGATTAAAATTGACGGAGAAGACCTTCTGAAACGGCTCAGACAGGTTTCCTCGGCCCATGTGTGGATCCCAACAAAGCACCAGCGGGGGTCCGGTGGAACGGCCATCGGTGTTAAACAACCCTGGCTTGAAAAGCTCGAGAACTCCATTGAAGATGTAAATCACCGCTGGATAGCGGTATCTTTTGGTGCTCCCCTCTGCGCTACTATGGTTTCTTTATACGCCCCTAACGGGGATTGGGAGAGGCTGAACACTTGGACTTCTCTTGACTCGCTTCCTCACAACGTGATTATATGTGGAGACTTCAACATGGTGGAGGACCCTATGGACAGATGGATGGGCAAGGGCAGGGTCATTGACAGTCGGGAGAAAGAAACGTGGGACATGACCAAACTCCACCTGGATCTGGTCGAATTCAAAGACTCGAATGGCTTTTCCTGGTCGAATCTCCAGGCGGGCGAGGATCTGAGGAAAGCTAGACTTGATAGATGCTACATCTCTCAGAGCCTTACTCATCAGTGGGGCCACCCTTCAATCACGCAACGTACTGACCTCACCATCTCCGATCACTACCCGATCGTTATCACCTTTCAACCCTCCAACAAGACCCACAAGGCTCCGTGGTTCCATGCCAACGCTTCCACCTTCTCTCTCCCCTCAGTCCATCAAGAGATTGCCGATGTGTGGAAGGTGGCGTTCGCCTCTGGCTTGGCCCCAGCCAAGTGCTGGAGAAGTGCGGTCGACAAGTCTCGCAAGATCATGATCAGAACTAAGAAGATGCTCGAGACAGTGCGGCGGGATCGTAGGGAAGCGCTTTACCACAGACTCTGGCGACTCGAGGAGGAAGTGAACAAAGGAAAACACCAAGCCCAGAAAGGTCTCCGAAGAATCAGAGCGGCGTTGAGATACGAGGAAGAAATACAAAGGAAAAACTTGCAAATATTCTTCAAGGAGTGGTGGGCTGGAAAAGCCGACAAACCCACCAAAGAGATGTGCAGTATCCTTAAAAGGAAACACAACAGAGAAACGATCCCCCTACTGCTAGACCCACATGGCAATGTAAGCAACTCGGAAGAAGATAATTTTGGCATCATCGAAGGGCACTTCACGAGCCTCCTGGGAACCTCGAACCCCCTCTCCCACCATAGAAGGGACTGCATGGCTGCCATTTCTAGGGTTTCCCCCCGGAGAATTCCACCCAACCTCCACTCCCTGCTCCATGCCCCGATCTCTGAATCAGAAATCATTGAGGTCATTGATGCCCTCCCTCTCGGCAAAAGCCCGGGGCCCGACGGACTCACTAACGAGTTCTTTAAATCCTTCAAGCTGGTGGTCGCCACCCCTCTTCGGATGGTTTGGCAAGAAGCGCTAAAATTTGGTGCTCTTCCTTCTTGTATAAATAATGGAATTATCAAGCTGATTCACAAGAAGGGGGAAAAAAACAGAATCGAGAACTGGCGGCCAATTACGATGCTCCAAACAGGGTACAAGATTGTCGCCAAAGTCATTGCCAACAGACTTGCGTGCCACCTGAGATCTTGGCTTAGCGAGGACCAAAAAGGTTTCATCAAAGGCAGGTCCATCCTGGAAACCATTATGGATATTTGGGAAGGTATTCAATTTGCAAATGAGTCTAATCAAGATGTGGTCTTCCTCAAGATCGACTTTGACAAAGCCTACGATAGGCTAGAATGGGACTATATTCTGCAGTCGCTCCAAGACCTCGAATGTAGTCAGAAATTCACCAAAATGATCGCGACCCTTCTCGGCAACGCAACGACCCAAATTAACGTTAACGGCAAACTGTCGAAGGCGATCCATCTTAAAAGATCTATTAGACAAGGGTGCCCTCTTGCCCCCCTTCTCTTTGCCATCGCCACTGAGGGGCTGAGCAGACTTGTGGCTCATCATGTGGAGGCTGGCAATATCAAAGGCCTCCAACTACCGCACGACCACAATCAAATCATCATGAGACTGTTTGCCGACGACATGAATGCGTTCGTTCACAATGATAATACCAGCCTGGAGACTTTCTGGAGGTGCCTTGATACCTTTTGTGAGGCCTCTGGATCCAAGATCAACCACAATAAGACCGCCTTTAGGGCCATCGTGGGACACCAACCTGGCCTTCTCATTGTTCATGGCTGTCAAATCATTCCGCAGGGCCAAATCTTTCGGCTTCTTGGAATCCCCTTGGGATTTGGCGTCTCTATGGAGCAGCGATGGAACTGGGTGCTGGCCAAACTTGAAAACAAGCTCAACTACTGGAGAGGCATGCAAATCAATCTCGTTGGACGGGCGATGGTTATCAACACGTTCCTCCTCTCGTCTACCATCTATTTCCTTTCTTGCTGGAGACCGAATGAACAAGGCCTGTCCAAACTGAATAGCATCTGCAGAAACTTTCTTTGGACGGGTGATCATAACAGAAGGGGGGTGCCTAAAATCAAATGGGCCATCTGCACCAGCCCTAGAGATAGCGGGGGGCTTGGCATCCTGGACATTGGGTGTATGGCTAACAAACTAGCAGCCAAATGGATGATTAAAGCTTGGTGCAATAGGGAGGCCTCATGGGCCAAGCTGATCTTCAGAAACAAAAATGAGTTGGCCCTCACGGGGTCCCCGAACTGGAAGAACCTTGACATCATGACCCTGCTATTCTCCCCGATACCTGTCTTCCCGAAAGGCTCCAGTCTCGTATGCTCTCTTTGGAAGGGCTGGAATAAAGTCAAAAGCTTCACAAGAATTAGTGAAGACTGGAAGTGGGCGGCCGGAATCAGACAAAACGACTCTATCTGGTTTCCGATACATGGCATCCGGAGTGTGGAGTCGTGGAACACTCAAAATGCCAAGAAGTTATGGAACAAAGGATTCAAAAAATGGAAACACCTCTGGAAACATGACACCAACAGTTGGATCAACTTCGAGGATATCGACCCTCGCATAAACATCTCCTACGAAGAATGGAACACCTTGCAAAGCAGATGCCTCGCTTGGGAGCGCCACAAAACTCGCCTTCTCATGGGACATGATGCTCCGAACGCGCGTGGTCTCAAATGGCACAATGGAAATAGCCTACTCAAAATCCCGAACATCAAAGAAACGACTGACCTCCAGATCAGCCTCAACAAGAAGTGGTGCCTGTCTTGGACGCGGCTTCGGTGGGACATGAAATTCATGGGTATCTGGCACCCACTTATAGAGATTAAGAAGTCTGTCCTCTTATGGCAAATTCTTCATCGAGGAATTTGGACTAACCAAAAGGCTAGCAAAATTTGTGGGATCCCTCCGTGGTGCAAACGCTGCCACCGTGCAATCGAAGATGTCCCACACATCTTCCTTACTTGCCCCAACTCCTACAGAATCTGGCAGACGGTTGGACTGAAAATCAGAGTTCAGAATCAGCTTAGCTGGAAACAAGTCCTTTTGGGAGAAGCGATTGGATGCTCTGCGGCTCTCTGGAACGCAATCAGAGGGGAAGTCCTGTGGAAAATTTGGCGGGAGCGGTGTGCTCTCAACTTCGGCGACCCTCCCAAGGAGTGGACGATTGAGAAATCTCTTTTCCTCCTTGGCAAGAGGATTGTCAACAGTAAGAAATCCCCCCCCTTCAGGCACCATCAAGTCCTCCTTTTGATCAACAACAAGCTCAAACCCAAGTGGGTCCCGCATGAGGGCGACGAGAGGGTGATCAACCTTCTTTGTAATGCAACCTAGGAATCAACCAAGCCTCCCCTGCTTTGTGGGATTTGGGGGGTCCCGTGGGCACTAGTCCCCTTCTTTTGTACCCTTGTTTCTTAATTTAATTCAAGTCCGGGAGAGTAGGCTATTGCCGAACTTCCTTTATATTAAGAAGCACTCAAGGCTTAAGGGAGGTGGAGTCTTGGAACCTCCATACGGCTAAGCGACTTTGGAACAAGGGGTTCCCAATCAGCGGCTTAAGGGAGGTGGAGTCTTGGAACCTCCATACGGCTAAGCGACTTTGGAACAAGGGGTACAAACAGTGGAAACAACTCTAGAAATAAGAGACCAGCGAGTGGACTAGGTTTGAAGACTTAGACCCAAGACATAGAATTTCTCTTGAAGAATGGATTCTTCTTCAAAATAGGTGTTCAGCGTGGGACCACTCAACTACCCACCTTCTTTGCGGACAGGATCTTCCTTGCCTAGAGGGCCTCAAATGGAGCAATGGGAAGAAACTATCCGGAATTCCCAACTTCAAAGAAAACTTAGATGTTCATCACACTCTTAACAAGGTGTGGTGTCTTTCTTGGACCAAACTTCGATGGGAACTTAAGCTCATGTCGATTTGGCACCCCCTTATTGAGATCAAGAAATCCATTCTCATGTGGCAAATCTTGCATAAAGGTATCTGGTACAATGCAAGGGCCAACAAAATCTATGGTGTGCCTCCATGGTGCAAGCGGTGCTATCGATGCATCGAAGACCTTGTTCACCTCTTCTTCGATTGCCCTAAGTCCGTGTTATCTGGCATCACGTGACATGGATTCTGCGTCTCTCGAACCAAATCAAGTGGCAACAGGTGCTGTTGGGTGAGGCGGTTGGCTGCTCTTCTAGGCTTTGGGATGCCATCAGAGGTGAGACTCTTTGGAAAATTTGGAGGGAGCGATGTGCTGTCAACTTTGGCCAAACCCCAAAGGAATGGTCGATTGAGAAATCCTTGTTTCTTCTAGGTAAAAGAATCTCCGGAGACAAGAGATCTTCTCCATTTAGACACCACTATATTTATCTCCTCGTAGATAACAAGCTGAAACCCAAATGGGTCCCCCATGAAGGAGATGATAATTTTGTACGCCTCATTTGTAACGCCCTCTAGCTTACCGAACTCGTCCCCTGCTTTGTGGGATTTGGGGGGTCCCATGGGCACTAGTCCCATTCACCTGTAACTTTTCTTCATTATTTTAATTAAAGTCCAGGAGATTAGGCCATGGCCGAACTTCCTTTTATAAAAAAAAAGAAGCACTCAAGGATGGAAACAAAGATAAACTCCCGCTTCTTTCTCTACTACAAAAGAGAATGGATAAAAGTGGCAGAATACTACATAAATAGGCTCGATTTAGACTAGGGCTCCGGAACAACAGTGTTGCGTGACGGTGTTCCAAGTGGAATAACAATACTTCTGAAGCTCTTCTGCCTATGCATTCACACATGGTGTCAGAACTTCAAATAAAATAGTGTTTCAAAATCTTACATGGCAAACAAAAGCCTCTTGGGGCAAGAGGGGGTTCAGAACAAAGAAGATAAATTTGTTCCATGACATGGAATTTTAACCTTGCTAGGGTGCCACTCTATGTGAGCAAGAGAGTTTCACAATATGGCATATTATTATTGGATCTTATTTTAAAACATATGGGGGCATCACTCAGTGTGAATTGAGCCTAAGATATCCCATATGCAAAGAAGACTACATGAGAGAAACCCAAACAAAAAATAATCAGTGAGTTGGTAAAGATAAGTGTGATATCACTCTCTACAACTAAAATACGTTAGTGAAGCCCAATGAAAATATATTTGGTGTATATCCACGTAGCGACTAGACATATATGTGTTGAGTTTTATATCTTGACAAGTCTCAAACTTCATCCCTTTTTCCAATATATCCACTTCACGCGTTTTAGTAGGGATATCGAAAAATATTTTCCTATATCCCATTAACAAGACTAAAATCACCTACCGAGATCTATTCATAAATCCACAAGAAGCATTTTTAACCATGTAATCTCTCGTTTTTCCATTGCAAGTCCATTACACACGACCTCTACACTTGATAAACCAATAGTAGATTGTTTCTTGTTTCTCCAAGAGAGTAATATTTCCCGACGAAAACATAAAACCATTATTATATCTTTTCTTTGACATGTTACTAGTACAACCTGCATTTATGTATCCAGTAACATGTGATTCCATAGGAGAACCATAATATAATTCATATTATCAAGTCACATAACACAATGTTCTTCTTAATGGATCTAAGTGAGGATTCCCAGGAACTTGGATAAATTGACTCTAAAGTCCCAAAGTGTAGTAGCCATGTATTTTTGAAATGGTTCAAGCTTCCCATTATCTTCTAAGAATGATCGCATTTTCCAATGCTTCACCTTGAATTGCATCTCATTCGAAATTTGATGCAATGGCATGGACATGGGCTTATAATTGGCCATATAATACTTTTAAAAATATTCACTTCATAATATTCTTTGGACAACCGCGTGCTTCTCGATATCTATTGTTACGATGCACACAACTCTTTCATCTTTCATGTTTAGTTCTTGAATGCGAAGATTTTTAACAGTTCATACATTCTCTCTCTCTCTCTCTCTCTCTCTCTCTCTCTCTATATATATATATATATATATATATATATATATATATATATATATATATATATATATAGAGAGAGAGAGAGAGAGAGAGAGAGAGAGAGAGAGAGAGAGGGAGAGAGATATGTATGTATATATATATATATATATATATATATATATATATATATATATATATATATATATATATATATATATATATATATATATATATATATATATATATATATATATATATATATGTATATATATGTATATATATATATGTGTGTGTGTGTAGGTATATGTGTATGTGTATGTGTAGGTGTATGTGTGTGTGTGCATGTGTATGTGTATGTTGTTGATATATTTCAGTAGTGATATGTTGTAATAAAGTAAGTGTAAGATCTAAGGGTCTGGTCGATTCAGACATATCTGAAAACGGAGACCATTTGGTCACTTATGTGTATGGCCAAAGATCTTGAGACTAGACTTAAGTATAAGTTCATGTGATCTCTTAAATAAGTAATTCACTTAGCATAGTGGTTAAGTCTTATGGTTGTGAAGGACGAGGTCTTGGGTTCAACCCCCATGAGGAGCATGGGGAGAGAGTTTTGCCCAAGGAACTCTAGAGCCTTCTAACTCAAGTTAAGGTGAGTTAACTTGAGTCTAGCGGACTTAACTTGAGAGGCAAGTACACCAGCCACTAGTGGACTCTAGTAGAAGGTATTAAACTAGTGGTCGAGATCACTACAACCACTAGTAGACTCTAATGGAAGATATGAAAGGAGTGGAGGAGATTGCATATGCACTTATGGACTCTAGTTACATTTGTGGTCCTTGTTGATTCGAGCAGCTATATATGCAGGCATAAGGTTGGGAGGAGAGTCATCTCTCTAGCACGTGGTGGTTGTAAAAATTCAAGTACTTGGAATTCTAAGTGGTTTTCATTTTAAAACCCGAGCAAAGAAGAATCGATGTTCTATCAAGAGGTTTTCAAGTTCCTAAATGAAAGCACAAGATCATGAATCGATCGTGTGAAGGAATCAAAACCTAGAATATCAAGTTAGAGGTAATGCCTAAAACTTCAAAATTCTTGAAGTAAGAAGGTACTCTATCAAGAAAGATTTAGACTTTAGGATAAGTATCACTCACCCATCAGTGTGAATATAAAATAGGGTGGTATGGGACACCAGATTTTCTACTCAAATTGATGTAGGAACACTACAACATATCGAGGGTATATCGAGGCTGTTACCGAGGAAAATGAACGGGCACAATTTCTTCGCAACATTGGTGTCACAGTCGGTATGCGCGTCAAAAACATAACTCCGGTATAAGCACCGGTATAGGCATCGGTATAGGCATTGGTATGGGCATCAGTATAAGCATCGGTATTACCGATGCTTATACAGAAGCCCATATCGATGACTCTGCTGGGTGTACCGATGCCCATACTGACGACTCTGCTTGGTGTACTGATGCTTATACTGACGACCATATCTACAGATTCTTTTTTGCGCAGAGGGTGTTGTCTTTTGCTATAGCATGATGTTGTTTAGCAAAAGAAAATACACTCTACCCAACTCTAAACCGAGTACATGTGATATGTACTCTAATGGCAACCAAAACATGATTTTATATGAGCAAAAATGAACCATAAATCATGTACAAAAAGTTGTATATTCCATAAATGAAGGATGTACAAGAGTGTGGCAAAGCACTTCCATATAGGAACCGAATACAAAATGTGACAAAGCACTTCCATATAGGAATCGAATACAAAATTATGATAAATCATTGCCACATAGGAGTGTAATACAAAATTGTGGCAAAGCAATACCATACATATACGCAAGGGGATCAAAACATTTACACCTACAATCCTGCAACAAAGCATATGTGTAAAATGAGAAAAATGGACATGACATTTATAAACAACAACTAAAAATACGAAACCAAGCTATAAGTTTACCTAATCATAGATTCTCCCATAAAATGATTGCACTGCATCCCTCTAAGTCCTGCAACAATGCAGCCAATCCATGACGATATCCATAAACTTCTTCGGTTTTGTCGGAGGACGACCCACTGCCAACTCCTATAATAAACATGCAAAATGTTAGATGAACATACATGATGTGCTTAACATAAAAAAATTCAATAATTAAAATGATACTTACAAATTGGTAGTGCATACCATCGTATCCGCCGCTACCTAAATGCGACGTTCCAACCGTATCTAAACGTGTGTCCATTGCATCTCGCTGTTGACGATATCGATAAGGAGTATGTTGCTGCTCCTCCGGAATCGATTCCCACTCTTCAACATCTAACCATATAGGCTTTGGTAAGCCTACTCTAAAAGCATCGCAAGCTTCGCACCGCCGATGAGACATCACCTCACGTGCCGTATGCTGAATCCATTCTGAACTCACAATAGGATACCCAGGTGCTGGCCGGTACTCTTCATATATCGATTGTGTGATATAATTTTTGGAATCATTATCTTGTTTGCTCCATTTTAACATGACAGAATGTCCAAACTATATGGAGCAAAGCTATCGAATGCGCTGACACATGCACTTTCTGGCTGCATCCATGACAGGAGCTCCATTATGTATGTGATATATCTTGGAGTCATCATGGTCATGCCCTTCCCAAGGTGTACGTGGAGATCCCATCTGATCCAATGTGGAGATGTTAAAATGCATGTGTGTATGCATATGCATGTGTGTATGCATATGCATGTGTGTATGCATATGCATGTGTGTATGCATATGCATGTGTGTATGCATATGCATGTGTGTATGCATATGCATGTGTGTGCATATGCATGTGTGTATGCATATGCATGTGTATGCATATGCATGTGTGTATGTGTGTATGCATATGCATGTATGTGTGTATGCATATGCATGTGTGGATGCATATGCATGTGTGTATGCATATGCATGTATGTGTGTATGCATATGCATGTGTATGCATATGCATGTATGTGTGTATGCATATGCATGTGTATGCATATGCATATGTATGCATATGCATGTGTGTATGCATATCCATGTGTGTATGCATACACACATGCATATGCATGTGTGTATACATATGCATGTATGTGTGTATGCATATGCATGTATGTATGCATACACACATGCATATGCATGTGTGTATGCATATGTATGTGTGTATGGATATGCATGTATGTGTGTATGCATATGCATGTGTATGCATATGCATGTAGGTGTGTATGCATATGCATGTGTATGCATATGCATGTGTATGCATATGCATGTGTATGCAATGCATGTGTGTATGCATATGCATGTGTGTATGCATATGCATGTGTGCTTGTTCGAATAACACCAAAAAAAAAATGGACAGGGATACACTTTCGATTGTCTTGATGTGATTGTCTTGATGCAAATATCTCAGCTAACAGAAGATTCGTGTTGTATCAATACAATACAACTTCCTAAAGAAGATCTATGGATATGTGAAGCTGTATTGTATTAATACTACACGAACCGTTTATTAGCTGAATTACATTGTCGGGGATGCTATTGATCTTCACTTGTTGATACCTTCTCAACCCTTGAGCTATAAAAAATACATATGCATACATACTCACATGCATTATAAAAAAAAATCATAAAATCATATAACGAATAATGCAACCTAGTGTGTATGCATATGCATTTGTGTATGCATATGCATGTGTGTATGCATATGCATGTGTATATGCATGTATGTGTGTATGCATATGCATGTGTGTATGCATGTATGTGTGTATGCATATGCATGTGTGTATGCATATGCATTTGTGTATGTGTATGCATATGCATTTATGTATGTATATGCATTTGTGTATGCATATGCATTTATGTATGTATATGCATTTGTGTATGCATATGCATTTGTGATGCATGTATGTGTGTATGCATGTATGTGTGTATGCATATGCATGTGGATGTATATGCATACATGTGTGTATGTGTATACATTTGTGTATGTGTATGTGTGTATTTGTGTATGCATATGCATGTCTGTATGCATATGCATTTGCGTATGCATGTGTATATTTGTGTATGCATGTGTGTATTTGTGTATGCATATGCATTTGTGTATGCATGTATGTGTGTAAGCATGCATGTGTGTATGAATATGCATTTATGTATGTGTATGCATTTGTGTATGCATATGCATTGTGTATGTGTGTATGCATATGCATGTGTATGTATATGCATATGCATGTTTGTATGTGTATACATTTGTGTATGTGTATGTGTGTATTTGTGTATGCATATGCATGTGTGTATGCATATGCATTTGTGTATGCATGTGTGTATTTGTGTATGCATATGCATGTGTGTATGCATATGCATGTGTGTATGCATATGCATTTGTGTATGCATGTATGTGTGTATGCATATGCATGTGTGTATGCATATGCATGTGTGTGTATACATATGTGAGTGTGTATGTATATGTATCTCTTTCTCTTTCTATGTCAATAGAAAACAAAGCAATCACTTACATCAATGTAATTATTTGAATCGTTGTCGTCAAAATCCACTTAAAGTTGTCCTTCGTCAAATTTCCAAAGAATTGATCCCAAAATCTCTTGCAAAACTAAAGAGAAAAGATATTAGAAAAGGAAAAACATAATGAAAGAAAAAAGAGTGCTGCAATATGTGCGATATACTTACCAAAACTTCAAATCTAGAAAAATAGAGGTGTGCTTAGAGAGAGAGAGAGGGAGGGAGAAAGAGAGAGAGAGAGAGAGAGAGAGAGAGAGAGAGAGAAATAGAGATATGTTTCTTGTGCGTGCAAAGTCCACAGTAGTAGATCTAGTTTCAAAATGCGATGAATGTCGAATTTTTGCTCTCAAGCCCGGTTAAAACACGACGTCGGTATGAGCGTCGGTATGAGCATCGATATGAGCATCGGTATGAGCATCGGTATAAGCGTCGGTAGTTCCCAAAAATTTACCGACGCTTATACCGGTTCTCATATCGGCACTCATATCGATGCTCATATCGACGTCATGTTTTAACCGGGCTCGAGAGCAAAAATTTTTCGGTTTGCCAAAGTTTTTCGACGGTCATACCGAGACCGACGATAATGTTACACTTATGTGTTCCTCGAGTAGCTTTGATGTGAACCTTTTCCCTATACATGGGCACTTTTTTCTCTAGTGCTGGCTAGAGGTTTTTTCCCCATGTTACCACATACTTGATACTCTTATATGTGGTGGTACTTTGTACTTAGGGATATATTCAACTCTTACTTCAGTTCAATTTTATCATCAATAGAGAGAGCTATTCTAGCCATCGTCTTCTCCGTGTGTCTTGTTGCATTTCTGCTCTTTGTGTGTGCTTCTCATGTGTCTCTCACACTTCTACACACACTCAACAGTGGTATCAGAGCAGGTTTAGCTCCTTCTCAAGTTTCGGTTTTTTACGTCGTGGCACGTGTGCACTTCTAACAGTGCAAATCGACTTCAGAGCATAGAACTGTGAATTTCAGCAGCCAAGAAACATTTCCACCAGGTGCGCTGGCATTTACCCCCATTTCAAAGCCATTCGTGCAGTCAAAATCGCCATCAAAGTGACGGTTTGTGAGCTGAAATTTCAGCACTTATTTCAGCTTTTGTCGAAGTAAAGTTTTTATCACATTCTTGTTCCTTTGTGAAATGGAGGGGAGCAATGACTTGTCTAGCATGCTTCAAGCTAAAGATAAGCTTGATGGGACCAACTATCCGATGTGGTCTTACATGATGAAGCATGTTCTTGTTGCAAAACAACTTTGGAACATAGTGGCAGAGGTAGATCAAAGATTGGCAGGTTCTTCTACTTCACAGTCTACTGTCACAGATGGAGCTTCTTCTTCGAGTACAGTGGTTTCTCCTTCTCCACCTACACAAGAGCAGCTTAGATGGGATGGAAAAGATGCTCAAGCTCATGCTTTGATTGCACTTTCAGTGAAGCTTCATATAGTTCCACACATTCGGTCATGTTCTATATCGAGACAGGCATGGGACACTCTTGATTCTTTGTATACCGTGCGTAATGAAGCATGTGTTGCATACTTGAGGAAGCAATTTGAGGATGTATGTATGGCTGAAAATGAGTCAGTGGATGTGTATGCGACACGCATCAAGGACTTGAAAGAGCAATTGACAAACATAGATGAGATCATTCCGGATGCATCACTCATTTCTACATTGTTGAAAGGATTACCGAAATCTTTTCAAAGTTTTGCTACTACACTCTGTTTGGTTGCAAAAGGAAATCCTAATATGTATGCATTTGATGAGGTTGTGTCTCTTCTTTTGCAAGAAGAGAAATCTAGAGTGAATAGGAGTGGTTTGATTGAGGGAACGCAAGCACTTGCTATCTCACAAAAGGGGAAAAGCAAGTATGGTTCAGCTTTGGGTTCATTTAAACCAAAGCCTCAAGCTTCCTCTTCCACTCATTCCTCTAATGATGGTGATTTGCAAAAGAAGAAGAGATGCAAATATTGCTAAAAGGTTGGTCATACTATTGATGAGTGTAGAAAGCTTGCTAAATGCAATGAAAAGAAGAAGGAATCCGGCATGTCTATTACTGAAAATTCAGCAAATACAAAGAATGATGAAGCTAACATGGCTCAAGATTTTTGGGCATGTGTTGTTACATGTCATTATGATGCTTCTTTACATTCTAAATGTATGGTTGTGAGTGAGGCTGATTCGGATTGGTTCTTTGATAGTGGTGCTTCAAAGCACATAACATCATGCAAAAGATTTTTTGCCTCTTTGAAAGATGCACCTAAAGGAGGACATGTGGTGTGTGCAAACAATGCCTCTTATCCTATCATTGGAGTAGGAGAAATTGAGCTTACGGCTGCAAATGGAGGTGTGATTCTCTTGAAAAATGCATTGTATGTGCTCGATATCAAGAAGAACTTAATTTCAGTTCCGTTGATTGCCAAAGCTAGACTTCATGTACACTTTGTTGATGATAAGTGTATGGTTCATGATTTCAGCAATGGTGATGTTATCGTGATGTCCGGTACATTATGTAATGGTTTGTATCACATGGATACATACAACAGGGCTGCCTCGAATGCCTTAGTATGTATATTTTGGGAAGCATGTATATTTTGTTACCTTCATTGATGATGCTACTCGCCATACATGGGTGTATCCTATGAAAGCAAAGAATGAGGTATTTTCTTGCTTCAAAGCATTTTTAGCTATGGCTGAAAATTTTTCTTCACAAAAGCTTTTGACTCTACGCACGGATCGTGGTGGTGAATACATGTCACATGAGTTTAATCTTTTCTTCGTGAAAGAAGTATTTCACACCAATGTACGGTGCCATATACACCTAAGCAAAATGGTGTTGCCGAGCGTAAAAATAGAACTCTACTTGAAATGGCACGATGTATGGTCAAAGGAAAGCATCTTCCTGATACGTTTTGGATTGAAGCGGTCATGTGTGCAAATTATGTGTTGAATCGCTGCCCTACAAAAGCATTGAGAGTCATCACTCCTTATGAGGCTTGGAATGGTCATACGCCTATGGTTAGTCATATGCATGTGTTTGGTTGTTTGGCATACACTCTTGTGCCATCACAACAACGTCACAAACTTGATGACAAGGTAAAGAAATGTATATTTGTTGGTTATAGTGCTGAAAGTAAGGGATATCGGTTGTACCATCCATTGATGAACACAATTATTGTGAGTCGAGATGTGTTATTTGCTGAAAATTCAGTTTTCCCTCTACTTGAATGCAAAAAACTGCCAACAATTAGCTCACAAGATGTGTTCGATACACTCATGCCTTTGTTCCAAAATGATGCGCTTGACTATGGCCATGTAGACCAGCCAACTGAGGCTCAAAGGGCTGAAAAATTCCAGCCGAATAGGGCTGAAAATGCACAGACCCTTGCTCTCAACCTTGGTCTCTAGAACCTTTCCTTTCCGCTTCTTGGCCACTTGCCTATGGACTTGCCTTGTTCGCAACCTTGGTCTCTTGAGCACCTTGTTCTCAACCTCAGTATCTTGAACTTGGTTCTCACCCATGCTAGGTGTTTTGATCCTCAATCTAGTGCTCCCATTAGAACATTTGTTCCGAGAGCTTTCCAATGGTATCTTACACATCAAAATCCGACCTATGGATTGGGAGATACACTCTAATCTATGTTGGGCTCACCTTTGAAAGCAACGCGTCCACATTCCTTGCCCACGTCTACTTCCTAGGCTCTGATACTAATTGTGGGATTTGAACTCAAGACCTACTCGCTAGGAGTATGATGGGCTAACCACTTGCCCCCAAAATCCATGGTTGAGGATTACTTCATAATCCTCCCTCTTAGGATGTGGTTCAACCATCTCCTGCTTGTCATATCTTGAGTCTAACAGCAGCACTGCATAGACTTAGTCTACATCTTATCAAAAGTTTAGATAAACTCACATTGAACCTTCAAAAAATCTTTCGAAGCTTGCCAAAATCTTGGTTTTGCATCTCCACAATGATGACATGAGGATTGGAACTAGCAACCTCATACACACTTGACTCATCCTATAACCACATAGGTAGCACTGTAAGTTGATCGCATTTATAGAACTTTTAAATTATAAAGGTAGCACTGTAAGCTAAACGCATTTACAGAAATGTAGAGGTGTGCATCCAACAAGGATTGAACACATGAACTCTTTCAATATAGCACAAGATGTAACAAACAAAAAGTGATCTTTTGTGATCAAGGGTGGGAGCAAGATTTGGACTCGAACCCAACTGTCTAAAGATGATCGCCTCAACCGACCCAGCCCAACTCTTACCTTTGTTAGCAAAAAAACCAATTTTGACAAGAGCTTCAAAATGGTTGAAGAGCTAATGCAAACATGCTTGACCGTGGTCTTGACCTCTAGACTTCCAAATTTGGATCCAAATAATCCCACCACTTCAATAAAAGACATTCGATGTTCATTCTATGTACATTAATCTATGATGTCTGGTACATATGATCAATGAGCCGATTGCTCCTCATCATTTGAACTCTAACGAGCTTTTCCTTCTGAGCTCTTTGCTTCATTTCAAACATACTTCAAGTGAAGCATCATCCCAATTCATCCGAAGATATAGTGACTATTGCAGAGTAAAGAAGAGCAGAGATACAAAGAAAAAGAAGGGCCCCAAAATTTTTCTGATGCGGACACTTTATTTTTGTAACATAGTCACTTTGTAATATATTTTCCAATGAAATGCACTAGAGGAGTCCTCTAGATGCATACCCATAGATATTTGTATCATTACCTTTGTAAATTAGTCGGGAATTAGTCTTTTAGTCAATAAAGTGCCGGTCTCTTGTGTGAAAGGACCATTTTCAGGGCATAAGTATATAAGTCATTTTGTGACTCTTTGTAAAGGCTTTTTGCCATTGTGAGAATGAAGTGTAGGAACTACTGAAGTGTAGATAGGTCATTCTCGTGGCTCAATATTTTGCTCATAGCTTGAAGTAGAAGTGCCAAAATTGAGTGAAAAGCCACCATTGGATGCCTCTTCTTGAGAGCTTCGTAAGGAACCTGGTATTCACTATATTTCAAGTTTAGAGCTGAGAGAAAAGCTCGATTTATTGTTGGCTGCTGCTCTAAGTGTCGCGACACCATAGCCAACCATGAAAGCTTGAATGCATGTCCTCATACACTCGGCTAGGTTATGATACTTCTTGGATTGATAATTAAAGCATGAATCCCCACTATATGCACTTGTAGGGGATTGAGGTACAGTCTCTTTCTCCTCAAGTCCCTACATTGATACTTAGGTACACACGTTTTTTTATTGTAATTAGGGTTTGGAGAAGAGACTTAATTCCCCAAGAAGACTCCTTAATGGATGTGTACATGGTAAACAGAATGGATTATTTACTTAAAACCAACTTTTCATTATGGGAAGAAGTGACCAACGCAACCACCATCTATGAGTTACAAGATCCTAAAAACCCCTCTCATGTTACATACTTGGACAAGAATGAGAGAAGATATTGGCCCATGACTCAATTGGAGAGAACTAGGCTGAAATATCAGAACGTTTCTGTATTCCCACCTAGGGATCAAGCCATTACTTTGCAAAATCACCAAGGAACTCAGCAACATTCGTCTTATCAGCATTTAGGGCAAACTCAACAACAGAGCATTTCAGTTAGACCCCAAGTCGAGTTTGCTATGTTGCAGAAATGTGGTATACTTCTTTTCTCTGATACCACTCCTTGACGACGTGACGAAGGCTGAGCCTTGCGGAAACCGCCACGCCCAAGAAGAGCTAAGCTAGAGTGATTTAGAACACCTCTGTAATCAATCAATAGCTTAGCAAAGTCTAGCGCTCAACATATAAGACTGCGCTCTAAATTCACTGGAAAAATTTCACCGAAACTTCACCAGACTGTCACTGGACTGACACCGTAATCGTACCGGAATGAACTTCAATTCTGTTTATAATTACTTCAAGCGAACATACATGAAGTAAGGAAGTGACGCAAAAGCTTCCTTAACGTACTGAACTCTTTCTGAAGTTTAAGAGAAAAACTCCACCAGTTCAGACAACCTCTTTCCGGTCAGACTTTGTACTATGTGTGGATATCTTTTCCACCGGAAACTTTGATCAACTAAAAGTAGAGATGTCTAGCTACAGAATGAGCTATCTCTCACACAAAACTTCGCATTACTCTGCGAGATCTACGTCGTTCTTCTGCCGGAAATTACTCGTTTACTGTAAGAACTGTAACTGACCGAAAATGCGTTTACTGAGAAAACGTTAACTGTTGACTAACTTTAATTGTAACATAAACATACTCTGTTTCTACCACATACAAATAGTACGCACGAACATCCACATGAACATGTGTTTTCTATTAGAGAAGATGTGTACAAGTGAGCTTGGCCTCTTCTTGCTCAAGCTACAGAAACTCTCCTATACTGAGTCGTTTCTTATTACCATCTCTCTCAGATGAATACCCGATATTTCAGGCTTCTGTTATTCATCTATACATACGCGATCTCTGGCGTCTTCTTCTACATACGCGATCTATGGCGTCTTCTGCGTCTCTGCGCATCTGCTATATCTCTATTCTCTATATCTCTTTTCACACTCTTCTTCTACTCTCTCCTTCTTCTATTTGTGCTCTTATTTATACTGCGCGCTCTTCTCACGCACGTTCTTGTTCGCACTTTCCTTCTATTATTCCTTTGTATGTTCTCTCTTTGTACAGTTTGATTTGGCGTAACGAGCTCTGATCCTGGGAGAATATGTACTGTACATAACGGTCGTGGATTTGTCCCTCCACTAAGGTTTTTGATTTTTTTCTGATTCTGCTTCTCTTTTCTTTTCTTTTCCTTTTTTCTTTGTCAAATTCGTGAGTGTTTCTTCAACAGCTCCCCTTCAATCACTAATTTGACATCTTCCGGTCTTTCATATATCTTTCTTTCTTTTATACCTGCCATTTCTTTGAATCTGTTTGTCTTTGTTCCATCCAAACTCTTTGTCAGCATATCTGCAATCTGATCCTTTGTCAGAGTGTATAAAATTTCTAACTCCTTCTCCATTACCTTTTCCCTTAGGAAATGATATTGAATTTCTATGTGCTTTGTTCTTGCATGAAATACTGGGTTTGCTGCAAGATATAATGAACTCATATTATCTCCATGTATGATAGGTATACCTTGATCAATTCCCATGCTTTTGAACAAGGTCTGCATCCATATTACTTCTTTTGCTGCTTCTACAAGTCCTTTGTATTCGGCTTCTGTTGATGATAACGCTACTGTGTGTTGCTTCTTCGAACACCAGCTTACCAGCTTATCTCCTAGGTATATCATATACCCGTGTGTTGAACTTCTGTCATCTTGACTCCCAGCCCAATCTGAGTCACTGTATGCTCTGAGTTTTATATCCGACGTAAAAGGATAATATAATCCTTCTTTTATAGTTCCTTTGACGTATCTAAGAACTCTTTGTCCTGTAATCCAATGTTGATCTGTTGGACAATGCATGAACTGTGAGAGAACTCCCACTGCATAACTAAGGTCCGGTCTTGTTAGCGTAGCATAAATCAAACTTCCTACTAATGACTGATATTTCTTCATATCTTTAAACTCTGCTCCACTGTATTTGCTGAGTTTATGGTTTACTTCAAGCGGTGTTGAAGCCTCTCTGCAATTCTCCATACTAAACTTCTTCAGTAAGTTTAGGAGATACCTTCCTTGTGACACATATACACCATGATCTGTGTATGTGATTTCCATTCCTAGAAAGTATGACAATTTTCATAGGTCGCTGATCTTGAACTCTCTTTCAAGTAGTTTCTTTACTTCTGTAATCCCTTCATCTGATGTTCCTGTGATTATTAAGTCGTCTACATAAATACAAATGTAGATCATACCTTCTTCTGTTCTCTTTATGAGTAGACTTGCATCTGCCTTCGAACTTTGGTATCCAAGTTCGTTTAGATATTTCACAAGTCTGTAATTCCAAGCTCTTGGAGCTTGCTTCAGTCCATAAAGTGCTTTTCTTAACCTGCAAACAAAGTTTGGGTTTCTGGAACTTACAAACCCTTCAGGTTGTTCCATGTACACTTCGTCAGAAATGTATCCATTGAGAAATGCGTTCTTTATATCTAGCTGACTTAGCTTCCATCCTTTCGATGCTGCTATAGCAATCACTGTCCTTATGGTAGACATCCTTGCCACCGGACTAAACGTCTCGTCATAATCTATGCCATGCGTTTGGGCATAGCCTTTGACCACCAGCCTTGCTTTGTATCTGGCTATCCTTCCATCTGCAAATTTCTTTATTTTGAAAACCCATTTATTTCCGATTACTTTCTTACCATTTGTTTTCGGAACAAGTTCCCATGTCTTGTTCTCTTCCAGTGCGCTGATTTCTTCTTCCATTGCTTCTTCCCATTGCTTCTTGCGTTTTGCTTCATCATAGCTCTGTGGTTCTTCATCATCTTTGACCATATATGCATAGTCTTTCTGAGTTATGTATAAGGTATCATATGAATACCTTTCTGGTTGTCTTCTAGTTCTGCTTGACCTTCTTGGTTCAAACTCTTCATGTGTATCTGAATACACGTCTTCATCTTCGTTTCTCATACCTGATCCGTTCCTGGACGTACTTGCCTGCAAATGATTTTCATCTCTGTTTACCTGAACAATTGATTTCCCTTTCTCTCTTCTTTTTATTTCTTCTTCGAATTCTTCAGTCGTATGAATTTGATCTGCATACCAGCTTTTCTGTTCATCAAATGTAACATCTCTGGACACAATAAATTGTTTGGTCAGAGGATTCCATAACCTGTAACCCATCTGCTTTTCATCATATCCGACGAACACATATTTCTCTGCTTTCCGTTCAAGCTTATGTCTGAGTTGAGACGGTACATAAGCATACGCTACTGATCCAAACACTTTGCAGTGATCAAGTGTTGGCTTCTTTCCCCACCATGCTTCATAAGGGGTCATTCCTTCCAATGTTGTACATGGTAATCTGTTTACCAAGTATGTAGCTATGTTTACAGCTTCAGCCCAAAGATAATTTGGACAATCCTTTTCGTTTAGCATAGCTCGTGCGAACTCGACTAGAACTCGGTTCCTTCTTTTTGCTACTCCATTTTGTTGTGGTGTATATCTACAGGTTATTTCTCTTTTAATACCTGCATTCCAAAGATAGTCATTGAATTCTCGGGAGAAGTATTCTCCCCCTCCATCAGACCTCAGTCTTTTAAGTTTTCGTCCGGTAAGTCTTTCAGCATATGCATGAAAATGCTTGAAAGCTCCAAATACTTCTGACTTCTCTTTCAAAACATAAAGAGTTATCCACCTTGTTGCACCATCAATGAATAAAACATAGTACCTTGATCCGCTGATTGATCCTTCTTTCGTTGGCCCCCACACATCTGTATGAATAAGCTCGAGTACTTCATCATGTTTGAATCCTTTCTTCTGGAAAGGTAACCTGTGGGCTTTTCCCAACTGACATGCTTCACACTTATGAATCATATGTTGATTCTATATATTTGGTAATCCCAATACTGACTGATTTGTTATCATAGCTTTAATTCCTTTTTCATTGAAATGACCCAATCTCTTATGCGACAGATCAAGTTTTGTAATTACCTTTTCTCCATGTGTGAGCAACGCTTGGCCAATGTTCCCTTGTACTCTTAAAGTAAAGAGTCTTCCTTCTTTCTTTCCAGAAACGATCTGGTTATAACCGTTCTCGGGATCTTCTACAAATACACCTTTATTTGTAAATCTGACCTGAAAACCTTTCTCGACTATCTGTCCCACGCTAATCAAATTTTTCGGTATTGTTGGAACATACAAAACATTGGTTAGCAAATCTGCTCCATTCTTGCATTTCACTTTTCCAAATGAGTGTACGCTATGTCTCGTATTGTCACCTGTTTGAACAGTGTGACTAGAACTACCTTTTTCTAGTTCTGACACTAGTTCTATATTTCCTGACAAGTGATTAGAACATCCAGAGTCAATGTAGAATACCTTTAGGTCTTCATTATCTGATGTACTGATAGAGTTCATCATCAATGATGTATGACTTTCATTCTGCGTGTCGTTTGCATAGTTGTTGTAGGTGGTGTTGTAGGATTGATTCTGTCCCCAACTTCTCACTCCACCTCTACCATAGCCTCGTCTTTGATTTTGTCTTCCTCTTTGATATCTTCCGCTTCTGCCTCTGCTATTACTGTTTTGATTTTGATTTGATCCTTGTTGATTGTGCCAGCAATCATGAGCCAAATGATTACTGAGTCCACAGATCCAGCAAGCCTTCTTGTTGGTATTCTGGCTACTTCTTCCTCTTCCAAAACCTCTTGTTCTTCCTCTGCCAGTGCGTTTACCTCTTGTGTAATAGGCCTGAGAGCTCGGCTCTTCTTCGTCTTTTGACTTACCTTTGTCTTTCTTTTTGTTCTTCATGTACATTGCAGAGCTTTGTCCTTTATCTGCATCTCCTTTCAGGTCTTGCTCATATGTGAGCATCAAACCAAGCAACTAATTTAAATCTGGCACAAAATGATTTAAAGAAAGTTCAGTTGATAATACGAAGGGTTTCCACCTTTCATCTCCTCTCAAACCTGTGAGCACTTGCGCTATCAATCTATGATCTTCGACTTCTTCATTTATGGATCCAAGACTATCGACTAGATCCTTCATTTTAGTGACGTAGTCACTTATGCTTTCACTCGACTTCTTTTTGAATGTCGTAAATTCGAACCATAAGCTAGCCTTCCTGGCTTTCGTAGTATTTTGGAAATGATCTTCCAATGCACTCCATATATCCTCTGCTTTCTCCAGACCTCTAATATGCGGTAGTAGATGGTCTGTTATGGTATTATAGATGTAAGCTCTTGCCGTTCCATCTTTCTTCTACCATAGCTTCAAGGCTTCTAACTCTTCTTTTTCCGGTTGACTATCATCTTCGAAAGTCGGCTTCTTTTCTTCTCCGGTCACGTACATCATTAAGTCCTTACTCATAAGTAAGGCTTCCATGCGCATTACCCATGCGGGATAATTATCTCTGTCCAACTTATCAATAGTAACGTGGTCTGCCATGATCTTCTTGTTTCTGTTACTTCCGGTGAGCTTTTGAGAATCTCTCTGCTCTTCAGAATCTTTCTCGTTCTGGTTCCACTCGTTGTGGTTAACCGGCTCTTGTTTCCAATAATGGTGAATACTTTGGGCTCTGATTAGATATGCCTAGCTCTGATACCACTGTTGCGGAAATGTGGTATACTTCTTTTCTCTGATACCACTCCTTGACGACGCGACGAAGGCTGAGCCTTGCGGAAACCGCCACGCCCAAGAAGAGCTAAGCTAGAGTGATTTAGAACACCTCTGTAATCAATCAATAGCTTAGCAAAGTCTAGCGCTCAACATATAAGACTGCGCTCTAAATTCACTGGAAAAATTTCACCGAAACTTCACCAGACTATCACGGGACTGACACCGTAATCGTACCGGAATTGTACCGGAATGAACTTCAATTCTGTTTATAATTACTTCAAGCGAACATACATGAAGTAAGGAAGTGACGCAAAAGCTTCCTTAACTTACTGAACTCTTTCTGAAGTTTAAGAGAAAAACTCCACCAGTTCAGACAACCTCTTTCTGGTCAGACTTTGTACTATGTGTGGATATCTTTTCCACCGGAAACTTTGATCAACTGAAAGTAGAGATGTCTAGCTACAGAATGAGCTATCTCTCACACAAAACTTCGCATTACTCTGCGAGATCTACGTCGTTCTTCTGCCGGAAATTACTCGTTTACTGTAAGAACTATAACTGACCGAAAATGCGTTTACTGAGAAAACGTTAACTGTTGACTAACTTTAACTGTAACATAAACATACTCTGTTTCTACCACATACAAATAGTACGCACGAACATCCACATGAACATGTGTTTTCTATTAGAGAAGATGTGTACAAGTGAGCTTGGCCTCTTCTTGCTCAAGCTACAGAAACTCTCCTATACTGAGTCGTTTCTTATTACCATCTCTCTCAGATGAATACCCGATATTTCAGGCTTCTGTTATTCATCTATACATATGCGATCTCTAGCATCTTCTTCTACATACGCGATCTATGGCGTCTTCTGCGTCTCTGCGCATCTGCTATATCTCTATTCTCTATATCTCTCTTCACACTCTTCTTCTACTCTCTCCTTCTTCTATTTGTGCTCTTATTTATACTGCGCGCTCTTCTCACGCACGTTCTTGTTTGCACTTTCCTTCTATTATTCCTTTGCACGTTCTCTCTTTGTACAATTTGATTTGGCGTAACGAGCTCTGATCCTGGGAGAATCTGTACTGTACATAACGGTCGTGGATTTGTCCCTCCACTAAGGTTTTTGATTTTTTTCTGATTCTGCTTCTCTTTTCTTTTCTTTTCCTTTTTTCTTTGTCAAATTCGTGAGTGTTTCTTCAACATGCTACACCTGGTGATAATCCCAACTATCAATCCCCTGCAAATGTAGAAGCAAGAAATAGGATTCCTATTCTTGAGAGACCATCAGTAGGAAGGGATCCAGGCATACGAATAGGACGACCAGTTTTCCCTATAATGCCAAGACTCCCTGAACCTGGAAGAATATTAAGACCAATTCAAGTTTCCAAATGCATGAGAAGCCACTATGATGGTTGTGGTGAGCCATATAATCACATTGCTGAATTCAAGCAAGTGGTGAGAGCTGAACAAGTAGAAGAATTCTTGATCCAATATGAATCATTTGGCCTAACCCTTATAGACACGGCCTTAGCATTGTTCCAACCCTTATATCCTAATAATTTTCAAAACATGGAACAAGTATATCAAGAATTGATTGACGAATTCACCAAGACTGGAATAAAAACAACTCTTCATCATTAATCCATAGTTTCAAGCAGTCACCTATGGAATCAGTGAGGTTAGCAGTGAGATGATTGAAGCAATATGTGGATGGATGTCCTGCAGAAGAGATGCCCACTCAAAATAAAATGGTCTCATTATTCTTGGAAGGATTGGTGAATGGGTCATTGGGATCATTTGTATATGTGAAGAGAGTCTAAAGTTTACAAGAATGTATGAAAGAGTGTATCGATCTAGAGGATAATCTGCCGAAAGACTTAAAAATACATCAAGGAAGTGTTAAGAGTGAGGATAGTGTTAGCAATACTTCCAATCCCAGGAACAGTGTAGAAGAGATAACCGAGTTAGTGGCTAAGAAGCTGAATGTTCAAGGACAGAGAAATTATCCCAACAACCCTATGAGAGTGCCTATGCTTAGGAGATGCGTTCATTGTGGAGGTGACCACCCTTCTTACATGTGCAATAGGGGAGTAGTCCTAGAAGCTCCTAATGCCTATAACAGAGCATGTGTAATAAAGTAAGTCTATGGTCTAGGGATCTGACCGCTTCAAACCGGTCTGAAATCGGACACTGTTTGGTCACTCGTTTGTAGGACCAAAGATCTCAAGAATAGACTCAAGCATAAGTTCACATGCTCTCATATTCAAGTGATCCACTTAGCCTAGTGGTTAAGTCTCATGGTTGTGAAGGAGGAGGTCTTGGGTTCAATCCCCGTGGGGAGCATGTGGATAGAGTTTTGCCCAAAGAGCTCTAGAGCCTTCTAAATCAAGTTAACATGAGCTAACTTGAGTCTTGAGAGACTTAACTCAAGTGGCGAGTACAACCACCACTAGTAGACTCTAGTGGAAGGTACTAAATGAGTGGAGGAGATTTCACATGCACTTGTGGACTCTAGTTACATTTGTGGTCCTCGTTGATTCGAGCAACTATATATATAGGCATAAGGTTGGGAGGAGATTCATCTCTCTAGCTTGTGGTGGTCGTGATTTTTAGTTCTCTTACATTGGTATCAGAGCACTCTCCATAGCTCTCTCCATATCTTCTTGCTCAGTCCTTGGCATGTACACCTCTCATAAGGCGACTAAATCTCTGCTCGTGGCTGTCTTGAAGTGCATGCCAAATTTGTCATGGCAGTGATAGCTTTAGCTTAAGACATGATTAGCAAAAGATTAGCCTCTGTTGTGAGCACGAATGGGATTCGAACCCAACACCTGACCATAGAGAGACTGCTCACCTATCCACAAAGCCCAGCGTTGTAGCAGATGTTCATATCAGTTTGGCGGTGAAGAAGGCCTTACCAAGGAGGAAAAAAGGGAGGATCTACAGAAGAATGGCACCGGAACTCGATCCCATAACCTCCCAAAGAGCAGGCCATCCTCTTATCCACGACGCCAAATCGACATGCATGTTGTGTTCGTAGACTTGTTCTTGGCTTTGAAGAAGTCGAATACAACCGGATTAATCTAAGGTGGCAATCGATCTTTCAACCATACGGAGCAGACCGAAGCACTTCAATTGAGGCTTTTGTTTCGCTAGTATTCCAACCAAGCTTGAGAGCATATCTTTGGTGAGGAAAGCCAAAGAAAGTTAAAGTTTTGGGCAAATTTTGAAGGAAGAGGAGCTGTGGAGTGAAGATCCGGACCAAATCATGAGGGATTATTTCTTGTGATATTCTTGCATAGCTCTTTTGATTTTGTTGCACGCACCACTTGCATTAGGAATACTAAGTTAGTAAGTTTAATAACGCTCTGTGTGTGATGGAGGGGACTTCTAGCCACGTGGTTAAGCACGCTTAATTGCGGAAATTCGATGGGATCTGTTGTATTAGTGCTGGTATGACCGCACCACACAAGCTTTCAAGGCACATAAGGACATGAGGAAGCAAACCGTTTCGAAGAGGATTATACGGCTCTTCTCATAGATCAAAGAATTGAAGCCAATTGTGACCATGGCTATGAAGGTTGCCTCTTCGCAAGGATCAAGGAAGGACATAGCTAATTGGGAGATAAGTATTTTCTAGTTTCTACTTGGTCTTAATGCTTGATTTATCTTGTTTTTATTATTCTACATTTAATCCTAGATGCACATTGAAATATCCAAGATTTCAATTGATTAAGTCTAGATTAGGATAATGAAAAAAAATCTACTTTTCATTCCAAGCATTAGTTTCATGATGATGATTGTACATCTACCTCTACTGTGGAACCCCCCACCTCCAAGCACTTCACCTATGTTTACACCAATTCTTAATCTCACACCCTCTCATCATCCATTGGACCTTTCTACTAACATCGTTTCCATGGAGAGACCTAGTGAGGAATTGAGTACAAGAGCTACTAGTCAGAGTTATCAACCCAAACCTGTCCACATTAGAATATATCCCATTCAACGAGCCAGAGAGGCATGGATTCGGAAAGATCAAGTAGCAACATATCACCAAAAACAAAGCCATCACCTACAAGGGAACCAACAACAGGTCAAGACTTCAAGCCAAGCTGGATCCCGAGATCTACAGAAGATTGTCCAATTATGGATCCCAAAGAAACTGATTGCTGCTCAACCTTTTAGAACACAAATATGGATTCCCAAATGAACTGTGCCAACAAAGAAAACTAAAATGAAAACTCCAGTACGGAAGAAGGATCCATCCGAAATAAAGTCAAAGGAGCAAGAAAGACACGATGACTCGAAAGTGCAGAAACAGAAGTACTCAACGAAAGCAACTCAAAGATATGAATGGCTAGCAAAGAATAATCACAAAATGACAGCTACAAAAAGCACAACAGGAGACAAAGATGTAGTCAAGAACAACAAAATAAAGTTGAGTTGGATACCCAACAAGAAGAGGTCTTGCTTCTTCCTTTGGAATCAATTACGAAGGCAAGAGTTCATTGGTTTCGCAAAGACCAACCGATGGCAGACCTCATCTTTTTGGCCACAATTAAGATTATGGATAGAGACCATGAGTTTCCATTGGTATCGCATGATTTTCAAACTCCACAACACGGATTACCAAGCATTACAGAAGTATGGACAAGGGCAGGAATTGACGTGTCTTTACGACTTCCAATTTATTTACCTTATTTTCAACGATGTACTCAGGTAATGAACATGCTACAAGTAGTAGTGGATATGCCTTCAGTACCAGAAGCTATAGTTCTGAATAAAACTGGAGAATGGAAACATGTTCGATTTACGCATGAGCTCATCTGAAAGAACTTAGAGAAGCTTGTAGAAAATAGAAAAGTGCATTTCGAAGCGACGAAGTTTGGTCAAGCCAACCAGCACAAGACCAGCCCTTGAGCTTATGGAAACTCAAATAGACCTTAAATGCCATTTAGATCATAACCTGTCACAATAATATCATCTGCATATACACATAGATAGATAACCTCAGTGTGATCCCATTTGATGAATAGAGAAGGATCTAAGCTGCTAGCTTTGAACCCTTGATCTTGAAGATATGTAACCAACCTGTAATTTCAAGCTCTTGGAGCTTGTTTCAATCCATACAATGCTTTCTTAAGTCTGCAATCATGAGATGGATGATTAGGGTTTTCAAAACCTAGTGGTTGTGACATGTATACCTCTTCACTTATCCAACCATTTAATAATGCATTTTTCACATCAAGTTGGAGGAGTCTCCAATTCCTTGCAACAGCTACACTTATCAATGTCCTGATTGTAGTCATCTTTGCAACTGGTGAGAATGTTTCCTCATAGTCTATACCATGAGTTTGTGAGCATCCTTTGGCAACTAACCTTGCCTTGTACCTGCAAAGTGATCCATCTGAATTTCTTTTAATTTTATATACTCATCTGCAACCAATTACCTTTTGATTCGGTGACATTGGAACCAAATCCCAAGTGTCCATGTCCTTCAATGCATCTATCTCTTCGTTCATGGCCTTTTCCCAATTAGGGTTTCTCGTTGCCTCTTCATAGGTTGAGCGTTCCTCTAAAATAGAGTCTTTTGCCAAGTATATTGAATGCTTCGTAACAAATGTGGAATCATATCCATACCTTTCTGGTTGTTTCTTCTCTCTTGCTGATCTTTTAGGTGCTTGTTTTGAGCATTCTCCAACCTCTTGCATCTTTGCTTTGCCTCTTGACTTCCATAGCTTGTAATCCTTTTCCCTTTCATCTTGGTCATCGTCTGTATCACTTCTTGGATCCTGGACCTATGTATCATGCTTGCTTCCTAATTGATGAGAGTCAGAATCAAGATCATATGGTAGTGTTACCTTTTGTTTGTCTTCATCATACCAAGACTTGTGTTCTTCAAACACAACATCTCTACTTATAGTGAATTGCTTGGTTGAAGGATTAAAGAACCTGTAACCCATGTGAGTTGAATCATATCCAATAAACACTACCTTTGTTGCCCTTTCATCTAGTTTACCTCTTATTTGTGATGGTACATGAACATAAGCTAAACAACCAAAAACCTTGCAATGTCCAAGACTAGGTTTTCTTCCATGCCATGCTTCATAAGGAGTCATACCTTGAAGTGATTTGGATGGTAGTCTATTGACAAGGTACACAATAGTTGAAATAGCTTCTGCCCATAGATAATGTGGCAACTTCTTCTCTTCAAGCATTGTTCGGGCTGATCCAACCAATGTCCTGTTTCTCCTCTCTGCAATTCCATTTAGTTGAGGAGAGTACCTAGTAGTCACTTCCCTTTTGATACCTTTTTCTTGCAAGAACTCATCAAAATCTTTGGAGAAGTATTCTCCCCCTCCATTAGATCTGAGCTTCTTTAGTGATCTACCTGTATGATTCTCCACATGTGTAAGATGTTGATATATTTAGGTAGTGATGTGTGTGAACACACTAGGACCGCCAGGGCACTTTTTTCCCTCTTTAGGAGGTTTTTTTTCCCCGGCTTGTATATACGCCTATTGCCCTAATGGGCTACTTATCTTTGTACATTCTCTAGTAATACATTCAGTATTGTGTGTTGTGCTCCAAGCTTCTTCTTCTTCCTTGTGCTGTTCGCGTGCTTCCGCAGAGGTCTAACTCCAACAATTGGTATCAGAGCAGGTCCTTCCTTCATCTAGGCCATCGACACTCCTCTGTTTGCAGTCTCAAAATCGTATGAATTTTGGTGAGCATACTCAGGGTGTTTTCGAGATCAAAACTGCTTCGCTTTCTGGTGCCGAAATCGCGATCTGAGCTCGTTTCGACCTCGGAACGCACTATCGTAGCACTTGTACAGGCTATTTCATCTTTTTGTGCCAAAGGTATACCTGTTTCTGTTCGCCAGTATAAGCGTCTTGAAGTCTGATACAGGTTTAGCAGAACTCGTCTGGGCAGTTCCATTCAACTTTTTGAGATACAGTCAATTTTCTACATCAAGGTATTTTAGTCACCGGCCATGGCTGAAAGTAGTGATGTATTCCATATGTTGGCTGTTGAGGATAAGTTGGATGGTACCAACTACCCATTATGGGCTTATATAATGCGACATGTATTGGTTGCAAAAGGACTGTGGAACATTGTGCAAGGTGTTGAAAGACGTCCTGTTACACCTGCAACTACAGGTACTGCAAATACAGGTGCTGGAGCTGATGAAGATGGTGTCGAAGATGATATTGTGCAGATTCCTGTTTGTGCTGCTGTTTCTGTTGCACCTACTACAGAGCACATTCGTTGGGATGGTAGAGATGCCTAGGCACATGCATTGATAGCTTTGTCTGTCAAATGTGCCATTATTCCTCATATTCGCTCTTGCAGAACAACTAAGGATGCTTGGGATACACTTACCACATTGTACCAAGCTAGGAATGAGGCTCGTGTTGCTTACCTCCGAAAACAGTTGGAGAGTGAGCACATGAATGAAGGTGATTCTATAGACAGTTTCCTAATGAAGACCAAAGACTTGAACAAACAGTTGATTTCTGCTGATGAGGTTATACCAGATAGCTCACTTGTGCAGACCGTTCTGAAATGGTCTTCCTGATTCATATCAGAGTTTTGCTTCTACTCTTTGGTTGATGATGAAAGGCAATCCAAATGCCTTATCATTTGAGGAGTTAGTCTCTGTTCTGTTGCAGGAAGATCAGTCGAGGCAAAACAGGTCCATTATGCGAGTTGCAGATCAAGCTTTCCTGGCTAGTCAGAAGGGCAAAGGAAAATGGAGCTCTTCAACTAGTGAGTAGAAATCTGCTAATTCCGCATATTCGAAGAAGGAAGATAAAGATGAGAAGAAATCAGAAAAGCAGAAATTGTTTTGTAAGTACTGTAAAGGGAATGATCATATCATAAAGAACTGTCCAAAACTGGCTGCTAAAGAGGCAAAGAAGAAAGAGGCTAGAATGGTTGTTGCAAAGGCCACTACACCAAAAACAGAGTCTGCAAATCTTGTGCAGGAAGAAGAATGGGCGTTTACTACTGTCTGCAGTTTTGACCCATCTTCTCATGAGCAGTGCATGTCTGCAATAGACTCAGATGTTTGGTATTTTGACAGTGGGGCGACCAAACATATTACCTCGCAACACAGTTTCTTCTCTTCACTCGAGCCTGCCCCTACAGGGAATACTGTTACATGCACCAACAACTCCTCTTATCTTGTTATGGGAGTTGGTAAGATCATTTTGACTACTGCTGATGGTAGTTCTTTCACTTTGTCAGATGCTCTATTTGTGCCAGGGATAAAAAAGAACATGTTATCAGTTTCTGCATTAGCCAAGATTGGCTTGGTTATGAAATTTGTTGATGACAGGTGTACAGTTCATGATCTGTCAAATGGCGATGTGATTATTGCTTTTGGCATTTTATGTCGTGGGCTATATAAGCTCATAGACTATGAAAGATCTGTAAATGATTTGGCATGTGCAGTAAATGATTCTTAGGCTATGTCAGATGCAAAGCTTTGGCATGCACGCTTTGGTCATCTGAATTTTGCTAGTTTGCTACGCTTGTAGAAATCTGAAATGGTGTCCTCATTGCCCAAACTTGAGGCACCTGGAAAACATGTTTGTGAAGGCTGTATTTTGGGCAAAATGCAGTGTTCATCCTTTCCAAAAGATGGTTCAGTTCGGGCTACTCAAAAATTGCAGCTTGTACAAAGTGATGTCTGTGGTCCTATGCAGACACCTTCTTTTGGAAATTACCTTTACTTCATGACTTTCATTGATGACTTTTCTAGGCATGCATGGGTATATCCACTCAAAGCAAAGTCTGAAGTGTTCATGTGCTTTAAACAGTTTTTGGTTTTGGCTAAAAATCTGTCAGCATGTAAAATGGGCACCCTCCCTTTTGATCGAGGGGGGGAATATATGTCTTCTGACTTTAATGCATTTCTGGCTGAATGTGGGATTAAACACCAGTGTACAGTGCCGTATATACCTCAATTGCTAAACGAAAGAACATGTCACGCATGGAGATGGCGAGGTGAATGGTCAAGAGTCAGGCTTTACCACATAGTTTCTGGCTTGAGGCTGTCATGTGTGCAGCATATGTATTGAACAGGTGTCCCACTAAAGTGCTGCAATCTATCACTCCATATGAGGCTTGGCATGACTGCAAGCCATCTGTTGCTCATCTGCGTGTTTTTAGTTGTTTGGCATATGCACTAGTGCCTGAACAACATCGCAGAAAATTGGATGATAAGGCAATAAAATGTATTTTTGTTGGGTACAGTTCTGAAAATAAAGGCTATCGTCTGTATCATCCATAGACTAAACGCATTTTGGTTAGCCGTGATGTTGTATTTGTGGAAGATGTTGTTCAGCCATTGCTTTCATGTACTAAGGAGACATCTGTTAGCTCCAAAGACATGTATGATACTTTGATGCCTCTTTTTACAGGTGGGCAGTCTAGTGCTGGTCCTAATGAGGCAACTTCTCAGCCTTTGCAGGTTTCATATGATGATGCAGATCATTCCATTTCTGATGCAGATTTACATGATGCACTTGTTGATGAGAGAGCTGATATTGAGCAGGCAAAAACTATGCCAAAATGGCTGGTGCAGACTTTGCGTGACAACAAATTAGATGCACCTTTATCATATCGTACTCGTTCAGGCTCTCATAGTGCCTCCTTTGCAACGGATTGCTACGCTATGGCTGTGTCTAGTCTCTGTGATGAGAATGAGCCTATTTCTTTTGATGAAGCACAGAATTCAGAAAATTGGATGGCTACTATGCAATCTGAATATGATGCTATAATGAAGAATGGTACATGGTCTTTATGTGACTTGCCTCCTAGCAAGAAGGCCATTGGGACTAAGTGGGTATACAAGCTGAAGCATAAACCTGATGGTACAGTTGACAGGTATAAGGCTAGGCTTGTTGCAAAGGGTTATGCGCAGGAAAGAGGCATTGATTTTGATGAGACGTTTGCACCTACATGCCGTATGACTACTGTTCGGAGCATTTGTGCACTTGCAGCCCATCATGGTTGGAATGTACATTAGTTGGACATTAAAACAACATTTTTGAACGGTGGCTTGCATGAAGAAGTGTATGTTTTTCAGCCCCGTGGCTTTGTGCAGAAAGGGCATGAAAACCAGGTGTGCAGGTTAAAGAAGGCATTATATGGTTTAAAGCAAGCACCACGTGCTTGGTATGAGAAGATACATGCCTATCTGATTGCACATGGTTTTGAGAACAGTCCAACTGAAAGCACCTTATATGTTAAGCGTGCTAATGATGTGCTTCTGATTATTGTTGTCTATGTTGATGACATGTTGCTCACTGGTCCTATTGAGAAGCATATTGCTGATTTTAAGGCTGATTTGCATGCCTCATTTGAGATGTCTGATTTGGGGCATTTGCATCACTATTTGGGCATTCACTTTATGCAAGTTGATGGTGGAATGGCTTTGTGTCAAACGAAATATAATGACACATTATTGCAGCGTTTTGGCCTTGAAGACTGTAAGCCTATTGCCACTCCTATGGAGAAAGGTTTACGATTGAGTCTTCATGATGCTGGAGATGCATTTGATGTTGTTCTCTATCAGCAGGCTGTTGGATGCTTGATTTGTTGGAGATAGACGTCTGCAGAAGCACGCGAAAAGCACAAGGAAGAAGAAGAAGCTTGGAGCACAAACACACAATACTGAATGTATTACTTGAGAATGTAAAAAGATAAGTAGCCCATTAGGGCAATAGGTGTATATACAAGCCGGGGGAAAAAAACCTTCTAAAGAGGGAAAAAGTGCCTCGGCGGTCCTAGAGTGTTCACACACATCACTACCTAAATATATCAACAAATCCCCCCTGGGAGTGATGCAGTGAACAAGGAGCTAGCACTCATGTATAAGGAAGTGCCAAGCTATGTGGAAATCACTCCATAAAAGGAAGTAAGCCCAAAGCTTTGCGGAAAGCTTCAAACTTCTTCCTAGGCAGAGCCTTCGTGAAAAGGTCTGCAATGTTCTCCTGCGTGGGCACATATGCCAAGCTGATCTCCCCAGCAGAGAACCTCTCCCTAACATAGTGATAATGCACCTCAATGTGCTTAGTGCAAGCATGGAACACAGGGTTCCTCGCAACTGCCTCTTTCCTATGCATAACCCTTCGCAACAAGCCTAGCCTTATACTTGTCAACTATACCATCATGTTTACGCTTCAGCTTGTATACCCACTTAGTGCCAATGGCCTTCTTGTGAGGAGGCAAGTCATATAAAGACCATGTACCATTCTTCATTATAGCATCATATTCAGATTGCATAGCAGCCATCCAATTTTCTGAATTTTGTGCTTCATCAAAAGAAACAGGCTCATTCTCATCACAGAGACTAGATGCAGCCATAGCATAGCAATCTGATGCAAAGGAGGCACTATGAGAGCCTGAGCCAGTACGATATGACAAAGGTGCATCTAATTTGCTATCACGCAAAGTTTGCACCAGCCATTTTGGCATAGTTTTTGCCTGCTCAATATCAGCTCTCTCATCAACAAGTGCATCATGTAAATCTGCATCAAAATGGAATGAAGTGTGTCATCATATGAAACCTGCAAAGGCTGAGAAGTTGCCTCATTAAGACCAGCACTAGATTGTCCACCTATAAAAAGAGGCATCAAAGTATCATACATGTCTTTGGAGCTAACAGATGTCTCCTTATTACATGAAAGCAATGGCTGAATAGCATCTTCCACAAAGACAACATCACGGCTAACCAGAACGCGTTTAGTCTATGGATGATACAAACGATAGCCTTTACTTTCAGAACTGTACCCAACAAAAATACATTTTACTGCCTTATCATCCAATTTTCTGCGATGTTGTTCAGGCACTAATGCATATGCCAAATAACCATAAACACGCAGATGAGCAACAAATGGCTTGCGGTCATGCCAAGCCTCATATGGAGTGATAGACTACAACGCTTTAGTGGGACACCTATTCAGTACATATGCTGCACACATGACAACCTCAAACCAGAAACTATGTGGTAAAGCCTGACTTTTGATCATGCACCTCGCCATCTCCATGAGTGACCTGTTCGTTCGTTCAGCAACTCCATTCTGTTGAGGTGTATACGGCACTGTACACTGGTGTTTTATCCCATGTTCAGCCAGAAATGCATTAAAATCTGAAGACATATATTCCCCCCCTCGATCAGAACGGAGGGTGCCCATTTTACATGCTGACAGATGTTCAGCCAAAACCAGAAACTGTTTGAAGCACATGAACACTTTGGACTTTGCTTTGAGTGGATATACCCATGCATGCCTGGAAAAATCATCAATGAAAGTCACGAAGTAAAGGTAATTTCCAAAAGAGGGTGTCTCCATAGGACCACATACATCACTATGTACACGCTACAATTTCTGCGTTATTGACTGTATCTCAAAAAGTTGAACGGAACTGCCCAGACGAGTTCTACCAGACCTGTAGCAGACTTCGAGACGCTTAAACTGGCGAACAGAAACTGGTATATACCTTTGGCACAAAAGGACAAAATAGCCTGCACAAGCACTATGATAGTGCGTTCGGAGGCCGAAACGAGCTCAGATCACGATTTCGGCACCACACAGCAAAGTTGTTTTGATCTCCGAAACACCCTGAGTATGCTCACCAAATCTCGTGCGAATCTGAGACTGCAAATGAAGGAGTGTCGACGGCGCCCTAGAAGAAGCGACGACCTGCTCTGATACCAATTGTTGGAGATAGACGTCTGCAAAAACACGCGAACAGCACAAGGAAGAAGAAGAAGCTTGGAGCACAAACACACAATACTGAATGTATTACTTGAGAATGTAAAAAGATAAGTAGCCCATTAGGGCAATAGGCATATATACAAGCCGGGGGAAAAAAACCTCCTAAAGAGGGAAAAAAGTGCCCCGGCGGTCCTAGAGTGTTCACACACATCACTACCTAAATATATCAACATGATTTACGTATGCATTACTCAGCCAGATATTCAATTTCCTGTCTCACAGATGAGCAGGTTTATGCATTGTCCAAGAGTCACGCATTGGAAGGCGGTTAAGCGCATCTTTCGCTACTTGAGTGGTACTCGGCTACTTGGGTTGTTTTATCCCAAGGGGGGATCACTACCACCATATTTGCATGCTTTTTCTGACTCAGATTGGGCTGGCTGCTATGACACTCGTGTGTCCACGAGTGGTTTTTGCTTCATGCTTGGTAGCTCATGTATATCTTGGTTGAGCAAGAAGCAGCCTACTGTGGCCACTTCCAGTTGTGAGGCTGAGTATAGGGCAGCTTTCATAGTGACTGTTGAGTGTGTGTGGCCCAGACGCCTTATGACTGATTTGGGTGTTGGTCAGTCTTCTGCCACCACCATCTTCACTGAGAGTCAGAGTGCATTGGCAGTTGCGAGGAACCCTGTGTTCCATGCTCGCACTAAGCACATTGAGGTGCATTATCACTATGTCAGGGAGAGGTTCTCTACTGGGGAGATCAGCTTGGCATATGTGCCCACGCAGGAGAACATTGCAGACCTTTTCACGAAGGCTCTGCCTAGGGAGAAGTTTGAAGCTTTCCACAAAGCTTTGGGCTTACTTCCTTTTGTGGAGTGATTTCCTCGTAGCTTGGCACTTCCTTATACATGAGTGCAAGATCCTTGTTCACCGCATCACTCCCAAGGGGGATTTGATGATATATTTAGGTAGTGATGTGTGTGAACACACTAGGACCGTCGGGGCACTTTTTTCCCTCTTTAGGAGGTTTTTTTCCCCCGGCTTGTATATATGCCTATTGCCCTAATGGGCTACTTATCTTTGTACATTCTCTAGTAATGCATTCAATATTGTGTGTTGTGCTCCAAGCTTCTTCTTCTTCCTTGTGTTGTTCGCGTGCTTCCGCAGACGTCTAACTCCAACACAAGATACTTCTTGAAGCAATGAAACACTTCATTCTTACTCTTGATAAAGTAGAGAACAATCCATCTACTATGGTCCTCAATAAATGAGACATAATACCTTGATCCTGCCAATGAAGGTTCTTGACTTGGTCCCCATACATCTGTATGTACTAAATCCAATAAGTTGTTGTGGATGTAGCCTTTGTGGTTGAATGGTTGTCTTTGTGCCTTCGCTCCATGTTGGGTGAACCTAACTTGCAAGCCTTTTTCAACTATTTGGCTTACACTTATGAGGTTTTTAGTGATAGTGGGTACATAGAGAACCTTACATAGAATGTTTGTCCTGCCATTGGAAGCTTTGACATTACCAATCTTCTCCACATTGTGCTTTGTATCATCCCCTGTTTGCACTTCATGTCTATGCAATGATTCTTCATGTGGTTGATCTTCTGAATAATTGTTGTAGTCCCTTCTATTATAGCTTCTATTGTTATTGTTGAAGTTGTGTCCACCTCTGCCTCTATTGCTGCCATATCAACCTCTTTCACTTCCTTTCTGGGTCTTCCCATTGAACCAGCAATTCTGAGTGGTGTGGTTGGTCTTATCTCATATGGAACAAGGTTGAACATTCTGACCTTTGGCTTTGTCTTGCTTTGGTCCTTTCTTCTTCCCTTTCCACTTGCTCTTGCTTGCAAAGTTGGCTTGGGAAGTCTCTTCTTCATCTTCTTCCTTCTTCTTGCCTTTCTGCTTCTTATCCTTTTTATCTACATATAGAGCACTAGTTGAATTACCATGATATGAGTTACCTTCCTTTATGCTATTGTTGGCTTCTTGATTGAAGAGTTGTCCAAGAAAGATGTTGAAGTCTGGAGTTTGCACATCCATGATGAGATCATAAGCCGTCGTGAAGGATTGCCATTGCTTATCACTTCGAATGCCATTGAGAATTTGCCTCATGATGACCTCTTCTTCAATCAGCTCTCCAATGGATGCTAACTGATCCGTAACCTCCTTGACCTTGGTAACAAACTCTGTGATGGTTTGTTTAAGCGTCTTCTTCATTTGGTTGAACTCGTTCCAAAGATGATTCTTTCTTGCTTTGGTACTAGCAGAAAAGAAAGTCTTGAGGGCATCCCAAGTCTCTTGATATGTCTTTGAGCTAGAGGAAGAGGCAGAGGTGGAAAGCAAGGTAGGGGGAGATTCCAATCATCTCAACCTTGCAACATATGTGGCTTATCTAACCATACTACTGAAGAATGTTTCAGGAACTCGAGGAACTCAAGAGGAAGAGGATTCAATAGAGGTGGCTATGGATCAAATAGAGGTAGATACAATGGAGGCTACAACAACAACTACTACTACAACAAAAATTACAACAACAACACCAACTATCAAAGTGGCCATAGAGGAAGAAGAGATTACAATAACTACGCAGAGGACCAAAGTCAAGAAGATTCATTATTGATTATGAATCTATCAGTGAAGAAGGGTAAGGATGATGATCACATATTTTACATTGATTCGGGATGCTCGAACCATGTAGCAGGAAATGTGGCTTTACTTTTTGATTTGGAAGATCCTCATAACAAGCATGAAGTGCAGACAGGAGATGACACAAAGCACTCAGTGGAGAAGATAGGTAATGTGAAGACATCAGATGGAAATATGAACCTCTTAAGCAAAGTCTTGTATGTCCCTACAATTACCAAAAATTTAATAACTGTTGGACAGCTTGTTGAAAAAGGATTGCAGGTTAGATTCAATCGATTTGGAGCATATGTTGAAGACCCAAGGCAAGGCTTTCGAAGGATTGCCAAAGGAGAAAAGACAGGAAGGCTTTTCACTTTTGAAGTGGAAGATACAAAGAACATAGCTTTGTTTAGCTATGGATCTCAAACTCTAACAGAGTTGGAGATATGGCACAAAAGGCTTGCTCACATTGGTGAGAGGACACTCAAACAGATTTGCAAGGACCAAAGTGTAATTGGTTTGCCTAATATCACAAGGCAACACATGATTTATAAGTGTGAAGCTTGTCAACTCGGCAAGGCTCATAGACAACCTTTCAATAAGAAAGGATATATGTATCAAAATCCTTTGGATCTAGTGCACACGGATGTGTGGGGTCCAAGTAAGGAGCCATCTATATTAGGCTCAAGATATTATGTATCTTTCATAGATGATTGTAGCAGGTGGACCATTCTGTTTTTCATGAAGCACAAGGATGAAGTGTTTAATTGCTTTAAGAAGTATATTGCTCTTGTTGAAAATCAAGCAGGTAGCACTTTGAAAAGACTCAGATCAGATGGTGGAGGAGAATACTTCTCTTCTGAATTTGATGCCTTCTTGCATGAGAGAGGCATTAAAAGGGAAGTCACTACAAGGTATACACCCGAACTCAATGGTGTAGCAGAGAGGAGGAACAGAGCTATTGTCGAAGCTGCAAGGTCCATGCTCAACGAAAAGGGATTGCCAAACTACCTATGGGCAGAGGCTGTGTCGACAGCCACATATCTCATAAATAGACTTCCATCTAAGTCACTAGATGGAACCACTCCATATGAATTGTGGAATGGAAGAAGACCTAGTCTAGAGCATTGTAAAATCTTTGGATGCTTAGCCTATGCTCACATTCCTTCTCAAGTAAGAGGGAAATTGGATCCCAAGGCAGAGAAGTGTGTATTCATTGGTTATGATCAGAACCAAAAAGGATATAGATTGTACAATCCAACCAATAAAGGATTTTCTGTGAGTAGAGATGTAATTTTTGATGAAAACAAATCATGGTTTGATGATGATAGGAAAGTGAAGCTGCCATATGACTTGGATGAAGATTTTCCATCACTTCAACCAAAGGAGCCAAAGCAGATTGAAGAAAGTGATTCGGAGATTGACCTGGAAGACTTGGAAAGACTAAAGCTATGGAAGAACAAAGGTAAAGCAAAGATGCAGGATGCTACATATGGACCCGAGAGCTCACATCAACCACTTAGAAGGTCTTCAAGGGAGAAGAAGAAACCAGAGAGGTTTGGTTATGATACTTCTTTGGTCACGAAGCACTCAATCTACATTACAAAAGATTCAACCAATGAAGAGCCTACCACATTCGAAGAAGCACAAAGCAAGAAAGCTTGGAGAGATGCAATGGATGAAGAAATGGAAGCCTCGAAGGAGAATGACACTTGGGAGCTTGTACCTAACAAGCCATCTATGAAGATAATCGGATCTCGATGGATATACAAAATCAAGAGGAATCCAGATGGAAGTATAAATAGACACAAAGCAAGGTTAGTTGCTAAAGGGTTTGCTCAAATCCATGGTATTGATTATGAGGAGACTTTCTCTCCTGTTGCAAAAATGCCTACAATTAGGGTTCTCATTAGTCTTGCTGCATCTAGAAATTGGAATCTTTATCAACTTGATGTAAAGAATGCTTTCTTGAATGGATGGATTTCTGAGGAAGTGTATATGGCACAACCTCCTGGATATGAGGATGCACATCATCCTAACTATGTATGCAAACTAAAGAAAGCTTTGTATGGATTGAAGCAAGCTCCAAGAGCTTGGAATTTCATATTGGTGACTTATTTGCAGGACCAAGGATTCAAAGCTAGCAAGGCGGATACCTCTTTGTTCATAAAGAGGAATGGATCTGAAGTGATCTATTTATGTGTGTATGTTGATGATATTATTATCACAGGCAATGATCTTGAAGGAATCAAACAGGTAAAGGCTCAAATGAAGGAGGAGTTCAAAATAAGTGACCTCGGACCACTCACTTATTTTCTTGGATTGGAGTTGATCTACACAGATTCAGGTATATACATCACACAAAGGAAGTATGTCCATGACATGCTCGTCAAGTTCAAGATGGAAAATACCAAGTGTGCAGGTACACCTATGGAGCAAAATCATAAGCTTAGTGCTTATGAAGGAGAGCCAATTGAAGACATCACAAGCTATCAAAGCTTGGTTGGAAGTTTGAACTATGCAACACTCACAAGGGTGGATATATGCTATAGTGTTAGCATATTGAGTCAGTTTATGCATAAGCCGAGAAGACCACATATGGAAGCGGTCAAGAGAGTCCTCAAGTACCTAAAGGGGACCATGAATGAAGGTTTGTTCTATTCATATACTTCAAATATTGAGCTAAAGGTCTACTCAGATGTAGATTGGGCTGGATCTAAAGATGATAGAAGAAGCACATCAGGGTATATATCATTTGCAGGTTCAAAAATCATTTCTTGGTCATCGAAGAAGCAACCAACCATGGCATTATCTTCTACTGAAGCCGAATATAGAGGTTTGGCTAATGCAACTCAAGAAATCATGTGGTTAAAGTCTTTGTACACAGATCTTGGACTTCATTCTTCAACACCTCATATTTTTGGTGACAACACAAGCTCACTACATCTAGCAGCTAATCCGGTATACCATGCTAGAACCAAGCATATTGAAGTCCACTACCATTACGTAAGGGAGAAGCTAATGAGCAAGGATATTCAACTATCCTATGTCTCTACAGATATGCAATGTGCAGACATGTTAACTAAAGCTCTTGATGGTACAAAATTAAGTAGATTCAAGTTGATGATTGGCTTGCAGGAAATCAAGGACAATTGAAGACTTATTTGAAGGTCAAGCATGTTAGGCTTGAGGGGGAGCTGTTGGTGCATTTTACCCAAGCCTACATGCTTGATATATTTGATATCATCCTCATTTGTAAGTCACATGAGTAGTCATGTGAACACCTCTTGTAAAAGAGTTCATTTTTATCTCTTGTAATTGAAAAAAAGAAAAAGGAAAAGGATGGCTTACCTCATGCATGATGTAAAAGCAATTTCGTGGCTCTAACTACCAAAACCCACGACTTTTTGAGCTGAGGGAATATCTCCTAACTTTGGGGATCACTTTTAGGTGGAGCCATTCGAATTCGAATTCAAAACTCCCTCCAAGAATAGCTATAAAAGGAGCAAGAAGGAAGAGGCGATTAGCAAGCCTTGTACATGACCACTTCATGTCATTTTGTAGAGATTGAAGAGCTTACTCCATAGCTCTATCATTCTACTCCCATTGTGCAAAGATTCGTTGCCAATCTGGTTGTAATCATATGTGAATCTATACATTTATTATCATCTACCTCTCTGCTTTGTTCTCTGCTATACTCACTCAGAGCAGTACTTTCAGAAGGTCATATCTCGAGTTCTACTGATTCTTTTTTAGTGATTTAACTTGCGTTGAATAGCTCATATTGTGTGCTTTCTACCTATAAATTTTCATGGTCATTGGATTAATAGTTGTGAAGATATCTGCAATTTACTGCTCACTGGTCTATCTCTGCAGAGCCCCGAGAATGGTGGGCATGTTCCAAAAATTGATAAATCTTCTTCTCAGTGCTCAATCCATCATTTGAAGTGTTTTAACTTGGATTGGGAATCTTTCTAAGTCTATTTGCTATTCCCAAAAGGATTTTGTCTAATTCCTACCAGGTTGAGAGCACTGTTCATTTTTTCTAGCAGGTGTATGTCCAAAAATAGCAAGTTTTGGGAGCTAGTCATCTCGCAACTAGTCTGTCTTGACTTAAACTTTTGGGATACATGTTCCAAAGTACTTGGCTGATATTTTGGTGGATTTAGGAAGCTTAAAGGGTCTACTAATCAACTCTGAAGTCTCAGTTGGCTGGTGTGAAGTTGGTTGTAGCAGCACCTACTCATCTTTGGATTGCATCCACCATCTCTCTTCACACTTATCTGTCTCCTCTTGTGTAGGTCCTCCTTTGGATCTTGGAATAGGCATAGCTTCATCACCTACTATAATTCCATAAAGATTTCTACCTTGCAAATAGGCCTCCATTCTGATTTGCCAATCCGCGTAGTTGTGTCGATCAAGCTTCTCGATCATTGAGGGAAATCCGTTACCCATCTTGATCTAGCTCTAATACCACTGAAAGAAACTTGGAGAAGCTTGTAGGAGGTAGAAAAGTGCATTTCAAGGCGACGAAGTTTGGTCAAGCCAACCGGCACAAGACCAGCCCTTGAGCTTATGGAGACTCAAATAGACCTTATGGGCATGCTATAAGTGCAAAGAAACACACTATGTACTTTGGAGCATCAAGGAGAATGAGTCGATACAAAACAGATAGTTTCGAGGGTCGACTAGCTCAAAAAACTTACTATCTATGGAAGAGACAATGAACTTCAAATGCCCATAGCGACCAGTGTGATTATAATTAGAAAAAATCCTTTTATGGTAGTGATACACATAGGGCAGAGTGTATATAATGCACAAAAGTACAAGGAATAAGCAAAATATGCTATAGGAATGAATGAGACATTCACCGGTGGTACTTCCTATTTTTTAAGGAATACGTAGAGATTGACCCCGACACAGAAAAACTAAGATTTCTCCCACTCTAAAGAATAAAAGGCTATGGAAATTTGTATGCATAAAATAGACACTTATACCTTTCCAATGAGCCATCCTGCACTCAATTTGAAGCTCTGGAGAGAGATTCATAGCATCTGCAAGAGTATTGTTGGCTACGAAGATGATGCAGAGAATTGAAGGAGCAGGACAATGATGGTCACAAGTGTATGTATATTGCTTCCATGTATTGTAAAAGTGATTTCAAGTCTTTATATAGACTCTAGGAGTGTTCCACGACTTCTACAATAGAAATTTGAATTCAAATGAAGGTGGGAATGGTTGTTGGAGGGAATCAATTCACTTTCCTAGAATCTAGGAAAAGTGAAGATCTAGTTTGATCTACTTTTAGGTGATTGATTGCTTGATTGAATGCAACTTCAAACACCATGAATTCATGGGATTTGGGCTCTATCTTTCTACCTTTACATGTGTAAAGCTCAAGGCTTTTACAACGGTAAATGAACCATAAAAAATCTCTCAAAAAATACAATAAATGAGCATATGAAAAAGAACTCTCCAATGGATATTCTTTCGACGCGATAGCGTTTGATGTAGATCAAATCCACCTCAAGCATAGTGTAAGCTTGATGTTCCAACACTTACATTATCTCCAAATATGTGAGGTTTGGAACTCACAAGTCCCAAATCTGTATACAATGCTTTTAACCATATTGCCTCTTGAGTTGCTATGGTCAAGCCTCTGTACTCTGCTTCAGTTGAGGATAAAGCAACTGTTGGTTGCTTCTTGGAAAATCATGACACTAGCTTCAAACCTGCAAATGCTAAGTAACTAGATGTACTTTTTCTATCATCTTTAGCTCCTTCCCAATCTGCATCTGAGTAGATTTTGATATCCAAATTTGAAGAGTAAGGATAGGATATACCTTCGTTGATTGTACCTTTGAGATACTTAAATACTCTCTTAGCTGCATCCATGTGTGGTCTTCTCGATGAGTGCATGAACTGACTAAGCACTCCCACACTATATGAGATGTTTGCCCTTGTATGAGTAGCATATATCAAGCTACCTACCAAGCTTTGATACTCTTTAATGTGTTCAATTTTCTCACCTTCATAAACACTAAGTTTATGATTCATCTCCAAAGGTGTACCTGCAGGTTTAGTGTTCTCCATTTTGAACTTGAGAAAAGGATCCTGAATGTATCTTCTCTGAGTCAAATACATTCCTTCATCTGTATATATCACCTGCATGCCTAGGAAATATGTGAGCTCACCTAGGTCACTGATTTTGAACTCCTCTTGCATGTGTCTCTTGATCCTTTGAATGCCATTTAGATCATCACCTATCACAATAATATCATCTACATATACACATAGATAGATAACCTCATTGTGATCCCTTTTGATGAATACAGAAGGATCTCAACTGCTAGCTTTGAACCCTTGATCCTGAAGATATGTAACCAACCTATAATTCCAAGCTCTAGGAGCTTGTTTCAATCCATACAATGCTTTCATAAGTCTGCAAACATAAGATGGATGATTAGGGTTTTCAAAACCTGGTGGTTGTGACATGTATACCTCTTCACTTATCCAACCATTTAAGAATGCATTTTTCACATCAAGTTGGAGTGGTCTCCAATTGCTTGCAGCAGCTACACTTATCAATGTCCTGATTGTAGTCATCTTTGCAACTGGTGAGAATGTTTCCTCATAGTCTATACCATGATTTTGTGAGAATCCTTTGGCAACTAATCTTGCCTTGTACCTGCAAACTCATCCATCTGAATTTCTTTTAACTTTATATACCCATCTACAACCAATTACCTTTTGATTCGACGACTTTGGAACCAAATCCCAAGTGTCCATCTCCTTCAATGCATCTATTTCTTCTTTCATGGCCTTTTCCCAATTAGGGTTTCCCTTTGCCTCTTCATAGGTTGAGGAATCCTCTGAAATAGAGTCTTCTGCCAAGTATATTGAATGCTTCGTAACAAATGTGGAATCATATCCATACCTTTCTGTTTGTTTCTTCTCTCTTGCTGATCTTCTAGGTGCTTGTTTTGAGCATTCTCCAACCTCTTGCATCTTTGCTTTGCCTCTTGACTTCCATAGCTTGTAATCCTTTTCCCTTTCATCTTGGTCATCATCTATATCACTTCTTGGATCTTGGACCTGTGTATCATGCTTGCTTCCTAATTGATAAGAGTCAGAATCAAGATCATATGGTTGTGTTACCTTTTGTTTGTCTTCATCATACCAAGACCTGTGTTCTTCAAACACAACATCTCTACTTGTAGTGAATTGCTTGGTTGAAGGATTGAAGAACCTGTAAACTATCTGAGTTGAATCATATCCAATAAACACTACCTTTGTTGCCCTTTCATCTAGCTTACCTCTTATTTGTGATGGTACATGAACATAAGCTAAACAACCAAAAACCTTGCAATGTCCAAGACTAGGTTTTCTTCCATGCCATGCTTCATAAGGAGTCATACCTTGAAGTGATTTGGATGGTACTCGATTGACAAGGTACACAGCAGTTGAAATAGCTTGTGCCCATAGATAATGTGGCAACTTCTTCTCTTTAAGCATTGTTCGGGCTGATCCTGTTGAAGAAACACTCACGAATTTGACGTACAGACAAAGAAAAAGGAAAAGAGAAGCAGAATCAGAGAAAATCAAAAGCCTTAGTGGAGGAACAAATCCACGACCGTTATGGACAGTACAGAATCTCCCAGGATCGGAGTTCGTTATGCCAAATCAACTGTACAAAGAAAGAACGTGCAAAGAAATAATAGAAGGGAAGTGCAAACAAGAACGTGCATAAGAAGAGCGTGCAGTATAAATAAGAGCACAAATAGAAGAAGAAAAAGTGTGGGGAGAGAGAGAGATATAGCAGATGCGCAGAGACGCAGAGATACAGATAGAAGACGTCATAAATCGCGTATGTAGAAGAAGACGCCAGAGATCGCATATGTATAGATGAATAACAGAAGCCTGAGATATCGGGTATTCATCATAAGAGAGAGATGGTAATAAGAAACTACTCAGTATAGGAGAGTTTCTGTAGCTTGAGCAAGAAGAGGCCAAGCTCACTTGTACACATCTTCTCTAATAGAAAACACATGTTCATGTGGATGTTTGTGTGTACTGTTTGTATGCGAAGAAACAGAGTATGTTTATGTTATAGTTAAAGTTAGTCAACAGTTAACGTTTTCTCAGTAAACGCATTTTTGATCAGTTACAATTCTTACAGTAAACGAGTAATTTCCGATAGAAGAACGATGTAGATCTCGCAGAGTAATGTGAAGTTTTGTGTGAGAGATAGCTCATTCTGTAGCTAGACATCTCTACTTTCAGTTGATCAAAGTTTCTGGTGGAAAAGATATCCACACATAGTACAAAGTCTGACCGGAAAGAGGTTGTCTGAACTGGTGGAGTTTTTTCTCTTAAATTTCAGAAAGAGTTCAGTAAGTTAAGGAAGCTTTTGCGTCACTTCCTTACTTCATGTATGTTCACTTGAAGTAATTATAAACAGAATTGAAGTTCATTCCGGTACAATTATGGTGTGAGTCCAGTGACAGTCTGGTGAAGTTTCGGTGAAATTTTTTCAGTGAATTTAGAGCGCAGTCTTATATGTTGAGCGCTAGACTTTGCTAAGCTATTGATTGATTACAGAGGTGTTCTAAATCACTCTAGCTTAGTTCTTCTTGGGCGTGGCGGTTTCCACAAGGCTCAGCCTTCGTCGCGTCGTCAAGGAGTGGTATCAGAGTAAAGGAATTATACCACATTTCCGCAACAGTGGTATCAGAGCCAGGCATAGCTAATCAGAGCCAGGCATAGCTAATCAGAGCTAGGCTGTAGCTCAATGATGAGTAGCACCTCCTTTAATGTCAATCCGGGAAGACGTGAGGATGGTATGAAGACCTCGAGCAAGTGGCGGCACAAGTGCGTGAGTGAGAAGCACACAAACATGCACACACATACACACACACACGCACACACGGCAAGACAAAGAGTGAGAAGCAATGGAGTTCTTAGATTACTTTCAAAAAGCTCTTACAAGTTCATTTCAATTACAATCTAACCTCAAAAATGAGCTCTCTAGCTCCTTTTATAGTTTTTGGCTAGCTTTGGCCTTGTTCAGACCTAGTGTCCGGCCTAGTTAAAAATTAGGTTCCAGGGCTTATTTGAGGGCTCAAACGAGATCTAAAAAATACGAAAATTGGTAAGCAACTACTTCTAAGGCTCCTCAAGCTCGAGGACTCCTCGGCTTGCACAAAATGGAGCTACAAAAAGGTGAACATGGTATTTACAGTGATGAGAATCACTTTTAATTTGTGTAAGGATTTTGAAAAATTAAAGGGTTGCCTTAGTGCTAGATCTGCGTGAATGCTCGTACTTGCTTCTTCATGAAGAAAATTATTGGCCTACTTGCCAGATCGTCGTTGACTCCCTTGTCTGCTTGTGCCTTCTCTCCCTTCTGACTCTCTTCTCTGACTGCCATGCCTCGTCAGTCCTTCAGTTCCTTGTCTGCTGCTAACACCCCCCCCTCTCTTGCGTCTGTCGTCCCTGACAGACCCTTGTTGTGTGGGTTTTTGGATGTAGTACTCAACGACGTCTTGCGCTAAGTGATGTTCGGCAATCCTCAATCCTTTGGCCAAGTCTGTGAGTAGAGCATCCCAATCTACCGACCCGGGAACCTCTGGATGTGGCATACGTAACTTGTCTGAATGGAGAGCTCGTTCCACTGCAAACAATTGTAATAAATGTGAGGGCCTGGGAATGAAGATCTCTGAATGATATTCCCAGAACCCTGTGACAAACATCTCTTCAAATGTCTGTTTGAAGCAGGCCGGTAGGTATTTGATGCGGGCATGCCATGCATAAACAAAATTAATAGAGGGCGTTGTGCTCATGTCATAAACAAGATCCTGATTGCCTTCATTGAATCCGAGCGCAGAGAGGTGAGGTTCCTTAACATTCTTGAAGGTCCGGAAGGTGACTATCATGAGTTCAAAAATTTTAAGGCACATCTGTGTCATGACATCTGGTACGTTTTTGAACGTGACACCCCAATGCCGAATTGTCGATATCATATACCCTACGGTAGGTTGACCTTTAGGTGGTGCTAAGTAGACATAGTTGAGCCATTTCTCACATCCCTTGGTTGTCAGCACCATCTTTGTGTATTCCGGCCACGACCTTCTTCGGAAAACAGGACAGTAGCAGGGATTGTACTTGATATACAGGGGCATGTTATTCCATGTGCGATTCATTTCCGGGTAGGTTTCAAGCAGCCGAATTCTCCAAGTCGGTTGACGAATATTTCCCTGCTTGGCACTTTCTGGGATGTCGTCTGGTGCAAACTGTGTGGCAGAGGTTGGTTCCCGTGAGGTGTGGTGCTTGATTTCAGCATTATAATCTGCCATTAAGACACAAAAAGGAACATACAAGTCGTCGGAGGTGCCGATCCACCTATGATGAGAGAGGTTCCTAAAATAGTCCGATTTTATGACCACCTCTTCCAAGCGTGACATCAATGCTATCTGGACTGCCACCCTATCATCATGTGTTGTGGCCACCTTTTCCAATTTCTGCATCCATTCAGGAGCCTCTATTTCAAGGGTGTCCATGCCCTCATCTGTTTGCTTGCCTCCAGGTGCTGGCATCGGAACGTATGGGTCCTCAAAGGTTTCCTCTACTTCGATTGGTACTAGGTCTTCAGGTTCTGGTTCTACCAAGGGGGAGGGTTGGCGTTCATACACAAGCACTTTCTTTTGTAATTCTTTGAGTTGTGCTTTGAGCGCTGCTACTTCATCAGTTGTGTCAGCTGTGGTTGGGGCTTCTTTGGGTGGTGCTGGTTGAGCTTCCAATTGCCTTCGTAGTTCGTCTCTTTCCTTTTCTAAGGCTGCATGGGCTTCGAGGAGATCAGCATGGGTTTCCAATATGATTTGCATATTGTCCGAGGGAATGGCCTTAAACTTCTCCGGGTCAATTTCTTGTGGGGAACCGTCCATGGCTACTTCCAAGTTCTCTTCGTTTTGTGTTTGAAGCCGTCTATTTTCTTCCAGGGCTGCCGACATATGCTTCCGTAATAGAGCCATGTTGCGGCGGAGCTTGAGGTTCTCTGTGATTTGGGAGTGTAGCAGATCATCCATTTGTTGTCTTTCTTCGGCATCTGGCTGCGGTGGGTTTGCCACTAATTGCTCATGTTGTTCTTGCAATGCACTAAACTGCTGTTGTAATTGTTTCTTCTCTTGCTCTAAGTCAATGAATTTTCCTTGTAATGCTTCATGATTCCTGAACAGACTTGTATGCTGAGCATCGAGGTGCTGATAGTGTTGCTGTAACTGAGACATGCACTGATACATGTTATTAAATACATTATTGATGGGGATGGGTGCAGTAAGGGTGTTCAATGCAGAGGGAGAGGGAAAGGGGAAGGGAAGTGTGAATGCAGTGCTGGAAAATGGTGAAGTGGGTGGTGGGGGAATGGGAGATTGTGGCCGTATGGGGGGAGGGAGAGGTGCAGTGGAGGGTGATATGTCCATAAAATCCAAGGTGGGAGCAATAGTGGGAGTGATTGTGAATAGTGGAATTGTGGGTGCGGTGATTGTGGTGAATGTGTACAGTGGTGTGTGCAGTTGTGAATGTGAACTGCCCGAAAGTGTGAGTGGGGGAATGGGGATGTCAGTAGTTGCCGTTAGGATTACAGTGTTAGTGGAGGTGTATACACAGGAGGTGTTGAGAGGATGTGTGGGTTGATTGGCGGTTTGTGCTTCAGTCATGGCGGTGGACTCGGAGGCAGTAACGGTGGTTGTTACATTGGTAAGGGGAGGTTAATGTGGTGGAGTGGGAGTCGGGGGTGGCAAGGGGGGTGATGGAGGTGCACTTGATGTATGGGCTTCCTCGGTGTCGTGAGCGGTGTGTGCAGTGCCCGTGGTTGTGGGGGTGCCTTGTGGTCCTGATCCTAATACATTCATTTGTTTCCCTGTTCGTGGGGGACGTCTTCCGTATCTTCTTTCCATTCTGCGTGATTGTGCTAGGGCCGTCTGCACTGCCTCAGGTACTCCTAAGGCATCAGAGATCATATCCAGTGTGGCACGATACTGTTCGTCAACTCCTTCCTCCTCAAGGATTTGGTGCATGATAGCCTTTCCTGCTGCAAGGGATAACTTATGTTGTTGTTGGACCCTGTTGATGGTATCGTAGAGCTTTTTCAACTCCTTTGTATATGCTGGGGCACCCTCTAGCTCCTGTATAACTTCTTGCTCATAGTCATGCGCCTCCTCATCAGAAAATCCTTCCTGTTCATCCTCTTGTTCTGCTTCTTCTTCGTCCTGCACTTCCACCACTTCTGGTTGGCTTGGCTGGGGTTGTTCTGTAGCAGTTTGTTATCCACTACCCTGCTCTGCTTCGACTTCCGCATTAACAGCTTCAATGATTCTGGCAACTTCTTCATCCGTTAGATCTTCCAAAGTGAATCCGTGAGGAAATTCTAGATCAGTAGGTACTGGTGGAAACACAAGGTTAGGGCCGTCTGTGCTGTGCCTGGGTAACCTGATAGTAAATGGTTGCACTCGTCTGGGAAGCCTCGGAGTTGTTTCAGGTATTAGGGTTGCACCGCGGGCTTGTGCACACGGCATCTGGACGGCACCTCTCATCTTCTTTGAGGGAGGCCCTGCGACTGACAGTCTGCGTTGAAACTCCTGTGTTCTAGTCCAAATGAGAGCCCTTTGCACCGGTACATCATATGCGAGACATCTATACACAATTCTTGTAAGCGCACAGCATCCATACAGTACAGATTTTTGTTTCTTATACCACCTTTGATGAGCCAAATGAATTTGGTCGATAATCCAGTGGGGCATATTGATTGTCAAATCAAAAGCATCTGCTAAGTAGAGGCTAAACCAGATCTTTTTGGGAGGCATTGTGAACCTTTCCTGCGCGGGGAATGCGAAATGTTGCATGACCATGCGTAAGTGAATGGCGATCGTAGGTGTCATCGCGACCATGTCCTTTAATTTCGTCAAATTTCTGTTCTTCATATTGTCTGGAACCATAGTCTCTTTCTCCGTAGGAATGTGCATACCTTTCATGTCCAAAGCTTCTCTTACCAAGTTGATAGTCAAGCGGAAACGCTTCAGCTCATTGCCCCTTGTGAGTGATGGGAGTACAAAGGAGCTGTATCCTTTTTTGTCTTTGCTTGGAGTGAGGGTGCTAATCAAGTATGACCACCTTAGAAAATCGGGCTTTGGTAGTTGGAACTTGAAATAATCATAGAGCCCAGCCTTCTTCCATATCGGCTTCAGTCCTTCGTTATTATGTAGCTTTTCAAACTCCCTGGTAAAGAAGTGGTATCTGCCCCAACGTCCATTGAATTCTACCTCGGATTCCCACATGTATGTGCCTTCACCCAGAGGTCCCGCAACGTCACTGAACCAGTGTGAGGTTTTACCCATCGGCATTGTGTGACCCTGTGGAGGATTCTGAATCGGTATGGCATGTAATGCCCTTAATGCCGTTGGTCGTTCCTTTAATTCCTCCTCGACCGGAAGGCTTTCAATGTCCACAACTTGGGGGCTGGTGCCTGCCTGGGAGCTAGTTCCTACCGTATCTGCCATGTTACTACTGCTGCCTGTCTCTGTGAGAATATACAAACATGTGTTAACATTGTACAGGACAAGAGAGAACCGTTGTTGTTCCCATTACAACATTAACATGAGGGTCGGGAGAGATTAATGGGTTAGTAAGTGCTTGGTGCGAGTGTGTGTGTGGTTAGGAGCTCGGAAGACCTAAGAGCTAAGTGGAATGATGTATTGTGATAGTGATGTGGTTAGTAGGTTGACATGAATTTACAAATGGGGTCCGGGGGTTTGTTACAAGTCTTAGGCTACCAAATGCAGTGGATGGGTTTTGCTCTTAGTTTCGTAGAGACTCTCGAGAGCTTTATAGGTGAGTCGGCTTGAAAATGAGGCCTTTTAGGGACCCATTTACCAGTGATTCTGTTCGTGCTCATGGGCCTTGGTGTGTTCCTGAGTGTTGAAAACGAGTGGATGCCGGCTGTGCGAGTGAATGGATCACGCTGTATAGGGTCTGGTCTTGGTGTAGCTATTTGAGCCCGCCAACAATCCTTAGGCACCCAAATTTGTCTTGATTGTGGGCTAGCCTTCATCGACTTCTTGGGCACCCAAATAGACTTCACGTTAGCAGAAGAACTTCGGAAAGACTTCTTATTAGTGTCGTGTTGTTGGTTACTAATAAGAGGCTTTGCCCGTGTGGTTGGCTTGAGAGCAACCGGGTGTTCGCCTTTCCGCACCCACACTTGTTTCACTAGCTGAGACATTTTGTTGCGCAGGTACTTTTGATCTCCGACATAGGTAGTACTCTGCTTCTTCTGCCTTTGGTCCACCTTTGGTTGCTGCCTCCCTCTGGCCTTTGGAAAAGAAGGGAGTTCCGTTGTGGTTCTGACTCCTTTTTTGAGATCTTCATTCTTCTGCATCACATAGCCTTGGACAAGAACAGCATGGTCAACTTCATGTGCACCCCTGGAGGGACCAGGAGTTTGTGCCTTGCCTAGTCCCTTGAGTGCTCCATTATTTAACTCCATTGTAATTCTAGTCGGATTCACCCATACCTGAAGAAGTCCACTTCTTAGGTTTAAGTTGACTGCTTGGTTATAAATCCAGTCTTGACCCAGGACAAGGGGTTCAGTGAGGTCCTCATCTTGACATACTAGCACTTTAACTGTCATTGCCTCATCATGAATATAGAGGGGAAGTTCCACCTCGCCCATGCAAGGGGTTTCCACGCCTCCCAATCCTATGAGATATGCTTCCACAGGATTGACAGTTAACTGCAACTCTTGACAGTAAGACAATTTAACAGCACTAGTGGCTGCGCATGAGTCAATTAAGGCTCTTACAGTCCTTGCACTCTTTCCTTGTCCTATATCTAAGGTTATGAAAGGACGTCGATCAGTCATCCTATGTGAGCTAATACCTGAAACTTCACACATAGCTACGTTATATCCTTGATCTGCATATGCATCTTGCCTAGGGTTCTCTCTACCTTGTCTTCTTAATTTCAATCTCCGTATGCGCTCTAGGGCTTCTGCTTGAGCTTCTTCTCGAATTTGCTTTTCTTCCTCTTTGCGTTTCTTAGCAGTATTGAGTCGACTTAGCATTTCCTCTGTGAGAGGTTCCTGATACAACTTGACTCTACATCCGCTAATATAGTTTGGGAGAACATCACCCTCTAAAGTGGCTAGTTGTACTGCTCCACTCGTGGAGATCCTATTGATGATCATAGGTCCGTAGCCTCTCTTTTCTAGCTTCCTTGCATGTTGTTTCAATGTGTAGACTAAAACTAAGTTTCCTGCCTTTAAACCTTTATCCTTAACGTGGGCATCAAAGTACGCCTTCTGTCGTTTCTTTGCTGCATATATCCCTGCAGCTGCCCTCAGTCTTGTTTCTCCTAATCGTTCAAGGTCAAAAAGTCTAGAGGAAAGTTCATGACCCGTCCATTCGTGCTCTTGTGCCACTTTCAAGGTAGGTATTAAGAAGTCCAAGGGTAGCACAGCGTTTTGACCAAACACCATTTGAAAGGGAGTGGCTTGGAGTACCGTTTTGTAGGCAACTCGGTATGCCCAAACAGCATGGTGTAGCTGTTTGTCCCAATCAGAGCGTTTGTTGTTCACTAATTTCGTCAATACACTGCATAAGATCTTGTTGGTGCTTTCGGCTTGCCCATTAGCTTGAGGGTGATAGGGGGCAGACTTCTTATGAACTACCAAGAATTCTTGGAGTAGATTTTCAATCACCTCATTCAAGAAGTGAGTGCCTTTATCACTAACTAGCTCTATAGGTAGCCCGTATCTTGTGAATACATTCTCAAACAAGAATTTAGCAGTTGTCTGAGCGTCGTTCTTTGTCGTAGCTTTTACCTCTACCCACTTTGTTAGATAGTCTGTCGCAACAATGATATATTCTGCATGGGAACCCTTAGCTGGGGGATTAATAGGACCTACGAAGTCTATTCCCCACTTAGAGAATGCACGTCCACCCATCATAGGTTTCAGTGGCATCTCATCTTTACGTATAGGATACTGAGTTCTCTGACAGACATCACATCGTTTCACATAGGCATGTGCGTCCATGTGAAGGGTCGGCCACCAGAAGCCCGCAAATAGTATTGCCTTGATCACCCGATCTGGTCCAAAGTGTCCTCCTGCTACACCTTGGTGAGCAGTTTCCAAGATCTTAAGATATTCACTTTCATGGACGCATAGCCTCAGGTAACCATCTTTACCATGCTTGTAGAGATTATCACCAATGAGTGAGTAATCCTGGGCTTCTTGTTCTAAACTCCTTTTCCTAGCCGGAGTCATGTCTGGAGGGAATGTTTTCGTCCTCAGGAAGGATACTAGTGGTTCACTCCAATCTGGCACTATGGATACTTGATAAAGAGTGGCGTGTTCCACAGGTGGTTTAGTGCAACAGATTGGGCATTCCTTGCACAACCTTTGGACATCAGCTTCCATTGTTGGCCAATGTACTCCGAGTCTCCTTAGTGTCTGTAAGGTTCGTTGCTTTGAGTAGTGTTGCTCTAACGCACCTACATGTGCTAAATGCAACCATTTATTGTACTCGTCCTCTTCCACACAACAAGCCAAGATTCCTTGATCTGTGTGCTTGTACATGCTTCCTGCCATGATGTGGTACTTTTGGGCTTTCACAACCTCTCTATTCTGTGTGTTTACTACAGGATGGTTAGGCCCGTATGTCAATACTGGTACCAATGGCTTAGCCCACTGCGGTACAACTTCCAAATTAAACAAGTAAGCATCAGGAAGATCATCTGATACTCCTTGTGGGGCTTCTCCCGATGTGAGCCTAGAGAGATGATCTGCTCTCAAATGAGTCCTCCCTTTTCTTACCACAACCTCAAAATCATATTCCATTAGCAAGAGAAACCATCTTACTAATCTTCCTGTATTGCATGGCTTGTTTACGAGGTATAGCAATGCCTGATGATCAGTAAAAAATTTAAACTTATTTGCAAGCAAATAGTGTCTAAATTTCTTAACTGCATATACCATGCCTAAGCCTTCTCTCTCAGTAGTGGTGTAATTCCGTTCATCTGCATTCAATTGTCTATTGGCATAGGCAATTGGAAGATCCATGTTACCTTCACCAGTAGGTTGTGCAAGCACACATCCAATGGCATAATTGGATGCATCCACGTGAACATGAAATGGCTTATTCCAATCTGGTGTGGTCAAGATTGGTGCTGAACATAATCTTCCTCTGAGCTCCTGGAATGAATTCTCACATTCATCCGTCCACTCAAAGTTAGTCAGAAGTCCGTACATGGGCTTTGCAATGACAGCATACATGTGTATAAATCGTCGGTAATAACCACAATGCCCCATGAAAGCTTGTACTTCCTTGACATTCTTTGGCCTAGGTAGCTCTGCTATAGCTCTCACTTTCTCTTCGTCAGTAGATATGCCATTCTTTGACACTATGTGCCCTAAAATCTTGCCTTGCCTGACCATGAAAACACATTTCTCTGGGTTCAAGCAGACTTGATATTCTCTACATTTGTCAAAAATTTGTCTGAGTTCAGGAATATGGGTTCGTCTGATGTTGGAATGAGCACAAAGATCATCAACATAGACTTCTAAGTTCTTCCTCAAGAACTCTTTAAATACATGACACATCAGTCTTTGGAAGGTAGCTGGTGCATTGGTAAGCCCAAATGGCATTACTCTAAAGGCAAAAATGCCCCATTCAGTGGCAAAAGCCGTCTTATGCTGATCTTCTGGAGCTATGGCTACTTGATTGTAGCCCGAAAATCCATCAAGGAAGCTGTACACTTCCTTGCCTGCCACTCTTTCTAAGAGATGTTCTGTGATAGGAAGCGGATAGTTATCTCGAATTGTGGCTGCATTGACCTTCTTCAAGTTAATGCATACACGCAGCTTGCCATTCTTCTTGGGCACCACTACTATGGGGGATACCCATTCAATGTGCTCAATTTCATAGATAAATCTAGCTTCCACCAGTCTATCTATCTCTTCTTTGATCTTAGCAGCGTAATTATCGTTATATGTATAGGGCTTTTGCTTAGAGGGTTTAGCATCTGAGGTCATGGGGATGGTGTGTGAGCATATGTCCGGGTCAACACCTTTCAAATCCTTGTAACTCCAAGCGAATACATCTCTGTATTCTCTTAGCAAGGCTATTAATGCATGCTCTTCTTCCTCTGTTAGGTCATGGCCTATGTACGTGCATCTCTCCTGTCCTTCTTCTAGGGCCACAGCTATTTTCTTGGTGGTTTCTTTGTTATCATAGGCCTCTCCTGATTGTGCCTCTCGTTTAGGCATTCTGATCATGACTCTTCTGTCATCTATCTCATATTTCTTAAAATTTTCTGGGACCTCAAACAAAGATTCTTCCTCTTCTGGTGTGAGAGCTCTCTTCTTTCTTTTCTTTCCTTCGTCTTTCGAGGTCGCCTGTGTGGCTAATCTTATGTCATTTGTAAGCTCTCCGTGCCTCTGGGGTTGAAATTCTACTTCCTGGAAGTATTCTTCATCTGATGCAAAGGGTGGGTCCATAATGATTAACTCTAGATCGGAGTCACTTGCATCCTCAAATGCATCAGGGCTAGGTTCACACTCTTCTAACACTGCCTCTCCCATAATTGGTTCTATGGAGAAGACTGAAATGTCATAGCCATCCTCATCACAGTGGGGTGTCCATTGTTCTTCATTGATGGCTACATCCATTGTTGCTAGGATTTCTGCCCAGCCGTGGGGTTCAAATTCTTCATCAGGAAATACTACAGGTGCATAGGCTGGGTCTTGAATGGGCCTATGTGCTTCGTTTGCACCTATTTCTCTAGCCTTTTCTCTTTTCTCCTCTTCTACTCCCACTTTTACACATCCATAAGTGGGTGTCTTCATGCATCCATGAGGATCCTGACCCTATGGAATGCACAGATTCCGTATCATCTTTGGCTCTATGGACGGGATTCCATTGGATAGGGGGGACATCTCTATGAGAGTAATCTTTGAGATTCACTTTGGTCGTGACACCTAAGTGTTGCAAATACAAGGAGTTGGTTCCCCAGTCCTGTACCACTTGCAACTGTCGCATAAATGGTCTTCCCAAAATCATCTCGTAGGCATGATTTTTGCTAAAGTCACATATAGCAAACGTATGTTCGAACTCAACACCACATGTGGTGAGAGTTATTCCTTCTAACAATCCTAAGGGTCTCTCTATGTGACCATCGGCCATCTGCAATTTCATCCTCGTGGGCCTGAGTGCTGGCTTGCCCCAACGCTTCCATAGGGAAGTGGTGGCAATTGCAACTCCGGCACCTGAGTCCAAAATTGCCTTGGTGGTGTACTCCTGGTAGGTAATGGGAAGATAGGTGTTCCCTTCTTCACCTTCACACATATCTCCTATCTTATCCAAGGGTATTTCTGGCACTGTCCTTTGGGATCCTACCTGGGAACGAGGTTTCACTATCGCTGGTACTTGTTTGGCGACATGTTTCCATAATTCAGGTCTAACCTTGAGTAGCTCTTCTAACTTGAGATTGCACTGCACTTTAGTGTTTCTCATTATCTCTGTGTTCCTAGGTAAGATTGAGTCTTCGTTTCGTACCATGACGGTGGGTGCTCTCATGCAAGTAGACTTAGCTTCGCATGGGCCTGTGAAGTGGGGTAATTCTTGTATAGAATTAGACTCAAAGTCTAATCTTTCCTGAGAGTGGGTGCTCTCCTGCTCCTCATAAATGGATGGGATATCTTGTGGGAATTGGTCATGTGCATCATCCACAAGTTCAATGGGAGGAGGGGCTTCAATTTCCTTAGCCCATTTGTCTTCTTGAATCTCTCGTAAGAATTCTGGTGTGAACCGATTCATGGAAGATGATGTGTCTGGCTCGGTAGAGTTAGGCACCTAGGCTTCAGGCACAAAGGCTTCAGGCACATAGGCTTCCTGAGCAGGAAGGCCTGCTCTTTCACTTGCCTTGTCCTTAGGTAGAGAAGCGGGTTCCTTTTCTGATTGTGCAATGAGCTTCTCTATTCTTTCTAACAGTCCATCAAAGTGCAACTGTGTCTTTGCTGAACTAGAGATGTTAAATAGGCGACTGGCCTCAAACATGGTCTGAGCCAATTCCACCATCTTAGCACAAATTTTGGTTCGTTCTAGTTCTAGTTCTGCTCTAGGGTAACACTTTTCATGATCAGTTACGTTTGGCCCTTCTTGGATTCTGGCCTGATATGCTTTAAGCATCATATTAAGGTCCTCGGGAGTGGGATCTGCTAGGACTGATCCTACTCTAGGGGGTGGTGGGATTTGATGAGGCGGTGGGGAAGGTAGTGGTACGGATGGAGTTGGGAGTGGTGGAGGCGGGGTAATGTGAGAGGGAGTTTGAGATGTGAGTTCAGTTATCCTGGCTTTGGTTTCTCTTATGCTTTCCTCAAGTTCACTCATCTTTTTAGCCCATTGTCTTTTCATTCTTTCCCGACTCTCTTTCCACGCTCTAGTCCTTTTCTTTGTCATGCTCTCTGTTTCACTAACATCTGGGCTCCCTGGTTTTGCTGCAGTGCTTGGGCTCTAGTGATTACTTGTACTGGTGCAGTGGAAGTCACGCTCCCTGTGGAGTCTACCACTAACCCAACAACGTTGATACGAGTGATTTTTGGCATATTATTGGGGTTCTTTGGGCAATCTCGTAAGAGATGCTCCTTTCCACATTCTTGGCAAAAGCCCTGGATCATCACTGACTGGGATTGTGTAGGTGGAGGTAAGGGACAATCACGAATGAGGTGATCTCCCTGACATCTGTAGCATGGTCCTCAAGGGAATGGGGGTCTTACCTGCCTAGGTTGAGGTCTAGGATTGGGGTTTGCGTACATGACGTTTGTGTGATCTAACTCCCAACTAGGTTCATTTGGCTCTTCACTATAGTAGGACTCACCATGTTCAGGAGATTGCATGTAGTAAGCATAGGGGCTATCGACGTGTGTAGAATCAAAGCTATGGTCACTGGGGTCACTTTCAGAAAGCAGTGGTGTTACAGGGACTATAGCTCTATTCAGGTTTTCTTCTGCTGCTGCATATTTTACTGGGATCGCATTAGCTGGGGCAGGGGGTTGCTGTGCTAACACTGGCTGGGATCTCAGTTGGTTTAGATAGGGCTGGTAGGTTTGTTGAGGTCTCACATACTGCTGAGGTGGGTACTGGCTCTGGTATCTGCCTTGTTGAGGGTATGGCTGAGGGTAGGGTTGCCTAACCGCTTGCTTATTGTATGGGCAGTCTTGCGCGGTGTGATTGGTGTACCTTCGTTCTATAGTGCAGTACTGGCTACTAGGATTAACTTGGGGTTGGGCCATAATGGGACATACATTCGCCATGTGGTCGCCACCACAAGTATAGCACCTTTTCGCAGGGGCAAATCTAGGAATTTGTTTACTAGAGACGCCTAATTTTTTAGCTACTTTTTCCGCAAGTTCCTCGATTGATGTGGATTGCGTGGAAGAGATGTTAGAGGCACTATCCGAATCTTTGTATATCTTGGAAAGCTCTAACTCCTCCCCTAGGTTATCCTCAATGTCAATACACATGCGTACACACTCCTCTATGGTCCTAGGGTCCTTCAAGTACACATAAGATCTCAATTTAGTACTTAGCAATCCATCCAGGAATAAAGCCACTTGCTTAGCTGGTGTGGGTAGCTCCGAAACAGGGCATCTTTCAAGATATTGCCTAAATCTTCTTCCTGCAAGTCTCACGGTTTCTTGAGGGGTTTGCTTGAAGCTGTGAATCAGCGAGGAGGTATTATGCCTTATGCCACTCTTAGAGAATTCAATAATGAAAGCCTCAAGGAGTTGGTCTATGCTCCTGAACTGCCTCTCGTTTAGTGGTTGAAACCACGTAAGGGCAGTGTTCCTAAGGGTTAGACCAAAAGCATTATATTGTGTGAATAGGTCCTCCACTTGTTCAGCTCTCAAGACTTGCCTGAACTCGGCCACATGATCGTATGGATCTCCGGTGCCATCGAAGTAATTCTTCATGGACTTAACTAGCTGAGTTGGTCTCAAAGTCCTTGTGTGCTCTCTAGGTCGTGGTAGAGGGAACTCATCCGCATTTCTTTGATTTCTGTGAGCTCTAAGTACCTCAGGTTCTACTCTATTTGTTTCCGTCCTCGTTCTTTCTCTGCCTCCTGGGTTAGCAAAGCTCACCTCCGGTCTTTCTCTATGTCTGTCTCTTTGAGTTCCATGAGCTTGGGATGTTCCAGCTCCAGGGTGACCATAGGACACATTAGATCTTGGTTGGGGGAAAATAAATTCACCCTTCCAAGTGTAAGCATGCCTATCATTTTCCGTCACCACAAAGATCCTCTCTGAAGCGGGATCTAAGTAGGTCACTCTACCTGGGCTATCAGGATCCTTAAACTCATAGATCATGATTGTTCCTATATCATTTGGCCGATCAGATTTATACCTCCAAGAGGCTTCGTCAGTCTCTCGGTTCAGAAGCAGATCTATGCTCTTGTTGTCTTGGGGAACCCACTCAGGTGTGATAATCCTAGTGAGAACAGATTTGCCTCGGGGGGTTCTAGGTTCTATACCCATGTTTCCTTGTTCCAAGTCACCTAATTCCGCTTCTGAGATTACATTCCCAAATTCATCTGTCCTATCTGGGTGACTGGTGACTACGTATATGGTTCCTTCTTTGTCCAAGTATGCTCCGTTTTCAAACTTGACAGCTGGGTGCTCTAGTCCAATGGATTGATCAGGATTCTTAATCTGTACTACAGATCTTCCTAGGCCGTCCTCATAGATGCTGGCACCTAATCGGTTGGTCCTAAGGTATTCCAACTGCGTTTTGTAGGGGCCTTCTACCCTGTGCAAGTATGGCACTCCTGAACTTCCCGTAGGTCTGTCCATGCCTTGAGACATCTCTGACTCACTGGTCTCAGAGCTAGGGTAGTATGAGTGGTGGCTCAACTGCTGGGCCCAAGACTTAGCAGTGTGGTTGACACTAGCCTCTGAAGATCTAAGGCTTTGTCTCTCCCTTACTAGATGTCGTCCTGATCTAAGGTTCATATGCCTATTTAAGTAGCCCAATTCTTTGCCCAGAGTACAACCTCGTTGCCGGTTACTTTATATTAGTCACTTGGTTCTTTTTAGTTATTTTATCGTGTTTAAGGTCTTGTCTGATATCACGTCGTCAGGAATATTTGAATGTTCTTCGTACTTTTAGGTTGATCATTCCACGTTAGATTCTTTTCTTCATGGTCATCGCATCACAAAGAGATTATATTTAATCCTGGACTTGTGCATAGGTAGTCTTCAACTTGATTGATGCCTATCGTTGCCCTAACTTACCTCTAGCACTATTCGTACTTAGCCTGAGCTAGAAAATGACAGAGGGAGTTGAGAATATTCCAACCTTTTGTTTCCTGCTTGGTTGCCCTTGAATGCCCAGGAAGTGTGTTCCCAAGCTTGCACTTACACTTGCTTAGAACGCCTTTCGATGCTCTCAATAGATCTGTAAGGGTTCCAAAGTTAGCTTTAAGATTTAAATTCCAAAGACAGAACCAATGATTTTCATTCCTGTAGCACAAACACTAATTTGCATAGTGATTTTTAAGAAAAAAATTCTAAAGACCCCTGACTTTGATCCCCCTGGGTATGGTCAGCTTTCCGACAAGCCCAAGAGCTCAAAAAATGGATTTCTTATGAAAAAGTTATGACTGTTCAGGGTTTAGGGGGTTAAAACACGATTCAATCAGGCTGACAGATCCTAGGGTTTTCTCCCAAATCTCAAGTGTAGGAACCTCCAGAAATGCTAATGGATTGACTATTTTGCCCCAAAATTATCCCAAATTTTGAACAAAAGCAAACCCTAATTTTTTGCCGAAAAGCCTGTCAATCGCGATCGACAGGTCTGTCAATCGCGATTGACAGAGGTGTCCGTCGGGCCTGTCAGTCGCGATCGGCAGTGTCAATCGCGATCGACAGAGTCGATCGTGGCTGTCAATCGCGATCGACGGTATCAATCGCGATCGACACGTTTTCCGGGTTTTTCGCCGTGATTTCAGTCAATCGGGGATGTGTCGGTCGCGATGGACACGTGGCTACGCGTAAAAGTCAATCAATCGTTGAATTTCAGTCGGTCGCGATCGACGGTGTCAATCGCGACTGACAGAGGTGTCGGTCGTGGCTGTCGATCGCGATCGACGGTATCAATCGCGATTGACAGGGTCCTACATGGCAGTCTGTCGGTCGTGAAGTCTGTCGGTCGCGATCGACAGGGTCTGTCGGTCGCGATTGACAGGGTCTGTCGGTCGCGATTGACAGAGAAACACGGAATTTTTCTACTGTTTTAGATGATTTAGGATGTGCACATCATGCTTGTGCTAGTGGTGAACTTTGTTTTACCAAATGATCGAATTTTCTATCGATCGTGATCGACAGAGGCTGGTGACTGCGAGACAGATTCGATGAGTTTCGTACCTGCGCAGAGTGCTGGGGATGATGATTCAGCAAGAACCTGCAGAATGCTCACAAAACATGCAAAAAACAACGCACGCAATATCGCTCTCTCGCTCTCTCTCACAAGTGAAATGAGGGAAATGAGGTGGAGATGGTGATATGATCAAAACTGAAAATTTTCATGATGATGGAGATGGAGGTGGGAGATGGTGATGATGATGATGGTGATGAAAAAAACAAGAAAATAGATGAAAGTGAAGAAAATACCTACAACTCCAACACGTCAACTCTACGTCTTACCGTCACACGCTCGTCCTCAAAGTTCGATCCTCGGCAACGGCGCCAAAATTTGGTGTAGCTCAGTGATGAGTAACACCTCCTTTAATGTCAATCCGGGAAGACGTGAGGATGGTATGAAGACCTCGAGCAAGTGGCAGCACAAGTGCGTGAGTGAGAAGCACACAAACATGCACACACATACACACACACGCGCACACACGGCAAGACAAAGAGTGAGAAGCAATGGAGTTCTTAGATTACTTTCAAAAAGCTCTTACAAGTTCATTTCAATTACAATCTAACCTCAAAAATGAGCTCTCTAGCTCCTTTTATAGTTTTTGGCTAGCTTTGGCCCTGTTCAGACCTAGTGTCCGGCCTAGTTAAAAATTAGGTTCCAAGGCTTATTTGAGGGCTCAAACGAGATCTAAAAAATACGAAAATTGGTAAGCAACTACTTCTAAGGCTCCTCAAGCTCAAGGACTCCTCGGCTTGCACAAAATGGAGCTACAAAAAGGTGAACATGGTATTTACAGGGGTTGTTAGTGATGAGAATCACTTTTAATTTGTGTAAGGATTTTGAAAAATTAAAGGGTTGCCTTAGTGCTAGATCTGCGTGAATGCTCGTACTTGCTTCTTCATGAAGAAAATTATTGGCCTACTTGCCAGATCGTCGTTGACTCCCTTGTCTGCTTGTGCCTTCTCTCCCTTCTGACTCTCTTCTCTAACTGCCATGCCTCGTCAGTCCTTCAGTTCCTTGTCTGCTGCTAACATAGGCATAGCTAACCAGAGCTAGGCATATCTAATCAGAGTCAGAGCTAGGTATAGCTAATCAGAGCTAAGCATATCTAATCAGAGCCCAGAGTATTCACCATTATTGGAAACAAGAGCCGGTTAACCACAACGAGTGGAACCAGAACGAGAAAGATTCTGAAGAGCAGAGAGATTCTCAAAAGCTCACCGGAAGTAACAGAAACAAGAAGATCATGGCAGACCACGTTACTATTGATAAGTTGGACAGAGATAATTATCCCGCATGGGTAATGCGCATGGAAGCCTTACTTATGAGTAAGGACTTAATGATGTACGTGACTGGAGAAGAAAAGAAGCCGACTTTCGAAGATGATAGTCAACCGGAAAAAGAAGAGTTAGAAGCCTTGAAGCTGTGGCAGAAGAAAGATGCAACGGCAAGAGCTTACATCTATAATACCGTAACAGACCATCTACTACCGCATATTAGAGGTCTGGAGAAAGCAGAGGACATATGGAGTGCATTGGAAGATCATTTCCAAAATACTACGAAAGCCAGGAAGGCTAGTTTATGGTCCGAGTTTACGACATTCAGAAAGAAGTCGAGTCAAAGCATAAGTGACTATGTCACTAAAATGAAGGATCTAGCAGATAGTCTTGGATCCATAAATGAAGAAGTCGAAGATCATAGATTGATAGCGCAAGTGCTCACAGGTTTGAGAGGAGATGAAAGGTGGAAACCCTTCGTATTATCAACTGAACTTTCTTTGAATCATTTTGTGCCAGATTTAAATCAGTTGCTTGGTTTGATGCTCACATATGAGCAAGACCTGAAAGGAGATGCAGATAAAGGACAAAGCTCTGCAATGTACATGAAGAACAAAAAGAAAGACAAAGGTAAGACAAAAGACGAAGAAGAGTCGAGCTCTCAGGCCTATTACGCAAGAGGTAAAGGCACTGGAAGAGGAAGAGCAAGAGGGTTTGGAAGAGGAAGAAGTAACCAGAATACCAACAAGAAGGCTTGCTGGATCTGTGGACTCAGTAATCATTTGGCTCATGATTGTTGGCACAATCAACAAGGATCAAATCAAAATCAAAACAGTAATAGCAGAGGCAGAAGCGGAAGATATCCAAGAGGAAGACAAAATCAAAGAGGAGGCTATGGTAGAGGTGGAGCGAGAAGTTGGGGACAGAATCAATCCTACAACACCACCTACAACAACTACGCAAACGACACGCAGAATGAAAGTCATACATCGTTGATGATGAACTCTATCAGCACATCAGAAAATGAAGACCTAAAGGTATTTTACATTGATTCTGGATGCTCTAATCATTTGTCAGGAAATATGGAACTGATGTTAGAACTAGAAAAAGGTAGTTCTAGTCACATTGTTCAAACAGGTGACAATACGAGACATAGCGTACACTCGATTGGAAAAGTGAAATGCAAGAGTGGAGCAGATTTGCTAACCAATGTTTTGTATGTTCCAACAATACCGAAAAATTTGATTAGCGTGGGACAGATAGTTGAGAAAGGTTTTCAAGTCAAATTTACAAATAAAGGTGTATTTGTAGAAGATCTCGAGAACGGATACAATCAGATCGTCTCTGGTAAGAAAGAAGGCAGACTCTTTACTTTAAGAGTACAAGGAAACATTGGCCAAGCGTTGCTCACACATGGAGAAAAAGTAATTACAGAACTTGATCTCTGGCATAAGAGATTGGGTCATTTCAATGAAAAAGGAATTAAAGCTATGATAACGAATCAGTCAGTATTGGGATTACCAAATATACAGAATCAACATATGATTCATAAGTGCGAAGCATGTCAGTTGGGAAAAGCCCACAGGTTACCTTTCCAGAAGAAAGGATTCAAACATGATGAAGTACTCGAGCTTATTCATACAGATGTGTGGGGGCCAACGAAAGAAGGATCAATCAGCGGATCAAGGTACTATGTTTTATTCATTGATGATGCAACAAGGTGGATAACTCTTTATGTTTTGAAAGAGAAGTCAGAAGTATTTGGAGCTTTCAGGCATTTTCATGCATATGCTGAAAGACTTACCGGACGAAAACTTAAAAGACTGAGGTCTGATGGAGGGGGAGAATACTTCTCCCGAGAATTCAATGACTATCTTTGGAATGCAGGTATTAAAAGAGAAATAACATGTAGATATACACCACAACAAAATGGAGTAGCAGAAAGAAGGAACCGAGTTCTAGTCGAGTTCGCACGAGCTATGCTAAACGAAAAGGATTGTCCAAATTATCTTTGGGCTGAAGCTGTAAACACAGCTACATACTTGGTAAACAGATTACCATGTACAGCATTGGAAGGAATGACCCCTTATGAAGCATGGTGGGGAAAGAAGCCAACACTTGATCACTGCAAAGTGTTTGGATCAGTAGCGTATGCTTATGTACCGTCTCAACTCAGACATAAGCTTGAACCGAAAGTAGAGAAATATGTGTTCGTCGGATATGATGAAAAGCAGATGGGTTACAAGTTATGGAATCCTCTGACCAAACAATTTACTGTGTCCAGAGATGTTACATTTGATGAACAGAAAAGCTGGTATGCAGATCAAAGTCATACGACTGAAGAATTCGAAGAAGAAATAAAAAGAAGAGAGAAAGGGAAATCAATTGTTCAGGTAAACAGAGATGAAAATCATATGCAGCCAAGTACATCCAGGAACGGATCAGGTATGAGAAACGAAGATGAAGACGTGTATTCAGATACACATGAAGAGTTTGAACCAAGAAGGTCAAGCAGAACTAGAAGACAACCAGAAAGGTATTCATATGATACCTCATACATAACTCAGAAAGACTATGCATATATGGTCAAAGATGATGAAGAACCACAGAGCTATGATGAAGCAAAAGGCAAGAAGCAATGGGAAGAAGCAATGGAAGAAGAAATTAGCGCACTGGAAGAGAACAAGACATGGGAACTTGTTCCGAAAACAAATGGTAGGAAAGTAATCGGAAATAAATGGGTTTTCAAAATAAAGAAATTTGCTGATGGAAGGATAGCCAGATACAAAGCAAGGCTGGTGGTCAAAGGCTATGCCCAAATGCATGGCATAGATTATGACAAGACGTTAGTCCGGTGGCAAGGATGTCTACCATAAGGACAGTGATTGCTATAGCAGCATCGAAAGGATGGAAGCTAAGTCAGCTAGATATAAAGAATGCATTTCTGAATGGATACATTTCTGACGAAGTGTACATGGAACAACCTGAAGGGTTTGTAAGTTCCAGAAACCCAAACTTTGTTTGCAGGTTAAGAAAAGCACTTTATGGACTGAAGCAAGCTCCAAGAGCTTGGAATTACAGACTTGTGAAATATCTAAACGAACTTGGATACCAAAGTTCAAAGGCAGATGCAAGTCTACTCATAAAGAGAACAGAAGAAGGTATGATCTACATTTGTATTTATGTAGACGACTTAATAATCACAGGAACCTCAGATGAAGGGATTACAGAAGTAAAGAAACTACTCGAAAGAGATTTCAAGATCAGTGACCTAGGAAAGTTGTCATACTTTCTAGGAATGGAAATCACATACACAGATCACGGTGTATATGTGTCACAAGAAAGGTATCTCCTAAACTTACTAAAGAAGTTTAATATGGAGAATTGCAGAGAGGCTTCAACACCGCTTGAAGTAAATCATAAACTCAGCAAATACAGTGGAGCAGAGTTTAAAGATATGAAGAAATATCAGTCACTTGTAGGAAGTTTAATTTATGCTACGCTAACAAGACCGGATCTTAGTTATGCAGTGGGAGTTCTCTCACAGTTTATGCATTGTCCGACAGATCAACATTGGGTTGCAGGACAGAGAGTTCTTAGATATATTAAAAGAACTATAAAAGAAGGATTATATTATCCTTTTACGTCGGATATAAAACTCAGAGCATACAGTGACTCAGATTGGGCTGGGAGTCAAGATGACAGAAGGTCAACACACGGGTATATGATATACCTAGGAGATAAGCTGGTAAGCTGGTGTTCAAAGAAGCAACACACAGTAGTGTTATCATCAACAGAAGCCAAATACAAAGGACTTGTAGAAGCAGCAAAAGAAGTAATATGGATGCAGACCTTGTTCAAAAGCATGGGTATTGATCAAGGTACACCTATCATACATGGAGATAACATGAGTTCGTTATATCTTGCAGCAAACCCAGTATTTCATGCAAGAATAAAGCACATAGAAATTCAGTATCATTTCCTGAGGGAAAAGATAATGGAGAAAGAGATAGAAATAGTATACACTCCGACAAAAGATCAAATTGCAGATATTTTGACAAAAAGCTTGGATGGAACAAAGACAAACAGATTCAAAGAAATGGCAGGCATAAAAGAAAGAAAGATATATGAGAGATCAGAAGAAGTCAAATGAGTGATTGAGGGGGAGCTGTTGAAGAAACACTCACGAATTTGACGTACAGACAAAGAAAAAGGAAAAGAGAAGCAGAATCAGAGAAAATCAAAAGCCTTAGTGGAGGGACAAATCCACGACCGTTATGGACAGTACAGAATCTCCCAGGATCAGAGTTCGTTATGCCAAATCAACTGTACAAAGAAAGAACGTGCAAAGAAATAATAGAAGGGAAGTGCAAACAAGAACGTGCATAAGAAGAGCGTGCAGTATAAATAAGAGCACAAATAGAAGAAGAAAAAGTGTGGGGAGAGAGAGAGATATAGCAGATGCGCAGAGACGCAGAGATACAGATAGAAGACGCCATAGATCGCGTATGTAGAAGAAGACGCCAGAGATCGTGTATGTATAGATGAATAACAGAAGCCTGAGATATCGGGTATTCATCACAAGAGAGAGATGGTAATAAGAAACTACTCAGTATAGGAGAGTTTCTGTAGCTTGAGCAAGAAGAGGCCAAGCTCACTTGTACACATCTTCTCTAATAGAAAACACATGTTCATGTGGATGTTTGTGTGTACTGTTTGTATGCGAAGAAACAGAGTATGTTTATGTTACAGTTAAAGTTAGTCAACAGTTAACGTTTTCTCAGTAAACGCATTTTTGATCAGTTACAGTTCTTACAGTAAACGACTAATTTCCGGTAGAAGAACGACGTAGATCTCGTAGAGTAATGCGAAGTTTTGTGTGAGAGATAGCTCATTCTGTAGCTAGACATCTCTACTTTCAGTTGATCAAAGTTTCCGGTGGAAAAGATATCCACACATAGTACAAAGTCTGACCGGAAAGAGGTTGTCTGAACTGGTGGAGTTTTTTCTCTTAAATTTTAGAAAGAGTTTAGTAAGTTAAGGAAGCTTTTGCGTCACTTCCTCACTTCATGTATGTTCGCTTGAAGTAATTATAAACAGAATTGAAGTTCATTCCGGTACGATTACGGTGTCAGTCCAGTGACAGTCTGGTGAAGTTTCAGTGAAATTTTTTCAGTGAATTTAGAGCGCAGTCTTATATGTTGAGCGCTAGACTTTGCTAAGCTATTGATTGATTACAGAGGTGTTCTAAATCACTCTAGCTTAGTTCTTCTTGGGCGTGGCGGTTTCCGCAAGGCTCAGCCTTCGTCGCGTCGTCAAGGAGTGGTATCAGAGTAAAGGAAGTATACCACATTTCCGCAACAGATCCAACCAATGTCTTGTTTCTCCTCTCTACAATTCCATTTAGTTGAGGAGAGCACCTAGTAGTCACTTCCCTTTTGATACCTTTTTCCTGGAAGAACTCATCAAACTCTTTGGAAAAGTATTCTCCCCCTCCATCAGATCTGAGCTTCTTTAGTGATCTACCTGTATGATTCTCCACATGTGCAAGATACTTCTTGAAGCAATCAAACACTTCATTCTTACTCTTGATAAAGTATAGAATAGTCCATCTACTATGGTTGTCAATAAATGACACATAATACCTTGATCCTGCCAATGAAGGTTCTTGACTTGGTCCCCATACACCTGTATGTACTAAGTCCAATAAGTTGTTGTGGATGCAGCCTTTGTGGTTGAATGGTTGTCTTTGTGCCTTCCCAATCTGACATGCATCGCACCTGTTGATCATGTGTTGCTTTGATATGTTCGACAGTCCTAGAACACTTTGATCCTTGCATATATCCTTCAAGGTTCTTTCATTCACATGAGCAAGTCTCTTATGCCACACTTCAATCTCACTTAGGGTTTGAGACCCAAAGTTGAATAGAGCTATGTTCCTTGTTTTTCCTACTTCAAAAGTAAAGATCCTACCATGTTTCTCACCTCGGGCTATCTTTTTGAAGCCTTGACATGGATCTTCCACAAAAGCTCCATGTTGGGTGAACCTAACTTGCAAGCCTTTTTCAACTATTTGGCCTACACTTATTAGGTTTTTAGTGATAGTGGGTACATAAAGAACCTTACTCAGAATGTTTTTCCTGCCATTGGAAGCTTTGACGTTACCAATCTTCTCCACATTGTGCTTTGTGTCATCCCCTGTTTGCACTTCATGTCTATGCTATGGACTTTCCAAATCAGATAGAAGAGCAATGTTGCCTGCAACATGATTCAAACATCCTAAATCCATGTAGAACAAATGATCATCTTCTTTACCTTCTAATTTGTGGCTTAGATTCATAAGAAGCAATGAGTCTTCATGTGGTTGATCTTCTGAATAATTGTTGTAGTCCCTTCTATTATAGCTTCTATTGTTATTGTTGAAGTTGTGTCCACCTCTCCCTCTATTGCTGCCATATCCACCTCTTCCACTTCCTTTCTGGGTCTTCCCATTGAACTAGCAATTCTGAGTGGTGTGGTTGGTCTTATCGCATATGGCACAAGGTTGAACATTCTGGCCTTTGGCTTTGTCTTTCTTTGGTCCTTTCTTCTTCCCTTTCCAGTTGCTCTTGCTTGCAAAGTTGGCTTGAGAAGTCTCTTCTTCATCTTCTTCCTTCTTCTTGCCTTTCTGCTTCTTATCCTTCTTATCTGCATATAGAGCACTAGTTGAATTACCATGATAAGAGTTACCTTCCTTTATGCTATTGTTGGCTTCTTGATTGAAGAGTTTTCCAAGAAAGATGTTGAAGTCTGGAGTTTGCACATCCATGATGAGATCATAAGCCGTCGTGAAGGATTGGCATTGCTTATCACTTTGAATGCCATTGAGAATTTGCCTCATGATGACCTCTTCTTCAATCAGCTCTCCAATGGATGCTAACTGATCCGCAACCTCCTTGACCTTGGTAACAAAATCTGTGATGGTTTGTTTAGGTGTCTTCTTCATTTGGTTGAACTCGTTCCAAAGATGATTCTTTCTTGCTTTGGTACTAGCAGAAAAGAAAGTCTCGAGGGCATCCCAAGTCTCTTTAGATGTATTGCATCCTCTAATATGTGGTAATAGAAAGTCAGAGATAGAGTTTAGTATGTATGACCTTGCTTGAACATCCCTTGTGCACCAAAGTATGAGCTTATCCGTCTCTTGTATAGCATAGCTTCATCACTTGCTACAATTCCATAAAGATTTCTACCTTGCAAATAGGCCTCCATCTTGATTTGGCAAGCCGTGTAGTTGTGTCGATCAAGCTTCTCGATTATTGAAGCCGTCACCCATCTTGATCTAGCTCTGATACCATTGAAAGAACTTGGAGAAGCTTGTAGAAGGTAGAAAAGTGCGTTTCGAAGCGACGAAGTTTGGTCAAGCCAACTGGCACAAGACCAGCCCTTGAGCTTATGGAGACTCAAATAGACCTTATATGCATGCAATAAGTGCAAAGAAACACACTATGTACTTTGGAGCATCAAGGAGAATGACTCGATACAAAACAGATAGGTTCACAGGTCGACTAGCTCACAAAACTTACTATCTATGGAAGAGACAATGAACTTCAAATGCCCATAGCGACCAACGTGATTTTAATTAGTAAAAATCCTTTTATGGGAGTGATACACATAGGGTTGGGTGTATGGAATGCACAAAATTATAAGGAATACGCAAAATATGCTATAAGAATGAATGCAACATTCACCGGTGGTACTTCCTATTTTTCAGGAATACATAGAGATTGACCCCAAGACAGAAAAACTAAGATTTCTCCCAATCTAGTGAACTAAAGACTTTGCAAAGTTATAGGCATAAAGTAAACACCAATCACGTTCCAATGAGCCATGTTGCACGCAATTTGGAGCTCTAGAGAGAGAGCAGTAGCCTCTTGGCGAAGAAGATGATGCAGAGAATTGAAGGAGCAAGACAATGATGGTCACAAGTGTATGTATATTGCTTCCATGTAATGTACAAGTCATTTCAAGTATTTGTATAGACTTTAGGAGTGTTCCACTACTTCTACAAGTGAAATTTGAATTCAAATGAAGGTGGGAATGGTTGTTGGAGGGAATCAGTTCACTTTCCTACAATCTAGGAAAAATGAAGATCTAGCTTGATCTACTTTTAGGTGATTGATTTCTTGATTGAATGCAACTTCAACCACCACAAATTCATGGGATTTGGGATCTATCTTTCTACCTTTACATGTGTAAAGCTCAAGACTTTTACAACGGTAAATGAACCATCAAAAATCTCTAAAAAAATACAATAAATGAGCATATGAAAAAGAACTCTCCAACGGATATTCTTTTGATGTGATAGCCTTTGACGTAGATCAAATCCACCTCAGTCATAGTGTAAGCTTGATGTTCCATCAACAAAGCTTTTGGATGGAATCAAGACGGACTGGCAAATCTCAAACATGAATGTCACGACGCTAAAAAGAAGACTTTTATGGAAATCAACAGGATGGATATTGAAAAATCAGTCCGTGTGTGCATCAACATTTCTGTTTCCCAAGCATGAACATATATACAATGCCTCTAAAGATTGTAGTTCAATTTCTATCTCATGCTATGAGGCAAATCGGGAACCAAGTTAACTTTATGCCATACATACATGAACATTTATTCAAAGCAAAGAAGAAATGGGACCATAAGAAATTTTTGAATGGAAGCTCTGCCTTGACGCTATTGATCTAAAGCACTAGAAATGAAGGAATGCCTGCGATTAATGCCAATCTCTATTGAAATGGCAAGATATGTGAAGTCTACAACAATTCCAAAGAAGAAGAAAGCATCCATATCCAAAGAGGAAGTGGGAACAAGTTCAAAAACTACGATGCGTGGAGCCAAGCGGGTTAGAGAAGAAGAAGCACAAGAAACCCCACAATTGAAACGAACACATCTATTACCAAGGGTCTCGTTAACTCAACCTCCCATAACACAAAGAGATCTATCAACAGCTTTAGAAGAAACACATACTTACATGCGAGGTCAAATAAATCTTATCATTCAAGGACATCAATACAGAGAGTCCAAACCTTTTAAAAAAAAAGGGTAAAAAAGAACACAGCCCATCACAAGCCACCCGATACAAGGAATTGTGGCTTGATGACTCAAGTTCTAATGAGGAATCTATTCTAGAACATGACACATTGGACACAGATTTAAGGACAGAGACCAATGATGAAGAATGGACGGAGATTCATCAAATCCAAACCACCCTCGACAATCAAAACCCACAAGTACAAAATCATAAAGCACCATCTGAAGAAAGGCACATCATCCACTTGAATACACAATCCAAGATTAGTGTAAAAGAAGCATCTACACCAAAAACAAATGTGGTACCACCCATCAAGGATGAGTTGCAAAGGAACCTCAAAAAAGAGGTGCTATCAAAACAAACTCCGAAAAAAACGGTGATTGAAATTCTCAATGATACGCCACAAGGGAGTAATTCAAGAGGCTGAGCCAACGATACAATTACATATTCAGCATCCAAACCAAATAACACTACATGTGGCACAAGGAAAAGATGTTACCACAGGTGAAGAACCTAGTATACCTAAAACATGGTTAAACATGGATGTAGCTCAATTAAAGCCAATAGTGAAGCAAATGATACAAACGATGATGGATACGCAACAACAAATGCTTGAAACGGATGCACACTATGACAAGGCTATGAGAGAGAGAAGCCAATTCCATGTGATGAGTGAAAACTTGTCTGTGCAATTAATTCAAGTTCAACAGGCACTCTCAGCCAAGGAATCAGAAGTTAAAGAAGCCATGGAACAATGCACTATGCTAACACAGGAGAACGAAAAGATCCAAGATCAACTCATAGAGCTACAAAGAAAATATGAAGCTAGTGAAGCGGAGAAGGCAAGAATGAATGCTAGAAGTAAGCTGCTTGAAACTCAGATCAAGGTATACATGGAAGAAACATAAAATTTATGAAATAGAAATAAAGAACTTATGAATGCCGTATTGTGCAACCAACCTATAGAAGCATGAGAAACAATCGCAAGCGACACAAAAGCATTGGAAGACCAAATTGTGAAGTATGAAGCTCAACTGAAACAAGAGAAAACAATCAAAGACAAATGCGAAAGGAAGTATATGCATGACACTAACGAACTCAAAGAGCAATGGAAATTAGCTGAAGACAAACTTCTTGTGGTATATAATGAAGATGCAGACCAGATAGCCATCATCAAAAATGAACTTTTGACAGCCAATGAAGCACTAACAAAGGCCCACAATGAAATCAAAGAAAAGAAAGAACTCATTGCACAATTAGAAGCTCAAATAAAACAACAGACAACGATTGGGACACCAATAGAGCCACAAAAAGGAAATCCTACTGACGAGGTAGAGAAATAGGTCAGAAGGAACGGGCACTATTGGTGTCCCGGTGGATGCAAAATTTTGAAAACGAAGTAGTCAAAGTAATGAAAGAAGAAAAAATCAAAGGCAAACACTTGGAACAGATCATCAAGTCGTTCAACATACCTTATGGGCTGTTGAAAGAGCAGACAGGTCGTTATATAAGGTAGATTACACAAAAAGATCCAGATGACCAGCTAAACTTCAAGACAAATACATTCACTTACACTCAAGAAGAATTTAAAGCGGCATAACCATTATTGAGAAGAAAGTTTTTGGAAAAGATTCCAACATTATGAGTGCATTGGCAAGGCACACCATATTTATTTCAGGTGAATCCTTCTTTTTGCCCGATGCCACGTCGACGTGATGTATATGAATTTTTGGATTTACAAAGCATTGGTAAGCTCAATAAGCAATGGCTGAATTATCTTTTTGCTTCCAAGTCCGTCGCACAACTACTTATTGACTGAAGAATACATGGTGAGATCCATCAAGTTTTGGCTAAACCATTATGCAACAATACCTAATCTCACAATAAAGATGACTAATAAAATCCTTAGTATGATACTCACAGTACTCAAAGTTTAAGCATGCAGAATATACATTTTTGAATTTCATCGGCATTAACCAAGGCACATATATCCTCATTTTTTATCTATCGGTTATGCCTAGTCGCCCTACAATTATGGCATATTATTCTTGACTTATGTTTTTGCCGAGTCCATACATGCAAACTTTTGAGGAAGCATTTTTTACAGGATTTTTTGAGATTGACTCAAAAATTTTCTTGAAGATGTCAACTAATCTGAATGCCAGACTTGTGGCATATGAAATAAGCTTCTTTGCAGATCATCAACGCATGATATGCGAAGCCAATCTCCTTAATGAAACAGAGCAAAAGGTATATAAGACGTACTCTCGCTGAATTCCAAAGCTTGTAGGGGATGACAGAGTTTAGGAGGGGGTAGTGTTGAAGGAGAGTCAAGCAAAAGGAAAAAACGAAGAAATCCAAGAAAGAAGCTTCACTAAATAGAAATAGTTGAAGACATATCTCTACAGGAAGCCCTGTAGGGGCACACAACACCCATCTCTATATAGAGCCCCATAGGGGCATACAACAATGGGAAGTACGCAACAGGCAAGGACGGATCAAGGCCAGCAATTATCCATGAAAAAGTGCAAGAAGATATCCGGCAGATCCAGAGCCCTAGGAAGGTGCTTCAACCTCTTGATCTTTGGGAGGTCCAGACCGAGGCTGAAAATCCAGACCTTCATACCTTCCACTGGTTGCGTGAGTGGTAGCCCAACTTAACATAGCGACCCAGATTTAAAGAGGCAATTGGAAAATTAGACTACAAATTAGTTGTAGTTTATTTCTAAGGGTTACGAGTGGTGAAAAGAAAAGAACAGTCTAAAAAATGCATCAGGTCTCAGAGGATGTGAAAGAAGACTCAAGAATAGGGCCTTTAAAATGTAATGCCAGCTTGAAAAGGAGGCAAGGGTGACCAAGTGATGCATGCGGTGGAAGGAAGCAAACAAGCTGTAGACAAGAAGCAAAGCCTATCAAGGGACGACAGACACAAAGAGGGGGAGAGTGTTGCAGAGTAAAGAAGGCAGAGATACAGAGAAAAAGAAGGGCCCCAAAATTTTTTCGATGTGGACACTGTATTTTTGTAAACATAGTCATTTTGTAATATATTTTACGATGTAAATGCACTAGAGGAGTCCTCTAGATGCACACCCATAGATATTTGTATCATTACCTTTGTAAATTAGTAGGGAATGAGTCTTTTAGTCAATAAAGTGTCAGTCTCTTGTGTGAAAGGACCATTTTCAAGGCACAAGTATATATGTCATTTTGTGACTCTTTGTAAAGACGTTTTGCCATTGTGAGAATGAAGAGCATAAAATTTCAAGTTTGTGTCTTCTCCTCTATGTATTTTCTTCCTTGTGAGCTTGCATGCATGTATGTGACTCGAAAAGAGTGCTTTGAAGTGTTTCTATCCATGGTAGTGGTTGTTTGTTGTTAGTAATGTGTGTGAGAAGTGTAGGAAGTGCTAAAGCATAGGTAGGTCATTCCCGTGGCTCAGTATTTTGCTCATAGATTGAAGTAGAAGTGTTAGAATCGAGTGAAAAGACCACCATTGGATGCGTCTTCTTGAGAGCTTTGAAATGAATTGAATATTCGTTATATTTCGAGTTTGAAGATGAGAGAAAAGCTCGATTTATTGTTGGCTATTGCTCTAAGTGTCACGACACCATAGCCAACCATGAAAGCTTGAACGTGATAGTTTATACTTGTTTGCACCTTGTTAGTTCACATTTGCATTGACCGTCATTTGAATGCATGTCCTCATACACTCAGCTAGGTTATGATACTTCTTGGATTGATAATTAAAGTGTGAATCCCCACTATATGCACTTGTAGGGGATTGAGGTACAGTCTCTTTCTCCTCAAGTCCCTAAGTCGATAGTTAGGTACACAGTGATTAAGTTTAGAATTTACTACATTTAAGAAGAAGCAAAGTCAAAGCATTAATGATTATGTCACTCAGATTAAGGACTTGGCAAATAGCGTTGGATCTATTGATGAGGATATTGAAGATCATAGGTTGATAGCACAATTGCTTGCAGGATTGAGAGGAGATGAAAGGTGGAAACCTTTTGTACTTTCAACTAAACTATCATTAAACCATTTTGTATCAGAATTGAATCAATTGCTTGGACTGATGCTTACATTTGAGCAAGATTTGAAGTCAAATGGAGATAAAGGACATAGCTCTGCTATGTATGCAAAGAATAAGAAGAAAAGTGATAAAAGTAAAGCAAAGGATGAAGAAGAGTTGACTACTCAAGAAAATTATGCAAGAGGAAGAAGTAATGGCAGAGGTAAAGGTCGAGGAAATGGAAGAGGTAGAGGTAATTAGACCAATAACAAGAAGACATGCTGGATTTGTGGATTGAGCAATCATCTAGCTTATGATTGTTGGCATAACCAACAAGGATCAAATCAAAATCAAAGCAATAATGGCAAAGGAAGAGGTGGAAGGTTTCAGAATCAATTCCAGAGAGAAAGACAAAATTCAAGAGGAAGTTTTGGTAGAGGTGGTGGAAATTGGAATCAGAATCAATCTTATAACACTACCTATTACAAAAATGCAAATGATACACAAAATGACAACCATACAACATTGATGATGAATTCAATAAGTGCATCAGAGAAGGAGGGTCTCAAGGTATTCTATATTGACTCTGGTTGTTCAAATCACTTGTAAGGTAATATAGAATTGTTATCACAATTGGAAGAAGGTATATCAAGTCATAGAGTACAAAGAGGTGATAATACAAAACATAATGTGCATTCAGTTGGAAAAGTGAAGTGCAAGAGTGGAGCTGATTTGTTAACAAATGTCTTGTATGTTCCAACAATACCAAAGAATTCGATTAGTGTGGGACAAATAGTAGAGAAGTGTTTTCAAGTCAGATTCACAAATGAAGGAGTATTTGTTGAAGATCCAGAGGATGGATACAATCAAATTCTCTATGGTAAGAAGGAAGGTAGACTCTGTACTCTTAAAGTGCAAGGGAATATAGGTCAATCCCCGATCATACATGGCAATGAAGTACTTTTAGAGTTAGACCTATGGCATAAGAGGTTAGGACACTTCAATGAAAAAGGAATTAAAACCATGGTGGAGAATCAATCTGTAATAGGGCTACCAAATGTAAAGAGTCAACATATGATCTACAGATGTGAAGCTTGTCAGATGGGAAAGGCACACATGTTATCATTTCAGAAGAAAGCTTTCAAACATGATGGTTTGCTAGAGCTCATTCATACATATATATGGGGACCAACAAAAGCAGGATCAATAAATGGTTCTAGGTATTATGTTGTTTTTATTGATGATGCCACAAGATGGATAACCATTTATGTTTTGAAGGAAATATCAGAAGTGTTTGAAGCCTTCAAACACTTTCATGCATATGCAGAGAGAGTTACAGGTCAAAAGCTCAAGAGGCTAATGTCTGATGGAGGGGGAGAATACTTCTCCCAAGGATTCAATGATTATCTTTGGAATGCAGGTATCAAGAGAGAAATAACTTACACGTATACACCTCAACAAAATGGGGTGGCACAAAGGAGGAATAGAACCTTGGTTGAGTTTGCTAGAGCAATGTTAAAGGAAAACAATTGTCCTAATTATCTTTGGGTTGAGGCTGTAAATACAGCTACATATCTTGTGAACAGGTTACCATGTGCAACTCTAAAGGGAATGACCCCTTATGAAGCTTGGTGGGGTAAGAAACCAACACTTGATCATTGTAAGGTGTTTGGATTAATTGCATATGCTTATGTACTGTCACAACTCAGACAGAAGCTTGAACCAAAGGCTGAAAAATATGTGTTTATTGGATATGATGAAAAGCAGATGGGTTATAGGCTATGGAGTCCTCTAACAAAACAATTTATTATTTCCAAAGATGTGACATTTGATGAACAAAAGAGTTGGTATGCAGATAAAGAGTGTAATCTTGAAACATTTGAAGAAGAGGTAAGAAGAAGTGAAAGAGGTAAATCACACATGCAGGTAAATGGAGATGAAGATCATATGCAAGCAAGTACATCCAGGGTTGGATCATCTAGGAGAAATGAAGATGTACCTAGATTTGATGAAGAAGTATTGTTGAGCCCATAAAAATCATATGGGTCAAAGTCAACTGCAATCAAAGTCAACTACAATCAAAGTCAAACCAATCAAAGTCAACATGTTCAAGGTCAAAGTCAACATGGGGAGGCAAAGTGTTCAAAGTTGGAGGGTCAAGGTGCACAGGTAGTGCACAATTAATTGTTCACAAAGGGTATAATTGCAGAAAGTTGGTTGCAGGTTGCAGAGGTATTTCTGTAATTCCTTAAGGTTCAAAAGTGTTTTTAAAGTGTTTGGAAGGTTCAAGTGAACCCTCTCTTAGGTGCACATTTGAGAAATTAAAAGGCAAAATGTGAAGGTATGTGAAGCGACAGCATACGTAGAAGTGAAAGTATGGCCCCCAATTATAATTTTTTGTTTTTAGTCTAAAGTCACTACAGGACAAAACAGGGATTTGTTGGCTACCCACTTTTGGAGACAATCTTGGGACATCAAAGTGAGCACCAAGATACTCTACAGTTAAGAGCGTACGTGAATTGACACTCAAATCAAGGCAAGGCATTATTCTTGAGGAACCAAGCAAGGTGAGCATAGTCAAAAGGATGCAAGAGAGAGAAGTGCAAGAGATACACAATGTGTGATGCAAAGAAGTGAAGTGCAAGCTGTGCATGAAGAGTGACTAAGAAGTGTGCAGAGAAGTGCTAAGCTTACAACCAAAGATCGCAAGGTGCCATTGAAGTTGTGCACGTGCCGACAGAAGGTGTCCATCCCTCCCCCTTATTGGAAGCTTGGTGCAAGGTGTGCACAAGTGCAGGCTTGGAGAAGGTGGAGGTCTGGTGCAGAGAAGGCCAACAACAACAAGACCCTTGGGTATTTTGTATTTTGTGATTGTGCACTCGGTGGGATTTTGCACAGAAGCATTGGATTGTATTGTGCATCACCATTGTATTTGTCTTCTCATAATCAATCGACAGAGGCTTCTAGTGTGTATCTTTCTTCTTATCTTTCCCTTTACTCCTACAAATACTCAAATCCCTTTTTGTACAAGAATCCCCCAACAACATTTGGCACGCTCGGTGGGACTCCAAGGAGATTTGAGCATAGGAGAAGAAAAGTGCAAAGTGTAGAAGAGTTCAAGTGCCGACAGTGCTACAATACTACTTCATTGGGTTAAGAGGTAAATTTTCTTATTGACTCTCTTAGCCTAAGAGGACTATGAATAGCTCATGACCGCAACCAGTCTCAAACATTGAGGTTCACCTGCAAAGCTACAAGTTCCAGATTAAATATAAAATTTCCTTCTTTCAAAGGCTTAGCTCAGGAAGATCCAGACGAGCATATTAGGAGGTTTTTAGCATTATGCAAAACAAGAGGTTGATGGGAAGAGAGGACGCCTTTTTTATCCTTTTTCCTACCACATTAGAAGGGCTAGCAGATAAATGGTTCAACCAGTTTGATGAGAACCATTTCACCACCTGGGATTTAATGAATGATACATTCAAAACTCAATTCCAACATGGGAATACTACATAGAGGAATTAGAAAACTTGAGACTAGGTCCAGGTGAAATGTTTCTAGAGTTTGTAACTAGGGCCAAGGCACTAATGGCTAAGTTGCTAGATCCCCCACATGATTTCTTTATTAAGAAATGGTTAGATAAAACACTTCCAATGGTCGCACAATGTAAAATCAAGGAATTAGTGTTGCCAACAGCCTCCATAGAAGAATTCATCAATACAGCTACATGACTCGAACAAATAAGGCAACAATATAGACAAGACAAGACCATGTTGGTCAAACCGAGCAATTTCTTCTCAACTACCCTATTCTACAGAAATGGAGGATCCAGTAATCCAGCTAAGGAAAAAGCTGGAGGGATTAAAGAGGAATAAGCCCCATAAAGTGGAGGAGAATATTGTTACTAAGTTGAGGAGGGAGATTGAGGCATTGAAGCTACAAAAGGAAGAGGAAGCCCAAGCAGAAGAGCTGGCTCAGCTTCAACAGGAGTTGCAGGAACTCAAAGGGGGTCAAAAGTGGGCTATGGTGTACCATGTGCAGCAAGCAAGGTCATGTAGTAAGTGAATGTCCTCTATTAAGTGTAACTTGCCAGCTATGCAGGAAAGTTGGTCATGAGGCCCACGAATGTCAGTCAAGAGGAATGCCTACAGCAACATATTGGACACAAGGAGAAGCCCTACCACTATCTAATGTGATGGACGCTACACCTAATCAAGGTAACAATTACAACCCTAGACATAGGGATAACTTTGGAAATGGGCCAAGGAGGCCAATTATTTGTTTCAAATGTGGAGAATGTGGTCACTACCAAAGTATGTGCACTCTACCAGAAAATGCCCCCCCTTGCAGGAACTGCCCAAAGGCCAAAAACCACTATACTAATTGTTGTCCTAAGAACCAAGCATCCTGATCTGGGCCCCACATTACTAAATGATTTCTGTGCGCAAAGAAGAAATGGTAGATCAAGTCAAGGTGCCATCACCATCTACCAGGGTGGTGCAGTTAGAAGAAATTGAATCTTTTATAGTGCAGACAAGAAGCAAGGGGCAGGCACAAGTAGAAATAGGTCAAGAATCAAGGATTAATGGATTGAACAAAGCCAAAGAGACATTTGAAGACAAAGCCACCACATGTGCAGATAGAAGGCACAAAGGAAATCTCATAGGTACCAGTGATGCCATTGGACATGCATTCAACAGAGCTCATGAGGAGTTTGATAAGTCAATTGGAGCCCATGCTCTTAAGGAATCAAAAACTTCTAAACTACTCAAGTCCATGAAAAAGGAGATCAATATATTTTATGTAATAAAGATGGACTGGAAATTCAGGTCAAAACTCTTGCGAAATATTGATGAGTTGTCCACAACAAGTTTAGTGGCAAAGGCTACTGTTATGCATAGTTATAAAATTGTAGGGGAAGCACCCGAGACATATTATAAGAGCCCTCGGCTAACAATCTCTATCAAAGGTCATGAGTTTCAAGGAGTTATTATGGATGGTGGTTCTGGCATTAACTTGATGCCTAAACATACCATGAAAAATATTGGACTACACCCTTCAAGACCTGGCAACTTCGCTGTAACACTGGCAGACCAAAGCATAGTAAAGCCTATAGGAGTGGTCCCTAGAGTCCAAGTCAAGATACAAGGTACCATCTTTAACTTGGATTTAGTTGTTTTAAGGCTGCCACAGGTAGAAGGAAGTTTCCCCTGTTAATTGGGAGACCTTGGTTAAGGCATGCCAATGTGCTGCATGACTGGAGTAAGGATACAATGTGGGTCAAGCAAGAGGGAAAAGAGTTGCAACAGATATTTTTAGAAGAAGGACCAGACAATCAGCGACATACTAGCATGATGCAGACAATTGGTATTTGCATGGAAGAAGAATTGTTGGAAAAACCAGAAGCAGATCTATTTGAAGAAGCAAATTTATATGAAGAAAACATGTTGGCTTGGCTCCACGCAGAAGAAACATCTGCCTACTATGGGATTTTTCCAAACTCAAGTAGAGAGGAAGCCTATGAATAAAAAGAGGACATCACTCAGGTTACTGATTCGAGTGAAACAGTCCCAGTCAAAGGCCATAGTAAAGAGAAGAAAAGAAAAGCCCTTAAGTGCAGCAGTGATGAAGATACTTCAAACCATATGTCAATGGCCACTTTTTTATGGATATTGGTATGGATATCATTTGTTATGTCAATTTTTATGATAGTAAGTGCAAGGCTTTACAAGGATGTGGAAGGAGTACCTACAAGTCTTTGGAAACAGAGGGTTCCATTGGATGAAGAAGCTGGAATAGTAAAAATGAAATTTTGCAGATTAAGTTATAAAGTTGCTAAAACAAAGATACAAAAGATGCAGTATGGAGGAGATAATATTCTAATGAAGGATTTAGGGTACCCCTATCAGATGATCAGTGTGCCCAACATGAAGAAAAAACAAATGAAGTGTAGTACAATTAGAGATTATGGAGGAGTTTCTCTTAGTCAACATATCAAGGCTCAAGGCCTATCATCAACACAACTGAAGATTTATGGATCACCTAGAACTTGCAAAATTTGTCGAGGTTGTACATAGCCTTCTCATGTCATTTTTGCTTAAGTTTTAATAGTTTTTATCCATTTTCATGCTTGTTCTTTGCATTTCTAGCAAATTTAGCAACCCTTTCATAGCCCTTTGCATAAGTATAATTTTTGGAAATTTTGGAGAATTTTTCAAGCATTTTTAGAAATTTTTCTAGCAATTTTTCATTTTTTTAATGCATTTTTCTTAATTAAATGGACATATAAAGGAAGCTCTCTGTGGTTTTGAGTGGCAAAATGGCTTAGAAATACTCAGAATTTTTTTGCAAAATTTTTCTTGAATTTTTTGCATTTTTTTTGGATTTTCTAAGCATTTTTCTTTTTAATTTCAAGGTATTTTTATCCAAAAAAAGGCCCCTAGAGGCTAAAATTATTGTTTTTCAAAAAAACCTCTCTCTCTCTCTCTCTCTCTCTCTCTCTCTCTCTCTCTCTCTCTCTCTCTCTCTCTCTCTGTCTCTCTCTCTCTCTCTCTCTCTCTCTCTCTCTCTCTCTCTCTCTCTCTCTCTCTCTCTCTCTCTCTCTTTGTCCCCTCGTGCCCCCCACCCCCGCCCCTCGCCCCCCCCCCCCCCCCCCCCCCCCCATTTTTTTAAATTTATTTTGTATTTTTTTAATTTATTTATTGATTTATTTATTTTACATTTTTTGGTTTATTTATTTTGTATTTATTTATTTTATGTGCATTCAATAAATAAATAAATAAATTTTAAAAAAGAAGAAACATTTTATTTTTCTTTATAAATAATTACAATATATATATATATACATATATATATATATATATATTAATTTTCATGGTCCAAAGATTTTGGCTCTAAATTGTGCCTCGAATGGCCACTTTTTTCCAAATTTTGGGGTCATTTTCATGTATTTTGGCACCTCTGGACTCATTTTTTGGCTTTGTTTTTCCAAACTCCCAACCTTTCTCTAAGTTTTGGTCAAAACTCACATGTTTTGAGCACATTTCTCACGTGTTTTTTATTCCACACATGGTCTATTCTCACCTCATTTTACCATATGTTGCACATTTTCACAAATGCACCCTCTGTAGCTTTCCTGTTTTCTCTGTGCCCTATCCATGTCAACCCCCTCAGCCCTCCCTTCCCCCTCCTTCCTACCCTCCATTCACCCTCCTTGGCTTTTCCGTGCAAAATTTACACTTTTGGTTCTTCTCTGGTGTTTGTTTTCTACTGCTCTTGGTGGCCTCATGGTGGCCTTGGTAGCTGCTCAAGTGTCCTTTTAAAACTTTGCAGCACAGGACTCATGGTGTCATCTCTGTTCAAAGTTTTGGCTATAGCTCTCCAGGACGGAGAGCCCATTAGCTGGTGGGCAACTGTTGAGCCCATAAAAGTCATATGGATCAAAGTCAACTCCAATCATAGACAAATATAGTCAAAGTCAAATTAGTCAAAGTCAACATGTTCAAGGTCAAAGTCAACATGGGGGAAGGAAAAGTGTTAAAAGTTGGAGGGTCAGGGTGCACAAGTAGTGCACAATTAATTGTTCACAAAGGGTATAATTGCAGAAAGTTGGTTGAAGGTTGTAGAGGTATTTCTGTAATTGCCTAAGGTTCAAAAGTGTTTTTAAAGTGTTTGGAAGGTTCAAGTGAACCCTCTCTTAGGTGCACATTTGAGAAATTAAAAGGAAAAATGTGAAGGTATGTGAAGCGGCAATGTATGCAGAAGTGAAAGTATGGCTCCCAATTATAATTTTTTGTTTCTAGTCTAAATTCACTACAAGACAAAACAAGGATTCGTTGGCTGCCCACTTTTGGAGACAATCTTGGGACATCAAAGTGAGCACCAAGATACTCTAGCAGTTAGGAGCATGCATGAATCGACACTCAAATCAAGGCAAGGCATTATTCTTGAGGAACTAAGCAAGGTGAGCATAGTCAAAAGGAGGCAAGAGAGAGAAGTGCAAGAGACACACAGTGTGCTATGCAGAGAAGTGTAGTGCAAGGTGTGCATGAAGAGTGACTAAGAACTGTGTAGAGAAGCGCTAAGCTTACAACCAAAGATCCCAAGGTCTCATTGAAGATGTCTGCGTGCCAACAGAAGGTGTCCATCCCTCCCCCTTATTGGAAGCTTGGTGCAAGGTGTGCACAAGTGCAGGCTTAGAGAAGGTGGAGGTCTGGTGCAGAGAAGGCCGGCAGCAACAAGACCCTTGGGTTTTTTGTACTTTGTCATTGTGCACTCGGTGGGATTTTGCACAGAAGCATTGGATTGTATTGTGCATCACCATTGTATTTGTCTTCTCATAATCAATCGACAGAGGCTTCTAGTGTGTATCTTTCTTCTTATCTTTCCCTGTTCTCCTACAAATACTCAAATCCCCTTTTGTACAAGAATCCCCCAAGTATATTCAGATACACATGAAGAGTGTGAACCAAGAAGGTCAACCAGATTGAGGAAACAGCCAACAATGTATTCCTATGATACTTCTTATTTGACTCAGAAGAACTATGCTTATATGGTTAAGGAAGATGAAGAACCTCAAAGCTATGATGAAGCAAAGGGTAAGAGAGAATGGGAAGAAGCAATGAAGGAAGAGTTTAATGCAATTGAAGAGAAAGACTTGGGAACTTGTTCCAAAACCTAATGGTAAGAAACTAATTGGAAATAAATGGGTTTACAGAATTAAGAAGCATGTAGATGGAAGAATAGCCAGATACAAAGCTAGATTGGTGGTCAAAGGCTATGCTCAAACTCATGGCATAGATTATGATGAGACATTCAGTCCTGTAGCAAAGATGTCAATCATAAGGACAATCATTGCTATTGCAGCATCAAAAGGATGGACATTGAGTCAATTGAATATAAAGAATGCACTTTTAAATGGATATAGTTCAGATGAAGTTTACATGGAGAAACCTCAAGGGTTTGCAGATTACAAGTATCCAAATTATGTTTGCAGATTGAGAAGAGCACTTTATGGATTAAAGCAAGCTCCAAGAGCTTGGAATTATAGACTTGTGAAGTATCTCAATGATCTTGGATATCAAAGTTCAAAGGAAGATGCAAGTTTACTTATCAAGAGAACAGATGAAGGTATGATCTACATTTGCAAATATGTAGACGATATTATAATCACAGGTACTTCAAATGAAGGAATCAAGGAGGTGAAGAGATAACTTGAGAAGGAATTCAAAATAAATGATCTAGGAAAATTGTAGCATGGAGAATTGCAGAGAAGCATCAACACCACTTGAAGTCAATCATAAACTCAGTAAAATATGATGGTGCAGAGTTCAAGGATATGAGGAAGTATCAATCTTTAGTGGGAAGTTTTATTTATGCTACACTAACAAGACCCGATCTTAGTTATGCAGTGGGAGTTCTTTCACAATTCATGCATTGTCCAAAAGACCCACATTGGATTGCAGGTCAAAGATTTCTCAGATATATTAAAGGAACTTTAAAAGAAGGATTATATTATCCTTTTACATCAGATATAAAGTTCAGAGCATATAGAGACTCAAATTGGGTAGGAAGTCAAGATGATAGAAGGTCAACACATGGGTACATGATATACATAGGAGATAAACTTGTGAGTTGGTGTTCAAAGAAGCAACATACAATGGCTTTATCATCAATTGAAGCTGAGTACAAAGGACTTGTGGAAGCACCTAAAGAAGTGATATGGATGTAGACCTTGTTCAAAAGCTTGGACATTGATCAAGGTATACCTATCATACATGGATATAATATGAGTTCATTATATCTTGCAACAAATCCTGTATTTCATGCAAGAACAAAGCACATAGAGATTCAATATCATTTTATGAGAGAAAAGGTAATGGAGAAAGAGCTTGAAGTGGTATACACTTCTACAAAAGATACAAAATTGCAGATATTATGACAAAGAGCTTGGATGGAGTGAAGACAAGTAGATTCAAAGAAATGGCAGGAATAAAATAGAAGAAGGATATGTGAAGAAGAAAAAGAATGCTAATTAATGATTGAGCGAGAGCTGTTGGGGCTTCACTCACTAATTAGACATAAGCACATGAAGACATATGAAGGAAGAAGAAACACAAAAAGAAATGAAAGCAAAACACTTAGAAAATCAAACCTAAGTGAAGGGACAAATTCACACTTGTAATATAGTGCAAAATTAGAGTTTAATCCTGGCATAGAACTTTTAGAATTACGAGTTTGAGTCTAGGAGTATGTAGGTCGTGTGTATTTAAGTCAATTTGAGTTAAAAACATAGTGAGAACTTGATTTGATAGTCTTGTGTGAGTAGAGAAAAAGTCGAGTATTTTCCTGAGAGAGATGTTGAGGAAATGCTACTCAGACTAGGAGAGTTTTCCATGGCTATGAGTAGAATGAAGCCAAGCCATTTTGTACACATCTTCTCTAATAGATAACACATGTTTGTGTAGAAGGATTTGATATAATGCCTCTTGCATAGAGAATTCTAAGTGTTTTCATATCAGTGTGAAAGTTGGTTGACAATTACGAGTTTTCTGGCACACTTTTCCCTGATCTTCTAAAGGTCAGATCTCATAGTATAGTGTAAAGTTTTTCATGAGTGATAGCTCATTTTGAAGCTAATATCTTCAAATACAACCAACCAAAAGATCTTTCCAAAATGGGATGTGTACTCAGAGAACTGAGTCTAATAGTGAAGGTATGTCAAATCGATGAAGTCATTTTTTAGATTTCAGACATAGTTCAAATGTTGATGTGAATTCAGAAGATTTTGAAGTTATTACTTGAAAGTCTTGCTTGTAATGTGTTATTTAACATTAGCAAGAACTTCTATTAGGAAATGATCAAAAGAATATACAAGAATCAAGCTAATACAGATCAGATTTGAAGCTAGAAGAAAAGGTGCAGATTTTTGGAAAGTGAATTTTTGAATTTCACTAAGTTTAGTGATAAAGGTTTCAAATTTAGAGTGTTGCTAAGCTAATGATGGTTATGGAGGAATTCTAATATCATTTTAGCTTAGTTCTTTTGGTGTTACATACATCAACAATTAGTACATGCTTCGACTTGAGTTGGGGAAAGATCTATAAAATCCCATGGGTAAGCAAATAAGCTTTGGATAGTTCAAGAGATCTTAAAGATAAGGAATAAGTCTTTATTTTTTTTGTAAGATCAACAAGACTTGATCAAGCTTAGCAAGATTTTTCCAAGAAATTACGATTGGAACTACTCTAAAATTTGCCCAAGTATTGGCAATCAAATTCCTTTTGGGAAATTTTCACTCAAGTTCCATTTATTCAATGAAAAAGTGTGAAAAGAGTAAGATATTCCAAGTCTTTATAGAGTTGAATGTTCCAAGTATGCAGTCTATGACCGTGTCGATGGTAATTAAGTCTGTGGAAGATAAAACATAAAGTTTACCTATCCTCAAAGGGATTTTGGTACAATCCAAAAAGCATGAGTGGATGCTTAGACTTAAGCAGTAGAGAGATTCTTGTAAAGTCCCGGCTGTAGTAGGTACCTAAAACATCAGTAAGAAAGGAGTCTAAAGATGATATTTTAAATGCTCTTATTGGTACAAATTGGTCAAGAATAAACCTATTGGATTTGAAAATGTAAAAATTCAAGTACTTGGAATTATAAGTGGTTTTCATTTGAAAACTCGAGCAAAGAAGAATAGATATTCGAGGTTTTCAAGTTCCCAAAGGAAAGCACAAGATCATGAAACGATCATGTGAAGGGATCAAAACCTAGCATATCAAGTTAGAGGTAATGCGTGAAACTTTAAAATTCTTTTTAAGAGAGTTGGAGTGAAACGGTACTCTATCAAGATATATTTAGACTTTAGGATAAGTATGACTCACACATTAATGTGAATGTAAATAGGGTGGTATGGGACACCAAATTTTATACTCAGATTGATGTAAGAAAGATGATATGGGATATCAAACCATGGGATGATAATTATCTTTTAGTCCTAGTGTGGATTTTGAAGTTAGATTTGATCTTCAAGGAAATTAAAACTTCCAAACAGAAGTTTAAATTCAAGGGGGATAGTATAATGATCTCAAGGTACTTCAAGATCAAGGAAGTAGAAGATATGAAGCTGGTAACTTTCAAGATCTTCTTTTTCAAATAAAGACTTGTTCTTATTTGAATTATAAAACACTTCAAGATTAAGTGTTGTTGATCAAAAATATTTGTTACATTTATGAAGAAGTAGGACTTTGACATTAAAATGATTTTTCAACTAAGGAATAAAGTGACTAAGTCAAGCACCAAGTTCCTAGTGTAACTCGGTAAATTCAATCCTTTGATTCAACACAATGCATAAGAATTGCATTCCTAGTAAGCAAATGAAGATTGAATATAGGCATGAACTTAGTCTCAAGTGAAGCATTGCTTGAGTAAAAACTTAGTGAGTCGACACACTGATGTTGGATACCACACTAGTATCTTATGGTTGAATGATGCTTTAGATTTGCTCTGAATCTTTTTGAGAGTTCAATTTATTTCTCTTAAAGATAGTAAAAATGCTTCAATACCTTGTTGAAACAGATCATTTTAGTTATTTCCTTCCACTTTCCAAATCTTTTGGAATTGACTCAGATATGGTATATAATTGCTTTTGAAAAAGTCGAGTGTTAGCCGATTGAACTAGATAACTAAATTAAACATTCTAGATAGGTGTTCTATATAAGAAGTTATTCAATATTCAAAAGATGAAAAGTCCAAGATTGACTTATTCATTTGGGTTTGCGTATAGTTACTAGCATAACTCTTCTAACTTGTAGTTTCCCAGCTGAGTTGATTCAGGCATAGCCTTGGCACTAAGCATTGTGGTGAAACGTGTGTTTAGATATCTCAAAGACACTTTGAGCTTAGGTCTCTTTTATGGAAGAGATATTCATCCATGCTTGCATGCTTTTATAGATAGTGATTGGACTGGTTGTTATGATATTTTTCTGTCCACTAGTGGTAATTGCTTTTGCCTTGGAGACTCATGCATATCTTGTTTGAATAAGAAGCAACCTATAGTGGCAACATCAAGTTGTGAAGCTAAGTACAGGGTAGTTTTCACAGTTACAGTGGAATGTATATGGTTGAGATGCATGGAGATTGATGCTGCTACACATATTCTCCGTGATAGTCAGAGTGCATTGGCTGTTGCACAAAACCCAGTGTTTCATGCACAAACCAAACATATTAAGGTGCATTATCACTATGTGAGAGAGTGCTCTTGGAGAGATTTACTCCCTCCATTTGCAAGGATAATCAACAAGGCCAAAGTATTTGCTAAACAAAGAAATTGAACAGCCTTTGAGTAGAACCGATATCCAAACTTGTTTATGATCCTGAAATTCCATGAATAAGATTAATAATATCTATTTGAGAAGAGTTGATGAAGAATTTTGATTGACAATGTAGGTACATGCATAAAGATGAAAATACATTTTAGGAAAAGACATTAAAAATCTCGTTACTCAGGATATGTGCTCAATGCTCATGTCCATGCAATAGGGTGCATCCATGTGCATGGGTGTGCACATAAGTCTGAGTGTAAATATGTGAGAAGATGTGTGCCATGTGCATATGAGCAAATATATGCATGCTTATGTTAATGATAAGTGTCTTTACAATTACATATGTATAGCACGAGTATTTAAGTGTGCGTAAACCCATGTTTATGTGCAAATTCATGTGAAAGAAAAGAATTCTAATGTGAAACTACGTATTTAGAAGTAAAAGTATTAAATCATAAAATAAAAAGCAAAACAAAATAAAAAGAAACAAAAGAAAAGTGTACGATAAATTTAGGTAAAAAGAGGAAACGAAAGTGAAAATTTAATAGATATTAATAGTGGTGAATGCTTGCGATCTATATATTTTTGGCAGATCCAGGGATGAGAATGCCACTAAATCTTGCGTTAAGGGGCAGGAGTCAGCACATATGGTCTGATCATCGGAGGTCAAAAATATCGATCATGATCTGACATGCAAGGGAGTTTCTTTTGGCACATATCTGGGGGACTACGACGAGCAGGCCAATCCATGCTTTTCCAATGTTTGATGACTTCCGACGCTGCATGGTTGCTCTGCCATCATTTTCCTACAACTAGGACTGACTGTTGAAAGTAATGATGAAAAGGCTTAGTCATGACGAGCGGATGATATCTATTCTGCTTATGTTGGATCTGACACTTTGCGCTATATTCTGATGTGACCATTACAACAAATCTCTGACATTGTGATCTGACACGCGACAACTATCTGAAGGGATAGCGTGAGCATGCACTTTATGGACTGCGCACCAAAGATCTTCGGAAGGGAAGCAAGGATGACAATGATCTCATGTAAATTGCGCTACGCTGAGAGGATGAAAAATATCCAGCTGACGACGATGGTATTCTCTCATCATCCTCTGAACATACGTTGAATGTAGCTGTTGCACTTCTCATCATTGCTTTCTGCTCATTAATCTCTGAAGACACACTTGCCCATTATTGGTGCTGAGGCCAATAGTTTCCTAACTTAACTTCTGATAACTTTGCATAGAATCTGAATTCTCATGATCGTTCACGTTCATTTAACTGTGGACATGTTTTAAAACATTTGATCAAGGAATTTATATGATGCTGCACTTATGATAATGATAAACGTCAATCATTTTTTTTTTTGAAAAAAACAGGAAAGTTAAATTAATGTGTAGATGTACAAACTATGCCTTGGGCAAGAGACACCTCGGCCATTAGGGTTACAAATCCATAGACATTGAAATCCTTATACAAGAATATTGAGCAGAGATAAGATCTCTCCACTTGGATGGTCTATTCTCAGCCATGATCATGAAGACATCATTGCTCGAGCTAGGGGCATAATTAATGTTTCTAATACAAGCTAAAGAAACCTTTTTCAGTTTTTCATGAAGGGGGAAGAGGAAGTTTCTTCTTCCCCTACCAAGGGTATATTCATTTCTGCTAATCCAGATGCACCAGAGAATGTGTCCTCTCCAGATACTCCACAGCAAAATGTCAAGATTTCTGCAGAAGACAAGAATCACCTCCATCTTACTAAGTTGAGGATGATTATATTTCTGCAAGTAATCTTCCACAGGAGCCCAAAACTTTTTGGCATGCTAGCATTCAAAAAACAGGTGTGAAACATCCTCCACAAGGCCACAGAAGGTACAACTCCCACCATTCTTGATAACTTTCCTGACTTTGTGTCCTATCCATAGCCCATGGTGAAGCATCAACCATTGCAGGAAGGAGTGCTTACTACAATCTGGAAAGGCCCACAAAGTTTTAAATCTGTAGGACCATTGGTGAGCAGACCAATTGACATGCCATCTTGAGTTCAGTTTAAGAATAATCTGGTCCACTGTCCCTTTGTGCTTTTTGAAGTCTCTGAAAATGAGAGCAGCAGTGTCCAGCAAGCTCTACTTTTTCTTGTGCCATTCTCCAAGATTAACTAGCAGCAACTCCCTTTGACTGTGAAGAACCTGCAAACAGGACCTAGACAGATCAATAAATAAGTTAATTTGCTTATTGTTCCTTACCCTATCATTGCACATCAGATCTCTCCAGGTGGTGACCCCAGCTTTGTGACATTTGTGTTGTTTGATAGTAGCTCTTTTATTATTGTTGAAAGCCAACCAGCCTATCCAAGGAGATTCCTGCATAAAAAACTCATAAGAAAGCATCAACTCAGGGGGAGGGGTGAAAGACTGTTTAGCATTGAACCAAGCCTGCCACATTCTGCACACCAAAGGGCTGCCAAAAGGGGTTATAGCATGAGGAGAAACCACAATGTCCCAAATATTGATGTTCTTCCAAGCTTTGTAGTCTGTCAGAATCCATTTAGCAGCCAAGTTATCAGCCATTTTCTTAGGATTTATTATCCCTAATCCTCCCTATGACTTGGGAAGACAACAAGTTTTCCAAGCCACCTTGGGAATTTTCTTGTGGTCATGTTTGCTTCCCCATAAAAAGTCCCTGGCCAGAGAAACTACCTGCTCAATTTGCTTGTCAGTAGGAGACCAACAGGCCAAAAAGTAAACAATTTTAGGGAGGATGTAGTGGTTTAGGACAAAAGTTCTATGGGGGAGGGAACTATTAACATCATACCAATATAGTTGTCGCTTTTTGAACTTATCAATCACCCACTCCCACCTTTGGGAAAAAGTAATCTGGAACCCCATAGGGATCCCCAGCAATCTGAAAATTTCTCCATCCTTTATGATGTTGCAGCCAAGTCTTTCAACACAAGCAGGCAGGTTATCATTAGAAGCTTTAAAACCAGTTTTAGAGTGATTTACTTTAGAGCCACTGTCTAGACAGAAAATTTCCAAGCATTCCAATAATTTACTCACAGAAAGGTCATCTGCATTCAAAACAACATTTGTGTCATCAGCAAACATTTGTAAACCAAGAGGGGACTGGGAATTATGAACATTAATACCTTTTATTAAACCACAGTTCATAGCATCTTTCACCAACCAACCCAAAGCATCACTAGCAATGGAAAATAACAAAGGGGCAAGAGGGCAACCCTGTCTGATGGATCTATTGAGTCTAAAGGGGTCAGAAATATGCCCATTAATGGCAACTCTAGAAAAAGCATTCCCAAACAGAGTGCTAACATACTTAATAAGCTTTTTCCCAGCTCCCAAGTCATGTAAAGACTGGAGGATAAAATCCCACTCAATCCTGTCATAAGCCTTGTCAAAATCAATTTTGAAAAAATAAAAATTTTGGTCATTTTCTTTGGCATTTTCCATACCTTCCCAAAGAGAGATGATGGCATCAAGAATGTATCTACCTTTAATGAACCCTTGTTGCTCAGGGAGAATGAAGAGATTCATTAAGGGACTAAGCCTTCTAGCTATGGTGGAAGCAATAATCTTGTATATGGTATTAAGACAAGAAATGGGTCTCCAGTTATTAAGGTCATCTTTATTCCCCTTTTTAAGGATAAGTCTAATAACCCCTGTGTTGATGTGGCAAGGGAGAAATCCTTTACTAGAAGCCTCTTCCCACACCAAAAGAATGTAAGGAGTGAGGAAATCACAAAGCATCATGAAAAATTCATTAGGCAAACCATCAAAACCAGGGGACTTACAGGGTTTCAATTTATAGATGGTTTCTTTGATCTCATCGGCAGTGAGGGGCAGGTCGAGAATGAGAATCGGGCTTTCACGAATCATTTTTTTCCTTTTCAAAGCAATGGTAGCTCTGGCCCTCTGAATGTCCTCCCCCCACTTGGGAGAACCAGAGAAAACATCCATAAAGAAGCTTTTAGCCTCCTGTAAGGTCTCCTCAATATTCATAGTGTGCCCACCTTCCTTCTTTTTTAAATTAGGGATGAAATCCCTGACTTTGTTTTTTTTCAAAAGAGAAAACATATACTTGTTGTTCTTGTCAATCTTCCCACTCCAAAATTCTTTAGATGAGGCAAGAGAATAGCTAGCTTCAAGATAACTTTCCTTGCACAGTCTCAAATGCAAGTTGTGGTACTCAGGGGAGGTGATGTCAAGGTCTTTCAACTTCTCCAATAACTTAGATCTTCTTTTGGCTCTAACCTCTCTGGCTTGCTTCTTAAAATGGGTGAACAACTTTTGAATATCTTTCACCAACTTCTCCCAGGCCAAGCAAGGAGAGCTATTGTTCCTAAAATGGTGAGAGAAAATTCTTTTAGTCTCAACCTCCATACAAGGAAGCTTAAGGAGGTTGGCATCAATATGAGACCAACCAGCCCTGAAAGAAGGGGTACCCAACTTAATGGTGATACTCAAGGGTTTATGCTCAGAAACAAGAAGGGAGTTGTCAACATTCACACTCACATCCCAACTCTTCTGAAGAACAGAATTACTGACATAGCATCTATCTAATCTAGCAACAGTAAAGGCTTTACCAGTTTGTTTATTGGTCCAAGTGATATCAGAGTTTTTAGAAATATCAGACAGGCCATACATACTACAAAGATCATTCCAAGCATGTTTTTCAGTACCATTCCCTTACACTCCCATCTATCTTTTATACTGGTGACCATATTAAAATCTCCTATCAAAATGACTTGGCCCTGATTATGAGAGAGCTCTTCCCAACAGAATTTTCTAACCAAGCTATTGTTGGAAGCATGACCAGAGATAACAGAGAGGTTATAGGGGTTACCCACACTGATCTTACACCATTGATTTGTACTACCAGAAGAGCTACCAGAAATGGTATGAGCCAGAGTTTTAGCAATCCCAATGATAGCACCACCTTTACCATCCTGATGGTTAGTGAAAAACCATTTAAAGCAATTAGAGACAAGATTGAGATTAAAATCTAGCGGAATACCACCTATTTTCACTTCCTGTAAACACAAGATATCGGGGAGCCTATGAAGGGAATGCAACCACCTGTTTATCATCTTAGGTCTAACAGGGTATGTAAGACCCTTAACATTTAAAGAAATAATGGAGAGTTCAGACATAAAACCAATAAAGAAAATTATTTCCTACTGTTCTTGGTAGGCTTGATTGTTGAGATGGAGGATCTCACAGTTTCTTTCCTCTTTGGCTTGTATGTGCCTGACAATTGTCTTGGCACCTCATCATCATGTGTCATAGGCACAGTCTCATTATTGAAAGGATCATTATCCATGTGGTCAAGTTTATCTTGGTCCATAGCATCTAATTCCTAAGAAAACATTTCAGTAGACACATCCATAGCATCAAAGGACGTTGGACCTTGAATTGATTTAGTGCTTACCTTTTCTCCATGGTCCTTCAAAACAGTTGTAATAACAACTTTGTTTTTTTTACCTACCAGAGACCATTCTGAAAGCTTCATGTCTTGTTGCTTCTTGGATCCACCATCAACAACTTTGCTAGGACCTTCCAACATTTCATTAGGATCTATGTTTTCTTTAGGGCTGAGGGATTCACAGCCGTCAGATCTGGTGGGGCAATCATCAAATGGGTTTTGGACATCTTCAAGTAAGACACCAAACATATTGTCAGATTTGAAACTTTTCTTCTTATCTTTTGTCATCATTTTCTTTACCTGAGGGTTGGTGGGGGGGAGTTGTTAACTTGATGACCTTTGACCTCCTCTTTACTCTGCTCTGCTGAATCTTGAACCTTTTGGACCTGGAGCAAAGGACAATCCTTGATGATATGCCCTTGTTTATAGTAGTTGTAGCAAGCGTTCGGGATGTTCCTGTATAACACCTTTTGGGTGTGCAATTTTTTGCCACAAGAATCTTTAATGACAATGTTAGGTTTAATTTCTTTTGCTATGTCCACTTCTATTAACACTTGAGGATCCCACTTGGGATTGATATTATTGCTCCTAGCTTTTTGACCAAGGACCTTACCCACCATCTTCCCCAGACTCTCTACCCAAGGATAATAATCAATAGGGAGTTCAGGGAACTCCACCCATACAGGAATCTTGGTGGGTTTGGGTCCTTTAGGGTTAAACCCTATGAACCATTTGAAAAAGGAAACAGGGATACTTCTGATAAGCCATTGTCCTTCACTTATAACCTGCAGGGCACTGTTAGCATTTTCAAAGAAGAACATAAAGTAATTGTTGGGGCAATACTGGATATGCTTTACCGTAAGACCTCTGGTCTCCCAATGGGTTTTGATCCAAGCTTTCAAAGCTTCTTGTGATGGCCTAGGACCATGACAGAGACCTATAACAACTCTGTCACTCAGATGTTCTTGCCAACTATCTAATCAGGATTTATCTATGATTAAGGCATCTTCATCTTCATCACTAGGAACATTATCGCAAACAAGTTCATGGGGGTTATCAGAGACCTTGTCCTTACCTTTATTAGGCGACACAGTGTTGTAGATGTTACCTGCAAACCGGTGAATGCCATAGAAAGCATCTTCGTGGGCGACATTAGCTCTGGTTTGATCCGCATATGTTTTCATTGGCGAGGGGCCTACCGTTCTGCTCTGTACTGGTCCATTGGAACCTTTGCCAGAGTTTTCTCCAGGTTCTACTCCATGACACCGTCCATCAGCAAGCTCTTTTGAGTTGCCATGAGCAACGGGAAAGCAACCAAGCTGCATGTTACTTTGTTCTTCTCTGAGGACTAAGATACCATTTCTTAATGCTTCGAAGAGAGCCATTGACACAGAAAAGGACTAGACGCGCGCACACAGGAACAGCCCTCCCCCTCTAGAGGGGAGGAGGACGGTCTGAGGGAGTTCGCACCTCAGAACATAGGTCTAAGCATGGCTAGGTCATTGCGGCTTAAACTTACAGAGCATGTCTAGAAACCCTTCCAACTTCAATCATTTTTTATTTAGCATCACTGTTGTAAATTAACATTGTATGTGTTTATCTATATCAATATAAATGCTTGATCCTGGTGAGATGAATTGATAAGACTATTCTAATTGTAATTCTTCTCAACAAGCATATCTTTAAAACGTTGATAATTTCTGAAATGATTCTCTTAGATCTAATAATATGAATAATGATTAATGATATGAGTATGTACAATGTTATTTTGCGACTTTCTTTTATCAACACCTTGATATATTGAGCAGAAAAGTGTTTACAATTTTTTACTTTTCCACTTGATTTGAATATTATTAATTTCCATTGAGTTTAATTGGGTTCTTTGAGGAACCACTACACCTCAAATTGCACCTAGCACTCGGCGTGCGCCGTTGGATTTGGCGGTTGACTTGATCCACCAACCGAGTATCCATATCTTTTCGATAGTGCCTTCATGCAGGAGATATTGATTTGGTATATGTGCCTACACAAGATAATGTGGTAGACATATTTACCAAAGCTCTTCCATGGGAAAAGTTTGAAGCTTTTTGCAAAGCTTTAGACTTATTACCTTGTGGGGGCTGATCCATCACTCCCTCTATGTGTTCACATCATTCACTCTAGGGGGGTTTGTTACATTTATGTGTTCCTCGAGTAGCTTTGATGTGAACCTTTTCCCTATACATGGGCACTTTTTACTCTAGTGCTCGCTAGAGGTTTTTTCCCCATGTTACCACATACATGATTCACTCATATGTGGTGATACTTTGTACTTAGTGATATTATTCAGATTTTACTTCAGTTTCATTGATTGTCAATAGAGAGAGCTATTCCAGCCATCCGTCATTTGCTATGTTTGCGCTCCTTGTGTGTGCTTCTCATGTGTCTCTCGCACTTCTACACACACCCAATAATCCTACAACATCTACCATCAATAGTCCTTGTACAATTCTTCTTCTTCTTCTTCTTCTTCTTCTTCTTCTTCTTCTTCTTCTTCTTCTTCTTCTTCTTCTTCTTCTTCTTCTTCTTCTTCTTCTTCTTCTTATCTCTCTCTCTCACCTGATCTATTGCACCTCAACCTCTTATATTCTCTCTTCATCATAAGCATAAGCACCATTTAATTCGATAAGTACCTTCCATCATCTTGCACCTCACAAAGCATTACTTTATATATATATATATATATATATATATATATATATATATATATATATATATATATATATATATATATATATATATATATATATATATATATATATATAGTTTTGTCAGCTCCCCACCAATTCTTACTCTGATCATCCATGTCCTTTCTCTCTCTCTCTCTCTAAACTATCCTCTTTCGTACCTTCAAGAAGACATTAGGAAAACAATAACCTATACAACACACATATAAATACATTTATGTACACATAGACACATGTTCACTTTTCTTAAACATTCACATGCAAACTCACACACATGCATAGGATTCACTTGTACAATACACAAAACTCACACACACATATAGATAGAGTCACACATGACACACACTCACATATAGGTAGAATCACACTTAATTAATCATACAGGTATATATTTGTTTATTTTGTTTTATTACTTCATAATTTATTTTTCACTTTTAATTTTAGTTTAGATTAAGGTTTAATTTAAATAGTTGCTTTTTTATTTACAAACATACTCATTAGTAGTTAGGGTAATATTCATTCACATACTCACTTAGTGGCTCAGATATAGTTAATGTAATTCACCCTTACTTTATTATCTTTGGGTTACGTAAACCACTTAGGGTAAACAAGAAATATACATAGGGTTTTGGTACTCCAATTAGGGTTAATATCTAGGGTTGCATGAGCAGTTAGGGTTTTTTCCAAACATTGCAATTAGGTTTAGCACATAGATTTGTATACACACATGGGGTTTTTCTCAAATGGGGTTTATCCTCATAGAATCTTTATAAACACACACATTGTTCTTTAGGGCACAAACAAAAGCACATGTAGGGTTTCATAAACACAACACCTTTAGGGTATTCACATACACACACACACACACAAACTCAAAGACATTCACATGCATAACCATTTAGACACAATCATACACAAACACATACTACTAACTTCAAGTTTTTGTTTTTTATTTCTTGCAAGTACAAAGTCAACACATTTATGAGTGTCAAATATTTGTCATGTCAAAACATCAATTTAGAGAAAAAAAAGATTCGGTGAAAAAAGAAAGTCTTTAATCTTCATAGTCTTCAAATACTAGAGGATTTTCATTCTAAAATTTTCCGCCACTAAACCTGCATGTCATCCCAATGGGCCAGCATGCAGATCCAATAGAAGCGCATCAAAATTCTTTTTGAAATAACAATGTTGTTCTTGAAAATTGAAGCGATGATTTTTGTATGCAAATGTAGGTTTTTTAGCAAATAAAGAAAACTTTAAAGTACTCAAGCTATTTTTAGAAGCATGTTCAGTCAAATACTACTCTGAAAAATAGGTCAATCAACTTCTATAGAAGTCACTTGGACTTTCCATAAACATTTATTCATCTCAACTCATTTCAAAGTCTATTCCTATTTGACATAAATATTCTTATGCTTCATTCCTACACACCTATTAGGAAATACTGCTAGCTCCCATAGAATTTTCATATTGCATAGCTCTACCTAGTGTATCCCACATATAATTCTTAGAAGTGGTTTTGAGACCACATCTAAGTCATCAGTACTGTTTTTTGTTTCTTTTTCTTCTTCTTCCCTTTTTTTCTTTTTGTAGCAACCATTAATTACTACCTTTACTTATGCTTTTTGGGATGGAAGAAGCATAACTTCCTAGCTAGATATCTAGTAGTAATCTAGAATCTTCACAATTTTTTTTAAAAAGGAAATGACTAACTGCTAATCAACGCTGATGATCTAGAGATAAGCACTAGTAGGAATTAGGATTTCACTTCCTAAGTGTTTTGAAAATGTCACATAGTCTATCTATATAGAATAAGATCTTCTTTTTATTAAGATCTTCAAGTCAAAATGTTTTATCTAGGTCTCTATGATGACTATAAGGCTTCTCAACCTATTTCTTTAATTTTACATATTCCTAATAGTGTTTCTAAACATTTATTATCATACATTGAAATTCTCTTTTAATTGATTAGAACATTCATGTAATGAAAAGTATGATATGAATTAAAAAAAGGAAGATTAAGAACAGAAAATGAACAAAATAAGATTGAATACATTCACCTAATTTTTTAGATTTCTTCTTCATCTTCAAGAAGTTCACAGTCCATTTCACATTTGTCTCCATCTCTCTTTTGAGCAACTTAGCTCATCCTGCAGTCAAAGACTTCAAAGGAGTTCCATCAAATTCTTTAACACTAGTTTGGTGCCAAAACAGGACACTTAAGTATCCTTTTTTGACAATTTTCCAAAAACTCACACACCTTCTACAAAGAGAATTTGAGAAAATCTTTTAACACACATATTAAATATAATTCAAAGGTTAATCCAAAATTTTAAAACACAATAAATCATGTTTTGTGTTCATGTAAATAGCCTCTCAAGATGCTATGGTAGTGAATAGGATGAAAATTCCTAATCAAATGTATTTTTATTAAAAGAAAAAAAGTCATCATATGAAATAAAAAAATATACACATTCCTTGAAACATAGATCAGATCGTATGAACCTCAAATTCACTTAGAAAAATCATTTCAATTCAAATAAAATCAATTATTTTGACTTTGTATACCAAAAATAGCAACTACTTTTAAACATGGTTCAACCAAACTTATGGGAATCCATAGAGGTGTACAAATATGCCAACAATCAAACAAGGTATTAAGACATAAACCAAGGTATACACATATAAAATCAATTGCTATGACTCTAGTAACCAAAAACAAAAAACTAAATCCTACATATATGACTCAAACAAAATTATGGACATCATCCAAGGTGTACACATTCAAGTTAACAAGTAGAAAATTTGTGAGATAAAAAACCAAAGCTTACATATATGATCCTAAATAATTTAATGAAATCCACAAAAATTTTCACATCTTTGGACACAATGAAGAATCTTCTATTGTGTGGGCATCAACCAAATTCTATAGATACAATCATGAATAGTTTGTGGACACATAACAAAGCATGCACAATTATGGAAGAGATCCACTTTCTTCACATGAAGAAAGAAAATAAGACATCAAACAAGGTGTACACAGAAGGGAACTACCAATATCTAAAAATCAACCACGTTTTTTAGACCTACGTACACCAAACAAAGTAGATATATGTGTGGACACCAACCAATATATCCACATACAAACATTAACATCAAATTGGAATAATGACAAATTATAAACATTTAGCTTGACATCCAAGAAAATGAACTAGTTCCTACCAAGAAACAAGAGTCACGTACATATAGAATCAAAAGAATATATAGTTCTAACATATTTAGTAAAAATGTATTTTTGACAGTTGTTATATGCATGAACACACAATCCCTTGCACACAATAGCACATACTAAAAATAATACTCAAAAGTCTTTGATATAATCTTCGATATCATAAAATGATAAGGATCATTTGAAAACATTTCATTATTTCCATCATGGATGCCATCTTGTTTTTGTCAAATCAAAGATGTATGCCATTTTTTTTATTCTTATCATAATCACCATTGTGGATCACATATTATTTGATGATATTAAGAATGAAACATGGCATGAAAGCATATTTTGGAAGGTTTAATACTTGGAATAGCATTTAAATAATTATTATTTTTCATCATAATTTTTTATTCCACCTATGATCTTTTCATGAACATAGAAATATATGTTTTGCCAATCGAGCATGAAAGTCAGCACCAAACGCAATGGCTACTAGTTTAAAGCAGAGGCCTTCTAATTTTGAATAAAAATATGTTATCAATTAGTATGAATGTTATCCATAGATAACCTGCCAATTCTCTACAATCTCACTTACACACAAATTATCGTGAGACATTCTTTAAAAGGTGCAATAAATGGCAGTGATCTAGAGAAGGCAAGATTTGAGTCCATGTTTATGACTTATGGAAGTGTTCAACCTTCTCCAGAGATCCTTTGACACTTGCTTTACACTGTCAAAGTCGATGAATAGCTTTCCATTTCCTAAAACATATCCAATTTGTTAAAATGTTTGAATTTTGTTATTCTTTGAGTTATGCTAAAAGTTGAGTTTTTAGAAATTCCCATTTTCTTCTTCATTTAATAACCCATGTGAAGTTGTAAAATGGTAAAGATTATATTTTTCTCTAAAAGTACATGATGTGGGCTATCAAATCCAAGTGAGTATGCCATCAAAGCCTCAAGGGTGTCATCAAGAAAAATCAATCAGTTTGGTGTAAAAGCAGGAAACTTAAGTGTCCCAAGACACTCAAGTGTCCTAGTATAGAACTAGTGTTAAGCTCATACATTCCATTAACATATACAGATACAACTACATATGGTCCAAACCATTGTTTAGTCAACTTCCTTCTTGCATCATACTAAGTATCAAACGTACTATCGTACAATAACAGCCCAATCATTTATTTCTATCTTATGTGGCCTAAGTGAATGTGTTTTTTCAAAGTAAATTTTGTTCTTAATTCTTGATTCCCTTAATTTTTGCATTACTTCTTTTAAATTTTCATTTCCTTTTTCAAGTTTCTTAATCCTTGGCTAGTAGAACTTCTCTTGTCATTCCATCATTCCATGGAGCATAATCCATGTCAAAATCTGAGTCTTGATAGGGAAAATTGCTTCTAATTGTACATCAATTCTATAAACATAAATCCTATAGGCCTAGTGTATGTCATCCTATCCACCCATAATGGAAATGACAAGTATTTAGGCCACCACTTTATGTCTCCATTGTAGGTCTTTGAGATCGCCTTCACAATAGAAGGATGATCTCTCTCAATCTTACCATTGGCTTCAAGGTTGTAGGCAGTAGTTAGAGCCAAATGAGTTCCTTGTCGATCAAAGAACTCCTTTGCTTCTCTTGCATCTAATTCATCTCGATCTCTAACTATTTTTTTCACATAACCAAAACATGAAATCACTTCTTCCAAAAGAAATTCACATACATTATAAGTGGTCTTCGAATCAAGGGCTCAAACTTCCACATGATTAGTCAAGTCTTCTCTAGCCAACACTATGTATCTTATCTTATCAAGGCCTTTGGGCATGGTCACAAGGTGGATTATCCACTTTTAATGAATACAAGGAGGATAAGTCAAATGTAATGGGTCTCTATGCTTAACTAAAGAATGAACTTGATATGTAGCACAAGTTCTCACAAATTCATGAAAATTAACATAGATTCTTAGCCACTACTGGGATTCCCTAATTCTCATACATTGCAACAAATTCTTTGTGACCTGTGCATAAGGTCTCATGCATTTCCCTCATAATCTTTCCTTGACGAATTTTCTTACCCATTAGACCTTGTGGATACTTCTGTTGATATATTTAGGTAGTGATGTGTGTGAACACACTAGGACCGTCGGGGCACTTTTTTCCCTCTTTAGGAGGTTTTTCTCCCCCGGCTTGTATATACGCCTTGCCCTAATGGGCTACTTATCTTTGTACATTCTCTATTAATACATTCAGTATTGTGTGTTGTGCTCCAAGCTTCTTCTTCTTCCTTGTGATGTTCGTGTGCTTCCGCAGACATCTGACTCCAATAATTGGTATCAGAGCAGGTCGTCGCTTCATCTAGGGCACCGTCGACACTCCTCCATTTGCAGTCTCAGAATTGTACAAATTTTTGTGAGCATACTCAAGGTGTTTTCGAGATCAAAACAGCTTTGCTATGTGGTGCCGAAATCGCGATCTGAGCTCATTTCGACCTCCGAACGCACTATCACAGTGCTTGTGCAGGCTATTTCGTCTTTTTGTGCCAAAGATATATACCTATTTCTGTTCGCCAGTATAAGCGTCTCAAAGTCTGCTACAGGTTTAGCAGAACTCGTCTGGGTAGTTCCGTTCTACTTTTTGAGATACAGTCAATTTTCTGCATCAAGGTATTTTAGTCACTGGCCATGGCTGAAAGCAGTGATGTATTCCGTATGTTGGCTATTGAGGATAAGTTGGATGGTAACAACTACCCATTATGGGCTTATATGATGCGACATGTATTGGTTGCAAAAGGACTATGGAACATTGTGCAGGGTGTTGAAAGACGTCCTGTTACACCTGCAACTACAGGTACTGCAAATACAGGTGCTGGAGCTGATGAAGATGGTGTCGAAGATGATACTGTGCAGATTCCTGTTCGTGTTGCTGTTTCTGTTGCACCTACTGCAGAGCAGATTCGTTGGGATGGCAGAGATGCCCAAGCACATGCATTGATAGCTTTGTCTGTCAAACATGCCATTATTCCTCATATTTGCTCTTGCAAAACAGCTAAGGATGCTTGGGATACACTTACCACATTGTACCAAGCTAGGAATGAGGCTCGTGTTGCTTACCTCCGAAAACAGTTGGAGAGTGAGCACATGAATGAAGGAATTGAAGGAGGCATTCCAGCATCCGTGGAATTAGGAACATAGGCTCCCATTGGTGGTGAGCTTCCTCTTCCAATAACTGGTTGAGCCTGTGGAGGTAAAGAAACTTGTGGTTTGTTTACCAACTGCTCTAATCTTTCTAGTAAGCCTTGGAAATGCAAATCCGGTTTGACAGAGTTTGTCTGATTGAACTTTTGACTAGTCTCAAGTATAGCTTGAGCTTGTTCTACCATTTTCATGCACATTTTCATCCGTTCAATCTCTAAGTCTGCTCTAGGGTAACTCTTGTCTAGGTTTGCAGCTGTTGGCCCTTCTTGAAGACGAGCCTGGTAGGCCTTGAACATCATGTCCAAGCCTTCTGGGGTTGGATCTGCAAGAACAGACCCTGGTTGTGGGTTATTTACAATGGGTGGTGGGGTGGAATGAGGCGAAGTGGATGGAGCTTCAGCATGCGAGGGGCTTTGAGATGCAATGTCTTCTATTTTTGTTTTGGTATCCCTTAGGCTTTCTTCTAGCTCGGATAACTTTTTGTTCCACTTGCGATTAGCCTTCTCTCTGGTGTCCTTCCATGTTCTTGGTTTCCTCTTACTAGGCTCTCCTGCCTCACTTGACTCCGACTGCTCAGATGGTTTTGCTTGTTGTGCAGCCTGTGCCCTAGTAACTACCTGTACAGGAGCCACATTATTGCTACTTGAACTTGAATCTGCCACTAAGCCTACCACGTTGATGGGTGTGACCTTGGGTGCACTAGAGGGATTCCTTGGACACTCTCTAGGAAGATGTTCCTTGCCGCACTCAGGACAAAAGCCTTGTATTGTGATGTTCTGTCCTAGTCCCAGAGCTGGTTGGTGGGGACATTCACGAATAAAATGGTCGCCCTGACATCTAAAGCATGGTCCTCTAGGGGCTTGTGGTCTTACTTGTCTCAATTGGGGCCTAGGATTTGGATTCGTATACATGACATTGGAGTATTCTGGCTCCCAATTTTGTTCCATAGGTGGTGTCTCATATTGACACTGAGAAACCTCACTTTGCTCAGGTGACTCTATATAGTAAGCATGTGGACTATCTTCTTGGACGTAGTCTGAACCATGAGTGTGAAAATCATTTTCTGAGACCAATGGGGTTAGTGGCACCAATGCTCTACTATGGTTCTCCTCCGCCATCGTATATTTAACTGGGATCACATTGGCAGGAGCTGGTGGTTGGTTTCCTAGGACTGGTTGTGGTCTATATGGTGCTTGATATTGCTGCTGGTATTGAGGTTGATATTGTTGTGGCCTATAATATGGCTGTTGGTATTGATTCTGATACCTACCCTGCTGGTAAGGTTGCTGATAATTTTGTCTAACAGCCTGTCTGTTATAGGGACAATCTTGGGCCGTATGGTTTGTGTATTTTCTCTCAATGGTGCAATACAGAGCATTAGGGTTTCCTTGGGGTTGAGTCATCATTGGGCAGACATTAGCCATGTGATCTCCTCCACATGTATAACATCGTTTCACTGAAGTGACCCTTGGCATTTGTCTATTTTGAACTCCTAGCTTTTTGGCCACTTGCTCAGCTATCTCATCTATCTCAGTGGAGGCTCTAGAGGTATGACTTGTAGAACTATCAGAATCCTTATAGAGTTTGGATAGTCCTAACTCCTCACCCAAGTTATCTTCTATGTCAATGCACATCCGTATACACTCTTCTATGGATCTAGGCTCTTTCAAGTAGACATATGACCTCAATTTTGTGCTCAACAGGCCATCTAAAAACAGTGCCACCTGTTTGGCTGATGTGGGTAATTCTGGTATAGGGCATCTTTCCAGGTACTGTCTAAACCTTCTTCCTGCGAGTCGCACTGTTTCTTGGGGTGTCTGCTTGAAGCTGTGGATCAAGGATGATGTGTTATGCCTGATGCCGCTTTTGGAAAATTCCACAATGAATTCTTCTAGCAGCTGACCTATCTCTCTATAGTTGCGACTGTTTAGAGGTTGGAACCAAGCTAAGGCAGTACCCTTGAGAGTCAAACCAAATGCCTCGAACTGAGTGAATAAGTCCTCAACCTGTTCAGCTCTTAGCACTTGTTTGAACTCCGCTACATGATCATAAGGATCTCCAAATCCATCAAAGTAGTTCTTCATTGTCTTAACCACTTGAGAGGGTCTAAGGGTTCTTGAGTGTTCTCGTGGTCTAGGCAATGGGAAATCATGATCGTCTCTTTGATGCCTATACACTCTATGTCTCTCCCTTTCAAGTCTTTCCGTTCCATATCCTGATCTGTCTCTGCCTATAGTGTCTGCAAAGCTTACCTCCGGTCTCTCTCTAGTTCTCTCTCTCTGGGTTTCATGAGCCTTGGATGATCCGGCTCCTTGGAGGCCCTGGGAAACATTAGATCTTGGTGGAGGGAAAATTGATTCACCTTGCCAAGTGTAAGCATGTCTGTCATGATCTGATACCAAGAATAATTTTTGAGATGTGTGATCTAAATAGACAACTTTCCCTGGTGTCTCTGGATCCTTGAATTCATAGATGGTGACTACTCGGCTGGGTTGATCTGGCCTAAATCTCCAAAAGGCTTCCTCCGTTTCTTTATTCACGAATAGTTCTATGCTTTTATTATCTTGAGGAATCCATTCTGGAGTGAGCACTCTGGTTAAGACTGACTTACCTCTAGGGGTCTTGGGTTCTCCTCCTAGGTCCCCTTGCTCTAGGTCTCCTATCTCCCTCTCAGGAATGATGTTTCCAAACTCATCTGTCCTATCTGGTAAGTTGGTAACCACATACATGGTTCCTTCCTTATCAATGTAAGCACCCTCTTCAAACTTGACCACTGGGTGTTCAAGTCCAAAGGGTTGGTCAGGATTCTTGAGTTGCACCACTGATCGTCTTAGACCATCCTCATAGATGCGAGCACCTAACTGGTTGGTCCGGATATACTCCAATTGGGTCTTATAGGGACCTTCTGGTGTCTGTAAACAGGCAATGCCTGAGCTACGTGTGGGTCTTTCCATGCTAAAAGACATTTCCGAGTCACTGGTTTCTGAACTTCGTGTGTAAGGATAACCACTAAGCTGTTGAGCCCAAGACTTGGATGTATGGTTGACACTAGCCTCAGATGACCTAATGCTTTGTCTATCCTTGCCTAAGTGTCTGCCAGATCTCAGGTTCATAAGCCTTGGTCTCTAGTCCCAAAGTTCTCTTCTATTGCTCAAAATCCTTTGGAACACCTTGGTTTTCCAATTTTCCTGAGGGTCAACTTCAAAATACCCTATCTAATAATCCTGGTATTAATTTAACCATAACCAGTCGATGTTTTGGTTGTATTCTCCACGAGCTTTCCAACAAAACCAAAATCACAGCAAACGGATTTCGTATGAGAAAGTTATGCTAGTTCAGGGTTCTGGGGTTTAAAACAGGGAAACTGGATCTCTCTGGGAACTCAGAACAGGCGATACGACACCAGATTTTCCCCGATACGATACCTCTTTTTTTTACACGATACCACTTTAGACGATACGACACCACCGGAATTACTGGAATCACGATACCAACATCACGATACGATACCAAGGGTTTGCCACGATACGACACCAAAAATGGTATCGCGATACACTTCCTGGTAAGGAAACGATACGATACCACTAGTCTTGGCGATACGATACTATTTCAAGTGTCGCGATACTACCTTGGGAAGTAGGCGATACGATGCTAAAACTTCGACGATACGATACGAGAGGACCAGGGCGATACGACCTCAGAATGGTATCGCGATACCCTTGGGAAAGTGGGCGATACGATACTGCTAGGTAAGGTAAGATCGCGATACCAACTTCAGGGCACGATACCAGAATGGTATCGCGTTACCAAAATAAGTACCCGACGATACGATACTGCACAATCAACGATACGATACCAAGAATGGCACAATACGATACCTGAATCTCAGGCGATACGATACCACTTGGTCAACGATACGATACTGTGACCGTCGCGATACGATACCACCAGGGCGACCGCGATCGCGATACCAACACTTGACGATACGATACCAGAATGGTATCGCGATACCTCAAGTGGGCATGCACGATGCGATACCTCGACAAGTATCGCAATACACGGGAGTTCTGGTATCGCGATACCAAATCTCAACCGGACACGATACTTGGAGATTTTCACACCCAAATTCAAAAATTTTTGCAGGTTTGTGTACCTTGTGTCCTCCTTGTCCCTCCTATCAGCCTGTGGGTGCAAAGTCACCCTCCAAAATCACAATATGATGCTCGCGATACCAGGCGCAGGTCGCTTCAGTCCGCGCGATACTGAATTGAATTTTTGGAGTTTTGAGAGGTTTTCCAAGTGATTTTCTTCAGCGCTTTTGGTTCTCAGCTCCTCCTAAGCTTGTTTCTCACAGCCACGAGTAAGAAACGAGTGAATGTAGTGGCGAAAATGGAAAAAATCAGAGAATATGAAGAGGGAAGGAGATGGTGATGATGATGAAGATGAAGAAGGAGAAAAACTCAGAAACTGAACTGAAAAATGGCGATTTTTCACCTTCCAACGTCGCTACTCCACGTCTTACCGTCACACGCTCGTCCTCCAAGCTCTCTCCCCGGCAACGGCGCCAAATTTGGTGTCACTCTAGCACAATGGTGAGTACCAACGTGAGGAGATACACCTCATAAATGTCAATCCGTAGAGACGTGAGGACCGGTATGAAGACCGCGAGCAAGTGATGGCACAAGTGCGTGAGTGAAAGCACACAAGCATGCACACACATACACACACACGCGCACAAGGTAAGAGCAAAGAGTGGAACAATGGAAAGCTTCGATTACCAAAGAGCTCTCTTACAAAACTGAAATCTACAACAAGCTAACCTCACAAATGAGCTCTCCAGCCCTTTTTATAGTTTTTGAGTGGTTTTGGCCCTGTCCAGACCTAGTGTCCGGCCTAGTTAAAAAATAGGTTCCAGGGCTTATTTAGGGGCTCAAACGGAGTCTAAAAATCGTGAAAATTGGTAGGATGGTAGATCTAATACTCCTCAAGCTCGAGGACTCCTCGGCTTGAACAAAATGGAGTTACAAAAATGAAAAAATGGTATTTACAATGGTTTTTTAGTGATAAAAATCACTATTTTTGTAGGGATTTCTCTTGAAAATTTGACATGTGCTTCTTGGAGCTCCCTACTTGCTCCTTCTTCTTGTGTGTCCACTTCCTTGATGCGCTTCCATGCTTTGTCCTTGACCTTAAGCTTCAACAGTAGCTTAGTGGCAAGCGATTGCCATGGTTAAGAAAGCTCTAGGGGGAACAGTACTGGGATGGGTGACCTCCCGGGAAGTATGGGGAATCTCTATATTCCTTGATCGTTGAGGTCCTCCCTCACATGTAGCCAATGGTGCCAACAATGACTTCGGTGACTCGGATGACAAGGTATGCCAAGGTCTATGCCTTGGTCGCCGCCTTAATCGTAAGCCTCAATGTGCTTAGTGCAAGCATGGAACACAGGGTTCCTCGCAATTACCAATGCATTTTGAGTATCAGTGAAGATCATGGTGGTAGAAGACTGACCAACACCCAAACCAGCCATAAGGCATCTGAGCCACACACACTCAACAGTTGCTATGAAAGCTTCCCTATACTCAACCTCACAACTAGAAGTGGCCATAGTAGGCTGCTTCTTGATCAACCAAGATATGCATGAGCTACCAAGCATGAAGCAAAAACCACTGGTGCAGACATGAGCATCATAGCAACCAGCCCAATCAGAGTCAGAAAAAACATGTAAACTTGGCGATAGTGATCCCCCCCTTGGGATAAAACAATCCAAGTAGCCAGGTACCACTCAAGTAACAAAAGATGTGTTTAATCACTTGCCAATGCTTGACACTTGAGCAATGCATAAACCTTCTCATCTGTGAGACAACAAACTGAATATCTTGCCAAGTAATGCATAAGAAAATCCAGCATCCAACAACCTGTTGATAGAGAACAACATCAAATGCATCTCCAGCATCATGAAGACTCAATCATAAACCTATCTCCGTAGGAGTGGCAATATGTTTGCAACCTTCAAGGCCAGAATGTTGCAATAATTTTTCAATATATTTTTTTTGACACAAAACTATTCTGTCATCAACTTGCATAAAGAGAATGCCTAAATAATGATGCAAATGCCCCAAATATGACATCTCAAAAGAGGCATGCAAATCAACCTTAAAATCAGCAATATGCTTCTCATGAGGACCAGTGAGCAACATGTTGGGTGTGTGTAGAAGTGCGAGAGACACACAAGAAGCACACACAAAGGAGCACAAACGCAGCAAGACACACGGAGAAGACGATGGCTGGAATAGCTCTCTCTATTGATCGATGAACTGAACTGAAGTAAGAGCTGAATAATATCCCTAAGTACAAAGTACCACCACATATGAGAGTATCAAGTATGTGGTAACATGGGGAAAAAACCTCTAGCCAGCACTAGAGTAAAAAGTGCCCATGTATAGGGAAAAGGTTCACATCAAAGCTACACGAGCAACACATAAGTGTAACAAACCCCCCCGGAGCGAATGATGTGAACACATACAGGGAGTGATAGATCAGCCCCCACAAGGTAATAAGCCTAAAGCTTTGCGAAAAGCTTCAAACTTTTCCCGTGGAAGAGCTTTGGTGAATATGTCTGCCACATTATCTTGTGTAGGCACATATACCAAATCAATATCTCCTGCATGAAGGCGCTCTCTCACATAGTGATAATGCACCTCAATATGTTTGGTTCGTGCATGAAACACTGGGTTTCGTGCAACAGCCAAAGCACTCTGACTATCTATGAGAATATGCGTAGCAGCATCAATCTCCATGCAAAGATCCATCAATAGACGTCTCAACCATATACACTCCACTGTAGCTGTGAAAACTACCCTGTACTCAGCTTCACAACTCAATGTCGCCACTGTAGGTTGCTTCTTACTCAACCAAGATATGCATGAGTCTCCAAGGAAAAAGCAATTACCACTAGTGGACACGCGAGTATCATAACAACCAGCCCAATCACTATCTGTAAAAGCGTGCAAGCATGGCTGAACATCTCTGCCCTAAAAGAGACCTAAGCTCAAAGTGCCTCGAAGATATCTAAACACGTTTCACCGCTTGCCAATGCTTAGTGCTATGCATGAATCGACTCAATTGGGAAACTGCATACTGTATATCCGGCCTTGTGTTGCATGCATATATAAGACATCCCACAGCCTGCTGATAAAGAGAAGTGTCAAATGCATCACTGGAATCCTCAACTGAGAATCTAAATCCTATCTCAACTGGTGTGGAAACTGGCTTGCAATCCTCAAAGTCAAAACGCTGAAGTAGTTTTTCAACATACTTTGCTTGATGCATAACAATTCCCCCCTCAACGGATACAAACTGGATGCCAAGATAGTAGCTCAAAAGACCAAGATAAGTGACATCAAAAGTATGCTGCAAATCAGCCATAAGAATGTCAAGTTTTGCATCACATGACCCAGTCAAGAGTATGTCATCAACATAAAGAACAAGCACTATAAGATCAGCCCCATTTTTGCGTACATAGAGTGTGCTTTCAATCGGACTACATGTGAAGCCAAGAGCAATCAAGTGCTTATGTATTTTGTCATACCATGCACGTGGAGCTTGCTTGAGACCATACAAGGCTTTATGCAAGCGACAAACCATATGCTCTTTCCCTTTCATAGCAAATCCAGGAGGTTGCTTCACATAAACCTCTTCTTGCAAATCTCCATTCAAGAAGGCTGTTTTTATGTCCAACTGATGCACTTTCCAACCTCGATGGGCAGCCAATGCGACCACGGTACGAATGGTAGTCATGCGTGAAGTAGGTGCAAAAGTTTCCTCATAGTCAATGCCATATTGTTTCGCATATCCTTTGGTAACCAATCTAGCTTTGTAGCGATCAATGCTACCATCAGATTTTCTCTTAATCTTGTAAACCCACTTTGTACCAATGGCATTCTTTCCTTTTGGCAATTCACATAACTCCCAAGTACCATTCCTATGTATGGAATCCATTTCTGATTGCATAGCACTCATCCATTGTGGATCGTCAGATGCATCTTCAAAAGAAAGTGGCTCTTCATTACATGCTGTAGCAATAAGAGAATAATCCACAAAATTACTTGATGCATGGTGAGAGCTTGATCTTGTTCTACCAAGTAAAGGTGCACTCAATTTGCTGTCCTGCAAAGTTTGTTTCAGCCACTTTGGCATAGATTGTGCACTCTTGATAGACATGCATTCATTATGTAAAACATCTTCAATATGTACATCATGCGTGGGCTGAATTTCGTGCTCAGTTTCAGCCATATTTTGTCGCATATGTTCAGCCATATGTGGCTAGAAATTTCCAACAGTTTTGACATTTTTTTACTGAATTTTTTCAGCCATGTTTGGCTGAAAATTGTCCACATTTTCAGCCCTATTTGGCTGGAATTTTTTAGCCCTTTGAACCTCAGTTGGCTGGTCTACATGGCCATAGTCAAGCGCACCATTTTGGAACAAAGGCATGAGTGTATCGAACACATCTTGTGAGCTAACTGTTGGCAGTTTTTTGCATTCAAGTAGAGGGAAAACTGAATTTTCAGCAAATACCACATCTCGACTCACAATAATTGTGTTCGTCAATGGATGGTACAACCTATATCCCTTACTTTCAACACTATAACCAACAAATATACATTTCTTTGCCTTGTCATCAAGTTTGTGACGTTGTTGTGATGGCACAAGAGCATATGCCAAACAACCAAACACACACATATGACTAACCATAGGCTTATGACCATTCCAAGCCTCATAAGGAGTGATGACTCTCAATGCTTTTGTAGGGCAGCGATTCAACACATAATTTGCACACATGACCGCTTCCATCCAAAACTTATGAGGAAGATGCTTTCCTTTAACCATACATCGTGCCATTTCAAGTAAAGTTATATTTTTACGCTCGGCAACACCATTTTGTTGAGGTGTATATGGCACCGTACATTGGTGTGAAATACCTCTTTCACGAAGAAAAGCATTAAACTCATGTGACATGTACTCACCACCACGATCCGTGCGTAGAGTCAAAAGCTTTTGTGAAGAAAAATTTTCAGCCATAGCTAAAAATGCTTTGAAGCAAGAAAATACCTCATTCTTTGTTTTCCTAGGATACACCCATGTATGGCGAGTAGCATCATCAATGAAGGTAACAAAATATACATGCTTCCCAAAAGATGGAGTCTTGACCGGACCACATACATCACTATGAACAAGTTGCAATTTTCTTGTAGTGTGTGTGTGACTATCTTTTGGAAAAGAAGCACGATGCATTTTTCCAAGAATGCAACCTTCACATGCATGCTTTTCAATGGACTCAAGTGTAGACAAGCCAATAACCATGTCCTTCTTTTGCAAGTAGAGCAAACTATTGAAGTTTAAATGACCAAAACGAGCATGCCGAAGCTCCATTTCAGCCATGGAAGAAGTATGAGCAACCAAGGCATTTGAGGCAGCCCTCTTGTATGTATCCATGCGATACAAACCATCACATAATGTACCGGACATCACGATAACATCGCCATTGCTGAAATCATGAACCATACATTTATCATCAACAAAGTGTACATGAAGTCCTGCTTTGGCAATCAACGGAACTGAAATTAAGTTCTTCTTGATACCGGGCACATACAATGCATTTTTCAAGAGAATCACACCTCCATTTGCAGCCGTAAGCTCAATTTCTCCTACTCCAATGATAGGATAAGAGGCATTGTTTGCACATACCACATGTCCTCCTTTAGGTGCATCTTTCAAAGAGGCAAAAAATCTTTTGCATGATGTTATGTGCTTTGAAGCACCACTATCAAAGAACCAATCCGAATCAGCCTCACTCACAACCATGCATTTAGAATGTAAAGAAGCATCATAATGACATGTAACAACACATGCCCAAAAATCTTGAGCCATGTTAGCTTCATCATTCTTTGCATTTGCTGAATTTTCAGCAATAGACATGCCGGATTCCTTCTTCTTTTCATTGTGTTTAGCAAGCTTTCTACACTCATCAATAGTATGACCAACCTTCCGACAATATTTGCATCTCTTCTTCTTTTGCAAATCACCATCATTAGAGGAATGAGTGGAAGAGGAAGCTTGAGGCTTTGGTTTTGATGAACCAAAAGCTGAACCATACTTGCTTTTCCCCTTTTGTGAGATAGCAAGTGCTTGCGTTCCCTCAATCAAACCACTCCTATTCACTCTAGATTGCTCTTCTTGCAAAAGAAGAGACACAACCTCATCAAATGCATACATATTAGGATTTCCTTTTGCAACCAAACGGAGTGTAGTAGCAAAGCTTTGAAAGGATTCCGGTAATCCTTTCAACAATGTAGAAATGAGTGATGCATCCAGAATGATCTCATCTATGTTTGCCAATTGCTCTTTCAAGTCCTTGATGCATGTCACATACACATCCACTGACTCATTTTCAGCCATACATACATCCTCAAGTTGCTTCCTCAAGTATGCAACACGTGCTTCATTACGCACGGCATACAAAGAAGCAAGAGTGTCCCATGCCTGTCGTGATGTAGAACATGACCGAATGTGTGGAACTATATGACGCTTCACTGAAAGCGCAATCAAAGCATGAGAGCATCTTTTCCATCCCATCTAAGCTGCTCCTGTGTAGATGGAGAAGGAGAAACCACTGTACTCGAAGAAGAAGCTCCATCTGTGACAGTAGACTGTGAAGTAGAAGCACCTGCCGGTCTTCGATCTACATCTTCCACTATGTTCCAAAGTTGTTTTGCAACAAGAACGTGCTTCATCATGTAAGACCACATCGGATAGTTGGTCCCATCAAGCTTATCTTCAGCTTGAAGCATGCCAAACAAGTCATTGCTGCCCGTCATTTCACTAAGGAACAAGAATGTGACAAAATCTTCACTTCGACGAAAACTGAAATGAGTGCTGAAATTTCAGCTCACAAACCGTCACTCTGATGGTGATTCTGACTGCACGAATGGCGTCGAAATGTGGGTAAAACCCCAGCGCACCTGATGGAACTATTTCCGGGCTGCTGAGATTCACACTTCTATGCTCTGAAGTCGATTTGCACTGTTAAAGTGCGCGCGCGCCGCGATGCGAAAAATCGAAACTTGAGAAGAAGCTGAACCTGCTCTGATACCATTGTTGGGTCTGTGTAGAAGTGCGAGAGACACACAAGAAGCACACACAAAGGAGCACAAATGCAGCAAGACACACGGAGAAGACGATGGCTGGAATAGCTCTCTCTATTGATCGATGAACTGAACTGAAGTAAGAGCTGAATAATATCCCTAAGTACAAAGTACCACCACATATGAGAGTATCAAGTATGTGGTAACATGGGGAAAAAACCTCTAGCCAGCACTAGAGTAAAAAGTGCCCATGTATAGGGAAAAGGTTCACATCAAAGCTACACGAGGAACACATAAGTGTAACACAACATGTCATCAACATAGACAATAATATTAGGAATGATTTGCGTCATCATGTGAAACTTGTAAAGGCTGAGAAATTGCCTCATTTGAACCAACACTAGACTATCCACCTATAAAAAGAGGCATCAAAGTGGCATACATGTCTTTGGAGCTAACTGATGTCTGCTTGGTACATGAAAGTAATGGCTGAATAGCATCTTCCACAAAAACAACAACAGGAGTAACCAAAATGCGTTTATTCTTTGGATGATACAGACGATAGCCCTTACTTTCAAAATTGTACCCAACAAAAATACATTTCATTGCTTTATCATCCCATTTCCTACTTTGTTGTTCAAGCACTAATGCATATGCCAGACAACCAAAGACATGCAGGTGACCCACATATGGCTTTTGACCATGCCAAGCCTCATATGGAGTGATAGACTGCAATGCTTTGGTGGGATATTTGTTAAGTACATATGTTGCACACATAACAACCTCAAGTGAGAAACTATGTGGTAAAGCCTAACTCTTGACCATAGACCTCTCCATCTCCATGAGTGATCGGTTCTTCCTTTCAGCAACTCCATTCTGCTGACGTGTATACGGCATTGTACACCAGCGTTTTATCCCACATTCAACCAAAAATGCATTAAAATTAGAAGACATATATTCCCCCCTCGATCATAACAGAGGGTGCCAATTTTACATGTTGACATATTTTCAACCAAAATCGCATACTGTTTGAAGCACATAAACACTTTGGACTTTGCCTTCAATGGATATGCCCATGCATGCCTGGAAAAATCATCAATGAAAGTCGCGAAGTAAAGGTAGTTCCCAAAGGAGGGTGTCTACATAGGACCATAGACATCATTGTGAACAAGCTATAATTTCTAAGTAGGTCAAACTAAACCATCTTTTGGGAACGAGGTAGGCTGCATTTTACCCAAAATACGATTTCTTGTCTCCCTTGAGTTCTTGGGCTCTTTTCTACCAATGGTGGCTGATATACTTCACTCTACTAAGCTTCTTTCACCTCTCATCTTTGTGTGGACATCTTTCTCTTCATAGATGGCTTCTCGATCCTTCTCTTTTGAGCTCTCTAGCTCTCTTCTTTGTATGAAATTCTTTTATGGAACATGTGTTGAATTCTTCAACATTCTAAACACATAAGGATTACCTTGACTTTGTTGTCTTTGATTATTGACTCTTTGTGAGACTCCCCCTTGATGTGAGGATGTCTCTCTACATACCCATAGAATCCTTCTTCAATCTTCTCAAATAGACTGAATGTCTTCAATAACATCTTGGCATTTGAGTTTATTAAAGAGACTTTTCTTAGTCTTCAAAACTCCTTGCTCTTTGACAAGCATGACCAAACCTTTACTTTATGGCTGCATTTTGACTTACTTTGCTTCTCACAAAGGATTGTTTGCTTCTTTTGTCTCCAAGATCTTGATTTTAGGTGCTCCAAGCACACTCCTCTCTTTGATGATGGTGAGGACACCTCCCACAAGCATCCTACTTCTCCAAGCTTCAAGGGATGACGTTCCGAGTTACCTTCCCTTTTCTTCTTGAGTGTATTTAGTCTTTATACCTAAAAAATAAGAACAATTCTTCCAACCAACCATCAACAAGAAAATACCTTTGTATCTTTACGAGACCTTCTCGCCTTCAAAATGAAAGTGTCTTGGCTTTTTCTCTTGGTTCAAGCTTGACCAAGGCTTTTATGGCTCAAGCCTAGCCTCTCGCAAATGATCCTGCAAGCTTTCAAACACCAACAGGAGATACATACAAAAGAATATACCTCTTACAAATAGGAAGCTCTTCTTGGAAGTCTTCAACTTCCTTGCTTGTCCACGTCCTTCTAAGACCTTACGCTTTGATGGCTATCTGAGTGCAACTTCCCACAAACAACACAAGAAGGTGGATGACGCATCTACTATGAAATTCAAGGACCGTAATCCGACATCTCTGATGGCTCGTGTTTTGTTTGTTGTTGTTGGTTTTTTTTTTCTTTTTTTTTTTTTAACCTTTGAATTTGACAAGGAAGTCAAGCCTTTAGCGTGCTCGCTTCTCGCAGAGATAAGAAGAGGCGGTAAACATCATATTTTTGTGATTATTTTCTTTACAACTTTGATTTATGCTCTGATGTTTTGTGTAACAAGGATTATCGATATAATGATTGTAGAAAGAGAGTTGGTATGATCATAAAGCATGCAGATATGAGACGTTTTTCTTCATATAACGCAAAATGCATTTTTTTGATGACTAAAAGAAAATCGCTTCATGTACATAAAAAGAAACAAACTTATATTCTTACGATGAGTCAAAACATGTCTTCTTCAATGTATTGAATATTTTTTTTCAAAAATACCTTGCTATATTTTCAAAGCATATAGATTGAAATCGATTCAAGTTCATTTGAATTCTTTCGTTTAAGATTACATAGAGAATTTCGATCTTATATTGATTAAAGCTTTATGAAAGTGAATATTAAATCAAGTGAAAAAGCGAAGCCTAAATTAATTCCATTCTCTCTTGTGTAATCCAATTTGGACATCTTATTTCCGAGCGTAAGTAATGTGAATAAAGATTTCATTTCTATTAACCTCTCTGTATTCTCGAGTCCGATTACAGAAGGAGTAGGTCACAAAGGGTTCTTGGATGGCAAAATTTAGAGTGCTCTAAATTCCTGCATTTTGTCTCTTCTTATATATTTCTAAGACAACCAGACTTGAGCCAATTACCACCAGTTAAGTAATTACGGAAACACAAAATCAGAGTTACTCAGATCACATCATAATCAAATATTGTTCTACTCTACACCAAATCCACTGTACCAAATCACTACATCGAATGAATTCTACAATATTTCATTTGAAATCATTGAACCAATACTGATTCGCCTGGATGTAATCAACATAGACTACAATCCACACTCTTTCCTCTTGCACATATACACTTATGATTAACCACAATGATATGCATAACAACATAGAATACCAATCTTGATAGTACTCAAGATATAACCCAAGAGTGTCTGCAGAAACATTGGCCTAACAGTCCGGCATGTCTGGTACTTGCCTTCTACCCAATGCACTAAAATGAATTCTTTCTATTATGTTGCGAAAAGATACATTGTACAGGTCCGACTGTTCGATCAAAACTATTGACCGAAAAATACTCCAGAGTTTACAAAAATAATTATTTATCCTTGACATCCTAACATTGACATGCACGGAGGACCTAAACCCAAAAAAAAAATATTCTTCCTCATCATCGGAAGGAGTTTTTACATCGATTTTGAAATATTCTCGTGCCTCGTGGAAGGTTGTCTCGATTTTTTGAACCATTGTCTTCAACAATTTTTGTACCTCATGAGGATCCAATAGCAAGGCATCTTCAAAATCTTTGCTAGTAGAGGATGCAATAGAAACTAGAGCCTGACATTTAGCTTTGACCAACTGAAGATTACACTCCTCTTGCAGATAGAAGTCTTGTTCATGATATGCTTTCGATGTTTGTGTTCCATCTGCACCTGCTATGGGGCTTGAGTGGTCTTTGCTTTTACCTGCTCCATTGGGGTCTGTAAAGTTTGTAGAGTAGCTTGATGTTGGGCGGCTATGTTAATATGTTGCTGAACTTCAACGGATAAATGGGCATTGATATCTTGCAATGCCTCAACAATCTGATGCAATAATTATTTAACTAGAGTATGCTACTCGAGGTTGAATTTGGATTTATGTAAGTCCACTTTCTATACCATTGTTTCATGTGCCAACTCCGTTGGAGATGGTGAGTATTTGACTCCTACAAATTGGTGGCTTTCTTATTAGAAGTCTCAGTTTCCTTCATTGTGTCCTCATAAAAACCTTTGAAGTACGCTATTTTCTTGGCTTCTCGGTATAGAGCATCGGCGAGTCGGTAGGAGCTGGATTCTCTAGTGAATAAATCTTTGCAGAACTCGTGTATATGCTGTTACAATTGTAGATTTTTTTCGGGTGAGAGAGTTGCAAGTCTAATGATATCGATCGATGTCACAGGTGATGAGAGTTTGAATATGGACTAGATATGTACTAAGTTGACCAAATTTGTGTAAATTGCATTGTTCATTGACACTGAAGGTCCACAACTATTCATGGGGCGCCAGTAGTGGTGAAAGATCAGGTAGTTTCTCATAATTTGGTGTACGCCAAGGATGGTTCAGAGGGGGGATAGGCATTCAACTGAGGGTGAATAGAGTGCCCGGGGGTGAGTAATTTGGGGAGGAAGGAATAGAAGGCACCAACGATGATGGGAAAGTTGGGAGAGGTTCAGTGGAAACCATGACTAGTTGCAATGGGGATGAAGGTGGTGGAGAAGGAACGATATTTGACATTGGTTGATCAATGAAGTATTTTGTTGGCGATGCACCATAGTGCACTCTCCTTCTTGAGAAATCCATGATGATATCCTCGGAGTATAAAACCGAGCTCCAAACACCACACATGGTACTCCCCATAGAGGCTATAGAATATGCAAAAAACATAGTACACATAGAGCATGAACACAGAATTCTTAGGTGTTACAAATGCAGCCAAACTTACAGTCTGTGGCTAACCAAGCCACTATATGTTTTATTAAAGAGCATATAAAAAAAGGATTTGGTGGCCATTTGGGCTTTCACATGGACACTAATAGTAACAATCTCCCACTAAAGGTCAATATGGCCAAAGTAACTATAAGAGAAAAACGAAGAATGATAAAGAATACTTGAGTGTAAGTATACAAACTATACCTCCCACCTAATGAGCATGTTACATAGTATACAAGTGACTGTGTAAGATCATGAATCAAGTAACCCCCATCAAGTGAAAGCAAGACGAGAAAGCCACAATACTTCCTTACATGCCTCACTTGCTGCAACATACTCTGCTTTTGTGGTGGAAATATATGTACATTCTTGAAGATGAGATCTCCAAGAGATAACACCTCTAGAAAAATGAAAATGTACCCTAATGTAGACTTACGATTGTCTACACAGCCAGCATAGTCAGAATCTGTGTAACCATTAATGGATGTTGTCCCTCTACCTAAGCATAAACACTTGTCCTTAGTCCCACTCAGATATCTCAAAATCATCTTGACCACTTCCCAATGTTTCTTACCAAGATTAGACATATATATGCTCACAACTCCCACTACAAATGCAATGTCTAGTCTCATAGCTACCATAGTATACATGAGACTATCAATAATAGATTGATAAGGAATTTTGGTCATGAATTCATTTTCCTCATCTGATTTGGGGCAATCATCCTTGCTCAATTTCACATATGTGGGTAAAGGTGTACTCAATGCCTTTCCACCCTACATATTGAACCTGTGAACTACTTTGGATATGAACTTCCTTTGAGACAAGTATATGCATCTTTTACTCCTATCACGAGTAATGTGCATGCCAAGAATATGTTTGACATCCCCCAAATCCTTCATATCAAATGTTTGACTCAACTTCTTCTTGAGAATTGACAAGTCATAAAATGACTTCCCAACAATCAACATATCATTGACATAAAGTATCAAGCATATCAAGATGCCATTTGAGCATCTTTTTGTGTAATGACAATGATCCTCATTGCTTTGAGAATAGCCTTGAGACTTCATCAAAGCATCAAACTTTTGGTACCAATTTCTAGGGGACTATTTAAGTCCATATAAGCTCTTCTTGAGCTTACAAACTAGACTTTCTTTGCCGATAACTACATGGCCCTCTGGTTATTCCAATATAGATCTCACCTGTAAGATCTCCATGCAAGAAAGCATTTTTCACGCATTTGGACTAGCTCCCAATCCTCCACTGCAATGAATCCAAGCAACATGCATATGGTAGTCATCTTGACCATTGATAAGAATATTTCCTCGAAATCAGCACCATGTTGTTGCTTAAAACCTTTGCAACAAGTCATGCTTTATACTTTGGCGAAGTCATGCTTAAAACCCTTTGCAACAAGTCATGCTTATATACCCATTTACATGGTAAAGCTTTCCTTCCCTTTGGCAAAGGTACTAAATTTCAAGTACCATTCTTGTGAATAGAATCCAACTCACTCTTCATGGCATGCTCCCACTTGACATGATCTATTGTCCGCATAGCCTCTTTGTAGCAAGAAGGCTGACTCATTGAAAATGACATCAATACTTTTGATCATTGATCATGTTTCAGGATCCCATAAGCAATATCCAAATTGTCCTTCTTGACCACATCCAAGAAAAATGCATTTCTTTGACTTAAGGTCCAACTTTTTTCTAAGATTCTTGGGTGCATGAACATATGCTTCACACCCAAAAACTCGAAGATGATCATAATATGGTGGCTTCCCTGTCCATAACTCTTGTGCCACTTTTAGACCTTTGGCAGTACTAGGTGAAAGGTTAATCACGTGAATTGCAGTCAATACTGCTTCTGCCCAAAAGCCTTGTGAAAGGTTTGCATGATGCAGCATAGAAACTACTCTATCCTGAATAGTTCTATTCATCTTTTCAACTACAACATTCTGTGTTGGGCTATAAGGAGCTAAACATTCTAGGAATTCCTCTAGACTGACAAAAAAGGCTGAATTCATGTGAGGTATAGTAGCATCATCTATCAAAGTGACAAAGTAAAGAGAACCACCTAATGACCTTGTGGGCAGAGGACCACACACATCTGTATGAACGAGGTCTAAAAGCTGAATTGAAGAGCTAATGTGCATCTTGTGCACATTCCTAGTTTTCTTTCCATATTGACAATGCTCACAAAATGAAAAATCAAAGAAAGATAACACAGGTAAGTAGCCAAAATGACAAAGATTTTCCATTCCACTACGTGATATATGGCTCAAATGGCCATGCTAAATACAAGCCATAGGCTGTTTAATAATAGCTAACAAGTGTTCTTTCTGTGATACAAATAAAGGATAAAGTGAGCCAAACTTGCTTCCCTTTGCAATAACCATATTGTCCTTCGATATGCAAAAGGACTGAGCATAGAAGACCACCTTGTAACCAAGGTCATCAAGTTGACCAATTGACATCAAACTACGTGATAATTGAGGTACATGGCATACATTATGCATAGTAAATTTTGAGCCATCAATGAATTGCACAGCCACATCTCCAATCCCCACAACATCAACTGGTAAGGATCACCAAGTCTCACGGTACCAAGAGACTTTGTTGCATAATTAGAGAACCATACTCTGTGTGGTGTCACATGGAAAGAAGCACTAGAATCTAGTAACTGTGTGTGGGAAAGAGAATCAACCATAAGAGCCTCGATTGGCACAATGCTATCAAGTGTCAACACATCAGCACCATCAGGAATAGCATTAATTTCTTCAATCTTGACAAGTGAAGTAAATGGTGCAGGTAATTGTTTAACATGCCCATCATCATTCTATCATTTACCTTTAGCATTCTTTAATGCATAACAGTCTTTCTTCATGTTTCCTTGCTTATGACAATAATGGCATTCGATATCCCTCTTCCTTGATTTACTTCTACTCTTATTCCATTGACCATTCTTTTCCTTATTCTTGCTCCTACCACATTGCTAATTCTTTCCTCGATAAGAATCACAAACATTATGCAATCTCCTCACTCAAGAGTGCTCCACATGTCATCATAGACTAGTTTACCACTAGTTGCACTATTGCTAATAGTTGTGCAAAACGTAATGTAGACCTGGCCATTTCATCTAACTCATCCCAATCATCTTCGTCCATGTCAAAAGGCTTCTTTGAGATTCCATTTACTGGTTGTTATCTCCTTTGAATCAGCACATCTTTAATCTGATTCTTCCATAGAGCAAAGTTTGTGCCATCAAATTTTCGGATCTCAAAATGGTCTTTGCCCTGCAATTTATAGCTCCTCCTTGGAACACTGGCATTGGACCCTGATCCACCAGACGTGCCTAAGACCTCTAATGCCATGATGGTAGAGAACTAAATAGAATGATAATGGAGCTAGAACAGTCCAAACACCACTACGGCTCAAAGAAGGATGACCAAGTGTCAAATTTTGGGAGAGAATTCAGCAATCTTCCCAAAAAATGAATTAATGAATAGTAATGACCAACCAAAAGGATTATGTGAGAATAAACATCCTCATACCAATAAGTGTATCAAGGAGTAAATCGACCATTGTATAGTTGAAAAAACCAAAAAATATGGAAAAATTTGACCAGAGTATCCTCTGCAAAATGAGCATATGACCAATGTCAAAATGTCATAAAACTGTAAGTACTAACATGTTTACTTGCATAGTGAATCACTGACTCCACTGCATAGAATCAGTTATTTGAAAGAAGCCAACTAGGCTTATCGAGCACCTATGAACAACTATCATATATCTCCTATGGCGATGCTAGGTAAGTCTTCCACCTACATCACCAAAGAGCCCCCGACATTTGGGTGTCTCCTTGTTAAGAAAACCTCACCACGACCCTCTTTATCGAATGTAATAGGCTTTATGCAAAAGTGTAACCGCTACATCAATGACCACATGGATGTACATAAGTGATAATCCATAGAAGCGTACATAGTGTGTATGTGCTCAATATATGATATAAAATGGCACTGAAATGGATGAATTCACTACCCAAACACCAACCAACAACACTTGCAAGTGTCTATCAATTCAGTTCTTTAGGCTCAAAAAAACTTGTATAGACTTGCAGTGGCTCCAAAAATCACCCCAAAAATGCTTCAAAAATAGGCTTTGAAAGCAAAGAATGAAGCTTTAAGGGCCCAAAACTTGTTGAAGGTAATGTCAATCTTAGTCTTTACCCTTCAAGCACCACAAGCTGTAGCTTAGTGGCAAGGAATCATCACGGTTAAGCAAGCTCCGAGGAGATCAATACTATGATGGGTGACCTCTCGAGAAGTACCAGGAACCTCTATCTTCCTTGATCATTGAGGTCCTCCCTCGTGCACAACCAATGGTGCTAGGATGACTTTCGGTGACTCGGATGACAAGGTATGACAAGGTATGCCAAGGTCTATGCCTTGGTTGTCGCCTTAGTTGTAAGACTTGGAGAAAGCCTTAGTCATAAGCATCAAAATACTTTGATACGGGTGAAGTATTTTATTGGTGATGCACCACAGTGTGCTCTTCTTCTCGAGATCTCCACGATGATATCCTCGGAGTAGAAAACCGAGCTCCAAGCACCACACAAGGTACTCCACACACAAGCTACAGAATACGGAGAAAACATAGTACACAGGGAGCACAAACACAAAATTCTTAGGTGTTACAAATGCGATCAAACTTATAGTATGTGGTTGACCAGGCCACTATATGTTTTATTAAAGAACATATACAAAAAAGCATCTGGTGGCCATTTGGCCTTTCACATGTACACTAACGGTAACAATCCATGGGTGAAACAGGATTCTTATGAGCAGAAGAATAAAGGCAAGGTGGTGGGAAAGAAGCAGAAGACCGTTGAATGGAGCCAAGAGGAGAATGAAAGGAATCCTTTGAGGATGAGGCTAAAAACCTTTAGGAAAGTTTGTTGTGTGGTGGTAGTCAGAATCGCGGTTTGTAAGCATCTTGCCATGTGTGTTTCAGTGGCTTGTTCTCTGAGGAGCTTGAAATCTGCACCTAATGCCAACGTTTACCCCAGTAGAAGATGAGACCTACACTTTCATCATCTTTTACAGTCGGCGAGGTGGGAGGGGCAAGAATACATGGGACAAGGAGAATGTGAACTTTAATAGGGAATTCACGGGGGTAGAGGATGGAAAGGGTATACGGTAAATGGGTTTTAGTAGTACCTCCCTATTGTAACTATCAGATTGTTAGCTAGCATTCCTTATGGATGCAATTTGATAGGATGATTGTCTAATTGATCGGGCATTATGCTGCAACATTGACTGGGGCGTAGAATCGATGACAGATGCCATAGGGGCAATGTTGCAAGTTCATCACAATGACTAGGAACTGGAGGAGAGACCGCTCCAGTTCAGGGTGACAACTAATAGCATACTCTCTCGAGCTATGCCGGGGAAACAACTATTCCATAGCAGTGTGGGAGAGGGAGTCAGCTTGGGTGGCACTGTCGATGGGTAAAAAGTGTGGGAGAGGGAGTCGAATTGGGTGGCATTTTCGACGGGTAAAAAGAAATGCTCCCCAACCTCCATTAGGGTGGTGCAAACTTGAGTTCCATCAAGTGAAGAGTCCAGACTATAGCAGAGGAAGGCTCTACTTTGATGGACCGCGATGCTCTCTGTTACAGGGTGCACAATAGCAATATCTCACTGAAGTAAGGTGCAACTAGATAAGAGGTGGAGCTATAAGAAGGCAGTGGTCTCATCTGAGAATATGATGGAGATAGGTTCAATGGGGGGAAAGTGCCTCCATGACTAGAGTGCGCATAAGCAGCAGGGAGACTCGGGCACAATAGGTAGCAAGAAACACAAAAAATAGTAGAAGATAGAAACTATCACCATGATATATAAACGGGAAGGAGAGATGAAGACATCATTGGAGAGAGGACAATAAAAAATGATGAGTGTGATACGAGGAATGGCGTAATAATCAGCATGCAAAATCATGCAATCATGGTGGCAAAAAAATGATTGCACATGTGGAGGGGTACCAAAAAGAGTGAAGCTTTGACCTATTGATTGGATTTTTAATCAATTCTTCAGCAAGCGTTTGCAACCCAAAAGTTGTCAGATTGAGTTGGGCCAAAACGCACTAAGGACTCAACCACCAAACTTTAGATTGGCTAGCAATCCAATCTGATTTTGAATTGTAAACTAATACTAATTGAACTTCCTTAAAAGTAGGGGTTTTGAGAAACCTATCATGTCTCCGAGCCTACCAAATATGCAATTCTTGCATCAAAAGGAGGCTTTCAAAGCATTGCTCATCTAAGGAGCGAAGTTCATCCAAACATGAATATAGGGAGTCTTCCACGAGAGCTTCTGATCAATGATCACCCTTAAACTCCGAACCAAAATCTCCATAGGGGCAATGGCTTCTAACCCATAAGCCAATTTGAAAAGCGTACAACCAGTGGAAACCTTATAGGTAGTTTGATAAGCCCATAAAACCGAGGATAATAACTGATCCCATCGGTTCGGACAATCATCAATTAATTTTTTCAACATCAATAGTGTTCTATTAGTGCTCTTTGCCAATCCCTTGGCTCTAGGGTAGTAACGTGTAATGAATTTATGCATTATATGAAATGATTGTGTAAGGGATTTGTCACTCTAGCACAATGGTGAGTACCAACGTGAGAAGATTCACCTCATAATTGTCAATCCGTGGAGACGTGAGGACTAGTATGAAGACTATGAGCAAGTGAAGGCACAAGTGTGTGAGTGAGAAGCACACAAGCATGCACACACATACACACACGCGCACACAAGGTAAGAACAAGGAGAGGAACAATGGAGTTCTTTGCATTAGTCAAAAAGTCTCTTACATAAGCTCAATTCACAAACAATCTACCCTCAAAAATGAGCTCTCTAGCTCTTTTTATAGTTTACTAACTAGCCTTGGTCTTGTCCAGACCTAGTGTCCGGCCTAGTTAAAAATTAGGTTCTAGAGCCTATTTGAGGGCTCAAACGGAGTCTAAAAATTATGAAAATTGATATGTAGCTAGTTCTAATACTCCTCAAGCTCGAGGACTCCTCGGCTTGCACAAAATGGAGTCTATTCTACCAAAAATGGAATTTACAATGTTTGTGTAGTGATTAAAATCACTTGAGTTGTAAATGGTCCATGGAAAAAATGATTGGGCCTTGTTGCCGTATTGTGCATGACTGCTCCGTTGTGCTAGTATGCTCTTCATCTGACTTGTATGCCAACACTCCCCCCTTCCTAGCGTCTGTCGCCCTTGACAGACCTCTGTTCTATCGGGTGGTCGATATAGTATTGGATGACATTGGTGGCAAGTTCGTGTTCTCCTATCCTTAAGCCTCTTGCGAGATCAGCTTCCAATGCATCCCAATTTATTGCGCCAGGGACTTCTGGTTGCGGTGTGGTGTAGTACTCAGAGTACATTGCTTGTTCACAAGCAAAGAGATGGAGCAGGTGTGTTGGCTTTGATGCGAAGACCTCCGAGTGATACTCCCAGAAACCTGATCTGAACATTTCTTCGAAGGTCTGTTTGTAACATGCAGGGAGGTATTTGATGCGTGCATGCCAGGCGTAAGCCACACGAATACTGGGGGTGGTGCTCATGTCATACACCAAATCATAATTTCCATTGGTAAACCCCGGTAGACGTACCTGTGGTGCGGCTGCATTTTTAAAGGTTTTCAGGACTACCTGCATCATATCTAAAATCTTAAGCATCATTTGAGCTGCCACATCTGGCATGGGCTTCAATCACGGCATCCAATGTCAAATTGTTCCCATCATGTATGCTACCGACGATGGTCCCTATGGTGGCGCAATGTACGGGTACTTTAGCCATTCCTTGCATTGCGCGTTGTTCTGCACTTTGATATTGAATGCCTTCCAAGACCTGCGGCGTGGAACTGGACCGTAGCATGGATTGTATAGGAGATGTAAAGGCGCGTTGTTCCATGTGCGTAGCATTTCTGGATATGTCTCTAGAAGTTTCTGCCGCCAGGTGGGTTGACAAATTTTGCCTTTTTGCACCTCTGGAGGAAGGTCTTTGGGTTGAAATTGGGTAGCAAAGGTAGGAATCTTACCCGTGACTTTGTATTTCTGCATTATAATCAGCCAGAATAATATAATAAGGCCTGTATTGGAGTTCAGATGAGAGGATAAGGCGTCTCGATGACAGGTTCTTGAAGTAAGCAGATTGTAGTACAGTTTCCTCTATGACCCTCATGGCCTGATTTTGCACTACTGTGTGCTCTTCGTGAGAACTCCCGATTTCCTCCACTTGACGTAGCCATGGAGGCCATGGTGCTTCGAATGTGTCCTGAGCTTCTTCCGTTTGTTGGCCTCCTGGGAAGGGTTGTGGGTCGTATTCTTCTTCAAATGTTTGTTCCACAGGAATTTGTACTACTTCTTCGTTGGTGGGAGCCTCTGGAGGGGAAGTTGGTCTCTCATATTGTAGTAGACGTGCTTGCAATTCGGTGACCTGTTTCTAGAGATCTTTTAAGGCCTCTAAGTCTGTGAGACGTGAAGCCGCGGAGGAGGTGGTTTGAGAGGCAGCTGTTGTTTCTTTTTGGTGTTTCTGCTTCAGTTGACCCAGTTCCTCTGATAGCTGGTCATGTGCTTCAAGCAGCATGGCATAGTCTTCCAATATGATCTTGATATTGTCGAGGGTCACTGCTTGAAACTTTGATGGGCTGATGGGTGCCCTAGGTGTGCTTTCGATAGCTGCTTCTAAGTTTTCCTGATTTTGTAATTGCAGGCGTCGATTCTCTTCATGAGCGGCAGCAAGATGTCGCTTGAGTAGGGCCATATTTTGCTGAAGCTTTGAATTGCGTTCCAGCTGTGTCCATAGATGACCTTCTACCACTTGTATTGCTTCATGATCTGTGTTCTGTAACTGTACCTCCAATATGCTATGAGCCTCTTGGAGAGTTTGGAATTGTGTGTGGAGGCGAGCATTTTCCTCTTCTCGTGCAGCAAGGCGGTGTTGTAGTGTCTCCGAGTGCTCTTGCAGGCGTTCATTCTGTTGCTGGAGCTGACTGTATTCTGTCCTTAATTTTGATATACAAGCTAGCATGGTGTCCAATGCATTGCCTATAGATGAGGGGGTGGTGTTTACAATGGAAGATGCATGGGAAGGGAATTGGGGAAGGGGAAGAGTGAATGATGTGTCTATTGAAGACGTGTGTGTGGGTGAAATTGGTGGAGGGGGAATGGGAGGAGGTGGAAGCGTGGGGGGAGGGGGAGGTGCCGTGGGTGGTGAAATGTCCATACTTTCAGGAGTGGGTGCGAGTGTGGGGTCTACCATATACATTGGGATGGTAGGTGGTGTGTGTGTGAAAGTGGTGAATAGATGAGAAGTGGGTGGGGAGCTGAAAATAAAGGGAATGGTTGAGACCTGGGTTGAAAAGTTCTAGCAAGGAAGTTATGGAGGGATTGGAGGAGTGGAGAGATGGAGGTTGGGGGTTGAGGTTGTAGAGTTGAGGAGGGCATGAAGGGTGGTGTGGTAGTAGGGAAACCCATGAATATGTATCTGGAGTCAGGACGACCTATGGCTGAGGGCATGGGGGATGGTTGTCCTAGGGCAGGCTCTATGAGCGATTCGGTGGATTGTGTAGTGATGGTGGTTGCTTCATAGATTGGGTTATCAGAGGTGGAGAATAGGGTTGAACTAGAGATGGGAGTACGGAAGATGAAGGTTTGTTCGGTGGGTTGAGTGGTCGAGGTGATTTCCACGGTTTCTGTTCTAGGAGGCGATGGTGGGGTTGTGGGTGGTAGTGGCTCGGTTGATTCCTCATGGGTGACTGGGTGCTCATGGCTAGCAGTTTCTGCTGCTTGGGAAGTTGTCCCAATGGGTTCGGATGTAGTAATCGGCCCTTCTGCCGTTGTAATGGGGATCTAAATGTTTTTACCTGACCGTGGTCGTGTGTGGAATCTTCGTGGATCATATTGAACTGGCGATCTCCTAATGGCGGTCCGAACTGCCTCTACTACCCCATATGTTTCTGCCATTAATAAGAGACCTTCACTATATTCTGAGTCAACTCTTGCTTCTTCCAACAGCTGAGTCATGAGTACTCTGCTGCTCTGTTCGGTGAGCAGTTGTTGCGATCGCACTCGTTCCATGATTTGATACAGCCTTCGGAGTTCTGCTGTATAGGTTGGGGCTTCAGTGGTCTCCTCTTCATATGCTCCTTCTTCTTCTAGGTGTCCTTGTTGTTGACCTTGCTGAGCGTCACTCCAATGTACATGGCGACCGTCTGTAGATTTTCTTCTTCTTTGTGAAGATGTGCCTTGTTCTTCTGCATCTGAATAAAACTCTCCATCAGAGAGTTGTGTACTTTGTAAGAATGCTTCGAAGTCCTGGGGATCCATTCCTTCAGCATCTCCAGTTGTAGCAAATTCAAATTCAGATGGAGCAGGAGGAGCTGAAGGGGCAGCTTGTGTCGTAGTTTCAGATCCAGACCTGGGTATCCTAATGGTAAAGGGAGGTATAGTGGCCTCCCCCCGTGGCGATACTTCAGGAGTAGTCAGAACTTCCCTTGTCTGGACACAAGGGATCGCACCCCTCATGCGCTTGGATTGATGTGTGGACGTCTTGAGCTTCTTAAACATTTGTAATTGGGCCCAACTTAAGGCACGTTCAATGGGAACATCGTATGCTAGGCACCGGTAAATAATGTGTGTGATTGCACAGCAACCGTTCACCACTAATTTCCTAGAAGACCTTTTATTTGCTTCATACAATTGATCTATAATCCATACAGGCAGCTTAATGGGTAACGCACCTATCTCCGCTAAGTAGAGAGCGAACCAAATTCTTTTGTGTGGTTGTGTGAAGCGGTCTTGGCCGGGGAAAGCAAAATGTTGCATGCACATACGGAGAGGGATGGACACGTTTGGTGTGAGTGCTGCCATGTCTTTAAGCTTCAGTAGTTTCCTATCCTTCATGTTAGTAGGAACGAGAGCATCCTTCTCAGAAGGTACATGTGTGCCGTGCATATTCAAAGCAGAGCTCACCAACTCCAAGGTAAGTTCAAACCTCTTTAACTCGTTGTTGCCCAGCAAGGAAGGAAGAACAAATGATCCTGGTTTGTCCATTTCTTCATTAGCTTGTAATGTGGAGACCAAATAATAGCATTGGAGGAGATCCGGTTTAGGTAGTGGTGCTTCAAAGTATTCTGCTAGCCTTGCATGTTGCCATATGGTCTGGAGATCTTCTGTGTTCTGTAGAGTCTCAAACTCCTTGGAGAAAAATTGGAATCGAACCCATGATCTGTCATACTCGCACTTAGACTCCCATATATACTTGGCCTCTCCTAATGGACCTGGCATGTCATTGAACCAATGGGAATTGGCATGGACTCTTTCTGTGATCCGTGTGGGTGGATCCGGTACCGGGATCTGCTGAAGGTGTTGCAGCTCCACAGGTCGTTCAGTTGGTGGCACATCCACCGGTAGACTATCCACATCGATTCCTGCAGTAAGTATTCCTACTTGTGAGCTCGGGCCTGTCGCTTCTGCCATGTTACTTCTTGCCTCCTGATTTTGTGAGAATATAGAAACATGTGTTAACATTGTAAAGGACAAGATAGAACCGTTTTTGTCCCCATTACAACATTAACATGAGGTTCGGGAGAGATTAGTAGGTTACTAAGTGCTCGGTGCTTGTGTGTGTAGTTAGGAATCGGGTAGACCAAAGAGCTGAGTGGGATGATGTAGTGTGAGAGTGACGTAGTTTAGTGTATGGACATGGATTTACAACTGGGGTCAGGGGGTTTATTACAAGTTTGAGGTTGCCAAATGCAGTGGATGGGCTTTGATATTGATTTTGTGGAGACTCTCAAGAGTTGGATAGGGGTATCTACTTGAGAATGAGGCTTTTTAAGGACCCACTTAAGAGTGATTCTACTTTTGTGCATGGAAGAATATGTGTCAGTGCGTGATGTGTAAGACTGGGCCTCAGATGTTCGAGTGAGTGAAACATGTTGTACCGGTTGTGGCCTTGGTGTAGCTATTTGAGCCCGCAAGCAAGCCTTAGGCACCCAGATTTGTCGTGATTGTGGGCTGGCCTTCATTGACTTCTTGGGTACCCAAATAGACTTCACTTTCGCAGAAGAATTAATGAAGGACTTCTTATTAGTGTCGTGTTGTTGACTACTAATAAGAGGTTTTGGCCGTGGGGTCGGCCTGGTCTAAATAGGGTATTTGCCTTTTCGCCTCCATACTTGTTTCCATGGCTGAAACAATCTGCTTTGCTCCTTTTTTTGGCATCCAGTATAGGTAGTTTTCTGCTTCTTCTGAATTTGATCTGCCATTGGTTGTTGCAACCTTCTGGTCTTTGGAAAAGAAGGGAGTTCTGTCCTCTCCCTGGCTCCGTTGTTGAGACAAGCCTCTTTCTGCATCATACAGTTTTGGACAAAAATAGCATTGTCAAGTTCATGTGCGCCCCTGGAAGGACCAGGAGTTTGTGCCTTGCCTAGTTCCTTGAGTGCCTCATTTTCCAATTCAACTGTAATTCGGCTATGATCTACCCATACTTGAAGAAGTCCACTTCTTAGGTTGAGGTTGACTGCATGATCATAGATCCAGTCCTGACCCAAGACAAGAGGCTCAGTGAGGTCCTCATCTTGACACACTAGTACTTTGACTGTCATCATTTCGTCTTGAATGGAGATGGGAAGATCCACCTCATCCCTGCAAGGGGTTTCCACACCTCCCAATCCTATGAGATATGCTTCTATAAAATTGATAGTTAATTTCAATTCTTGACAGTAAGACAACTTGACAGCACTAGTGGATGCACCTGAGTCAATCAAAGCTCTTACAGTCTTTGCACCCTTTCCTTGTCCTACTCCTAGGGTTACAAAAGGCCGTCGGTCGATTATTCTATGGGAATGCCCACCTGAAGCCTCGCACATGGCCATAGGATAGCCTACAGATTCTTGAGTGTCTAGCATAGGCGGGTCTCTGCCTTGTCTCCTCAATTTCATTCGTCGGATGCGTTCTAAAGCTTCTGCCTGTGCTTCTTCTCTAATTCGTTTCTCTTCTTCTTTACGTTTCTTGGTAGTGTTGAGTCGATTTAGCATCTCTTCAGTGAGGGGTTCTTGATATAACTTGACTCTGCATCCACTTATGTAACTTGGTAGAATATCCCCCTCGAGAGTGGCTAGTTGAACTGCGCCACTTGTGGAGATTCTATTGATAATCATTGGCCCGTAACCTCTTTTCTCTAATTTCCGTGCATGTTGTTTCAATGTGTAGACTAGGACTAGGTCGCCTGCTTTCAAGCCTTTATCCTTCACATGTGTATCAAAATATGCCTTTTGCCTCTTCTTCGCTGCATAGATTCCTGCTGCAGCTCTCAATCATGTTCCGCCTAGACGTTCAAGATCAAAGATTCGAGAGGAGAGTTCATGGCCTGTCCAGTCATGCTCTTGTGCTACCTTCAATGTAGGTATCAAAAAGTCCAGAGGTAGCACAACATTTTGGCCAAATACCATCTGAAAGGGGGTGGCTTGGAGTACCGTTTTATAGGCAACTCGGTATGCCCAAACAGCATGGTGTAGCTGTTTGTCCCAATCAGAGCGTTTATTGTTCACTAGTTTAGTCAGCACATTGCATAAAATCTTATTAGTGCTCTCAGCCTGGCCATTAGCTTGTGGATGATAGGGGGCCGATTTCTTATGTATCACCAAGAATTCTTGGAGAAGGTTTTCTATGACTTCATTCAAGAAGTGTGTGCCTCTATCACTCACCAACTCTATTGGCAATCCGTACCTCGTGAATACATTTTCAAATAAGAACTTTGCTGTTGTTTGAGCATCATTTTTTGTAGTAGCTTTCACTTCTACCCACTTGGTTAGATAGTCTGTGGCCACGATGATATATTCAGCATGTGAACCCTTAGCTGGGGGATTAATAGGACCAACAAAGTCTATTCCCCATTTAGAGAACGCACGTCCGCCCATCATAGGCTTCAGTGGCATCTCATCTTTGCGTATAGGGTACTGAGCTCTCCGACAAACATCACACCGTTTCACATAGGTATGTGCATCCATGTGAAGGGTTGGCCACCAAAAGCCCACAAATAGTATTGCCTTGATTACCCGATCTGGTCCAAAGTGTCCCCCTGTTACACCTTGGTGAGCAGTATCCAAGATTTTGAGATATTCACTCTCATGGACACATAGTCTCAGGTAACCATCTTTACCACGCTTGTATAGATTATCACCAATGAGTGAATAATCATGGGCTTCTTGTTCTAAACTCCTTTGCCTAGCCACAGTCATGTCTGGAGGGAATGTTTTCGTCCTTAAGAAGGATACTAGTGGTTCACTCCAATCTGGCACTATGGACACTTGATAAAGAGTGGCATGTTCCACAGGTGGTTTAGTGAAGCAGATTGGGCATTCCTTGCACAACTTTTGGACATCAGCCTCCATAGTCGGCCAATGCACTCCGAGTCTCCTTAGTGTCTGTAAGGTTCGTTGCTTTGAGTAGTGTTGCTCTAATGCACCTACATGTGCTAAATGCAACCATTTAGTGTACTCGTCCTCTTTTACACAACAAGCCAAGATCCCTTGATCTGTGTGCTTGTACATGCTTCCTGCCATGATATGGTACTTCTGGGCTTTTATTACCTCTCTATCTTGAGTGTTTATGATTGGGTGATTCGGCCCGTATGTCAATACTGGCACTAATGGCTTAGCCCACTGAGGTATTACTTCCAAATTAAACAAGTAAGCATCGGGAAGATCATCCGATACTCCTTGTGGGGCTTCTCCGGATGTGAGCCTAGAGAGATGATCTGCTCTCAAATGAGTCCTGCCTTTTCTCACCATTACCTCAAAGTCATATTCCATTAGTAAGAGGAACCATCTCACCAATCTACCTGTGTTGCATGGCTTGTTTACCAAGTATAGTAGAGCTTGATGATCAGTAAAAAATTTAAACTTATTTGCAAGCAAATAATGTCTAAACTTTTTAACCGCATACACCATGCCCAACCCCTCTCGTTCGGTAGTGGTATAGTTTCGCTCAGCTGCATTCAACTGTCTACTCGCATAGGCAATGGGAAGATCCATATTACCTTCACCGGTAGGCTGCGCGAGTACACACCCAATGGCATAATTGGATGCATCCACATGCACATGGAAGGGCTTATTCCAATCTGGTGTAGTCAAGATTGGTGCTGAGCATAATCGCCATTTGAGCTCATTGAAAGAGTTCTCACATTCCTTAGTCCACTCAAAGCTTGTCAGAAGTCCGTACAGAGGCTTTGCAATGATGGCATACATGTGAATGAAACGTCGGTAATAACCACAATGCCCCATGAAAGCTTGCACTTCCTTGACATTCTTTGGCCTAGGTAGTTCTGCAATAGCCCTCACCTTCTCTTCGTTAGTGGAGATGCCGTTCTTTGACACTATGTGTCCTAAAATCTTGCCTTGCTTGACCATGAAAACGCACTTTTCTGGGTTCAGGCAGACTTGATATTCTCTACATTTGTCAAAGATTTGCCTAAGTTCAGGTATATGCGTTTGTCTAATGTTGGAATGAGCACAGAGATCATCAACATAGACTTCCAAATTCTTTCTCAAGAACTCTTTAAACACATGGCACATCAATCTCTGGAAGCTTGTGGGAGCATTGGTAAGTCCGAATGGCATTACCCTAAAAGCGAATGTGCCCCACTCTGTGGCAAAAGCCGTCTTATGCTGATCTTCTGGTGCAATGGCTACTTGATTGTAGCCAGAGAACCCATCTAGGAAGCTGTACACTTCCTTGCCGGCTACCCTTTCTAATAAATGCTCGGTGATAGGAAGCGGATAACTATCCCTGATAGTGGCTGCGTTAACCTTCTTCAAGTTAATGCATACACGTAATTTGCCATTCTTTTTGGGCACCACTATAATGGGGGACACCCATTCGGTGTGCTCAATTTCATAGATAAATCCAGCTTCAACCAAGCGGTCTATCTCTTCTTTGATCTTGGCAGCATAGTTGTCATTGTATGTGTATGGCTTTTGTTTTGAAGGTCTGGCCTCTGTGGTCATGGGAATCGTATGGGCGCATATGTCAGGGTCTACACCTTTCAAATCTTTGTAGCTCCAAGCGAATACATCTCTGTACTCTCTTAGCAAAGCTATTAGCTCATGCTCCTCTTCCTCAGTGAGATCATGTCCTATGTAAGTGCACCTCTCTTCTCCTTCTTCTATGGCTGCCACTACCTTCTTGGTGGTTTCTTTGTTATCATAGGCCTCTCCTTCTTGTGCATCACGTTTTGGCAATCTTACCATGACTCTCCTATCTTCTATTGCATACTTCTTGAAATTTTCAGGGACCTCAAACAGGGATTCTTCCTCCTCTGGTGCGGCTTCTCTCTTCTTCCTTTTCTTCCCTTCACTCTTAGTGGTCACTCGTGTTGTTAATCTCACATCATTAATGAGTTCTTCATGTCTCTGAGGGTAAACTTCTACTTCATAGAAATATTCTTCGTCTGATGCAAAGGGTGGGTACATGATGATTGACTCAAGATCGGAGTCACTTGCATCTTCAAATGCATCAGGGCTAGGTTCGCATTCTTCTAAAACTGCATCTCCCATGATTGGCTCTATGGAGAAGACAGAAATGTCATAGCCATCCTCATCACAGTGGGGTGTCCATTGCTCTTCATTGATGGCTACATCCATAGTGGCTAGAATTTCTGCCCAGCCGTGAGGTTCAAATTCTTCGTCCGGAAATACTATAGGTGCATAGGCTGGGTCTTGAACTGATCTATGGGTTTCTTTTGCACCTACCTCCCTGGCTTTTTCTCTCTTCTCTTCTTCTACTGCTACCTTACACATCCATAAGTGAGTGTCTTCATGCATCCATGAGGATCCTGATCCTAGGGAATGCACCGATTCCGTATCATCTTTGGCTCTATGAATGGGGTTCCATTGGATAGGAGGGACATCTCTATGAGAGTAATCCTTGAGATTGACTTTGGTTGTAACACCTAAGTGCTGCAAATACAAGGAATTGGTTCCCCAATCCTGTACCACTTGCAACTGCCGCATAAAGGGTCTTCCCAAAATCATCTCATAGGCTTGATTTTTGCTAAAGTCACAGATAGCAAATGTGTGCTCAAACTCTACACCACAAGTAGTTAGAGGTATCCCCTCTAGTAGTCCTAAGGGTCTTTCTATGTGCCCGTCAGCCATCTGCAATTTCATTCTCGTTGGCCTGAGAGCTGGCTTGCCCCATCGTTTCCATAAGGAAGTGGTAACAATTGCAACTCCTGCACCTGAGTCCAAAATGGCCTTGGTTGTGTAGCCCTGATGAGTGATGGGAAGATAGGTGTTTCCTTCTTCTCCCTCGCTCATGTCTCCTATCTTGTCCAAGGGTATTTCTGGCACTGTTCTTTGAGATCCTACCTGGGAATGTGGTTTTGCTACTTCAGGCACTTGATTGGCTACATGTTTCCACACTTCTGGTCTAACCTTGAGCAGCTCTTCCAAAGTGAGATTGCACTGCACTTTGGTGTTCTTCACTACCTCCGTGTTCCTAGGTATGACTGAATCTTCGTTTCTTACCATGACTGTAGGTGCTCTCATACAAGTGGACTTTGCTTCCCATGGGCCTGTGAAATGGGGTAGTTCCTGTAAAGAATTAGACTCGAAGTCTAATCTTTCTTGAGATTGGGCACTCTCCTGCTCTCCATAAATGGAAGGAAGGTCTTGTGGGAATTGATTGTGTGTGTCATCCACAAGTTCAATGGGAGGAGGAACTTCACTCTCTTTAGCCCATTTCTCTTCTTGAATCTCTCGCAAGAATTCTGGTGTGTATTGATTCATAGAAGAAGAGGTTTCTGGTTCAGTGGAGTTAGGCACATAAGCTTCCTTGGGAGGAATGCTTATTCTATCACTTGCCCTCTCCTTAGCCTGGGAGGTGGCTCCTTTTCCAGACTTTGCAAGTAACCCCTCTAATCTATCCAATAGACCATCAAAGTGCAATGGTGTTCTGATGGGGTTAGAGCCATTGAACAAACGACTGGATTCAAACATGGCTTGCGCCAATTCGACCATTTTAGCACAAAGCTTTGTTCGCTCTATCTCTAGATCGGCTCTAGGGTAACATTTCTCAAGATCTGTTACATTGGGCCCTTCTTGAATTCTGGCCTGATATGCTTTAAGCATCATGTCTAGATCTTCAGGAGTGGGATCGGCTAAGATTGATCCTACTTGGGGTGGTGGTTGGGTTACGTGTGGTGGATTGGTGGGTGGAGGAATGGAGGGTGAAGGGGATGGTAGTGGCGGGGATGTGTGAGAGTGCGTTTGAGATGTGATTTTTATGATTTTGGCTTTGGTTTCTCGTAGGCTTTCCTCAAGTTCGCTCATCTTTCTTGCCCATTGCCTTTTCATACGTTCACGGCTATCTCTCCAAGCTCTTGTCCTCTTCTTATTCTGGCTCTCAGTCTCACTAACCTCCGCATTCTTTTCCTGGCCTAAGTCTTGGTTTTGCTTAAGTGTCTGGGCTCTCGTGATGACTTGTACTGGGGTTGTGGAAGTCACACTTCCTGTGGAGTCTACCACTAAGCCAATCACATTGATAGGAGTGATTTTTGGCATATTATTAGGATTCTTTGGGCAGTCTCGTAAGAGATGCTCCTTTCCACACTCCTGGCAATAGCCCTGGATTGTCACTGACTGGGGTTGTGTCGGTGGAGGCAAGGGACAATCACGAATGAGATGATCTCCCTGACACCTATAGCATGGCCCTCTAGGAAATGGAGGTCTTACCTGCCTAGGTTGAGGTCTAGGGTTGGGGTTCGCGTACATGACATTCGCATACTCTGTCTCCCAAATAGGTTCACTCGGTTCCTCACTGTAGTAATACTCACCATGTTCAGGAGACTGCATGTAGTAAGCCTGGGGACTATCAACATGTGTAGAATCAAAGCTATGGTCACTGGGATCACTTTCTGAGATTAATGGTGTTACTGGGACTATAGCTCTATTCAGGTTTTCTTCTGCAGCAACATACTTGACCGGAATCACATTAGTAGGAGCAGGTGGTTGCTGTGCTAGCACTGGCTGGGGTCTCAGTTGGGCCTGATATTGCGGTTGGTAATTTTGCTGAGGCCTAATATACTGTTGTGGTGAATATTGACTCTGGTATCTGCCTTGTTGAGGGTATGGTTGAGGGTAGGTTTGCCTAACCGCTTGCTTATTGTATGGGCAGTCCTGTGCTGAGTGATTTGTGTACCTTCGCTCTATGGTGCAATATTGGCTGCTAGGATTCACTTGGGGTTGAGCCGTGATGGGACATGCGTTTGCCATATGGTCACCACCGCAAGTATAGCACCTCTTTACTGGGGCAAATCTAGGAATTTGTTTACTAGAGACACCTAGTTTTTGAGCTACTTTTTTCGCAAGTTCCTCAATTGATGTGGATTGTGAGGAAGAGAGGCTAGAGGTACTATATGAATCTTTGTAGATTTTGGATAGCTCTAACTCCTCCCCTAGGTTATCCTCAATATCGATGCACATGCGTACACATTCTTCTATAGTCCGGGGGTCCTTTAAGTACACATATGATCTCAATTTGGTACTTAGCAATCCATCCAAGAATAAAGCCACTTGCTTAGCGGCCGTGGGTAACTCAGGACCAGGATATCGCTCAAGATATTGCCTAAATCTTCTTCTTGCAAGTCTCACAGTCTCTTGCGGGGTCTGCTTGAAGCTGTATATCAATGAGGAAGTATTATGCCTTATGCCACTTTTAGAGAATTCGATAATGAATGCCTCTAAAAGTTGATCTATGCTTCTAAACTGCCTCTCGTTTAGTGGCTGAAACCATGTCAGGGCGGTGTTCCTAAGGGTTAAACCAAAGGCATTGTACTGCGTGAACAGGTCTTCAACTTGTTCAGCTCTCAAGACTTGCTTAAACTCAGCTACATGATCGTAGGGGTCTCCAGTGCCATCGAAGTAGTTTTTCATGGACTTAACTAGCTGGGTCGGTCTCAAGGTCCTCATGTGCTCTCTCGGTCTTGGCAAAGGGAAATCATCGGCATTTCTTCGGTTCCCTGGGGCTCTATGTCCCTCAGGTTCCCCTCTATTCGTTTCCGTTCTCGTTCTTTCTCTTCCCCAAGAGTTGGCAAAGCTTACCTCAAGTCTCTCTCGACTCCTTTCTCTTTGAGTCCCATGAGCTTGAGATGTTCCAGCTCCTTGGTGACCAAAGGACACATTCGATCTTGGTTGGGGGAAAATAAATTCTCCTTTCCAAGTGTAAGCATGCCTATCATTTTCTGTAACCCCAAAGATCCTCTCTGAAGAGTGATCTAAGTAGGTCACTCTTCTTGGAGTATCAGGATCTTTGAACTCATATATCATGATTGTTCCTACCTCACTCGGCTGACTAGGTCTATATCTCCAAAAGGCTTCATCCGTCTCTCGGTTCAAGAGGAGATATATGCTCTTATTATCTTGGGGAATCCACTCTGGTGTGATAATCCTCGTGAGAACAGATTCGCCTCGGGGGGTTCTAGGTTCTTCGCCCATGTTTCCTTGCTCTAGGTCACCTAAGTCCGTTTCCGGGACCACATTCCCAAATTCATCTATCCTATCTGGATGACTGGTGACTACATATATTGTCCCTTCCTTGTCCAAGTATGCTCCATTTTCAAACTTGACAACTGGGCGCTCTAGTCCAATGGATTGGTCAGGGTTTTTAATCTGGACCACCGCTCTTCCTAGGCCGTCCTCATAGATGCTAGCACCTAATCGGTTGGTCCTAAGGTACTCGAGTTGCATCTTGTAAGGGCCTTCCACCCTATGTAAATATGGCACCCCAGAACTTCCTGTAGGTCTCTCCATACCGTGGGACATCTCAGACTCGCTAGTCTTAGAACTAGGGTAATACGAATGATGGCTCAACTGCTGGGCCCAAGACCTAGCAGTATGATTGACACTAGCCTCTGAAGATCTAAGACTTTGTCTGTCTCTCCCTAGGTGTCTACCTGACCTAAGGTTCATATGCCCTTTGTACGTTGCTGATTCTTTGGTACCAGTCGCTTGTTCCTTTTAAGTTCCTTTGGATGTGTTTTCTTGTTTTTAATTAAGCGTCATCAGGAGCACTTTCGTGTGTCGTACTTGATGTTCTGCGTCCGCTTAGTTTAAGTTCTTTTCCTTTAAGTTATCCCTTGGCTACAATTTAGCCTACCCTTGCACTTGAGAAATTAAGGGCTCTTCAAACTTGAGTGTCCCTATCGTACCCCTAGTCAATCAAAACAACTACTTGCACTTAGCCTATGCTAAGAATTGACTGAGGGGGTTAAGTGATGTTCCAACCTCAAGTCGCTCCTCCTGGCGATGCTGGTCTACCCAGGAAGCACGTTCCCAAGCTTGTTCGCCCTAGCACTTGCTTTGCTTTCTCCAAGAGCTCTCGATGATCCTGTAAGAATCCCAGGTTTAGCTTCAATTTGATCCTTCAATTGACAGACAATTTATTTCAGACACTTTTTTAATGACCCTTGTTCCCCCTTTTGTATTGCTAAAAATTTCCTCTAGAGCTCCCTTGGTGTTCCTACCCCTCAGTGTGTCAACTTCCAAATATCATATCTGAAAATCAACACATTATTCTTATAAAAAACAGTTGAGGGCGTGTAGTATATGCCATGAGCTTTCCGACAAGCCCTAGAGCTCAAAAAATGGATTTCGTATGAAAAAGTTATGACCGTTCAGGGTTTAGGGGGTTAAACAGACAAACGGAACCTTTCAGGAGTTTTAATGCATTTTTCTAAGGCCTTTGCAAGTGTGTGAGTATTTGAGAGTGCAAATATGCCCAAAATTTAGCCTAAATTTCCAAAAAATTTACCCCTTAATTTTTGTCAAAAATGTCTGTCTATCACGATAGACGGTGTCTGTCGCGATGGACACAAACTGTCATGGGGGGCTGTCTGTCGCGATAGACGGTGTCTGTCGCGATAGACGGTGTCTGTCGCGATAGATGGTGTCTGTCGCGATGGATGGGTCTGTCGCGATAGACGGTGTCTGTCGCGATAGACGGTGTCTGTCGCGATAGAGTGGTCTGTCGCGATAGACGGTGTCTGTCGCGATAGAGGAGTCTGTCGCGATAGACGGTGTCTGTCGCGATAGATGGGTCTGTCACGATAGACGGTGTCTGTCGCGATAGAGTGGTCTGTCGTGATAGACGGTGTCTGTCGCGATAGAGTGGTCTGTCGCGATAGACGGTGTCTATCGTGGGTCTCTGTCTGTCGCGATAGACGGGTGTCTGTCGCGATAGACGGTGTCTGTCGTCTGTCGTGATTTGGTCTGTCGCGATAGACGGTGTCTGTCGCGATAGACTGAAAAAACGCAAATTTTTGAGAAACTTCTAGTGATTTGGAGTGCTCTAATGGTGTAGGTTACCGTGCCAAACACGCATTCACAAAATATTAAGTTTTTCTATCTGTCGTGACAGACAGAGGTCGTCGTCCCGGGACCTGTGCAGAGTTTGTCGTACCTGCGCACACTGCTGGAGAAGGTGGTACAGCTAGTTCCTGCAACAAAAGCTCAAAAACACACCAAAAACAGATAGCATGCAAGCTCTCTCTCGCTCTCTCTCACAATGAAATGAGGGAAATGAGGTGGGGAGTGTAATATGACAAAAAAACTGAAATTTTTTTATGGAGATGGAGATGGAGGTGGGAGATGGTGGGGATGATGATGGTGATGATGGTGATGCGAAAGTAAGGAAAAAATGAAGAAAAATAAAGAAAAGGAAGGATATTACCTATAACTCCAATGTCTCAACTCGACGTCTTACCAACACACACTCGTCCTCGAAGCTCTCTTCCCGGCAACGGCGCCAAATTTGGTGTCACTCTAGCACAATGGTGAGTACCAACGTGAGAAGATTCACCTCATAATTGTCAATCCGTGGAGACGTGAGGACTAGTATGAAGACTATGAGCAAGTGAAGGCACAAGTGTGTGAGTGAGAAGCACACAAGCATGCACACACATACACACACGCGCACACAAGGTAAGAACAAGGAGAGGAACAATGGAGTTCTTTGCATTAGTCAAAAAGTCTCTTACATAAGCTCAATTCACAAACAATCTACCCTCAAAAATGAGCTCTCTAGCTCTTTTTATAGTTTTCTAACTAGCTTTGGTCTTGTCCAAACCTAGTGTCCGGCTTAGTTAAAAATTAGGTTCTAGAGCCTATTTGAGGGCTCAAACGGAGTCTAAAAATTATGAAAATTGATATGTAGCTAGTTCTAATACTCCTCAAGCTCGAGGACTCCTCAGCTTGCATAAAATGGAGTCTATTCTACCAAAAATGGAATTTACAATGTTTGTGTAGTGATTAAAATCACTTGAGTTGTAAATGGTCCATGGAAAAAATGATTGGGCCTTGTTGCCGTATTGTGCATGACTGCTCCGTTGTGCTAGTATGCTCTTCATCTGACTTGTATGCCAACAGGATTAAATGAGATCATTAGCAAAATGCATGCCTCGATCAAAAAAAATCTCCAAAGATAGACCGAATCGTGGAAAAAGATCTATGGTCCATTTTGCAGCCACCGAAGCCGAGGTGGATTTAACTTGACAAGCTCAGAGGAACACATGACAAAACTCAAAGGAACTCAATGAAGGCAACCACATATAGATGACACCTCATTGCTGATACCACATAATCCGACAACACTGAAAGCCTGATGACACCTTCATGCAATCAACACCTCCATTCTAGCAATTGCTCTAGGTTGAGGACACCTCAATGCCCATGATACCTCTAGGCTGACAACACGAGTAGGCTGATGATGTGCTCATGCTAATTGCACCAATAGACTGATGACTCCAACCCATGGATGACACCTTCATAACGATGACTCTAAATTGTCGATTATACCACTAGTTGTCAATGCCAACACGCTAGTGGCACCACCAAGTTGGCAACACCAACAATTCGTGACACCAACCTACAAACGCCTCCCTGGCAACACCTGTGCATTAGTGACACTACCCCACAAATGGCACCTTTCAAAGGACATGATACCATAGATAAGAAACCTTGAGTAGGTTGAAAATGTCAATGAAAGTCATACGAATCCATGAATATCAACGTGGCTCTTGGACACCGATGATTTAGGAACTCCAACACCACAACAATCCATGACGCAAGAACTCCGACCATTGTTCGACTATTGTTCAACATCTCGATTGAAAATGTCAACAAAAGCCACTCAAATCCATGAAAATTGGCATGGCACAAAGACTCCGTCTAAGAATGGTTTACCTTTTTCTTTTGTTATCTTTCTTCAATGCTTTTCATATGGTATTTAAAAATGAACTCAAGTATACTATTCTTCAAGTACAAAAAAAAAAGTAAAGATTTAAATGATAAAAAAGTACGTTTTCCACCATCTTTTGTATTTGCTCTTTGTATTCTCATAGAGCAAAGACACAAAAATAACCTTTACAAAGTTTTGTCTCATTGTGTGAATATATGAAAGTGGAACTAATTATTTTCTCGGTGTTCGACCTGGAATAGTACATTTTTAGTTTTTAAGTGTTTGTTCCGTCGTCTCTCTGTGAACCCAGCCTAAAAATTGCATGCACGAGATGTTACTTGGAATGTAGTAGTAATTCCGTGAGCGATGGAACCCGGTGGTCTCCCACGAGACCATTGTCCAGCATTCTTATATGTGTGTGACTGCACTTGTGCGTGTGCGTGAGAGGGGGGAGAGATGGCATGTGAAGAGAATACGAAATGCAGGACTATACTTGTAGCTGTAGATGAAGGAGAGCACAGCATGTATGCTCTGCGGTGGGCGCTGAACTTTCTCTCTATTGGTAGATTTCCGAACGACCGTGCTATTATCCTGTACGTGAAGCCATCGCATGCAAACCTTAGCGGACCAGGTAAGATTGTTTTCGACCTTTGTATGGACAGAATTCCATTGTCAGAGAGAGAGAGAGAGAGAGAGAGAGAGAGAGAGAGAGAGAGAGAGAGAGTAAAATAATAGTTTCGTATTGTATTTGACAAAAGGGACTGGCTGCAATGCATTCTAATGTTCTTAGACTGTCATTGTCGTCGCCAACATTATTTTCGAATTTCATGCATGAGGTGTCCTATCGAAGTACGTGAGTATAACAGAAATACTCAATCCAAGAGATCATACCAGATCGTAAGTTTCATGCGCAAGGAGTCCTAGCTGAGTACGTGCAGAGCAGGGCAGATTCACTAAATGTAGCATCCTTTCGTGTCATTAGCAAATCTATCTCAGATTGTCAGGCGTTATTTTGACAAGAACCCGCAGGAGCATCAGCATCACGGCATGGTCAATTCTTCATTGAAGAAGACATTTTATCAGCTATACATATGGCACGGTTCCGTTATGATTCTTTGTGAATTTGTTATCTTAACGATCATGGTTTGCTTACCCATGCACTGAAGACACTCAGCCATTTCTAGTCTATTTTCTCAATTCTGTATTTGAATGTAAATAAGAATTACGTACTAAGATAGAGTTTGAGAATGACCTACACACATACAATACATTTAAAAAAAAGGGAAAAGTCATTCTATCATCGATATTTACTTATGTACGTCATGCTTGTAGGCTGAATGATTACAAAGCTCTAAGGAGCCAGCTAAAAAATTTTATGAATGATAAATTCAACAGAAGAATACTTGTCATGTAGTGCTGAACTGATTGTAAGGATATGTTCTTGAAGAAGTCCACCTGGAATGTTGTTCTTCAACATAATGTTTTACTTGAAGATCCATGTTTTTCAATTGCCAGATGAACCATAGAATCCAAAACTAAAGGTGATCAAAGATCCATGTGGTTGCTGAGGCTGGGAAGGAATATAACCTGAAATTGAATTTGAACATAGAAAGATTTCTAACTATAAAATTCAGACAGTTGCGTGTTAGGCCACTAATTCTTAAGGTGTTGGAAGCACCAGAACAGATATTGCAACATTTCTATTGCCTTCCTACACTGTGGACAGGAAAAACACAGCGAAGAGTGCTGACCCAAGAATTTATCGGTTCTTAAGTTGCCCACCACTACTTTCCAATGGAATATGTGATAATGCAACAATAGGTGAATCTTTCATATTTCTCTACATCTCCAATCTGATTGTTTTTAGAGGTGACATCTCGGATCACAAATAGTCTCCTAGTTCAAAATGGACTTAAGAACAACATGGTAATTGGTTGTTGTTGTGTTGAATTTTTCAATCTAGGCATCCCTCAATTGAGGGAGACAAAGACAAGCATATTGTAGCAAACGATTCAATCATGTGGAACAATGTGAAGAACAACCATCTATGGTTGCGACTTCTTATAGACTTGGAAATGAAAGTACACCTTGTGGTGTGGGTTTGCATTACGAGGTCTAGAATATTGAAATCTTGTTTCCATGATTGAGTGGTGAGAGACCAAGTGCATGGTACTATTCATCTAGGAGATGTTTGTTTCCAAATAAAAGCCTTCAATGCCAAAGTGAATGATCCTAAATAAGAGTCAAATTGATGTAGAAGAAGGAAATAATACATAATGTATGGTTGTAGAGTACTTTGCGTAATCTTGGCTCTAAAGTGTAGGGGTCGATTTCTTGCTCTCCATTTATCAAATCTTAGCAAGCACTCAACTATAACCCCCATGCAGTAACCAAGGTGTCTTAAAATTTGTCCTTTGAAAATCTGTTGTCCTTACCATTACAATGCTCAAAAGTCTCAAGCCGCTATGTCAATGAGTTTTGATATCGTCGCATTTGTTTTCAATCTGGATGGTAGTCCAGAAACATCTAGAATGCTCAAAGATAATGCCATAGAATCCTATGACACTTAGAGAAATAGAAGTGTATCATAAAAAAATCTTGCACTTATTATAGCACGAGCACCGGTTAGGCTTCAAAGTGCACCTTGACAAACAAGGTGGTCCAATGAGCAGTATAGTGGGTGTGTGGCAATGGCAAACAATAAGGGATTTTGCAAGAAATCTTGTCATACACCTCACATTACATGAATAGGGGAAGTGAGATAATTGTTCACGAGAATAAATGATTTAGGAACATAATAACATCTATTAAATGGCTGCTGAAACCCATTGTTCTCATAACATTGCTTATACCTTCCTTGTAAAATGTATTGAACGTTTTAACAAAATCTTCTTGCATGAGAACTATATTACTATTCTAGTGTAGTGTATATTTTGAGGCAAGCATGTCTTTTTGTAAATTGTCAAAAATTGAACAGCCATTCAAAAATGGTGTCAAATAGATGAATGATTGATGATAAGGTTTGCTATAGTTGAATAGTAAGAGCCTTGGCAATAATTTCATAGAGGATTCCCAATAAGGTAATAGGTCCCCAATTGGATAAAATTTTTGGTTTATCAACTTTTGGTAGCAAAGGAACAATACCTTCTTTAAATGAAGTTTCCATATATGTAGAGAGACATGTTTCATTAGCTTCTTTAATAAAGAGTCCCTTAAGCCTTTTGAAAACATAGAATAAACTCTTTGGATAGAGCAACAGATCATGGCACTTCATTATTTTCCATTATTTTCCAAGTTTTTGCAAGGCATAAAGCAACTCATTATTATCAAATGGATCTTCCAAATTTTGCAAAGAAATGCTGAAAGTTGTTGGAGTTAGATGTCTGCGAAAGCACGCGAACAACACAAGGAAGAAGAAGAAGAAGCTTGGAGCACAACTCACAATATTGAATGTATTACCACTAGAATGTACAAAGATAAGTAGCCCGTTAGGGCAATAGGCATATATACAAGCCAGGGAGAAAAAACCTCTTAAATAGGGAAAAAAGTGCTCCGGCAGTCCTATAGTGTTCACACACATCACTACCTAAATATATCAACAAATCCCCCCCTGGGAGTGATGCGGTGAACAAGGAGCTGGCACTCATATATAAGGAAGTGCCAAGCTATGTGGATTCAATCCACAAAAGGAAGAAAGCCCAAAGCTTTGTAGAAAGCTTCAAACTTCTCCCTAGGCATGAGCCTTTGTGAAAAGGTATGCAATGTTCTCTCGTGTGGGCACATATGCGAAGCTGATCTCCCGAGCAAAGAACCTCTCCCTGACATAATGATAATGCACCTCAATGTGCTTAGTGCGAGCATGGAACACAAGGTTCCTCGCAACTACCAATGCGCTTTGACCATCAGTGAAGATGGTGGTGGCAGAAGATTGACCAACACCCAAATCAGCCATAAGGCATCTGAGCCACACACTCTCAACAGTTGCTATGAAAGCTTCCCTATACTCAGCCTCACAACTGGAAGTGGCCACAATAGGCTGCCTCTTGCTCACCCAAGATATACGTGAACTACCAAGCATGAAGCAAAAGCCACTAGTGGACACATGAGTGTCATAGCAACCCCCAATCACTGTTAGAAAAAGCATGCAAATCTGGTGGTAGTGATCCCCCCTTGGGATAAAACAATCCAAGTAGCCGGGTACCACTCAAGTAGCGAAAGATGCACTTAACCGCCTTCCAATGCTTGGCACCTGGGCAATGCATAAACCTGCTCATATGTGAGACAACAAACTGAATATCTTGCCGAGTAATGCATAAGTAAATCAAGCATCCAACAGCCTTCTGATAGAGAACAACATCAAATGCATCTCCAGCATCATGAAGACTCAAATCGTAAACCTGTCTCCATAGGAGTGGCAATAGGTTTACAGTCTTCAAGGCCAACACATTGCAATAATGTGTCAATATACAACAATGATCAGAAGCACATCATTAGCATGCTTAACATATAAGGTGCTTTCAGTTGGACTATTCTCATAACCATGTGCACTGAGATAGGCATGTATCTTTTCATACCAAGCATGTGGTGCTTGCTTTAAACCATATAATGCCTTCTTTAACCTGCACACCCATTCTGCAGAAAGCTAGGGGGTTGAAAAACATACACTTCTTCATGCAAGTCACCATTCAGAAATGTTGTCTTAATGTCCAACCGATGTACATTTCAACCATGATGAGCTACAAGTGCACAGATGCTACGAAGAGTAGTCATACGACATGTAGGTGCAAAGGTCTCATCAAAATCAATGCCTCTTTCCTGCACATAACCCTTTGCAGCAAGCCTAGCCTTATACCTGTCAATTGTTCCATCAGGTTTACGCTTCAGCTTGTGTACTTGTGTAGCCACTTGGTGCCAATGGCCTTCTTGCCGGGAGGAAAGTCACATAAAGACCAAGTACCATCCTTCATTATAGCATCATATTCAGATTGCATAGCAACCATCCAATTTTCTGAATTTTGTGCTTCATCAAATGAAACAGGCTCATTCTCATCACAAAGACTAGATGCATCCATAGCATAGCAATCTGATGCAAAAGAGGCACTATGACAACTTGATCAAGTACGATATGATAGAGGTGCATCTAATTTGCTTTCACGCAAAGTCTGCACCATCCATTTTGGCAAAATTTTGCTTCCTCAATATCAGCTCTCTCGTCAACAAGTGCATCATGTAAATCTGCATTAGAAATAGAATGATCTGCATCATCACATGAAACCTGCAAAGGCTAAGAAGTTGTCTCATTAGGACCAACACTAGACGGTCCACCTGTAAAAAGAGGAAGCAAAGTATCATACATGTCTTTGGAGCTAATAGATGTCTCCTTCGTACATGAAAGTAAGGGATGAATAACATCTTCCACAAAAACAACATCTCGGCTAACCAAAATGCGTTTAGTGTATGGATGATACATACGATAGCCTTTGCTTTTAGAACTGTACCCAACAAAAATACATTTTACTGCTTTATCATCCAATTTCCTGCCATGTTGTTCAGGCACTAATGCATATGCAAGACAACCAAAAACACTCAAATGAGCAACAGATGGCTTGCGACCGTGCCAAGCCTCATATGGAGTGATAGACTGCAACGCTTTAGTGGGACACCTGATAAGTACATATGCTGCACACATAATAGACTCAAGCAAGAAACTATGTGGTAAAACTTGACTCTTGACCATACACCTCGCCATCCCATGAGTGACCTGCTTCCGTTCAGCAACTCCATTCTGTTGAGGTGTATATGGCACTGTACACTAATGTTTTATCCCACGTTCAGCCAGAAATGCATTAAAGTCAGAAGACATATATTGCCCCCCTCGATCAGAATGGAGGGTTCCCATTTTACATGCCGATATATTTTCAGCCAAAACCAAAAACTGTTTGAAGCACATAAACACTTCGGAGTTTGCTTTCAATGGATATACCCATGCATGCCTGAAAAAATCATCAATGAAAGTCACGAAGTAAAGATAATTTTCAAAAGAGGGTATCTGCATAGGACCACAAACATCACTGTGAACAAGCTGCAACTTTTGCGTAGCTCAAACTAAACCATCTTTTGGAAATGATTAACCTTGCATTTTGCCCAAAATGCAACCTTCACATACATGTTTACCAGATGCCTCAAGTTTGGGCAAAGAGGACACCATTTCAGATTTTTGCAGGTGTAGCAAACTAGTAAAATTCAGATGACCAAAGCGTGCATGCCAAAGCTTTGCATCTGACATAGCCTGAGAATCATGTACTGCACATGCTAAATCATTCACAGATTTTTCATAACCTTTGAGCTTATACAGCCAATGAGATAAAATGCTAGAAGCAATAATCACGTCGCCATTTGACACATCATGAACTGTACATCTGTCATCAACAAATTTCACAACCAAGCCATGATCTTACCGACTCCCATGACAAAGGAGGAGTTTGCGCATGTGACCCTATTCCCTATAGGGGCAGGCTCCAGTGAAGAGAAGAAACTGTGCTCCGAGGTTATATGTATGGTCGCCCCACTATCAAAGTACCAAACATCTGAGTCTATTGCAGACATGCACTCCTCATGAGAAGATGGGTCAAAACTGCAAACAGTAGTAAACGGCCATTCTTCATCCTACACAAGATTTGCAGACTCTGTTTTTGGTGTAGAGGCCTCTGCAACAACCATTTCGCCCTCTTTCTTCTTTGCCTCTTTAGCAGCCAGTTTTGGGAAGTTCTTAATGACGTGATCATTTGCTTTACAGTATTTGCAAAACAATTTCTGCTTTTTTGATTTCTTCTCATCTTTGTCTTCCTTCTTCGATTATGCAGAACTAGCAGATTTCTGCTTACTAGTTGAAGAGCTCCATTTTCCTTTGCCCTTATGACTAGCTAGGAAAGCTTGATCTGCAACACACATAATAGAACTGTTGTGCCTAGACTGATCTTCCTGCAACAGAACAGAAACTAACTCTTCAAATGTTAAGGCATTTGGATTTCCTTTCATCATCAAATGAAGAGATAGAAGCAAAACTCTGATATGAGTTAGGAAGACCATTCAGAATAGTTTGCACAAGTGAACTGTCTAGAAGGCCTTCACCAGCGGAAATCAATTGTTCCTTCAAATCCTTGATCTTTTTCGAAAAACTGTCCATAGAATCACCTTCATTCATGTGCTCACTCTTCAACTGATTTCCGAGGTAAGAAACCCGAGCCTCATTCCTAGCCTGGTACAATGTGGTAAGTGTATCCAAAGCATCCTTAGCTGTTCTGCAAGAGCGAATGTGAGGAATAATGGCACGTTTGACAGACAAAGCTATCAATGCATGTGCCTGAGAATCTCTAAACAGCGGCAAGAACATGAGTCTGCAGAATATCACCATCTTCGACACCATCTGCATCAGCTTCAGTACCTGTATTTGTAGTACCTGTACTTGCAGGTGTAACAAGACATTTTTCAATGCCCTACACAATATTTCATAATCCTTTTGCGACCAATACATGACGCATCATATAAGCCCACAATGGGTAATTCGTACCATCCAACTTATCCTCAACAACCAACATACGAAATACATCACTCCTTTCAGCCATGGCCACTGACTAAAATACCTTGATGCTGAAAAATGATTGTATCTGAAAAAGTTGAACAGAACTACCCAAACGAGTTCTGCTAGGCCTGTAGCAGACTTCGAGACACTTATACTAGAAAACCGAAACCGTTATATATCTTTGGCACAAAAAGACGAAATAGCCTGCACAAGTGTTGCGATAATGCGTTCGGAGGTCGAAATGAGCTCAGATCGCGATTTCGACATGACAAAGCGAAGCCGTTTTGATCTCTGAAACACCTTGAGTATGCTCACCAAATTTCATACGATTCTGAGATTGCAACCTGAGAGGTGTCGACGATGTCCTAGATGAAGCAGCGACCTGCTCTGATACCAATTGTTGGAGTTAGACGTCTGCAGAAGCAAAAAGAACTCTTTCAAACACAATCTTTGCATAGCCTTTGCCTCTTGTTGTTGGGCAATGGGCTCTCCATCTAACCATTCTTTGAACTCTTCTGAAACGATCGTCTTTTGAAGTTTATTTTGGACTTCAAAAAGACGGTCTAAAAGTATCCACATGGCTGCAAATCTTGTCTTTGATGGCTTTTTTAGCTCCAAATCTGAATATGAGCGATATATAGCAAGCACCCTCACCTTAACATTTATGAAGTCCACAATGGAGATGGCCTCTGATATAATGCTCTTCACCCACTCTAATTTGCCAATGTCTTCCATAAGAAGATCAAGGCAATGAGTGGCACAAGGACTCCACACTATAGATGGAAACTCTTGCTCTAGCTTCCTTCCCATAGAAGCACAATTTGATGCATTGTCTGTAATGACTTGTGTGAGACCACTTCATGTTGGAGAAGGGAGCCTTTTCTCCTCTTCAATGGAAGATATTTCTTGCGACATTCGTCTTAAACATCATCGGGAATACCATTGCACGGAGAGCATTCTCCACCCAATTTGTATAGATGAATGAGAAGTCGAGTCACACTAGATGTTTGTATCCTTCCACAATACTTGCAATGCCACCTACAAACATTGGACTTATCTTTCACCCTTTCAAAAGCTACACAATGCTTGTGAAAGGCTTCATGAAGAGGAGGAGCCATGAGGGCGATAAAGATGAGAGGGGAGGCTGTTTGAAGTTAAGAAAGAGTAAATGAGAAGAAGGAAAAGTTGAGAATAGGCAAGAGCTTGGTTTCTAACAATCAATGGCTGAACCATGCTTGCTCTATAACCCTCTATGGCTGCTCAATAACCTCGAGAGTCGATGGTGAAGAGGTCCAAGGCCAAGGGCTTTAAGAAGAAGTTCGAACGATGCTCGCGAACACACAAAACAAGGCTTCATATGTATGAATTGAAGAGAATATCCTAAATAAAAGTCGATCGACTTCGGCAGTTTTTTAATCGGATGACTCCGACGAAATCAAATTGGACGGGAATGGACGCGACGGCTCGTACGGATGGACCCGTTCGACGGACGAGTGCAACACTGAAAGAACCCTTTTGGGGTTGGCCAAATTCACATTGAACTTGGGCCCAAAAATAAAGAATAAGTGAATTTAGCCTTTATAAATAGGCCTATACATATGTGTACACTATAAAGGAGTCATTTAGGGCTTTACCCCAACAGGTTCGATCTCAAAAAAACTAGTTTTCATGTATCAATAGTACATGGAATCACTTGAAATTTTGGATTTGGAATATTTGAGTGTTTTGGAACACAATGCAAGTTACTGTTTTGCAAATTTACTTGCTATTTTTGTGGGCTCCACCTTGCAGGCTCGAAAGGGAGGTCGAGATCGCTCCGAAAGTAATCTAAATCCTTATACCTTAACACCAAATTTCGTAGAAATCTGAGATCGTTTGTGAAGCGCGCGTTCTTCACGATTTCTCATGTATTCTTCACTCTCGGCCTTCTCCATGAGCTCTCTACAGGTACAATGGCTCTGATACCATGTCAAGAGAAAGGAGAATAGGAACAGAGCTCTCACACACTCTCACACACAAAGACTCTCACACACAAAGAAAGGAGCACACACAGGTTGAGGCAAGGAAGAATGATCTTCTTCTTCTTTTATTACATAAAGAGAATATACAAGAATGACTTAATACAACAATACAACTAGTGCAATATATAGAGAACAGTACATAAGGAAAATCCTAATGTATGCGAATGAGTGAGCTGGTAAGGAAAAGATGTGCCATCACTCTTGGAGATAAATCTAGTAAAGCTCACTAAAGTATTCATGACATATATTGGTGTGACCACTATACATGTCAGAGAAATGAAAAAGTGATACGTGTTATCCTCGATCATAACATATTGAGCTTGATATCTAAACACTTTGATCATTAGGACAATCATTGAAAATCAATGAGAAGTCTAAAACGAAGTGGAATGACCGCCCACATAAATGTCCTGAATACTTGTGAATCAGCAAGTAAGTGGAGGTGATGACATATCCTTCGTGTCAATTGGAGTCCTGTAAGTAGAGGATGTGGAGGAGAGATCGGCTTAGGGAGCAGTGGTGAAAGGCACACTCGTACATGGGATTGGGTGCAAATAATAGCCTAAGATAGAGAAATAGTAACATATAGAGAGCATACACACATAGAATCGAGAAAATACACAAGATGTAGGCGAAAAGTCGCATGCTCCATTAAATGATAATATATGTACAAGATGATAATACGCTTCAAATCAAAATACATGATAACATAAAAATAGTCACAACCCATCGATACCAAAAAGTGAGGGTGAGGAATATAGCATGAAGAGGCTTAGGTAAGGTCTCTAAAACAAACTCTCTCAAGGGTAGAGAGATATCTAAGTTTACAAGGATACATTCCTCTTAGAGCACCTTCATGAAGTGAATAACATCTCCATCAGCATGTGTGCATAGATGAGTTGAGCACCTCTCTTTTAAGGGTACATGAGAAGTAACACACAACAATAAGAAGCAACAAGAACACTACACACTAGATGTGTGTATAGAAGAGATTGCTTGTATGTGGTATGAAGCCACACTTATATAGAAGATCCCATGTTGAAGCTTTTCTTAAAAAAGCTTCAGAAAACTAACAAAGTCATAATAGTTTATTTGCAAGAAGCTATTTATGACAGAAATTGTAAGCACCCAACTTCAATCGATGAAGTGTCATTGCTTTACTCTTAGAAAAATGTGAGCAACCTTCCATCAGGGAGCTCAATTTGGTGTATAAGATTAAAATTATGGATGGTCAAAGCTTGGTCAAAGGATTAGTCAGACTTATCAAAGGGTCAAAATTTGACGAAAATTTTATTACATATTGTGATAGTCCTCCTTGAGAGCTATCCAATGATATATAACACGTGTGTATTTGGAATGTATAGCAAGATCAAAAATCAAACCCTAGTTTGCAGATTTAAGTGTGAAAAGCAAATTTTAATGTGAAAATTACTTTTAATATGAAAATCACACTATTGATTGGGTCACCTAAGCAATATTGAAAAACATTAAGAAAAACAAAATCCCATCCCGTAAATCGTGGGGGAAATCCCATCAGATTTTTCAGGATTTGACTTTTTGAGTTTTTTTAAAAGCTTGTTGTGCAAGGAATTAATGTCTATACATAGTCAATCGGGCACTTAGCTGAAAGTTTCTAGTCTCTCCTATTTGTTGTCATCAGAGTCATCTTCTTATGGAAAGGGTGATGAATCTTACTTTGACTTATGGAAAGGGTGTTGCTTGACTTTTTCTTCAGTCATTGATGCATCTCTGATTTTGTTTATTTTATATTTAAACCAATCTGAATGCAACAGTAGTTTAATTTGATTGAATAACAACCATGCAAGGCAACTTCTCTACGGGCTAGTCCTTTTCCTACTAAGCTGAGTTTTATTCTTAAATTTCAATCAGCTGTAACCATGTTTTCGATCCTAATGTATTTTATGTGAGCTTGAAGGTTGATATTGTAAAATCAAGAATGAATAATATAACACCCATATTTCACATATTTTTGTAGATTTTCTGCTTATATTTAAAATCACACTTAGTCTCACGGTACTGCCTTATAATAGGATATGCATAGTACCTTTTATAGCTGTCGCTATTTATTTCCTGTTTTCTATTTATGCTTTCAGCCTTTGTTCTTACGGCTGAGGCTGTCAATAGCCTTGAAAGGTATGATGAATCAGTTCTTATGGATGTGAAGACAACTGTGCAGAACATGTGTGATGAGAGAAAGGTAAGCTTCCTTGATCCTGTTTTTCCCCGTTCATTTCAATCCTCAAGTTACAAATAGCTACTGCATGTAAAGAATCTTAATGGGCATTCTCAATATGAATGATCAATCTAAAACATTTATGTATCTTTATGATATACATTTAGTACGGAGTCATGTTTAACACAAAAGAATCATAAGTATACTGAATAGGTTTTGTATGTTAGGTAGATTCGGTATGTCCAATTCTACATATACTAGATCGATTTCTTTTCCTTTTATCTTTTGCAAAAGTCCATTTGGGTCTAAAAGTTAAACTGCATTGCAGCTCAGATTTTTCCATACCGCTCATTAGCTTGTATTTCATGAGGTTGTATCCCCCGGCTGTTTTGCCTGGATCTACTGGCCTCCGTTCTATCTCATTGTATTCATTAGAGAGTCTCTAGTCCATTGACAACTCCTACCCTGCTTCCACTACAGTATCCAGTTTTAGTCTTTTAGTATTTTGCAACATACAGGCATGGTATTAGATTCACCATTTTGTAACTTTTGGTCTCACAGGTCATCTTTGTGTTTGGAAGATGTTGATATAGCATATCAAATCTTCTCTCTCTCTCTCTCTCTCTAGTTAGGATATACATATTAACTTATGTCATGGGGGCCCCATGTATTAGGTGGCCATTATCTGCAGAGCCAGAGCCACGTCTCCCCACACACTACATTATCCCCACTACCTCTCCATCACCTGATACACTATCCTGTGGTTATTTTGAGCCTTTTTCGGCCTACACAGTTTTGTGTAGTGAGTACTATTCCATTTTATTTCTGCACAGGGCATACTACAGTTGTACACAGTTTTGTCTCATAGGACAAGTTTGGCCTTCAGAAGACGTTAATATCACTTTCTTTCTTTCTTTCTTTCTTTCTCACTCTCTCACACACACAGACACCCACACACACCACCCCCCCCCCCCCCCCCCCCCCCCCCCCAAAAAAAAACACACACACCCCACACACATACACAACCCAGCCCTATAGAATATTCTGTGTATGTTCGTCTCTATGTTTGTGTGGTAACCTTCACCAGGAAGATTTTTTTGTTTGCATGTGTTTTTTATCTCTCTCTTTTATTATTTTCCTTATTTTTATAATTATGGTACCGTTATTATTTTATTCTTATAATGTGCTTTTGGTTTTAATTTCATGGAAAGCTTTTTTGTGCTTTACGTGTATGTCTACTGTGTTTGTGTAACTTTTGAGTTTTTATAGCTTTTCAATTATTCTATTTATACACTTCATACCAGTCATCATAATTGTCGATTTGTCATACAATCTAATATTGTTGTACATCAATTGCCCGAGTCTTTTTGTGTACATCTGTCTCTGAATACCAGCAATTTGGTATCAGAGTGAGAGAAAAACCATTCAGTCAATTCCTTTGTCAACACAGCAGTTCATCAGATGTCAGTTTCAGTATGTCAGTTTGGGTGCAGATGTCACATGTGAGCAGGTCATCAGTTGCATCATAGTTTCTGAGTGCCTGCTTCAGCTCAGTTCCACCATCTGCGATTTCGTCAGCATGTTCTGTCAGTAAGCGCAGATTTCCCAATCCGTTGTGTCGCCAGCACTAAGATTCAGAGGTTCAACAGCGAAGAGCATTGGCTATTATGAGGTGAAAATAGAAGTGGTATGCTTGTTTTGAAAAGTCAACCATGCTAATCTTGCTAGGTCTTCTACTCCAAAAGAGAGCATGAAGTTATGGCATGCAAGATTTGATCACATCAGTTATACAACTTGGAAATTTATGAAGGACAAAGGTATGGTTGAGAATTTGCCAAACTTTTGATTTGCCGGATGAAGGAAAGCTATAGAAGCTTCCATTCAAGAAGCATGGATTTATAAGTCAAGAGGAAGTTATAGATCATTCATTCATATGTGCGTGGACCCATGAGAGAAGATTCTATTTATGGTCACAGATACTTTGTTGTATTCATTGATAATTTTTCTAGTATTCTTAGATATCTGGATTAAAGCCAAGTCAAAAGTTTTTGCTACTTTTAGGAAGTTTCTTGCTATGGTAGAAAACAAGATTCAATACAAAATTCAGATTCTAAGAAATAGAGGAGGAGAATACATGTCAAATGACTTTCAAGTCATCTTAAGATGACAAAGGTATTTCTGATGAGCTCACTATTGCTTACACTCAAGACCAAAATGATATTCCAAAGAGAAAGAATAAGATGTTGGTTTTTAAGGCCCACAATCAATATAGAGACAAAAATGAAATACATGCATGAGAAAGTATAGACAAAGTAATAGAGAGATGGAGCAAAGCTCCACATATATGCCATATACTCCAAAACATGAAGTACATGAATATTACAAAGGTTCATAAAAATATGCATATAAATGCACATGCTGCTGCTCTTCTTCATAACTTCACAATCTCCATGTGTAGAAGATAATCTCCTCCATGTGTAGATAAGCTCCAAGATATTGACCTCAAAAATATGATTGAAATACAATACCTATAAGCTGCTGTCCATCCTTCCTGAAGAAGTAGAAACTCTAATTCTCCTCTCCATAAGGTTGAAGAAGACCTCCTTGTAGCGAGAACAAAGCTTACGCTCCATGAGAAGTGATGAAATAGTGCTCTTGTTATGCCTTTTTTTAGTTTTTGAGATATCCATAAAAGATAGGTGTAAAATTTGCAAAAAAACATCCATAAAGCACTTTTTTGATTGCTTTTTGAAAAGAAATACAACAATGAATTTTTGTTTCTTTTGGGTGTGCTTTTCATGGATTTCGTGGCTTCCTTTACATGGTTCAATAATAACTGCTGCATTAAAACTAGAGTTAAATCCAAAAGCAATAGTTCCAACATTTAATCTTAGAACATTACACACCTTAGTTTGATCAAGAGAGATAAAATACATGGTTTTGCATCTATGGCCTTACTAACTATGAGTTAAATCCAAGATCTTCCAACATTTAATCTTAGAACATTACACACCCTAATTTGATCAAGATAGATAAAATACAACAGAGAGAGATAAAAAGACAATTATGAAAGTGGAGTAGCTTAATGCTACTACTACACACTAATAATGAAAAAAATATCAGCTAGAATGTGTGTACGATACATAAATTGTATGTAAGCTGAATATGAGGGTCCTAGTTATAAAAGTAGTGTGAAATGTGACTAAGAGCTGTGAATGTGAGTCAATATATGCAAAAATAAGGATATAGACTATTCCAAATAGTCAAAGCAGCAAACCTTAAATAGAAATTAGGTCTCCTCTAATGTAGAGAAGAAGCAATAGTTCCTCCTCTTGTCCGAAATCAGCATGTACACAATGAATGTGTGAAGAAAAATAAGGGATTGTTGTTTCAAACTCCTTCAAAACTACATATACTCCTCCTCCTTGAGTCCTCCTAGCTCATAACCGAAGAGCTTAGCTAAAGTAGCTTCTAGATCGCTTGATCCCTGCTCTAGATTAAATGATCTTGATGGATCTTAGGGTGCTAATGTGGTTCTCTTTATATAGCATGGGCTAGTACTTCAAAAGCATGTGCAACATGCTTTTATTGAGAAGCAAGGTGCTTTCATGGAAAAGCAACACGAGTCGCTTAAAAAACACAAACGCTCAACTTTTTGGAGAGGGCGCCTAGCTTTTATGCTGTTGGGATTGCTTTTGGTGAGAAGAAGATGAAAAGCAGGTTGAAAAGTAGAATTTGTGTTATGTAGATACACTCATCTTGTATTTAAACTCAATCCTAAGATAATAATGTAAAATACCTAAATCATTCACATCAAATGTATGCTTAAGTTGTGCTTTAAAAAACTGAAGGTCTTCATCCTTGGGACCTATCATAATCATATCATCAACATATATGATGATAATAATTCAGGCATCTTTTTCTGCTTTAACATAAAGAGTAGGAGAAGCTTCTGAGTCTTCAAAGCCAATAGATAAAATATAGAAATATATTTTCTCATATCATGCTCTTGGTGCTTGCTTTAAGCCATACAATACTTTGATAAGCTTGCATACTAAATGCTCTTTAGCTATCTCTTCAAAACCTTCTAGCTTTTAAATGTAGATATCTTCATGAAGATCACCATTAAGAAAGGCAGTTTTGATATCTAACTGGTATACATTCCAACCAAAGAATGCAACAAGAAAAAGTACTATTCTTACTACTGTCATTCTAGAAGTAAGTGCAAAAGTCTCATCATAGTCAATTCCTTTCTTTTGAGCGTAACATAGTCAATTCATCATAGTCAATTCCTCGCTTTATACTTATCAATAGTACCATCTACTTTTCTTTTGATTTTGAATATCCACTTAACACCAATTCTTTTCTTATCTTTTGGTAACTCATAAAGCTTCCATGTTTGATTCTTATGAATAGAATCAAACATGGAAGCTTTGCATATATTTCTTCCAAATAGGACTTTGTAGTGCATCTTTAATATTAGCTGGTTCATTCTGAACTGAAGTTCGTGCTAAAATGTTATGAGTCTCAAAATGTTCTGCATTATTTACATGATGTGCTTGTTTTTTCCTTGTATGACTTCCATATATTTCTTCCAAATAGGACTTTGTAGTGCATCTTTAATATTAGCTGGTTCATTCTGAACTGAAGTTAGTGCTAAAATGTTATGAGTCTCAAAATGTTCTTCATATATTTCTTCCAAATAGGACTTTGTAGTGCATCTTTCATATTAGCTGGTTCATTCTGAACTGAAGTTAGTGCTAAAATGTTATGAGTCTCAAAATGTTCTGTGTTATTTACATGATCTGCTTGTTTTTTCCTTGTATGACTTCTTGTTCTACTTGTGAAGTTCTTGATATAACGGTTAACCACCTCAGAGTATTCTTGAAAATTGGTATGCAATATCTTCTTGTTCTTCAGTATCTCTTTCTTCTGGAATTTTGGAACTTTCTTCAACTTCACAAGTTGGAACTTCAAGAGGTACTGGCGACGGACTAGATATATATGTAGGAAATAAAACGTTCTTTTCATCGTTATCAAGTACAACTTTTAGGGTTTGAGAAGGTTCATCACCCCCCTTGTATGGATGTAAGAATCCGAATTCCTTCTAAAAAATGCATAGTCATATTCTTTTATGAAACTTGGAATCTTTGCCTTCTTACCATAAATCTGACTTTTTGAAATATATGCATTGCGTGAGAGTAGGATATCACGTGTTTTTGGAACATAGAATTTGTATCCTTTGCTTTCAATTGCATAACCAATAAAAACAGCTTTAATAGCTTTTACATCAAGCTTACTATGATCCTTCATCTCAATGTGAACATAAGCTAGAGAACCAAAAACTTCGAAGTAACTCACATTGGGTTTCTTACCATAAGCTTCATAAGGTCCGATGATCTTTAAAGCTTTTATTGAAGACCTGTTCAAAATGTGATTAACTTGCTCAGAATGTGATTAGTTGTAGTATTGCATCAAACCAAAATTTAGGAGAAAGCTTTTTGGATGACATCATGCGATACATCATCTCAACAAGTATCCTATTCTTTCTCTTTGCAACACCTTAATGTTCTGAAGTGTAAATAATGGTGAGTTGATGAGAGATACCTTTGTCTTCAAGAAAAGATTTGAAATCTTTTTACATGTAATCTTCTCCTCTATCACTTCTCAAAGTCTAAATTTTTGTATGATATTCATTTTCAACCATAGCTAAGAATTTCTTGAAAGTAGGAAAGACATTTGACTTTGCTTTAAGAACATAAATCCATGAATATCTTGAAAAATCATCAATAAATGTGATGAAATATGTGTAATCTTGAATGGAAATGTTCTCATAGGACCATTCACATCTGAATGTATGATCTGCAACTTCCTTGTGGTCGTGATGTATCCATGTTTCTTGAAAGTAAGTTTGTGAAGCTTTCCTTCAAAACATCCTTCATATGATTCAACATCATCTAGTAAAGCAAAAGTAGTAAAACTCTCCACCATACCTTGATCTTTGATGTGCTTCAGAGCTGAGTAATTGATATGACTAAACCTAGCAGGCTATAACTTCATGTTCTCCTTAGGTGGAGAAGACCCGACAACATTAGCATGATAAATTTTGGACAATACAAGCATGGCACTGCTGTTTTGACCTTGAAGTAGACAATGCTCCTCATTAGGATAGAGGATCTGACACGAAACTTTCTTAAAAATAACTTTATATCCCTCTGTCAAGAAAGTAGATATCGAGAGTAAATGCTTTTTCATTTCTGGAACATAAAGACCATTAGAAATTGTGAAATTTCCACCTGCTCTCGACTTTAGGTTCGCTTCTTAAACACCTATAATATCCAAATCATGACCATCTGCAATGGTCACTCTTCTACCTAAAGAATTAGAAAGTAAAGCAAATACCTTCCTACAACGTGTTATATGCTTAGTAGCTCCAAAATAAGAAGTCCAAGACTCTTTCTTCTCCTTCTTTGTTGTCTCCTTCTTCTTTACCCTTTGATGATGATAACATGGCTTCATCATTCTCTTCCATAATCCTTTGTTGATCTTTATCTTAAAGTAGCAATTGCAACTCTTCAAATGAACTTTCTCTTTCTCTTGTAGAGAGAGATAAAGAAGTTACAAAAGAACGAAATGAAGATAGAAGTGAATTTAGAAGTGTGTTTACTAACTCCTCGTTTGAAATACTGACTCCAACATTAAGTAACTGATCACATAAGTCTTTGGGCTTCAAAATATGTGATTGAATTAACTCACTAACTTTCATCCTTGTGTTGGCTAACATCTTTTTAGATGAGCTTTCCTAATAGGATTTCTGCTTTGATAGAGATTCTCTAACTCCAACCAAGTCTGATGAGAGGTTCTGCATGGCCTGATTTGGGGTATAATATGCCTCTTGACTCTCATAGCAATGAATGAAAGTGCTTGTTCATCCCTTGAATCCTATCTGGATTCCTCTTTTGTAGGAAGTAATCTGGTAGTATCACATACTCCGGATGATGAAAGAGTTTCTTCTTCTTCAATAACCTCTTGTTGAGCAGAAATTGGGGAAGAAGGTCTTTTGGGAGATGAAGCAACATCTTCTCTTATTTGTCTTTGCCTTGGGTACTTGCCATTGACAATATTTCACAAGTCGTTAGATACTAACAAATTCATCGTCATAAAACTTCACATTGGATAGTTAGACATTTCTTCAAGCTTATCTTCATTCTCATGTCTATAATCACTCATCTTGTTAAGGGTATATGTCAACTATGCTACTAAATGTTGGAAGTGAGGTGGGCCCTAATAATAATATACACAGGTTTACATGATCTTCCAACAGATGAACCTTAGCATATACACCTTGAGACTCAAAATTAGATGAATGGAAAATAGAGAGAGAATACACAATTTATCAAAGTGTAATGGTAAGCTAAATGCTTACCTACATTATCCAATTTGAGTGTCAAATTACAATGTGTGTAAATGATACAAAACTGAATGTATGCTTACAAAGATTAAATCTAGTATGAATTTAGGGTTCTAGACACAAAAAATTGTGCATAAAGTGCCTAAGAAGTATGAAGAATGTGTGTATGTGATTGAAGTGAATAGAAACAATTCAGAACTGTTTGTACAGCAAACCCTAATTCTGAATTTAGGGTTTCAGAAACCCTACGTCAGAAATTGACCTAAATAGCAAGAAAAAATCCTCCTTGTGTTGAAGTAGAAGGCACAAAGCCTTGGAACAGAAGCAACAAAAGAAGAAGAACTGAAAATAGAACTTGCTACTTACAAAACTCAGCTAGAGCTTATGGTTGGCTGCCAAAATCTCCTCCAAATCTGCACCAAAAGTTGGATACACTTTCTCCAAGTATAGAGCACTTCACTAAGCCTTGAGTGTCCTTGAATTGATGCTCAACAATGATCCCAAGGTCCTCCTTATATAGACTAAGAAGGTTTGGTGAAAGATTTTCGAAAAAGCATGCTAAAAGCTCATAAAAACTTGCATTAAAATAAAAAAAGCGATCAACTTTTTGGTGGTAAAAATTTGCTTTTCAGGTAAAAAACTGCAAGGATCTCAAAATTCAGCCTTCATATAGGTATGAGAATTAGCTTTCCTAAATGTACATGATTTGAGGAATCATATAAACTTTTTGAGCAGCAATTAGGGTTAGGGTTTTCTTGCATTTGGGACCTCTGATGATATATTGTTATATACCAAATGAAAGCTCTCTTCAAGTATTATCTAATGAGCTAATAAAATTTTTTGACCTTATGTGACCAAAATTTGGCTAAGTACCAAAAAATAGGGTTGCTGGAAATTAGGGTTTTTTGCTATTTTGACATTCTTTCCAACACTAGTTACAAAAATAGTGTGAAATGTGACTAAGAGGTGTAAATGTGAGTGAACATTTGCATAAATAAGGATATAGACTATTTGAAATAGTCAAAGTAGCCAACCCTAAACAAAAATTAGGTCTCCTTTTGATGTAGAGAAACAACAATAGTTTCTCCTAGTGTTGAAATAATAGGCTTCTTAGTGTTGAAATAATAAGCTAAGGCCTGGTACAGAAGGAAACACAAGAAGAATCTCTAATGTAGGTACTACTCTCCAAAATCAGCATGCACACAATGAATGTGTGAAGAAGAACAAGAGATAGTTGTTCTAAACTCCTTCAAATATGCATATACTCCTCCTTGAGTCCTTCTTTAGTCTGCCTTGAGTCCTCTTAGCTCATAGCCCAAGAGCTTAGCTAATCTAGCTTCTAGATTGCTTGATCCTTGATCTAGATTGATTGATCTTGATGGATCTTAGGGGGCTAATGTGGTTCTCTTTATATAGCATGGGTTAGTTCCTCAAAAGCAACACACTTTTATTGAAAAGAAAGGTGCTTTTATGGAAAAGGAACATGAATTGTAAAAAACATAAGTGCTTAGCTTTTTGGAGGGGGAGCCTAGCTTTTATGCTTTTGGGGTGCTTTTAGGATTGCTTTTGGTGAAAAGCAAGTTGAAAAGTAGAACTAGGGTTAGCTTTTTGAGGGTCAAATTGAAGCCAAGTGGATAAGTGTTCTCTTAGGGGGTGAGTAGCTCTCAATGAGTAGTGGATCTTAGGGGGCTAATGTGGTTCTCTTTATATAGCATGGGCTAGTTCCTCAAAAGCAACACACTTTTATTGAAAAGAAAGGTGCTTTTATGGAAAAGGAACATGAATTGTAAAAAACATAAGTGCTTAGCTTTTTGGAGGGAGAGCCTAGCTTTTATGCTTTTGGGGTGCTTTTAGGATTGCTTTTGGTGAAAAGAAAGTTGAAAAGTAGAACTAGGGTTAGCTTTTTGAGGGTCAAATTGAAGCCAAGTGGATAAGTGTTATATATCATTAGAGAGCTCTCAATGAGTAGTTTCCAATGGTGCCATAAAACATTTTGACCATATTTGACCAAAATTTGGCTAAGTCCTAAAATAAGGATTATTAGAATTATTGCAATTTCGAGAGATTCTGGCATTGTTTTCCAACACATACTTCCTGACCTCTCAAGGTTGGCAAGGCCTATTAAGTATCAATCATATGTCTTCATTTACACCTATCTAAATAACACAAAATATACAAATACACGAAGATGAAAGCTTGTCCACCGTAAGGTTCTAAATGTAGATATGTTTCCCCTCCTTGTTCACATAATCATGTCTTGATAATTTTGTAAATCTTTATAAAAAATGTGATTTAAAACCTAAATATGACTTGTATATATAAAAGAACATCTGTAAAATATATATGATTGTCTCAAAAGTAAGAAAGGACTGACGTGATGCCTATTGGAGCTAACTTCCTTTGGTTCATGCATTCAACAAGCTTATGTAAACTTCCTTTTTTTAGGAATCTTCTCCCACCTGCGAAACAATGAATTGAGCTTGACTTCTGTATTCCATATTGCTCTTATCTTTCTATATGTTGCACTATTTTCAACATGCTCTATGTGCAATATTTCAAATTGCTCTGATATCAATTATTGGTTTTTAAGGCCCATAATCAATGTAGAGACAAAAATAAAATAGAGACGTGAGAGAGGATATACAAAGTCATAGAGGGATGAAGGAGCAAAGCTTTACGTTTATGCCATATATTCTAAAACATGAAGTAATGAATATTACAAAGGATCATAGAAATATGCATATAAATGCACATGCGGCTTTTCTTCATAACTTCAGAATATCCATGTGTAGAAGATTATCTTCTCCATGTGTAGAAGATGATCTCCTCCATGTGTAGATAAGCTCAAAGACATTGACTTTATTGGCTTGGTTGTCAAATTTGTTGCTAATAGGTGTAGAGTTCATGATCTTTCAAATGGCAATGTCATTATTGATTCTTGCATTTTATGTCGTGGGTTGTAAGCTCATAGGCTATGCAAAATCTGTGAATGATTTAGTGTGTGCAATTCAAGAGTCTTAGGCTATCTTAGATGCAAAGCTTTGACATGCATGCTTTGGTCATCTGAATTATGCTAGTTTGCTACGTCTACAGAAATTTGACATGCTGTCCTCTCTGCCTAAACTTGAGGTACCTTGTAAACATGTATGTAAAGGCTATATTTTGGGCAAATGTAGCGTTCTTCATTCCCTAAAGATGGTTTAGTTAGAGTTGCTCATAAATTGTAGTTTGTTTGCAGTGATGTCTGTGGTCCTAAGTAGACACCTTCTTTGGGAACTACCTTTACTTCGTGACGTTCATTGATGATTTTTCTAGGCATGCATGGGCTCTTTGAAAGCAAAGTCTGAAGTGTTTGTGTGCTTCAAAATAGTTTTTGGTTATGGTTGAAAATCTGTCAGCATGCAAATTGGGCACCATGTTGATCTTCATCTTGAAGTAACAAAAATTCTAGCTCTTCAAATGAAAGTTCGCTATCTCTTGTAGAGAGAGATAAAGAAATAACAAAAGCATGATATGAGGATGGAAGTGAGTTTAAAAGTGTGCTTACCATCTCTTAATCTAAAATGTTGACTCCAACATTCAGTAATTGATCTCGTAAATATTTGAGCTTCAAAATATGTGACTGAACTGATTCACTTTCATCCTTATGTTGGCTAGTTGTCTCCTTAGATGAGCTTTCTTAGCAGGGTTTCTGCCTTGATAGAGGTCCTCTAACTCCAACGAAGCTTGTCGAGAGGTTCTGCATGATTTGATTTGAGGTATAATATGCCTTTTGACTCCCATAACAATATATGAAAGTGCTTGTGCATCCCTTGAATCTCATCTCGATTGCTCTTCTATAGGAAGTAATCTATCTTTTTCTTTATTAACCTCGTGTTGAGCAGAAATAGGAACAAGGTTTCTTTTAGAAGATGAAGTAGCCTCTTTTTCGACTTGTCTTGGCCTTGTATAAGTGCCATTGACAATATTCCATAAGTCCTTTGATACTAACAGATTCATCATCATAAAACTCCACATTGGATAATTAGAAATGCCTTCAAGCTTGTCTTCATTCTCAAGTCTATAGTCACTCATCTTGTTAAGGGTGTATGTCAACTATGCTCTGATACCAAATGTTGGAAGTGGGATGGGCCACAATAACAATCAATCATAGGTTTACAGGACCTTCCAACACATGAACCTTAGCATACACACCTTAAAACTCAAAAAGATGATGAGTGAGAGATAGAGAGAGAATAGACGGTTTTTTTAAGTGTACGGTAAGCTAGGATGCTCACCTACACTATCTATACTCCAATGTTAATTACAATGTGTGAATATGATAAAAACTAACAATATCTAAATCTAGGGAGAAATAGGAACTAGATACAAGAGATTGTGTGCCTAAGAGGTATGAAGAGTCCGTTTATGAGAATATGGAGAATATGAACAATTTAGAAGTGTTTTACAACAAACCCGAATTCTGATTATCTAAATCAGAAACTAGTGAATGAACAAGTGGGGACAAATGTAGACTTGTTACTCACAGTATGTTGCTGACGCGAACTCCTCCCAATGTCTCCAGATGTAGAGCACACCTGCTCTAAGAGTGTAGAAACTCTTCTTCACGCAGAGGACCTCCAAGATCTCCTGCTTTGCGTTGAGCACTTGAGAGAGATGCTATTCTATGAGCTAAGCTTGTTCTTTTATAGTTTTGCAACCCAATGAAAAGCACTCTAAAAAGCTACATCATAAAGCACGATCGTTGAACCATGAAAAACAGCTATACAAAAGCTTTTGCGATTGCTTAATGGCTCCCTCTTCATGAATATTCGGCGCCACCTTGCTTTTGAAAAACTAAAGGTCTCCGGAAAAACAAATTCCATGCTTCCTCTTACTTGTCCTTGGATTTGAACCCATGCCGCTAGGTTGAGAAGCATGGCAAAGGAAATGGATCCGGGATTGTGGAAGCATTAAGCTTTTGATAATCAACACAAATACGAAATTGTTTATTTTTCTTAGGCACAACTAGGATCGAGAAAATCCATTCGGATTACTCAATCGACATTATGAAACCAACATTTCGTAAGTGATCAATTTATTCTTTGAATTGTTTAGCATAGTTAGGATTCATTCGATAACTTGGTTGCTTATAAGGGTAAGCATCTAGTCTAAACAAGACATGATGTCAATAAATCTTGAGGTCTAATTGCTTCATGTCCTTGTAATCATAGGCGAAAACATTAGGGAACTAATTTAATAAAACTAGATCTTGACGAAATCGGTCCTCTAGAGTGGCCCTCACTTTTACGTGGCTTGGGAGTAGAAGAATCACTTAATTTACAAGTTAAGAGTTGGCCTTCCATAACATAAAATTGCTGTCTCGAACTATCATCTACCCTCGAAACAATTTAGGTCGGAACACCGACAAGTTCTCAACATGTGGCTCAAGTGGTGGAGAAGTATGTGCTTCTACTATACTTGGGTAGACTGAGCGATCTGCGGGTGGCCATTGATCTAGGACATGTTGCAAATCAATAATGCTTAGAGATAAAAGATATTGTTTAGTTTCTAAGAAAACCGTTTTCTCATCATTGGGAAGACCATCTAACATGTTCACCGACTCAGCCACATATAGCTGGGCGTGAACCTCACAGGATGTAAACTCATTTAATGGCACTATATACTTACAGTGATTACATTTACAAATTAGCTCAAGGGAGGACCAATCTTGCAAGATCTTAGCATGCTTTAGCCATGCGCTGAAAAGTAATTATTATTTAGGATAGATTTCGATAAACTTAAGACAATAAAGGTCATATGAAAAAGTGCTCGTTGAAGTGTAATAGGAATATTCTGGACTAGTCCCACCAGATGAACCAACCATTCACACAAAAACATTAACGGGCTTGATGGTATTCCATCCTAGCTTCTTGCATTGTTGCAAACATTTGTTTTATGTATAATACAAGTTTCAAATTATGTAAATACCTTTGGGAAGTCTTCAAATACTTCAAGAAGAATCATATTCTTCATAAAAGATAGCAAAAATACCACGTGAGTTCTAGAACATGGTGAGTCAAATTAGTGAGTCACAAGGGAGCTGTAGTGGTGTCCTAGTGGAAGGTCGATGTGGCTAGTTCTCAAAGTCCATCAATACTTTGCTTATTTGAGCACTTGAGTCATGTAATACCTCCACCCAAGTGTCTACCACGAATTTAGATGTATTAGGAAGGTTTTAGATTAGTTTCCCATGCTATAAAAAGAAGAGAAAAATCGTGATCTTGTGGAAAGTCCAAGAGAGGCATATGTGTATCTCTACTGTAGTTTTTTATGCAGAGATTGCAGAGCTTGTATCTCCCTCATTATATATCCAAATTACATGTTTGATAGCTATTTGAAAGCTCTTACTGTCTACTTTCTTCCTGTAAATTTTCATAATCATTGGATTTGTGAGCTGAGAGCAGTACTCTCTGCAAGTAGTGTATGTTCTCTGGTTTCACCCCTGTTGAAGGTCTCCATTAAACCTCAAACTTGCAGAGGTCATATCTCCTTGTGTATTTATCCAAATTGAGTGTTCTTTGGCTTATTGGAAAGATCTTGGTCTCTAGTATATGTGGTTAAAACAGTTTTAGAAAATTCTAATCCAGTAGAGAATAGTAAGCTCTGCAAGCATGATTGGTTTTATGTGATGAAGTTTGTGAGAAGGTCAACTTGTTCCTAGGGGGTTCCACCTACTTCCTGCTATATTTTGGAGGTCAATAAACTCCAACATTGGTATCAGAGCAAGGAATTGAAGCTTGGAGAAGGTTATAATACCTTGATGAAGAATTTGAAGCTATTGGAGTAGCGGTTCATCATCGACACTACACAAAGGTAGAAGGAGATAGCAAGGAAGCATCTCAAGCAACATCCAAGCAAACAAAGGTGCATAGACTTTATTACAAAGGTAAATCTCATACTTCTTTTTATCACATTTATCCAAAAGGAGGGTTAAAAGAGGAAGTTTAGTATTTACACAATGGGCGATCAACATGCACAAATAGACAAGCTTGATAAGAACAACTATCAAGCATGGCGATTTAGAATCACAACATACTTGCAAGGTAGAGGCTTGTATGGTTTGATTGATGGAACGGATATCAAACCTATATTACCAGAGGATCCAAATCAACATCAATTGAGGGAGTTTAGACTTAGAAATGAAAGAGACAAAAGGGTTATATTCATTTTATCACAAAATATTCAAGATTCAATGGTAGGACACATACAAGATCTAGACACAAGTAGAGATGTTTGGCTTGCATTGGAAAGGTTGTATGCTACAGGTACAAGAGCAAGGAAGATTCAACTAAAAAATGAGTTGAATAACATAAAGAAAGATACAAGGACATCGGTCAATGATTACTTGTTGAAGGTTAAAGAGATTGCAGATAAACTAGGATCAATTCAAGCTCATGTGGAGGACAACGACTTGGTTGCACATACTCTCAATGGACTCAAGGATGATGAGAGATGGAAACCGTTCATTACTTCCGTTTATGTTAGAGGAGAATTACCAGACTTTGATCAGCTTGTAGCTCTTATGGTCACGGAGGAGATGAATCTAAATGGCTCTACTTCAAATCAAAAAGGATCTCAAGGACAAGCTCTTTATGTAGGATCATCAAGAGGTGGAAACAGAGGAAGAAGAGGTTCAAATAGAGGTCGAGGAAGAAGGAGCGATGATCAAGGGACTTCAAGTGGTTTCTTCAACACATGTGGAAGGTATGGACACTATGCCAAAGATTGCTATCAAAATGAAAATAATCAAGGTGGTAATCGAAGAGGAGGCTATTCAAGAAGAGGTAAACAACAAGGAAATTATGCAGTTGAAGATAAAAGTGATGATTATGATTCTCTTCTTATGATGAATGTAGAAACTAAGATGAATTGCAATAGTGATATATGGTATGTAGATAGTGGTTGCTCTAATCATATGTCACATGATGCTTCATGGTTTTCTAATATGCATAGTCCTTCATGTAAAGGTCATGTTGAAACAGGAGACGATACAACAAATGAGATTATGCAGGTTGGAGATGTTGTTATGCAGGATAAGAGCAAGACAAATTGCTTGAAGGATGTACTTTATGTGCCAATGATTACTAAGAATCTGATGTCAGTTGGTCAAATGGTAGAAAAAGGTTTGCAAATAAGATTTAATCATGCAGGTTGCTTCATTGAGGATCCAAAGCAAGGTAGATTGTTTACATTCAAGGTAAAAAACAAGGTAGATTGTTTACATTCAAGGTAAACCCAAATCATACAAACTATTTCTCTTATGGTATGCATCGAATAGCAGAGCTTGATCTATGACACAAAAGGATTGGACACATGAATGTACTCGGGTTAAAGGAGCTATCAAAGAAGAGGATTGTTGAAGGATTACCTGATCTTACTAAGCAACATATGGTGCATCTTTGTGAAGCATGTCAAATGGGTAATTAGAGTAGACAACCTTTCAAGCATTCAAGCTATGTAAGCAGTGGATTGCTAGACCTTATACACATAGACGTATGGGGTCCTACTAAAGAGGCATCCTTGGCTGGTAATAAGTACTATGTATCATTCATTGATGATCATAGTAGAATGACATTTGTGTATTTCATTAAACATAAGAGTGAAGTCTTTGATTGTTTCAAAAATTTTAAATCATTTGTCGAGAAGCAAACAAGAAGACATGTTAAGAAGCTAAGATCCGATGGAGTGGGAGAGTATTTCTCTCAAGCTTTTACTGATTTTTTGTATGATGAAGGTATCAAAAGAGAAGTTACATGCAGGTATACTCCACAACAAAATGGAGTCGCAAAAAGAAGAAACCGAATCATAGCAGAAGTGTCTAGAAGCATGCTACATGATATGTGTTTGCCTAATTCTTTTTGGGCTGAAGCTGTTAGCACAAGTGTGTACATTATGAATAGAGTACCTACTGCTGGAGTTCATCATTTGACACCATATGAGGTATGGCATGGAAGGAAACCAAGTGTAAGTCATTTGAAAGTATTTAGTTGTGTATGTTATGTACATGTACCTAGTGAAGTGAGATCAAAACTTGATGTGAAATCAGAAAAGTGTATATTTATTGGTTATGCAGATACTCAAAGAGGATATAGATGTTATAATCCTCATAACAATAAGGTGGTTGTTTCAAGAGATGTAAATTTTGATGAATCACTTTCATAGTATGTAGATAATAAAAGTTTGCAGGTCATAAATGGAGATGAAGAAGATACAGGTGAAGGAGATGAGTGCTTACCTCAGCCCACAAGAAGTTTAAGTGATGAGAAAAGTGGTTTGGATGAAGAAAGAGAGCTACCTTTCAATGGAAGATTAAGGCAAGAGTCACCTCCAAGTGTTAAAAGTAAAGGTAAACTCAAACTTGTTGAAGTTAATGATGAAGGAGAGGAAATTAGTGATGTATGTGAGTATGGAGAATCATCAAAGGTTCCTAATAAGAAAGTAAGAGCATCTACATTGGAGGTAAGAAGAACTTCAAGAGTGAGTAAGCAACCTCAAAGGTATACTTATGAATCTTTCATGAATACTCATTATGCTTTTATGACAAAAGTTGAGCAGGAAAATGAACCCACATGTTATGATGAGGCCAGATGAGATGAAAAGTGGGAGAAAGCAATGAGAGAAGAAATGGAAGCACTACAGGATAACAAGACTTGGCGTTTAGTTCCAAAGACACCAAAACATAAGGTAATTGGTTGCAAGTGGGTTTTTAAGATTAAAAGAAATAGTGATGGTAGTGTGTCAAAATATAAGGCTAGACTTGTAGCAAAAGGATATAATCAAACTCAAGGATTGGACTATGACGAAACATTTAGTCCAGTAGCAAACATGGCAACAGTGAGAACTTTGTTGGCTTTAGCTGCAAGTAAAAGATGGTATATATATCAACTCGATATAAAGAATGCCTTTCTTAATGATGAGTTAAATGAAGAAGTGTATATGTCACAACCAGATGGTTATGTGGATGCAAAATGTCTTAATCATGTATGCAGGTTAAAGAAGGCATTGTATGGTCTTAAACAGGCACCAAGGGCATGGAATGCAAGGTTGGTAAGCTGCAAGGATACACAGCGAGTCATGCTGATCCTTCACTTTATGTAAAACATGTAGATGACATGTGTGTCTGTATGCATTCATGTGGATGACTTGTTTTTAGAGGGAATGATGCAAAAGCAATTGATGAGATAAAAGGTAATTTGGAAAAAGAATTTAAAATTTCATATCTTGGATTGAAATTGTGTATGGCGATGAAGGTATGTGGTTGATACAGAAAAAGTATATATGTGATATGCTGAAAAGGTTTGGTATGCAGGAATGTAAATTTGTTTCTACTCCAATGGAATGTAATGTAAAGTTGAGTGCAAAGGAAGGTGATGAGTTGCATGATATGAATGCATATAGATCCATGGTAGGATCTTTGATTTATGCAACAAAAACTAGACCTAATATATGCTATGCAGTGGGAGTATTGTCACAATTTATGCATGAACCTAGAGTACCTCATATGCATGCAGCAAAAAGAGTGCTTAGGCATTTGAAAGGTACCATGAACGAAGGATTATTTTATAGTCATGATGCTGATCTAACTCTTAAAGTCTTTAGTGATGCAGATTGGGCTGGAAGCAAAGATGACAGAAGATCCACAAGTGGATATGTAGTAATAGCAGGAAACAAGACATTAACATGGAGTTCAAAGAAACAGCCTACTGTTGCTTTATCTTCTACAGAGGCTGAGTATAGAGGTTTAGCATTGGCTACTACTGAGGTTATGTGGTTTAAAAAGTTGTTTCATGACTTGAATGTATAGGTTGATGTACCACAAATATATGGGGATAACTTGAGCAGCATTCATATGACCTCAAATCCAATTTTTCATGCGAGAACAAAGCATATAGAGGTTCACTATCATTATGTTCGAGAGAAGGCCATAAACAATGAAGTACAAGTTTCTTTTGTGGGAACAAAGGATCAAGTTGCAGATATCTTCACCAAATCCTTGGATGGACCAAAGCTTCAAAGATTCAACTATATTCTTGGCATGAAGGAAATACCCTTTGAAACTTGAGGGGGAGAATGTTGCAAACATTTGTTTTATGTATGATACAAGTTTCAAATTATGTAAATACCTTTGGGAAGTCTTCAAATACTTCAAGAAGGATCATATTATTCATAAAAGATAGCAAAAATACCACGTGAGTTCTAGAACATGGTGAGTCAAATTAGTGAGTCACAAGGGAGCTGTAGTGGTATCCTAGTGGAAGGTCGATGTGGCTAGTTCTCAAAGTCCATCAATACTTTGCTTATTTGAGCACTTGAGTCATGTAATACCTCCACCCAAGTGTCTACCACGAATTTAGATGTATTAGGAAGGTTTTAGATTAGTTTCCCATGCTATAAAAAGAGGAGAAAAGTTGTGATCTTGTGGGAAGTCCAAGAGAGGCATATGTGTATCTCTATGCTTTTGTAGTTTTTTATGCAGAGATTGCAGAGCTTGTATCTCCCTCATTATATATCCAAATTACATGTTTAATAGCTCATTTGAAATCTCTTACTGTCTACTTTCTTCCTGTAAATTTTCATAATCATTGGATTTGTGAGCTAAGAGCAGTACTCTCCGCAAGTAGTGTATGTTCTCTGGTTTCACCCATGCTGAAGGTCTCCATTAAACTTCAAACTTGCAGAGGTCATATCTCCTTGTGTATTTATCCAAATTGAGTGTCTTTGGCTCATTGGAAAGATCTTGGTCTCTAGTATATGTGGTTAAAACAGTTTTAGAAAATTCTAATCCAGTAGAGAATAGTAAGCTCTACAAGCATGACTGGTTTTTTGTGATGAAGTTTGTGAGAAGTTCAACTTGTTCCTAGGGGGTTCCACCTACTTCCTGCTATATTTTGGAGGTCAATAAACTCCAACATGCATAACATAGCGGTTGCTATATTCACCCTAGGGCCACCATCAATCAATACTTTGGGAATTTGATGGTTTTTATACCATACAATGATTAATGGAACAATAGGATAAACTATCGAATGAGGTTTCAGGTGAATAGTTGTTGTCGAGGATGCAAGAACATGGTCAGGTGTTGTGCTGTTGAAATTGTTGTCGGACGTTGGGGACCAAGGTGAGTAGTGGACTTAATGCTAAGGTAATTGGTGCCTTGGTAAGAATGTTCTAGGCACTAGTCGATGTTTGATCATTAGATGGAGGTTCTGTACTTAGCACTTGTGGAGGTGTTACATTTGGTTGCAGATTTGGAATTGTATTAGTAATAGGGTTGGATGTTGGAAAATTGGAGCTTTAGCTTGGATCCATTTTGCTTCTTTTATCACCATGCACTGTCGCTCTTTAAATTTTGGTTCAAATACAACAGTTGTCGGATGCAAGACTTTTGTGGATCTGGTATGTATAGTAGTTGTTTGTGCTTCAACAAGTGTGATTACCACCATATTAGTTATTGGGTTTTGTCGTTCTTTTTTTCATTATCATATTCTTGAGCATCCTTATAGTGTCTATGTATATGCCCTAATTCTCCACAGAAGTGACAATGCATGGATATATCTTGATTATTTGAATTTAGAATTCCTTGATTCCAACGTGAAATACCATAGAAGATAAAAAAGAAGAGTATGGATGGTAGTGTGGATTGCGTAAATGATGCAGAAGATAACTAGCCGAGGTTTCCCAAGCATCTTGCACTGTTGCATTTACCAACAATATGTTCTGTGTTTCCCCATTGTAAGAGCACCCTTCTATGGAATGACTGCTCTAACGAATCACACACTATACTTGATTTAAAGCATAGTTTGCGGCAATATGCCTCAAATTCTTATATTTAATGTAGAATGTCTATTTCATTAGGTTCTCATTAGTAGACTTGGTTGCCTTAAAAGGTGACCATTGTAAGTCTTCAACAAAGACATATACTTTGTGCTCTAATTGGAAGGCCATATTTATAATGATATCCAAGTGCATAGCTCCAATGCATCTAATAACCATTTTCTATTGTAATTGTGGACTCAATCCATTTATAAACCATTAAGTAATCACATCTATGGGTAATGCATTTTCCATCGAAATTCGACGAAGATGCGTACAAAATATAGTAGCATAGTCTTGCACCATTTGTTGAGGCTTTTGTTTGTTGTTTTCAAGAAAGGAAAAAGCTTGAGTTTGTATTTTCTTTAATCTAAATCATTACAGAAAAGCATCCTTTGTTGTAGTGTAGGTTCGAAAATGATCAAGTATGATTTTTGTTAACCATTTGGCTGCTTCATTCACTAATGTCATTTGAAACACCTTGGTCTTATATTGCCCATCATCAGGTGCGTTGATAAGGATTTTTTAAGACTCCGTAACTGATCTCAAATGATTGAACATGAGCATCAAGATCATGTCCTGGGAATCCACCAAACTTTGCATGTGACATTCCGCCCGAAATGATTTTGTCAAGAGAAATTCTTCTCTTGCTATAATTGTAGGGTTGAGGTGATCAGAAGCATCCATGACTTTGTTTGAATCAGAACTAGTTCCAAACAATTTTGGTTGGATTTTGGGAAATGGTATAAGGTATTTACTAGATGTGATGGAATCTTTGGTGGTGGTTGTGAGTGCCATTGGTTAATATCTTTTACGTCTAATTTATTGGGTGTTTCTTGAAAGTCCAAAAGTTATGAAAAAATTTGCTATCTCACAAGTTCGGTGTTTGGAGGTTGATAATTTTACTAGTGTAAGGTAGATCCGTTTCTCTAGGGGGTATGGAAATCGTTAAATGTTCATTAGGTGGCATAGATTATGATTGCTCATTGGATGCTAGCGGTGTTTGACCGGGCTCTTCCGAAAGTGCAATTCCCATTGAAGTTTCTTGAGTCATAATATCTTTAGAGGGGATTGGAGTTGCTTCCAATTCGACATCAATTTTTTGGTATGAGACTTGTTTCTAACCAATCCATCTATTCTGTGGATGTGAACACAAACTTTGGGGTATCAAAGCGACTTTTCAGTGGTCATGGTTGCTTATCTACCATATACATGGTATTACATTCTCTTGATTGCAATACATGCATATGTTGGAATGCACCTTTAATTTGTGCCAATCCCCAGCAGGATCACCAATGCTAATTTGTGACTCTAGTATCTCCTACATATCTTACTTAACATAGATCTTACTTAACATAATACAGTTAACTAATCACAATCACCCTACAATCGTCAAGGTTTTGCAGACTGAAAGATTGACAAGGTTCTTGGTTGGAGGGTAATCTTGTTACAGGGTCCTAAACTCTTTCTCATACTTATTGTATCATTCACACATTTCGATTACAGAGAACACATTCCATGATTTATATACTCAAAACTGTATTTTACTTATTCCTCAGATATTTACAGATTGCAATCATACCGAACTCAACAACTGATCACTTTATAGCAGAAGCATAGAGAATATAACAACTTAAGAACAAGAAGGAATAGAATTAAACACCTCCAGTATAATCAGAAACTTTGCACTTTATTCTCAAAGCACCACTGGCGGCTACTCACTCTACATTGTGTCTTGTCACTATGCAAGTCATTATATTAGTCTTGACACTTTGAAGGGGTTGCATTACTATTTTTAACATTTCGGATATACTTTTGACTAATTATAATTATACAAGTATATTAATCTCAACCCTAACAGAGGGTTGACAAGCAAATAAAAAAGAAGGAAGTTTGCACATATCATGAGTTCGCATCTACATGCTCTTCTCTTTGTAGGCTTAGAAGAGGGAGGTGCAAGATCGTGTAGTGGAAGGAAGGGTACTGTTGGTGTCACTTATAAAACAATGATGAGTATCAAGGTTGAGGAAGATCCACCTAATTAATGTCAATCCGAGGAGACATGAGGGTGATATGATGATCGTGAGTGAGTGATGTGTAGATAGGAAGGGAGAAGCACTCTAGATGAAGCACCCTAAATGCACACGCATACACATACACAAGGAAGAGAAGATGAGATGGTACAATGTAGTATATTCATAAAAAAAATTATAATCTCTTTGCTCTCTCTTACAAGATTCCTCATAAAAAACTAGGAACAAAAAAATGAGCTCTCTAGATCTGTTTATAGTTTTCAAGTGATTTTTGGTTGGTTTCCATTCATTCTATGGCATACTTAAAAATTAGATTCTAAAACTAATTTGGCATCTCAAGTAGAATCCAAAAAATTCAAAATGTAGATTTTACCTAAGCTCCTTAAGCTTAAGGATTGCTCAACTTGCACACAATGGAGCCAATATTTACAAAATAGCTTGCATAAAATGGAGCCAATAATACCTGATGGTTTAACATATGATATTGAGGGTGCAGGAGATGTATGTACTATGCTTTATGCTACCTAGTAGAGCATCATTTATACTTAGACATGTATGTTATGTGCATTTATTCCCTATGAGATTGATTTTAGTTAGAAAGCTACAAGAGAGTAGATATTATACATTCCTTGGTGAGTATCATTTTCAGTTGCAGTTTGGACAGCTTATCCTTGTCAGAGGTATTAGGATTGGGCACATGTATCCACCAAAGGTACTCCATGTGAGAGGTAGTCTTGTCTCAGTGGGAGTTCATCCTTATGTGTGGTATGGGACTCTTCATGTCTCATTTTATCTACCTACAGATAGGTCTATGGACATTCATGATGCATATGCATGGCAGTATTTAGATGCTCTGATGGATGCATACGTATAGCATGCTTTGGATGTTCATCATGCTCACATAGAGCCTATTGATCATGTGGATGCTCATGTGGAGCACACTTTGGATGATTAGTTGGATGCTTTATAGCATGATGTGGATGCTCACGTAGAGCATTATGATGATACTGAGTTAGACTTTGATCATCAGTTTGATCTTTGTGTTGATGTTGTGTAGTTAGCCCATCTGAAGGATGATGATACCTTGGGTGTGATTGAGAAGGATAGCTCCTATGCTACACATCATGTGATAGATCATATAGGCTCTTAGGATGCACATCTAGATACATTCTTGGTTGAGAGGATGGATGATTTGGATGCTGACAAGTCAATAGTTGTGCACTTGTTCTTGGATTCACTTATGCCAAATGTTGACATGGATATATCAGGACACACTAGTCTTGATGATGGTGCTTTGGATGCATTGGATACAAGCATGGCCGACATGCTTAGGTTACCTAGGATAGCATAGGTTTTGTCAGCATTCAAGAGTCTGATGTATGAGTTATTATGCTCGAGACCAGACATTGCAGTTGCTATTGGATCAGCATTCAAGAGTCAGTAGTTGTCAACCGTTTGATGATTGAGACAAACATAGAGCAAGTCAGAGCTTTGCAAGAACTTCATCAGTTAGATATGAGCTCGACTCTTATCGATATGAGTCTAGAGTAGTTTGCGGTGCATGGATACACCTTGTTTGAGGCAATTGGTATAGGTTGATCAATATGGGTTGAGATCTAGACTCCTTCTATACATTATTGTATAGTCCTATATCATTATTTGTATATATTGCCACTTATGGTCACATTGATCCTTAAGTGGAATATTATTGGGGATGTAAGGATCAACTCCTATTTTCATATACATATATCATTTATAGAGCATTGCCTCATGGAGATCATTATGTGGGTTTCAAGGCTCCTAGGCATGTGCACACATCTTTCCTCTCCTCTCTCTTTGTCCATCTTCTCCTTTCTTCTCTTGTTCAACCCACCAAAGCCCTTCACGAAGGGCCATGGACACATTTGGTGTGATAGTCTACATCTATGAGAGGTTGGGAACCTCATGTTTCTTCATCTCTTCGAGGATAAGCACTTCATTAGCTGATGGGATATATGTTGCAAACATCTTTAATGCCTCCCTAACCAACTTATGGGTGAGGTGAAACTTCTTCAATGGATGATCCACAAGAAATGAAGGTAGTACAAAAGAGCCAAGAACATCCCTGTCTATGCCTGCTTTGAGTGTATGAACTAAGAAATTGTTGGGTGTGTGTAGAAGTGCAGGAGACACACAAGAAGCACACAGAAGGAGCACAAACACACAAGACACACAGAGAAGACGGATGGATGGAATGGCTCTCTGTATTGATGATGCGTGGAATTGAAGTAAGAGTTGAATAATATCCCTAAGTACAAATTACCACACATATGAGTGTATTATGTATATGTTAACATGGGGGAAAAACCTCTAGCCAACACTAGGGTAAAAAGCGCTTATGTGTAGGAAAAATATTCGCATAAAAGCCACTCGAGGAAACATATAAGTGTAACAAACCCCCCTTCGCCCCCCCTCCCTTGGAGCGAATGATATGAACACATACGGGGAGTGACAGATAAGCCCCCACTAGGCAATAAGCCTAAAGCTTTGCAAAAGGCTTCAAACTTTTGTTGTGGAAGAGCTTTGGTGAATATGTATGCCGCATTATCTTGTATAAGCACATATACCAAATCAATATCTTCTACATGCATGCCCTCTCTCACATATTGATAATGCATCTTAATATGTTTGGTCTATGCATGAAACATTGGATTTCATGCAACAACCAATGCACTTTGACTATTAGTGAGAATATACATACCATCATCAATCGTCATGCAAAGATCCATCGATAGGCATCTCAACCATATAAACTCCATTGTAGTTGTGAAAACTACCCTGTACACAGCTTCACAACTCGATGTCGCCACTGTAGGTTGCTTCTTACTCAACCACGATATATGTAAGTCTCCAAGGAAAAACCAATTACCACTAGTGGACACACGAGTATCATAACAAGTAGTGCAATCACTATTTGTAAAAGCATGCAAGCATGGCTGAATATCTCTACCATAAAAGAGACCTGGACTCAAAGTGCCTTTGAGATATCTAAACACACAAACTCAACTAGGAAATCACATATTGTATCTTTGGCCTTGTGTTGCATGCATATATAAGATATCTCATAGCTTGTTGATAAAAAGAGAAGTATCAAATGCATCACTAAAATCCTCAACTGAGAACCTTAATCTATCTCCACTAGCTTGTTGATAAAAAGAGAAGTATCAAATGCATCACATGCCTCTTCAAAAGTAAGTGTCTCTTCATTACATGTTGTTGCAATAAAAGAATAATTCACAAAATTACTTGATGCATGGCGAGAGCTTGATTCTACCAAGTAAATATGTACTCAATTTGCTATCCTGCAAAGTCTATTTCAACCACTTTGGCATAGTTTTTGCACTCTTGATAGACATGCATTCAATATGTAATACATTATCAACATGTATATCATGTGTGGGTTGAATTTCATGCTCATTTTCAGTCATATTTTGATGCAAATGTTCAACCATATCAAGCTAGAAATTTCTAGTACTACTGATCATGTTTGGATGGAATTTGTTTGCACTTTCAAATCTATTTTACCCAAGAAATTCTCATCTGTTTGAACCTTACTTGGTAGTCTATATAGGCATAGTCAACTGCACCACTTTGGAACAAAGGCATGAGTGTATCAAACACATCTTGTGAGCTAACTGTTGGCTGATTTTTGCATTCAAGTAGAGGAAAAGCTGAATTTTTAGCTAATAACACATCTTGACTCACAATTATTATGTCTGTCAATGGATGTTACAAACGATATCCCTTAATTTCAACACTATAACCAACAGATATATATTTGTTTGCTTTGTTCATCAAGTTTTTGACATTGTTGTGATTGCACAAGAGCATATGCCAAACAAACAAACATGTGCATATGACTAACCATAGGTTCATGTCCATTCCAAGCCTCATAAGGAGTGATGAATTTCAATGCATAGTTTGCACACATGATTGCTTCCATCCAAAACTTGTCAAGAAGCTGCTTTCCTTTAACCATAAGTCGTGCCATTTCAAAGAGTGTTCTATTTTTATGCTTTGAAACACCATTTTGCTGAGGTATATATAGCATCATACATCTATGTGAAATTCCTCTTTCATGAAGAAAGACATCAAACTCATATGCCATGAATTCACCACAAAGATCTATGTGTAGAGTCAAAAGCTTGTTTTTAGAAAATTTTTTGACGATAGCTAAAAATGTTTTGAAGCAAGAAAACACGTCATTCTTTGCTTTCATAGGATACACTCATGTATGGCGAGTAGCCTCATCAATGAAGGTAAAAAAATATGCATGTTTTGCAAAATATAGAGTCTTGATGGGACCACATACATTGCTATGAACAAGCTGCAATTTTCTTGTAGTATGTGTATGACTATCTTTTGGAAAAGAAGCACAATGCATTTTTCCAAGAATGAAACCTTCATATGCATGCTTTTCAATGGAGTCAAGTGTTCACAAAGCAATAACCATGTCCTTATTTTTACAATTAAAGCAAACTATTGAAGTTCAAGTGACCAAAATGAGCATGCCTAAGCTCCATTTCAACCTTGGATGAAGGATGAGAAACCAAGGCATTTGAGCAAGCCCTCTTGTATGTATCCAAGCCATACAAACCATTGTATAAATACAAACATAAAGATAATATCATCATTGCTAAAATCATGAATCACACACTTATCATCAACAAAATGTACATGAAGTCTAGCTTTGGTAATCAAAGGGGTTGAAATTAATTTCTTCTTGATATCGGGTATATGCAATGCACTTTTCAAGAGAATCAGACCTCCATTTGTAGCCCTAAGCTCAAATTCTTCTACTCCAATGGTAGGATAAGAGGCATCGTTTGCACACACCACATGTCCTCCTTTGGATGCATCTTTCAAAGATGCAAGAAACTTTTGCATGAAGTTATGTGCTTTGAAGCACCACTATCAAAGAACCAATCTGAATCAGCCTCAATGACAACCATACATTTAGAATGCAATGATGTATCATAATCACATGTGACAACACATGCCAAAAATTCTTGAGCCTTGTTAACTTCATCATTGTTTGCATTTGAAGAAATTTCAGCAATAGACATGCCATATTCCTCCTTCTTTTCATTGTGCTTAGCAAGCTTTTTACACTCATCAATAGTATGATCAACCTTTAGAAAATATTTTCACATCTTCTTCTTCTATGAATCAACATAATTAGAGGAATGAGTGGAAGAGAAAGGTTGATGCTTTGGTTTTGATGAACCCAAAGTTGAATCATACTTGCTTTTCCTTTTTTGTGAGATAGCAAGTGCTTGCATTTCCTTAATCAAACCACTCCTATTCCTCTAGATTGCTCTTCTTGCAAAAGAAGAGACACAAACTCATAAAATGCATACATATTTGTATTCCCTTTTGTAACCAAACAGAGTGTACTAGCAAAGCCTTGAAAAGATTCTGGTAATCCTGTCAACAATGTAGATCTGAGTGATGTTTTCAAAGTAATCTCATCTATTTTTTCTAATTGATCTTTCAAGTCCTTGATTTGCATCACATATACATCCATAGATTCATTTTCAGCCATACATACATTGTCAAGTTGCTTCCTCAAGTATGTAACACATGCTTTATTATGTGCAATATAAAAAGAAGCAAGAGTATCCCATGCATGTTGTAGAACATGATTGAATGTATGGAACTATATGAAGCTTCATAGAAAGTGCAATCAATGCATGAGGTTGAGCATATTTGCCATCCCATCTATGTTGCTCCTGTGTAGGTGGAGAAGGAGTAACTACTATACTTGAAGACGAAGCTCTATCTGTGATAAAAGACTGTGAAGTAGAACCTAGGGGTCTTCGATCTACATGTACCACTATGTTCCATAGTTTTTTTTTCAGCAGGAATATATTTTATCATGTAAGATCACATTGGATAATTGGTCCTGTCAATCTTATCTTTATCTTAAAGCATGCTAAACAAGCAATTGTTGCCTCCCATTTCACTAAAGAACAAGAATGTGACAAGATCTTTATTTCAATGAAAGCTGAAATTTATTGATATATTTAGGTAGTGATGTGTGTGAACACACTAGGACTGCCGGGGCACTTTTTTCCCTCTTTAGGAGGTCTTTTTCCCTCGGCTTGTATATACGCCTATTACCCTAATGGGCTACTTATCTTTGTACATTCTCTAGTAATACATTCAGTATTGTGTGTTGTGCTCCAAGCTTCTTCTTCTTCCTTGTGCTGTTTGTGTGCTTCCGCAGATGTCTAACTCCAACAATTGGTATCAGAGCAGGTCACCGCTTCATCTAGGATGCCATCGACACTCCTCCGGTTGTAGTCTCAAAATCGCATGAGTTTTGCTGAGCATACTCAGGGTGTTTCCTCGGAATGCACTATCACAGTGCTTGTGCATGCTATTTCGTCTTTTTGTGCCAAAGATATATAGATATTTGGATTTGCCAGTATAAGCGTCTCAAAGTCTGCTACAGGCGCAGCCTAACTCGTTTAGGCAGTTCCTTTCAACTTTTTGAGATACAATCAATTTTGTGCATCAAGGTATTTTAGTCACCGACCATGGCTGAAAGCAATGATGTATTCCGTATGTTGGCTGTTGAGGATAAGTTGGATGGTACAACTACCCATTATGGGCTTATATGTTGCGATATGTATTGGTTGCAAAAGGAATGTGGAATATTGTGCAGATCCTGTTACACTTGTGAATACAGGTACTGCAAATACAAGTGCTGGAGCTGATGGAGATGGTATCAAAGATGATGATATTCTATAGATTCCTGTTCGTGCTCTGGTTTTGCGGCACCTACTGCAGAGCAGATTCGTTGGGATGGCAGAGATGCTCAGGCACACACATTGATAGCTTTGTCTCTCAAACATGCCATTATTCCTCATATTCGCTCTTGTAGAACAACTAACGATGTTTCGGATACACTTAACACATTGTACCAAGCTAAGAATTAGGCTCATGTTGCTTACCTCCGAAAACGATTGGAGAGTGAGCACATGAATGAAGGTGATTCTATGGACATGTTTCTAACAAAGATCAAAGACTTGAAGGAACAATTGATTTCTGCTGATGAATTTATACCAGATAGCTCACTTGTGTAGAACGTTTTGAATGGTCTTCCTTCATATAAGAGTTTTGCTTCTACTCTTTGGTTGATGATGAAAGGCAATCCAAATGCCTTTTCATTTGAGGAGTTAGTCTCTGTTCTGTTGCAGGAAGATGAGTTGAGGCAGAATAGGTCCATCATGTGTGTTGTAGATCAAGCTTTCCTGGCTAGTCAGAAGGGCAAAGGAAAATGGAGCTCTTTAACTAGTAAGCAGAAATCTGCTAATTCTGCACATTCGAAGAAGGAAGCAAAAGATGAGAAGAAATCAGAAAAGAAGAAATTGTTTTGCAAGTACTATAAAGGAAATGATCATATCATAAAGAACTGTCCTAAATTGGCTGCAAAAGAGGCAAAGAAAAAAGAGGCTAGAATGGTTGTTGCAGAGGCCTCTACTCCAGAAACAGAGTCTGCTAACCTTGTGCAGGATGAAGAATGGGCGTTTACTATTGTTTGCAATTTTGAACCATCTTCTCATGAGCAGTGCATGTCTGTAGTAGACTCAGATGTTTGGTACTTTGATAGTGGGGCGATCAAACATATTACCTCACATCATAGTTTCTTCTCTTCACTCGAGCCTGCCCCTATAGGGAAGCTGTCACATGTGCCGATAACTCCCCTTATCCTGTCATGGGAGTTGGTAAGATCATTCTGACTACTATTGATGGTAGTTCTTTCACTTTGTCAGATGCTTTATTTGTGCCAGAGATCAAGAAGAATCTATTATCAGTTTTTGCATTAGCCAAGATTGGCTTGGTTGTGAAATTTGTTGATGATAGATGTACAATTCATGATCCGTCAAATGGTGATGTTATTATTGCTTCTGGCATTTTATGTCGTGGGCTATATAAGCTCATAGACCACGAAAAATCAATGAATGATTTGGCATGTGCAGTACATGATTCTCAGGCTATGTCAGATGCAAAGCTTTGGCATGCACGCTTTGGTAATCTAAACTTTGCTAGTTTGCTATGCCTATAGAAATCTAAAATGGTGTCCTCTATGCCCAAACTTGAGGCACCCGGTAAACATGTATGTGAAGGCTGTATTTTGGGCAAAATGCAGCGTTCCTCATTTCCAAAAGATGGTTCAGTTGGGGCTACTCAGAAATTGCATCTTGTTCATAGCGATGTCTGTGGTCCTATGCAGACATCCTCTTTTGGAAGTTATCTTTACTTCATGAATTTCATTGATGATTTTTCCAGGCATGCATGGGTATATCCACTCAAAGCAAAGTCCGAAGTGTTTATGTGCTTCAAACAGTTTCTGGTTTTGGTCGAAAATATGTCAGCATGTAAAATGGTGACCCTCCGTTTTGATCAAGGGGGGGGGGATATATGTCTTCTGATTTTAATGCATTTCTGCTTGAACGTGGGATAAAACACTAGTGTATAGTGCCATATACAACTCAATAGAATGGAGTTGTTGAATGGAAGAATATGTCACTCATAAAGATGGTGAGGTGTATATGGTCAAGAGTCAGCCCTTACCACATAGTTTCTGGCTCGAGGTTGTTATGTGTGCAACATATGTACTTAACAGGTGTCCCACTAAAGCACTGCAGTCTATCACTCCATATGAGGCTTGGCATGTTCACAAGCCATCTGTGCTCATCTGCCTGTTTTTGGTTGTCTAGCATATGCTTAGTGCCTGAACAACATTACAGAAAATTGGATGATAAAGTAGTAAAATGTATTTTTCTTGGGTACAGTTCTGAAAGTAAAGGCTATTGTTTGTATCATCTACATACTAAACACATTCTTGTTAGCCGTGATGTTGTTTTTGTGGAAGATTCTATTCAACCATTGCTTTCATGTACTAAGGAGACATCTGTTAACTCCAAAGACATGTATAATACTTTGTTGCCTCTTTTTGCAGGTGGACAGTCTAGTGGTGGTCCTAATGAGGGTCCTACTCAGCCTTTGCAGGTTTCATGTGATGATGTAGATCATTCCATTTCTAATGCAGATTTACATGATGCACTTATTGATGAGAGAACTGATATTGAGTAGGCAAAAACTATGCCAAAATAGCTCATGTAGACTTTGCATGATAGCAAATTAGATGCACCTTTGTCATATCATACTCGGTCAGGATCTCATAGTGTCTCTTTTGCATCAGATTGCTATGCGATGGTTGCCTCTAGTCTCTGTGATGAGGCTGGACGTGTTTCGTTTGATGAAGCAAAAAATTCAGAACATTGGATGGATGCAATGCAATCTGAATATGATGCTATCATGAAAAATGGCACATGGTCTTTATGTGACTTGCCTCGTGGCAAGAAGGCCATTGGCACTAAGTGGGTATACAAGCTAAAGTGCAAACCTGATGGAACAATTAACACATATAAGGCTAGGCTTGTTGAAAAGGGTTATGCGCAACAAAGAGACATTGATTTTGATGAAACCTTTGCTCCTACTTGCCGAATGACTATTGTTCGTAGCATTTGTGCACTTGCAGCTCATCATGGTTGGAATGTACATTAGTTGGACATTAAAACAACATTTTTGAATGGTGACTTGCATGAAGAAGTGTATGTTTTTCAGCCCCATGGCTTTGTGTAGAAAGGGCATGAAAACCAGGTGTGTAGGTTAAAGAAGGCATTATATGGTTTAAGGCAAGCACCATGTGCTTGGCATGAAAAGATACATGCCGATTTGATTGCACATGGTTTTGAGAACAATCCAACTGAAAGCACCTTATATGTTAAGCATGCTAATGATGTGCTTCTGATCATTGTGGTATATGTTGCTCTAGTACAATGGTAAGCACCATGTTAAGAAGCTCTACCTCCTTAATGTCAATCTGTAGAAGAGATAGGAGTGATATAAAGATCGTGAACAAGAGATGTAGTGAGAGTGAAGGTGAGAAGCATAGAGATGCACACACACACACACACACAAGGAAGAGACAAGCAAGACACAATGGAAGGTTGAAAGTAGATTCTATTACTCAAGAACACTCTTACAAGCTCAAGCTCTCACAAGTCTACACTAGCTCATACTATCTAACCTAAAAAATGAGCTCTCTAGTTCTTTTTATAGTTTTTAGAGTGGTTTTGACTAATTTCACATCTAGTGTTCGGCATAGTTAAAACATAGGTTCTAGGCACTATTTGAAGGTCTAAATAAGAGCTAAAAATAGCCAAAATTTGTATGCTCGTTCTACCTAATCTCCTCAAACTGGAGGACTCTTCGGCTTGCACAAAATGGAGCTACTAATTACAAAAGTGTGAGCTTCTATGTTACATATGGTACAAGAGTGATGAAAATCATTGTTGAGAATTTTGAAGAAGTAATATAAAACATATTTCTTTGAAAACATAATCAGTCATATGTGCAGCAACATCATCCATGCCATGTAAGCAGGGGAGGCAGTGGCAAATTGTGTCCATCATGTATCCGACTATGGGTGGTTCGTAGGGGGAGTGAAATAAGGATAATTAAGCTAGTCTTGTTACTGCTTATGATTTTGAACTTTGATTGTGAATGCCTTCTAGGAGCGGCATCTTAGGATTGGTCCCCAACATGGGTTATACTTCAAATGCAAGGGTGCCTTGACCCATGTACCCATCATTTCTGGATATGTTTGTAACAACTCCTGGCGCTAAGTTGGTTGAAAGATTTTACAATCTATGCTGTCGGTGGTAAGTGACTAGGCTCGAACTACATGGCATGTGATGGTTTCTTGCCCGTCTCCTTTTCAATCGCCAATTGATATTCTGCCATTAGCATGAAATACGGTTTATATTGAAGCTCATGGCCAGAGAGATACCTTCGAGGGGCCAAGTGGGCAAAGTAAAGTGATTGTAATATGCGTTCCTCTATCATAGCCATGGCATGTAATTGTGCCTCCACCCATACTAAGTGGGTCTATCCAAGTTCTTCTACTGACTTCATCCATGCAGGTGTAGGGAGTTCAAAAGTGTCTTGGGCTTCTGCCATGACACGTCCCCCTGGGATGGGTTGTGGTTCATAGGCTTCTTCATATGTTTCCTCCATCGAGATAGACACAATTTCTTCATCATTTGGGAGTTCAGGTGGGGAATCAGGCTTGGGGGCTCGGAGAAAGCAGTAATTTGCGCTTGAAGAGTATGTACCTGAGCACATAATGTACTGAGTTCCTCTAGAATTTTTGGAGGGATGACCGTAGGACCTGTTGGTGGTTGTTGTGCCGGTGTGTGCAACAGTAGCATTTTAAGGCCGTCTTGTAGCTTTTGATATGCCTCATTCATATTGTCATAATCTTCTAAGAGTCTGGCATGATCTTCCAATAATATCTTCATAGATTTTGATGGTATGGCTTTAAAGCGACTGGGACTCAGAGGTTTGTCTGGTTCATCTAAGGCTACTTTGAGGTTTTCTCTATTCTATTCCTGCAATCGTTGATTCTCTTCCTTGGCCGCTGTGAGGTGGCATCGTAACAATCCCATATTTCAAGTGAGGGTCGCATTTCTCACTATTTGAGCCTGTAATAGGTTGTCGATATTTGTAATGGCGTCCTTCGTCTTCTGTTCACTTTCTAGTTCGAGGGTATGGAAGGCCTCGTGCAGCTCTTGATAGCATGCATTAAGAGAGGCATTCTTGATAGATAAAGAGTTAAATTGCACCTATAAATTTGTAGTGGTTTGCTAGAGCGTCTGGTAGCTAGTGTCGAGAGATGCGAATTCATCTCGAACTTCTGACATGCAAGAAAACATCTGGCCGAAAGTAGTGTCAATTGTGGGCGACAATATTGATGATGGAGTGAGTGAAGATGCTATGGGTGTGGGTGTTGATGCAAGGGGAAGGGAAATAGGGATGGGAATGTGGATGCAGTGGTGACCGTGGAGAAGTCTGACGAGCCTAAATGAGGTGGTGAAAGAGGTGAGGTGAGTGGTGGTGCGAAGGGTGGTGAGATATCCATGTCACTAGACATGGTGTCAAGTGCAGTGACTGTGAAGAGTGGAGTGATAGTGGGTGCATGAGTGGGTGTGAATATAGGATTTACAAAGGTTGATGAATAATTTACAGGTTGGGTTTCTCGTATTGCTTGGTGGAGAGGGGAGGATAGAGGGAACACAGTGGGGCAGGGAGGTGAAACAGGTGAGAAGGTCATTGGAGGGGGAAATGGGAATATAGGTCTTGGAGGGATGGGGAAAGAAGGAAAGGATGGAGTAGAAATGGATTGGATGGAATGGTGAGAGCTAGGGAAGGGAGGATGGGTGGGAGGGTTGCGGTGTTATAGCTAGAATAGGCACGTATGTAGGATTGGATCCATCTGCATTATGTACAATAGCTATCACGTTGATGGGTGTTACTTTTGAAGCATTAGTAGGGTTCTTGGGACAATCTCTGATGACATGCTCTTTACCAAACTCGACGCAAAAACCTTGTATGTTATAGTATTGTGACTATCCTGCTATCAGAGGATGTGGACAATCCTTAATGAAATGGTCTCCTTGACACCTAAAGCATGGTCCTCTAGGGCCCTGTGGTCTTTGCTCTCTTAACTAGGGTCGTGGATTAGGGTTGGCATACATCACATTAGCATAATTGGGATCCCAACTGGGTTCCAACGGTGGACTATCATATTGCTATGTTTCCACATGTTCTAGTGACTCCGTGTAGTATGTGGGTGGACTATCTACATGGTTTGAGCCAAAACTGTTAGAATTCGGATCACTTTCAATGATCAGGGGTGAAGAAGGCACTATAACCCTATTGAGGTTCTCTTCTATAGTAGCATATTTGACTGAGATGACATTAACTGGTGGGGGTGGCTACTAAGCTAAAATAGGTTGTGGTCTCTATTGAGCCTGATAAGGATAGTTCTGTGGAGACCTATAGTAATGAGGTTGAGCATTGTATTGGCCTTGATACCTACCTGGTTGGGGGTATGTTTGTGGGTAGCTATGTCACACTACTTGTTTGTTATATGGGCAGTCATGGGCAGTGTGATTTGTGTATCGTCTCTCAATCGTACAGTATTGGCCACTAGGGTTGGCTTGCAATTGTGTTACATTGGGATACACATTTGCAATATGATCACCACCACATGTGTAACAATGCTTGTTTGTTGTTAACCTAGGCATCTGTTTGCTAGAGACTCCTAGTTTCTAGGCCACTTTTTCTGTTAGGTCCTCTATCGAGCTAGAAAGTTTTGAGGATGCTAGAGATGAACAATCTGAGTCCTTATAGACCTTTGAGAGTTCCAACTCATATGCTAGGTTGTCCTCAATGTCTATACAAATTCTTACACATTGCTCCAGCGTTTTGGGTTCCTTCAAGTATACATATGAGCGTAGTTTAGAGCTCAAGAGGCCATCTAAGAATTATGACACTTGCTTGGCTTGTGAGGGTAACTCTTGCATAGGGCATCTCTCAACATATTTTCTAAACCTACATCTTGCAAGTCTGACTGTTTCCTGAGGGGTGTGCTTGAAACTATGAATCAACAAAGAAGTATCATGCCCGATTCCACTTTTAGAGAATTCCGTGATGAATGACTCTAACAAGTGATCAATATCCCTAAATTGCCTTTGTTGCAATGGTTGGAACCAAGTTAAAGCCGTGTTCTTTAATGTTAGTCCAAATGCATTATATTGCGTGAACATGTCTTCTACTTGCTCTGCTCGTAGCACTTGCTTAAATTCCACAACATGGTCGTAGGGATCTCTTGTCCCATCAAAGTAATTTTTCATTGACTTTACTAATTGAGTGGGTCTTAGTACCCTTGGGTGTTCACCTGATCTAGGTAGAGGAAAATCATCTCTACCACCTGGTTGTTGATATATTTAGGTAGTGATGTGTGTGAACACTCTAGGATTGTCGGGGCACTTTTTTCCCTCTTTAGGAGGTTTTTTTCCCCCGGCTTGTATACGCCTATTACCCTAATGGGCTACTTATCTTTGTACATTCTCTCGTAATACATTCAGTATTGTGTGTTATGTACTCCAAGCTTCTTCTTCTTCCTTGTGCTGTTCGTGTGCTTCTACAGACGTCTATCTCCAACAATTGGTATCAGAGCAGGTCATCGCTTCATCTCGGGCCGTAGACACTCCTTCGTTTCCAGTCTCAGAATCGCACGAATTTTGGTGAGCATACTCTGAGCTCGTTTTGGCCTCTTGTTGCACTATCGCAGCACTTGTGCATGCTATTTGGTCTTTTTGTGCCAAAGGTATATACCAGTTTCTATTTGCCAGTTTAAGCATCTCGAAGTCTGCTACAGGTCTAGGAGAACTCGTCTTGGCAGTTCTGTTCAACTTTTTGAGATATAGTCAATTTTCTGCATCAAGGTATTTTAGTCACTGGCCATGGCTGAAAGCAGTGATGTATTCCGTATGTTGGTTGTTGAGGATAAGTTGGATGGTACCAACTACCCATTATGGGCTTATATGATGTGACATGTTTTGGTTGCAAAAGGATTGTGGAACATTGTGCAGGGTGTTGAAAGATGTCCTGTTACACCTCTGACTACAGGTACTACAAATACAGGTGCCGGAGTTGATGAAGATGGTGTCGAAGATGATATTCTACAGATTCCTGTTCGTGCTACTATTTCTGTTGCACCTACTGTAGAGCAGATTCATTGGGATGGCAAAGATGCCCAGACACATGCATTGATAGCTTTGTCTGTCAAACGTGCCATTATTCCTCACATTCGCTCTTGTAGAACAACTAAGGATGCTTGGGATACACTTACCACATTGTACCAAGCTAGGAATGAGACTCGTGTTGCTTACCTCCGAAAACAGTTGGAGAGTGAGCACATGAATGAAAGTGATTCTATGGATAGTTTCCTAACAAAGATCAAAGACTTGAAGGAAGAATTGATTTCTGCTGATGAGGTTATACCAGATAGCTCATTTGTGCAGACCGTTCTGAATGGTCTTCCTGATTCATATAAGAGTTTTGCCTCTACTCTTCATTTGATGATGAAAGGCAATCCGAATGCCTTATCATTTGAGGAGTTAGTCTCTATTCTATTGCAGGAAGATCAGTCCACGCAGAGCAGGTTCATTATGCGAGTTGCGGATCAAGCTTTCCTAGCTAGTCAGAAGGGCAAAGGAAAATGGAGCTCTTCAACTAGTAAGCAAAAATGTACTAATTTTGTATATTTGAAGAAGGAAGATAAAGATGAGAAGAAATAAAAAAAGCAAAAATTGTTTTGTAAGTACTGTAAAGGGAATGATCATATCATAAAGAACTCTCCAAAACTGGTTGCTAAAGAGGCAAAGAAGAAAGAGGCTGGAATGGTTGTTGCAGAGGCCTCTACACCAAAAACAGAGTCTGCAAATCTTGTGCAGGAAGAAGAATGGGTGTTTACTACTGTCTGCAATTTTGACCCATCTTTTCATGAGCAGTGCATGCTTGTAGTAGACTCAGATGTTTGGTATTTTGATAGTGGGGCGACCAAACATATTACCTCGCAACGTAGTTTCTTCTCTTCACTCGAGCCTGCCCCTACAGGGAATACTGTTACATGCACCAACAACTCCTCTTATCTTGTTATGGGAGTTGGTAAGATCATTTTGACTACTGCTGATGGTAGTTCTTTCACTTTGTGAGATGCTTTATTTGTACCACGGATAAAAAAGAACCTCTTATCAGTTTCTGCATTAGCCAAGATTGGCTTGGTTGTGAAATTTATTGATGACAGTTGTACAGTTCATGATCTGTCAAATGGCGATGTGATTATTGCTTCTGGCATTTTATGTCGTGGGTTGTATAAGCTCATAGACTATGAAAATCTATCAGCATGTAAAATGGGCACCCTCCATTCTGATCGAGGGGGGGAATATATGTCTTCTGATTTTAATGCATTTCTGGCTGAACATGGGATAAAACACCAGTGTACAGTGCCGTATACACCTCAACAGAATGGAGTTGCTGAACGGAAGAACAGGTATCTCATGGAGGTGGCGAGGTGTATGGTCAAGAGGTGTATGGTCTCATAGTTTCTAGCTTGAGGTTGTCATGTGTGTAGCATATGTACTGAACAGGTGTTCCACTAAAGTGCTGCAGTCTATCACTCCATATGAGGCTTGGCATGATCGCAAGCCATCTGTTGCTCATCTGTGTGTTTTTGGTTGCTTGGCATATGCATTAGTGCCTGAACAACATCACAGAAAATTGGATGATAAAGCAATAAAATGTATTTTTGTTGGGTACAGTTCTGAAAGTAAAGGCTATCGTCTGTATCATCCACAAACTAAACACATTCTGGTTAGCCGTGATGTTGTTTTTGTTGAGAGTGATGGATGGATGCACTCAGGAAATCAGTTGGTGCTGCAAATCCTGCTTCACACCTGCCCTCTTGACTCTTCAGATATGCTTAGTACACTTACTTAGCATCCAAATGACATAAAGAAACCATATATGTACTTTGGAAATGGTTTGGGTAATGATCAAACCAAAACAGATAACTTTGTACTTCAAAAATCAAGCAAAACTTTCTATTCCTGTAGTGATACCTGCTCAGACTTTTACTCAGTGTGTCCAGCACACTTAAAATTGGAACAATTCCTTTTGGGAGTATCAATGTACCTTAGTAAGCTACCAATCACAAGTGGAATCACTTCAATTGATAAACTATGCACTGAGAAATAAGTTTAGCAAATTTATAATCACCCCCGACTTTTCAGGAACTCTGCAGACTGAGACTAGTGTGCACTTCGATTCGATTTTCTCCCAAATGGCTAAATGGAATCCTTTGAAATTTTGTATGCTTGTAGTAGACTTTGAGCTGGTTCCAATGAGCTATTGAACACTTGATTTGGTTCAGTAGATCCAGAGAAATGCCCTGATGAAGTTGACAGACTTGGAGTAGGATACTCAGAAAAACCAGAGATGATAAAATGTATACTTCTATTGATAAATGTGTTTGTACAATCTCATTAGCTTGCCAAGCACAGCTAAATGAGGTAGTGTGATGTTGAGAATAGAGTAACCCTCACACACAATAAGTTACAATGAAAAATATGCCTCGGGGAGTGAGCTAGAATGTCAGGACTAACCGCGACTTTTTGATTGTATCTTTTATAGAAGTTTTGAGATCACTTGAATTTGAAATTCAAACTTAGGCTCCCTTGAATCTCTCCTCTAAAAGTAGGGAGATATTCTCTCCATTTCAACATTCAAATTTCCACGACTCTAGTGGTAGGTGGATGACTTAAAGTGATTACAAACAAATGATAAGTCACTTAGACTTTACAAGGGGTAAAGAGGTAAAAACATATAAGCACATGTTCACATGAGTCTTTCTTTAGGTGATGCCTAGATAATCCTTTGTCCATGCTAATCTTCCATAAGTCCAAGGGTCCAAGCCAATGTGTGTAGGCTTGTCTTGCACCAACAGCTCCCCCTCAAGCCAAACACTTTGGCTTAAGTCTTCTTCTTCATTCTTCAATTACTTCCTGCAATCCAATCATAGATTTGAATCTGCATAACTTGTTTCCATCCAATGCCTTTGTAAGTAAATCTGCACATTGCATATTAGTAGATACATATGTCAATTGTATATCTTTACTTAGCAATTTCTCTCTCACATAGTGGTAATGAACCTCTATGTGCTTTGTTCTGGCATGATAAATTGGGTTTGCTGCAAGGTGAAGAGAGCTAGTGTTGTCTCCAAATATGATAGGTGGTCTTGTGAGTAGACCTAACTCTGTATATAGAAGCTTCAACCAGATAGCTTCTTGAGTAGCATTTGCAAGTCCTCTATACTCTGCTTCAGTGGATGACAATGTCACTGTAGGTTGCTTCTTAGCTGACCAAGAGATAGGCTTATCTCCTGCAAAACAAATATATCCTGAGGTGCTTCTCCTATCATCCTTGCATCCTGCCCAATCTGCATCTGAGTAAACCTTAATGTCAATATCTGATGTATAAGGAAAATACAAACCATGACTTTGTGTTCCCTTCAAATACTTCAAGATCTTCTTTGCTGCCTCTAGGTGAGGTATCCTTGGTTTGTGCATGAATTGACTAAGTACACTTACTCCATATGCTATGTCAATTCTTGTCAAGGTAGCATAGTTCAAACTACCCACCATACTTTGGTATCCTGTAATGTCTTTGATTTCTTCTCCTTCATGAGCACTTAGCTTTTGGTTGACCTCCATTGGAGTGGTAGATATCTTAGCATCCTGCAAACCAAACTTCTTGACCATATCCTGTACATACTTCTTTTGAGTAATGTAGATACCTGAATTTGTGTAGATCAATTCAAGACCTAGGAAATATTTTAGTAATCCAAGTTCACTAATCTTGAATTCTTTCATCATCTGTCCTTTGATGTGTCTAATTCCATTGACATCATTACCTGTAATGATGATGTCATCTACATAAACACATAAGTAAATTACCTCTGTACTACTTCTCTTTATGAATAGAGAAGTGTCTGCTTTGCTCATCACAAATCCTTGGTCTAGAAGGTAGGTGGTCAATCTGTAGTTCCATGCTCTAGGTGCCTGCTTCAAACCATACAGAGCCTTCTTCAATTTACAAACATAATGTACCTTTCTTGGATCTTCATAGCCAGGTGGTTGTGACATGTAGACTTCTTCAGATATCCATCCATTTAGAAATGCATTCTTCACATCCAATTGGTACATGTTCCAATTCTTGGATGCAGCTACACTCACCAAAACTCTGATAGTTGGCATCTTGGCCACAGGAGAAAATGTCTCCTCATAATCAATGCCTTGGGTTTGTGCAAAACCCTTGGCTACCAACCTAGCTTTGTACCTGTTAATTGTTCCATCTGAATTCTTCTTCAATTTGTAGATCCATCTGGATCCTATTACCTTCATAGAATCCTTCTTGGGTACCAAGTCCCAAGTATCACTCTCTTTGAGGGCTTCTATCTCCTCATCCATGGCTTCTCTCCATTCTGGCTTTGTAATTGCTTCTTCATAGGTACCTGGTTCTTCATTCAACAAGTCTTTTGCAAGATATACAGAATGTTTAGTTACAAGTGATGTGTCATACCCAAATCTGATAGGCTTCTTCTTCTCTCTCTGAGATCTTCTCATAGCTTGAGTAGAAGTTTCTGCCTTGTCCTCCAATTGCTTCATCTTCATCTTTCCTTTGGATTTCCAAGCCTTGAACTCTTCAAGGTTTATGGTATCATCATCTGAGCTTGAGTCTTCTTGCTGAGTTGGCTCTTCCTTGGTAAGCTTTGGAAAATCTTCCTCCATATCATAGGGTAAACTCACTTTCCTGCATTCATTCTCATACCATGAGTCATTTTCATCAAATATGACATCTCTGCTTACCTTGAACCCTTTGTTTGTGGGGTTGTAGAATCTGTATCCCTTTTGGTTCAAATCATAACCAATGAAGATACATTTCTCTGCCTTTGGGTCTAGCTTTCCTCTTACCTGTGAGGGAATATGCACATATGCTATACATCCAAATATTTTGCAATGATCCAGAGAGGGTCTCTTACCATGCCATGCTTCATATGGTGTCATGCCATCAAGTGATTTGGATGGCAACCTATTGATGAGATAAGTGGCAGTGGATACACTCTCTGCCCATAAGTAATTCGGCAACTTTTTCTCATTGAGCATAGACCTAGCTGTTTCCACTATAAGTCTATTCCTTCTTTCTGCTACCCCATTTTGTTCAGGTGAGTACCTTGTAGTGATCTCCCTCTTGATGCCTCTTTCCTGCAAGAAATCTTCAAACTCATTGGAGAAGTATTCTCCTCCACCATCTGATCTTAGCCTCTTCAAGCTTCTACCTGTTTGATTCTCAACAAGTGCAAGATACCTCTTGAAACAATTAAACACTTCATCTTTATGCTTCATAAAGTATAAAATGGTCCACCTGCTATAGTCATCAATAAAAGACACATAATATCTTGAACCAGAAATGGAAGGGTCCTTGCTAGGTCCCCAAACATCTGTGTGTACCAAGTCTAGGTAGTCTTCATGCATGAAACCTTTCCTTGAGTAGGGTAATCTGTGAGACTTACCAAATTGACATGATCCACATTTATAAATCATGTGTTGCTTGGATACATTAGGTATCCCAAGCACACATTGATCCCTGCACATTTGCTTTAGAGTCCTTTCACCTATGTGCCCTAATCTCTTATGCCATATCTCTAACTCTGAAAGTGTCTGATCCTTGTAATTATACAAAGCAATGCTTTTTGTATCTTCTAGCTCAAATGTAAATAATCTACCTGATTTCTCCCCTTTGGCTATTCTTCTGAATCCTTGTTTTGGGTCCTCCACATATGCTCCATGTTGTGTGAATCTGACCTGCAAACCTTTCTCCACAATCTGACCAACACTCATCAAATTCTTAGTTATTGTTGGTACATAGAGTACCCTGCTTAATAGATTCTGGTTACCATCACATGTCTTCACATTTCCAATTTTGACAACAGAGTGTTTAGTGTCATCACCTGTTTGTACCTGATGTTTGCCCTTGGGCTCTTCCAAATCAGAAAGTAGTGCCACATTGCCAGCTACATGGTTAGAACATCCTGAGTCAATGTAAAATAAATGATCATCATTTGTACCTATCTTGGAGGTCATATTCATGATCAATAAGGAGTCATCCTGCTCCTCAGTGTAGTTGTTGTAGTCTCTTCTGTTTCTGAATCCACCTTGGTAGCTTCCATTGTGGTTGTTGTTGTAATTGTTGTTGTATTGGTTGTTGTACCCATTGTAGCTTTGATGTTGGTTGAATCTACCTCTTCCTTGAGAGTATCCACCTCTTGAGTAGCCTCTTCCTCTCTGATTTTTGTAGTTCTTGTAGCATTCATCTGTGGTATGATTGGACAACCCACAGATGTTGCACGGTGATGAGTTGTAGGGTCTCCCCCTACCTGACTTACCTCCTCTGCCTCTTCCTCTAGATGACCTACCTCTCCCTGCATAATTAGCTTGAGAGGTAGAGCCTTCTTCATCCTGTTTCTTCTTGCCTTTATCTTTAACTTTCTTATCAGTATAGAGAGCAGAGGGGTTATTACCTTTTGATTGATCTCCAGCTTTGGTAAACTTTGCTTCATGTGTAAATAGTTGGCCCATGAGTGTTGTGAGATCAGGGGTATGCATGTCCATGTAGAGGTCCATTGCAGTGGTGAAACTTTCCCACTTATCATCTGCCTTGAGTCCATTTGTCACTTGCCTGACTATTTGCTCCTCTTCAATTTCCTCTCCAATGCTTGCTAGTTGGTCTGCCACATCTTTGATCTTTGTCACATACTCTGAAACTGATTGCTTGGGCTGCTTCCTAAGGGTTGTGAACTCAATCCATAATTGGTTCTTCCTAGCCCTTGTGTTGGAAGAAAAATAATTTGACAAGGTTTCCCAAGTCTCTTGGGAAGTCTTACAGTTCCTTACATGAGGTAAAAGAAAGTCAGATATAGAGTTTAAGAGATAAGACCTTGCCAAAGCATCCTTTGCACACCATTGGTTGAGCCTTTCATGTTCATCCTTTGTAGGTAGTCCTCTAGTCTTGAATGAGGGCAACTCCTCATCTCCTGATATGTATCCAAATAGACTTCTCCCTTGTAGATAGGTCTTCATTCTCAATGACCAAGCTTGATAGTTGTTTCTGTCCAATTTGTCAATGAAAGAAGGGAAACCATCACCCATGATTACCTTCTTTGCTCTGATACCACTGTTGAGAGTGATGGATGGATGCACTCAGGAAATCAGTTGGTGCTGCAAATCCTGCTTCACACCTGCCCTCTTGACTCTTCAGATATGCTTAGTACACTTACTTAGCATCCAAATGACATAAAGAAACCATATATGTACTTTGGAAATGGTTTGGGTAATGATCAAACCAAAACAGATAACTTTGTACTTCAAAAATCAAGCAAAACTTTCTATTCCTGTAGTGATACCTGCTCAGACTTTTACTCAGTGTGTCCAGCACACTTAAAACTGGAACAATTCCTTTTGGGAGTATCAATGTACCTTAGTAAGCTACCAATCACAAGTGGAATCACTTCAATTGATAAACTATGCACTGAGAAATAAGTTTAGCAAATTTATAATCACCCCCGACTTTTCAGGAACTCTGCAGACTGAGACCAGTGTGCACTTCGATTCGATTTTCTCCCAAATGGCTGAATGGAATCCTTTGAAATTTTGTATGCTTGTATTAGACTTTGAGCTGGTTCCAATGAGCTATTGAACACTTGCTTTGGTTCAGTAGATCCAGAGAAATGCCCTAATGAAGTTGACAGACTTGGAGTAGGATACTCAGAAAAACCAGAGATGATAAAATGTATACTTCTATTGATAAATGTGTTTGTACAATCTCATTAGCTTGCCAAGCACAGCTAAATGAGGTAGTGTGATGTTGAGAATAGAGTAACCCTCACACACAATAAGTTACAATGAAAAATATGCCTCGGGGAGTGAGCTAGAATGTCAGGACTAACCGCGACTTTTTGATTGTATCTTTTATAGAAGTTTTGAGATCACTTGAATTTGAAATTCAAACTTAGGCTCCCTTGAATCTCTCCTCTAAAAGTAGGGAGATATTCTCTCCATTTCAACATTCAAATTTCCACGACTCTAGTGGTAGGTGGATGACTTAAAGTGATTACAAACAAATGATAAGTCACTTAGACTTTACAAGGGGTAAAGAGGTAAAAACATATAAGCACATGTTCACATGAGTCTTTCTTTAGGTGATGCATAGATAATCCTTTGTCCATGCTAATCTTCCATAAGTCCAAGGGTCCAAGCCAATGTGTGTAGGCTTGTCTTGCACCAACAGTTTTTGTGGAAGGGGCTATTCAGCCATTGCTTTCATGTACTAAGGAGACATCTGTTAGCTCCAAAGACATGTATGATACTTTGATGCCTCTTTTTACAGGTGGACAATCTAGTGCTGGTCCTAATGAGGAAACTTCTTAGCCTTTGCAGGCTTCATGTGATGATGCAGATCATTCCATTTCTGATGCAGATTTACATGATGCACTAGTTGATGAGAGAGCTGATATTGAGCAGGCAAAAACTATGCCAAAATGGCTGGTGAAGACTTTGCGTGACAACAAATTAGATGCACCTCTGCCATATCATACTCGTTCAGGCTCTCATAGTGACTCTTTTGCATCAGATTGCTATGCTATGGCTGCATCTAGTCTCTGTGATGAGAATGAGCTTGTTTCATTTCATGAAGCACAAAATTCAGAAAATTGGATGGCTGCTATGCAATCTGAATATGATGCAATAATGAAGAATGGTACTTGGTCTGACTTGCCTCCTGGCAAGAAGGCCATTCACACTAAGTGGGTATATGAGCTGAAGCTTAAACCTGATGGTACAGTTGACAAGTATAAGGCTAGGCTTGTTGCAAAGGGTTATGCACAGGAAAGAGGCATTGATTTTGATGAGACCTTTGTACCTACATGCCGTATGACTACTGTTCGGAGCATTTGTGCACTTGCCGCCCATCATGGTTGGAATGTACATCAGTTGGACATTAAAACTGCATTTATGAATGGTGACTTGCATGAAGAAGTGTATGTTTTTTAGCCCTACGGCTTTGTGCAGAAAGGGCATGAAAACCAGGTGTGCAGGTTAAAGAAGGCATTATATGGTTTAAAGCAAGCACCACGTGCTTGGTATGAGAAGATACATGCCTATCTGATTGCACATGGTTTTGAGAACAGTCCAACTAAAAGCACCTTATATGTTAAGCGTGCTAATGATGTGCTTCTGATCATTGTTGTCTATGTTGATGACATGCTGTTCAATGGTCCTATTAAGAAGCATATTGCTGATTTTAAGGCTGATTTGCATGCCTCATTTGAGATGTCTGATTTGGGACATTTGCATCACTATTTGCGCATTCAGTTTATGCAAGTTGATGGTGGAATGGCTTTGTGTCAAACGAAATATATTGACATATTATTGTAGCATTTTGGCCTTGAAGACTGTAAGCCTATTGCCACTCCTATGGAGACAGGTTTACAATTGAGTCTTCATGATGCTGGAGATGCATTTGATGCTGTTCTCTATAAGCAGGCTGTTGGATGCTTGATTTACTTATGCATTACTCGGCCAGATATTCAGTTTGCTGTCTCACAGATGAGCAGATCTATGCATTGCCCAGGAGTCAAGCATTGGTAGGCGGTTAGGTGCATCTTTTGCTACTTGAGTGGTACTCGGCTACTTGGGTTGTTTTATCCCAAGGGGGGATCACTACCATCAGATTTGCATTCTTTTTCTTACTCTGATTGGGCTAGTTGCTATGACACTCGTGTGTCGACTAGTGGCTTTTGCTTCATGCTTGGTAGCTCATGTATATCTTGGTTGAGCAAGAGGCAGCCTATTGTGGCCACTTCCAGTTGTGAGGCTGAGTATAGGGCAGCTTTCATAGCTAGTGTTGAGTGTGTGTGGCTCAGACACCTTATGGCTGATTTGGGTGTTGGTCAGAATTCTACCACCACTATCTTCAATAACAGTCAGAGCGCATTGGCAGTTGCGAGGAACCCTGTGTTCCATGCTCGCACTAAGCACATTGAGGTGCATTATCACTATGTCAGGGAGAGGTTCTCTGCTGGTGACATCGGCTTGGCATATGTGCCCATGCAGGAGAACATTGTAGACCTTTTCACGAAGGCTCTGCCTAGGGAGAAGTTTGAAGCTTTCCGCAAAGCTTTGGGCTTACTTCCTTTTGTGGAGTGACTTCCACATAGGTTGGCACTTCCTTATACATGAGTGCGAGCTACTTGTTATCCGCATCACTCCCAGGGGGGATTTGTTGATATATTTAGGTAGTGATGTGTGTGAACACTCTAGGACTGCCGGGGCACTTTTTTCCCTGTTTAGGAGGTTTTTTCCCCCCGGCTTGTATATATGCCTATTGCCCTAATGGGCTACTTATCTTTGTACATTCTCTACTAATACATTTAGTATTGTGTGTTTTGTACTCCAAGCTTCTTCTTCTTCCTTGTGCTGTTCGCGTGCTTCTGCAGACGTCTATCTCCAACACTGGTATCCTAGGTTCTCTTTGTCTTTCCAATCTATCAGTGTCTTTGGTTGGTCTATCTCTCCCTATGGGATGAGTGAACCTTACTTCTGGTTTCTCTTTGTTCTTCTCTTTTTGAATGCCATGAGATGAGGATGTTCCAGCCCCCCGATGGTTAGTGTTTAAATTTTCTCATGATGGAGGGAATACTAACTCGCCTCTCAATGTGTAGACAAGTCTTGCATGATCCGGCACTACAAATACTTGTTCTGAAGTATCATCCACGTATACAACCTTTCCAGGTGTATCTAGGTCCTTGAATTCATAAATCATGATGGAACCTACCTCACCAGGTTGTTCCAATTGGTACATCCAAAATGCTTCATCAATTTCCTTATTTAGAAACAATTCTATGCTTCTAGTGTCTTGAGAGATCCATTTCGGGTTTATTACTCTTGTCAGTACATATTTCCCTCTAGGTGTCCTGGGTTCTTCTCCTAGTGGTTCTTTTCCTTGGGTTCTCGCTTCTATATCTAGCTGAACTACAACAAACTCATTGGTATGATTTGGTTGAGTACTTATGATGTACATTGTTCCTTCTTTGTCTATGTATGCGTCTCTCTCGAATTTCACCACTAGATGATCCAATTCAATGGGTTGGTCAGGGTTGTGCAATTGCACCACTGATCTTCGCAAACCATCCTCGTAGATGCGAGCACCTAAGTGGTTGATTCGGACATATTCTAATTGGGTTCTGTAGGGTCCTTCAGGTCTTTCCAAATATGCTATGTTTAATCCTTCTTCTAGTGTTTCCATGCTGAAAGACATTTTTGATTCACTGGTATCTGAGCCCAAGTCGTAAGGGTAACTATTCAATTGCTGAGCCCACGAATGTGCAGTAGTTCCTACACTTGCTTTTGATGATTTAAGGCTTCATCGGTCTGATTTACCTATATGCTTGCCCGATCTAAGGTTCATGAATTTACTTCCTGAATCACTCAATACACACTCTGATTGTCTATGTTTCTTTGTTCTTAATTGCTTGTTTTGTCTTTAATTCCTTTAGATTCTTGTCTTGTCTCAATGTATACGTTAGGAGTCGACTTTTTGTTGTACTTTTGAGTTCTCATTCCGTCTGACTTAAATTCTTTCCTTTAGGTTTTTTGTACATCACACTTCATAGTCTTGGACTTGAAAAATTCAAGTCTCTTGGAGTTGATGCATTCCTATCGTCATCCTAATTTAATCCACAATGCTAGATGTTTAGCCTAAGCTAATAATTGACTGAGAGGGTTGAGTATTCTTCCAATCTCGAGTCAGCTTCTTTGATTGCTCTACTGCCCAAGAAGTAGCACTTCCGAAGCCTTGCGTTCTTCACTTGCTTTGCTTTGTTTGCCCTGGGAAGCTCTTGCTAGGCCTGTCAAAGTCCAATGTGTAGACAAATTCTTAAATCAATGCTCAAGCACTTTGATATATACACCTTTAAGGGTTCCTTTTTTCTTTAACCAAATTTCTCCAATGCCCCATTTCTTTCTTAGTCCCACAAATGGGTCAGCCTCAAATTATGCTCTCTAAATATTAACGTGTTTTTCTTGAAACCTTTAAGGGTTCCTTTTTTCTTTAACCAAATTTCTCCAATGCCCTATTTCTTTTTTAGTCCCACAAATGGGTCAGCCTCAAATTATGCTCTCTAAATATTAACGTGTTTTTCTTGAAAAAAAAATCAAGATCACATAGAACTTGTGAAGAGCTTTCTAATGAGCTATAGAGCTCAAGAAACGAACCTCGAATGAAAAAGTTATGAATGTTCATGCCCTCGGGGGTAAAAATTGACAAACAAGTTTTTCTTCAAATATGAGCTAAGGGGTCACCAATAAGCTTAACCACCCAAAAATTCTCTCAAAATAGCCTCAAAATAGCCCAAAAAATCAAACCCTAATTTTGGCATTCTAAGTGGACAATCACGATTGTCTGAGATAATCATGATGGTCTGGGACCATCGTGATGGCCCAGCTGAACCGTCGCGATGGTCCGATAGTGCGAGGCATCGCGATGGTCTATCTAGCAAGCAATTGCAATGGAGTGAGCCCATCGTGATGGTCAACAATCAACACAACCATCGTGATGGCATGAGCCCATCGCGATGGTCACGAGGCGTGATAGCTTGAGCCAATCGCAATGGTCCAAACTTGAAGTGTGGCGATGGCATACCTGGTATCATCGCGATGGTATAATTTGACACATGGCAAGTGAGTCATCGTAATGGTGTGGGCCAATCATGATGGCATGGGGTTGATGGGATCATTGCGATGGTTAGTGACCGTTGCGATGGTCCAGCCAAGCCGTCACGATGGCGTGAGCCAATCGCGATGGTATGACACAATCACGATGGCGTGAGCCCGTCGCAATGGTCCACCAAACTAATGATTTTGCAAATGCATCTGTGGATTCGTGAGTGTGCAAAGTTCACCTACACCGTGCTATACATGCTTACCTCAAAAGTTGACTTTGTCAAATCATCACGATGGTCTGACACATATGACAGATCTGACAGAAAAGTGGTTTTCTCACCTTTTCGAAGCTCTCCTACTGCTCTGGAGCATTGTATCTGTAAGAAAAATAAAAAACACACACATCACAACAAGCACAAAAGCTCTCTCTCTCTCTCGCATGCACAGATGAGGGGAATAGGTGGATATGGTGAATTTTTTGATTTTTTTGGAGTGGAAGAAGATGATGCAGTAGTGAAGGAGGAGTGTAGAGAAGATGAAAAACACAAAAAACTACTTAAAAACAAATATCTGAAATTGATCAATTCATTGTTCAAGATTATTGGATAGGTTTGATAAACATCATGATGAGGCTAATGTTTTTCTATTATTCGATTTATATTCTCCTATCCATATAAGCATGGAATATGATGATTTAGGGTAGGTGAATGAAGTGCATGAAGAGATAAATGCCTATGAGAGATATCAAAATGCACAACCATATGGAAGTTTCAACATGAAAATGAAAGTTTTAACATGTATGAATATGTTCCACAAATGGTTAATGAGTGCAAGAGAACAAGGATTACGACCACCACATACTAGAGAGATGACTCTCCTCCCAACCAAATACCTCTATATATAGCTCTCTCCAGGGGACTGCCTTCTTAGGCAGGTGGATGCTAATCATCCAAGTGTCAGCCATGTAACTACATGTGCGCCAAGTGTCCAGTGGATGCTTCTAGAAGGTTCTAGAGCTCTTTGGGCAAAATACTCTTCCCATGTACCCCATGGGGGTTGAACCCAAGACCTCCTCCTTCACATCCTTGAGACTTAACCACTAAGCTAAGTGGATCACTTGTTCACAAGAGCACAAGACCTCCTAGTAAGTCTAAAACTCGAGATCTTTGGTCATACACACGGATGACCAAACGGTGTCCGATTTCAGATCTGTCTGAACCGGCCAGACCCTTGGATCATAGACTTACTTTATTACATTCTTCCCCCCTTGGAAAATATTTTTGTCCTCGAAAATAGAGCTATATACATACTGTAGGCAACCCCCGAGCCTCATGTTCTAAAACTGGAAGAACATGGTCATGTTCTAGAACTGGAAGAACATGTCTCATCTCTGTGGTGGCATCCCTGCCCAAATGATTCAAAACACTATCTGGGTTTGCACTTTGATGAATGGGACAAAGTACAAACTAGTGAAGAATAATAAGGGTGGATCTAATGACATCCCTGGCTAATTCACAGTTTCTGGATGTGCGATCTAGGCACAAACATGTGAACTAGGTGGATTCAAATTACTAGTCCATTTCTAGGCATAACTGGTGCATGGGCTTAGTAATGAAGGTGGGATTCTTATCCCTCGCAAGACTTTTGAGAATTCTTGATTCACTTGAATTTGTTTTGGAGAACTTGAAGTGTGGTTGTCCCATACATCTAACTTTAGATGTCTGTTCAATGGTTTACTTTTATCTAACAGTTACTTGATTTTTTCACCCGACTAGAGGACTACTCTGTCCCAATGAGTTGAAAAAATCCTATGTAAACTGTAGGAGAAAGTTTACCATTCCGGTGGAATCAACCATACTAACTTCACCAATTCAAATTCAAAATGAAAATTGTCCAACTTAGGACACTTTCCTCAAAGACTTTTAACTGAAAGTTCTTGGGAATTGTCAATCCAATGAGCAATTCCTAACTTCTTTATTCTAGAGTATACTGGACTCTAGGAAATTATTTATGCTATAACTTGAAGCAAAATCAAATGAATAAGTCTACTTAGACTTATCATCTTTTGAAGATTGAAAAGGTTCTTGTACATAACATCTATCTAGGATGTTCAAGTTAGTTATCTAATTCTAACCGGCTATCCCTGGTCTTTTGCAAAAGGAATCAGATACCATATCTGAGTCAATTCCAAAAGATTTGGAAAGCGGAAAGAGATAACTAAGACTTTGTACAACCAATTCAAACTTCGCACATACATAAACTTGCTATGAGTCAAAGACTAGATGACTCAGGACTTCAACTTTTCAAAGATCTATTTCAACAAGATATTGAAGCATTGTTTTTATCTTTAAGAGAAATAAGCTAGTTTCTCAAAAAGATACAAAGAAAATCAAAAACATCATCCAACCACAAGATACTAGTGTGGTAACCAACATCAGTGTGTCGACCCACTGAGGTTCTGTCGATGAGTTTCGTATTCAAATAATGCTTCACTTGAGACTAAGTTCAGGTCACATTCAGTCTTTTTGACTCCTAATCGTGAATGCAATTCTTGTGCATTTCTTTGAGTCGAAAGAGTGAATTTATCAAGTTACACTAGGAACTTGATGCTTGACTTAGTCAATTAAATCTTTAGTTGAAAAGATCAACTCAAAATCAAAGTCCAACTTCTTTCAGAAATTTATCAAATATTTCTGATCAATAACACTTAAGCTTGAAGTGTTCTTAGAAGATCTTGGAAGTTACTTACTTCATATCTTCAGTTTCCTTAATCTTGAAGTTACCTTGAAGTATCGTAAGATACTACTTTCATCCTTTACGAATTAAACTTTTCCTTGAAGTCTTAATTCCCTTGAGGATGAAACCTAACTTCAAAATCCAAACTAGGACTAAAAGATAATCATCATCCTACGGTCCGATGTCCCATTCCATCTTTCCTACATCAATCTGAGTATAAAATCTGGTGTCCCATACCACCCTATTTTATATTCACATTAATGTGTGGGTGATTCTTATCCTAAAGTCTAAACATCTCTTGATAGAGTACCTTATTTCTTCAATTCTTTTACAAGAATTGGAAGTTTCAGACATTACCTCTAACTAGATTTTCCTAGGTTTTGATTCCTTCACATGATCGTCTCACAATCATGTGCTTTACCTTGGGAACTTGAAAACCTTTAATAGAATATCTCCAATCCTTTTTACTAGGGTTTTCAAATGAAAACCAATCAAAATTCCAAGTACTTGAATTTTCTTGAATTCAAGTTCAATTGGTTTACCCTTGACCAATTTTGTAGCGACAAGAGCTTTTGACTTCTTGTCTTTAGATTCCTTTCTTTACTGTTGCTTTAGGTACCTACCCCGGGGACTTTATTTAGGAATCTCTTTACTGCTTAAGTCTTAAGCATCCGCTCATGCTTTTTGGATTTGTACCAAAATCCCTTTAAGGATAGGTAAACACTTATGTTTTACCTTCCACAGACTTAATTACCATTTTCACGGTTGCAGACTACATTCTTGGAATTTCTTTACTCTGTTCAGACTTGGAACAACTTACTCTTTTTCACAGTTTTCCATCGAATAAATGGAACTTGAGTGAATAATTCCCAAAAGGAATTTTATTGCCAATACTTGGGCAATCTACAAAGTAGTTCTAATCGCACATTACTTGACAATCATGGCCAAGATTGATCAAGTCTGGTTGATCTTGCGATAAAAAGACTTAGTCTTTATCTTTAAGATCTCTTAAACTATCTTTAAGCTGCTTTGCTTACCTGCAGGATTTTTAGAGATCTTTCTCAAGTCCAAGCATACACTTATGCCTCTCAGATTCCAAAGCTAAGAATCTTTGATATACCTTTAGGTTATATCACAAATAGGACTTGAAATACCACTTCTAGTGGTTTGGGATGTCTAGGGAACTACTTATTGATTAAAGAGTATGAAGAATTTCATTCTCAATACTTGAAAGAATGCCATTTCTTCAAAGACTTGAGATTCCTTCTAGGGAATCAAATAACTTGAGCAAATGATTCATTTTGGAATCTTTTGCAAAAAGAACATTTAAATTTCAAATGATATCCAAAAATTTACTGATTCAATTGTATTTATTTCCTGAGTATCAAACTAGAGACGAAATATCACATTTGCCAGTTTGAAAGTTTAAGTTGACTTTCATTTATGTGATATCGACTTCTATTCTTGAGTTTGATACAAAACTCATTATTATTGGTCAATCTTCAGATGTTACTAGAGTCCTTTAAACATATTTCACCAATCAAATTTATGTTTAAAGTCCAAGCATCTATTGATGATTGATCCAATAGTAATGTTATTGTGAACACAACTTTGAACTTTATAACTTGTTTAGGAGAAGTTCAAACTTGTTTAGGAGAAGTTCATGGATTGAAAATCCATTTCTTGGAACTTTCTATTCCTAAATGAAAAGTTCACACTTGCTTCAAGTCTTTAGGAACTTATATTATTTCCTAAAGATTGCTTAGCTAGTTGCATCATTTACCAGAGATGCAACTATAGAACCTAACATCCTTTTATTGATATCAAGGATCAATTGCATATTTGCTTACCTTTATATCTTGGCAAAACATTTATATCCTAAAGAGGTTTTGCCTGCATCATTCCTTGGACCTATCATATAATATGAATTTATATGTATTTTGGGAAGAGTTCATGAATCAATTAAGATCCTCTACTTGGAACATCTTCCTTCCCAACGCTAAATTCATCTTGAACATAGTAGGAGAATGATCTCACATGAAATAGAAGGCTTGACTATTTCATATCTCTATTCCAAAAAGTTACTTACCGAGGTTTCATCATGAGATACAAATCTTGAAACCACAAGAAACTTCTTTAAAACTTTCGAAATCTTCTAAATAGAAGAGTGCTCATGGAACTTTGGAAATATAGTTGATGCTCTCATCCAACCTTGGGATGCTTGAGAAGTTATAAAATATATAACTAATCAACTAAAGCTTTATCCGCATGACTTTCTAAGTACATCCAGGACTTAGAGTCATCATACATCACAAAAGAGTTTGCAAGTAATTAAATTTTCTTGGTTATCAAGAAAATTTATTACTTAACTTTCTCCTAGTGCTTACTTATACCTAGCAAGACATCTATCATACTTAATTGTCATTAAGTATTTATCTTTGATAGTAGAATATCGACTTGGGAAGAAATCGACTAATTACTTGAGTTGCAAAGTAGAACTAGTATGTCTTTGCAACTAACTAGTCCTTGGTCTTCCCTAATGTCAAACTGCGAGCTTTATAAAGTAAGCTAAATACTAAGAGAGTACATTCTCATATCTACTTGCAAACAACATTCCATTCTTCCGTGCAAATGCATGTATCTACATGCAAAAGCATATGTTCACATGCGTATGCATGCATGTTCTTTGCATGCTCAAAAAATAATACAATAATCATGCATGAACTTGATGCACGATTTTTTCCTTGTACTAAGAATGTATATCATGCAATCCTGATGCATGTATATCCTTTCCTTTGTCTAAATGCACTATGATATAAAAATACCCTTAAGGTGCAATAGAAAACTTACTCAATGGAAAGGAAATCTGTATTTAAACTACCAAAATACATTCTTTGATGCACAAGGATCTTTTTGAAATCAAGTCTTTCCTTAATGCAAACTAATGCTTGGAATGAGAAATGGATTAATTCATTATTCTAATCTAGACTTAATCAATTGAAATCTTGGCTATTTCAATGTGCATCTAGGATTAAGTGTAGAATAATGAAAACAAAATAAATCAAGCATTAAAGCCAAGCAAAAACTGGAAAATACTTAGCTCCATATAGAGCTACGTCCTTCCCTTGATCCTTTGGAAGAGTGATTCATCCTCTTGATCCTTGCGAGGAGCTATTCACCATTCTTGAAGCTTCCTCATCAAGAAATAATCTTGGATGACTTGGTCCGTCGATATCGACTAACTTAGGCCTCCGGATCTTCACTCCACAACTCCACTTCCATCAAACTCTGCGACAACTGAAGCAGAATACTTCTCGGGTTCGGCAACTGATTTGGCTCCTTGAATGGATGAGAATTGGGCTATTACTTCAGCTCTGCTTCCTGCTTCTCTAAATTTTGCTCTGCACTATAGAACAAACAATCGGGCTGGGCGCGTGGCTATATCTTCTGGCTCCTTTCCAACCCGTCTGGGTTCAAGTCCCGGCTACAGCAGCGCGCGGCACGTCCTTTTGTTCTCTGATTGAAGCTTTCCTCAGCGCCAGATTCTAGCAGAAGATTAGTTTTTTGCAGACTACCTCTCGTCAATCGGTTGTCGCCTTATGGATAGGCGGGCGTCCTCTAGCTGCGGGGGCGGGGGTTCGAGTTCCCCCTGCTTCATCAGAGATTATATGCTTTTAGATCTTCAAATTAAGTTCTTCAGCGCCGGCTTCGATCAGTAATGTCTGCTGCGGACAAGTCTTCACGCGGGCGGTTCTCTCTTGTGGTTAGAACAGAGCGCTCCCAACAAATGGGCGGGGGTTCGAATCCCACGGCAGCACACAGAGATGATTACTCCTTTTAGTACTCTTTTGCTCTAAGTTAAAGCATGAGAACGATTGCGACACGCATCTCAATGCGGGCGGGGGCATAATTCGCACGCTAAAAATCCGAGCAAGAAGATGAAAGCTATGGAGATGGCTCTGATACCAATGCAATAGAACAAGGATTACGACCACCACATACTAGAGAGATGACTCTCCTCCCAACCAAATACCTCTATATATAGCTCTCTCCAGGGGACTGCCTTCTTGGGCAGGTGGATGCTAATCATCCAAGTGTCAGCCATGTAACTACATGTGCGCCAAGTGTCCAGTGGATGCTTCTAGAAGGTTCTAGAGCTCTTTGGGCAAAATACTCTTCCCATGTACCCCATGGGGGTTGAACCCAAGACCTCCTCCTTCACATCCTTGAGACTTAACCACTAAGCTAAGTGGATCACTTGTTCACAAGAGCACAAGACCTCCTAGTAAGTCTAAAACTCGAGATCTTTGGTCATACACACGGATGACCAAACGGTGTCCGATTTCAGATCTGTCTGAACCGGCCAGACCCTTGGATCATAGACTTACTTTATTACAATGAGGAGAATGAATATGTTGAAAATATTGAGGTACCTGGAGAGTTGATTAATGTTGCATGCTATTTTGACCATAGAGAAATATTATCATGGAGTGATACTATTTATGATAGTTCTTTGACTGCATGGTTTATATGATGGTGTGCATCTTTACACTCTTTCTAGTACATGTTCAAGAAGATAACTTGGATGTACATAGGATATATTACCTTTTTTAGGTTTTGAAGTTTTTTCTTAAATTTACTTATCTATTTTCTTTGAGATTTTGGTTCTAGGTTTTCCTATGAGGGAGAAGACTACACAATGCCATAGTCATTGAGGGCTCTACTGAACGAGGACAAGAACCAAGAATTGGATTTTTTTTTTTGAATGTGAATGTTTCATAAATTATGTTACCCATGAGGTTGTCAAGATGGATATAATGTGCAGGTAAATGGTGGATTGAAGGAGGTGAAAAGAAGAAAAGATCTTTCAACAAGTTTTTATTAGGAATCCAAGCCCACTTAATATCCCATGCACATAAAATATGGTTTTGGAGCTGATCATTCACATTCAAGATGATTTATCTTTGAAGCAACACACATGTACTTCTTGGCCCATGTAGAGGATGTGCATATTTGGCAAGGGTGAGTGTCATAGAGAATTTGAACTCTACTTCTTTTGTACTTATGTCAACCATGATCTATTCCACTTTGAAAGGTTCATGACATATCATTCCAAGGATGATCTAGTATGGCAGTGCATCATGTTATAAGCACATAAAACATATACAAGCATGATCATGATGCAACCACCTTGAATCTTATGATTTCATCCAAGTCTTGATAAATTACACAATTAGAAATTTATGGAAATATCTATACTTTAATGAATAACAAAAATAAAAAATGGATATTAACATTTCAATCACAACTTAGAGTTGTTAGTTTCCAATGATATTCCAAATGATCTCATCAACATAGAGAATCATGGGTTTGAGAAATCCTTATTTCCTCATTATTTTATTCACTTCTTAGGGCAATACTAAGAATTCATAGGAAGTTAAGGAGAGCAAAAACATGGAAATTCACATACATATCAAGCCCTCATTTACCCATAGCCCATGAATATTCATGTACACACACACACACACCTTAAAAAGGAACTTTGACCCAATCCTACTCTCCTGAATCCCAAATATAAGTGTGTGATTTAATGTCCCTTTGAAGCAAAAAACTTTGACATAAACATGAAATGATGGAAGCAGGTCTACCTTGTTCTTCCTTTATCATGGAAAAGCATGTGTTTCTAAATATGGGCTAGTAGATATTTATGACATAACTGATGTTGTCAAAGAATCGGTTCATTCCAACCAATTTCTAAACAATTCATTCAAAAGTAGAATTCAACCATCATTTACTGTGAGATTCAGCATGCTATTTTGAGTTAGAACTTGAAGCCTAGTGTTCATGACATTGCGAATCTTGAGCATTCTAGCCAATGCTCAATTGAGCTGTCAGAACCACTTCACAATTGCTTGACAGGTCATCTCTTGTGCTATTCGCAAGCATCTATGTAGAGGGGTCTTTTATCCTGCTACTCTCATTCATTATCTCTCTCTCTCTCTCTCTCTCTCTCTCTCCCCCTTTGATGCGTCAATGATTGAAAAATCATGACTGAAGTGCACTTTATCAAATATGCCATGGGTGATCTGGCCTGGTTGCACCCTATTTTTATCTATCAAGAATGATGTAATCACTCACTACCTATAGTAGTGCTCAATCCTTGAGTTGTTGTATCACCTTGCTATGAGATCTTTGTGTGCACAAGAAGCACGTGCTACGTTGAAGATTTGAAGGAGGCAAGCTGGAAGTGGATTCTAGCCACCATTTGTACCTCATAAATTGTCTTAGAAGGCTCCTTCGTTGACCACCAATACTTAAAGTTTTTAGAGTGGATGATTTCATTATGCACGTATTACTAGATACATGATAAGCATAGAAACCATCCGAAGCCACTTATTAGCATTATTTAGGTGCAAAGAGAACCGAAAGCTCTTCATGATGTTTTTAAAAAGCTCACCTCGCTTGTATATTAATTATGTTTACAACCTCATTATATGTCACAACTGTGATTTCTAATGCTCGAACCTCTAACTACTACAAGCTACATCTTACTCACCTTGCTCGGATTATTCGAGGTCAAGAAAATAGTAGCCTTTGCCTCATCTAGTATATTCCATGAGTGCCCTTTTGAATTGGACAAAGATTCATCGACACATCCAAACTATATTTATTTTGAGCATATCTTCACCCTAACTAGCTTCAGTGGCAAAAAATCTTGGAAACCCATAAGCTAGATCCCTTGCAAATCAAGTATTGGTTCGAAAACGAAACTTTATAACTTTGAAAGGAAAAATTGCAACATTTGCAATAAATGTAGTCGATATAGACCCAACAAGATAAATAAAATTATGATACTTTTTCATGTTCTCAAGGCATATCTAAGTAATACTACTTGAAGTATTCATAAAAGCCAAACTTGGAGGCACCTTTTGCACTTTATATTTTACTGGATCAATCTACATGTTACATTTGACAAGATCAAGTGAAGTAACAACCATGTGAATAAGACCAAAGCTCAAGATGCCTCCAATAGTATAGTCAAAATAAAAAGGCTAATACCTACAAGGAATCTACTCGCCTCCATCATTCCAAGTTTATCAACTGTCTTCAATGCTAAACTTCATTGTTTTTTTGGTCGATGATCCCCTAAAAAAAACGTTTATTCACACATGATAAAGAAGAAACTTAAAAATCAATAATAACCTAATGTACAAAAAAATCCAATCTACCCTTTTTTCATTGATTTTGTAACTTGATGGATCACTACACATGAATGGTTAATCATCCATGATGGAGATTCTTATCATCACAAATAGCTCATCCCAATACAAGCTATTGTAAATCTTGCAAGCTGCAAATGCTCACAAGAGCATATGAAAATGAAGAAATCCCATCTTCATGAAAAGCTTGTGTACATGCTCACTTTTATGCCATAATCCATCATGTTGACAAGAAAATGCACCCCCAACAATGGTGCCAAAAATTGCTAGCATTGTAGCATCACAACTCATATTTGTAAAAAATGAGGAGCATCTCATGAGACCCAAATATTGCATAGACGCACTTAGTAGTGATGGATGGTGCTTTGTTAGCATGCAATTAACAACAAAATATACATGAAATAAGATGAAAACATCATTATGACACACACAAAATTAAACACACACATACTTACATCACTAATCAACAAACTAACGTATCACAAGCATGAGGCAAGAAAGAAAAAAGCACTCAAGCACATCAAGAAGACAACACAGAACTCCAAGCATTCCACAAACTAGCATGATCTAATTATCTCCAAAGAATGCCTCCTAAAACAAGAGGGGTGACCTGTTTATATAAAAAATTGAAAAAACTCATGCTATATGGGAGTTCTCCAACTAGAAGGAGAATGAATCTCACTTTATTCACTCGTGTGGCACTCTCACACACACACCTATACAAGAATGCTTATTAAGCTAAATTTTAAAATAGAAAAAAGGTAACATCATGTATAAATGGAGATGAAAAAGAATAGGATCTGCATAGTATTGTGTTGGTATCCAACATTGAGCTTGATATCTCAACACCCTTTACACCTTGACACTTGAACTCGATGTGAAGACATTTGATAGACAAAGATATCAATGCATGTACCTAGGCATCTCTGCCATCCCAACGAATCTGCTCTGCAGTAGGTGCAACAAAAACCACAACACGAACAGGAATATGCAGAATATCATCATCTTCGACACCTTCTGCATCAGCTTCAGTACCTGCAGTTGTAACAATTGCAGGTGTGATAGGACGTTTTTCGACATTCTGCACAATGTTCCATAGTCCTTTTGCAACCAACACATGTCGCATCATATAAGCCCATAACGGTTAGTTGTTACCATCCAACTTATCCTCAACAGCCAACATACGGAATACATCACTGCTTTCAGCCATGGCCCGTGACTTAAATACCTTGATGCAAAAAATTGATTGTATCTCAAAAAGTTGAACAGAATTGCCCAGAGGAATTTCGCTAGACCTGTAGCAGACTTCGAGACGCTTATACTAGCGAATAGAAACTGGTATATACCTTTGGCACAAAAAGACAAAATAGCTTGCACAAGCGCTACGATAGTGCGTTCAGAGGCCTAAATGAGCAATTCTGCGATAGTTCTGAGACTGCAACTAGAGGAGTGTCGACGGCACCCTAGATGAATTTGATATTCAATGTTTTTGCTGATCTTTTAGTTACTCTATTATTTTCTTTTAGATCCTTTTAGTTTCTTTCCAAGCCTTGATTTCCCAAATTCAAATGATCTTTCAATTTAAATCAAGAGTAATTTTTTGGATTTTTGTTCTTTTTATGTTTCAAAACTTTTTCATTAATTATGAAAATTAGTAGGGCTATCTATCTAAAGTAACTTCAAAAGAGCGCACACAATGCTCTTTCTATATATAATGCAAAGTGGAGTGCTTCCCCAAGTAGGCAAACATTCCTATTTCTAGTCAGTGTTATGAAAACATTGATGGAACTTGAAAATCGTTTATCCTTACTTGGCTTGGAGAAGAGATTCAGTAAAATGTGGAGTGTAAAGTGTTTACATTCGTGATCATATATGTAATCTGTTGATGAGGTTATACCAGATAGCTCACTTGTGCAGACCGTTTTGAATGGTCTTCCTGATTCATGTCAGAGTTTTGCTTCTACTCTTTGGTTGATGATGAAAGGCAATCCAAATGCCTAATCATTTGAGGAGTTGTCTTTGTTCTATTGTAGGAAGACCAGTCCAGGCAAAACAGGTCCATTATGCGAGTTGTAGATCAAGCTTTCTTGGCTAGTCAGAAGGGCAAAGGAAAATGGAGCTCTTCAACTAGTAAGCAGAAATCTACTAACTCTACATATTCGAAGAAGAAAGATCAAGATGAGAAGAAATCAGAAAAGCAGAAATTGTTTTGTAAGTACTGTAAAGCGAATGATCATATCATAAAGAAATGTCCAAAACTGGTTGCTAAAGAGGCAAAGAAGAAAGAGGCTAGAATGGTTGTTGCATAGGCCTCTACACCAAAAACTGAGTGCTAATCTTGTGCAGGAAGAAGAATGGGTGTTTACTACTGTCTGCAGTTTTGACCCATCTTCTCATGAGCAGTGCATGTCTGCAGTAGACTGAGATGTTTGGTATTTTGACAGTGGGGCGACCAAACATATTACCTCGCAACGCAGTTTCTTCTCTTAACTCGAGCTTGCCCCTACAGGGAATACTGTTACATGTGCCAACAACCCCTCTTATCCTGTTATGGGAGTCGGTAATGTCATTTTGACTACTGCTGATGGTAGTTCTTTCACTTTGTCAGATGCTTTTATGTGTCAAATGGTGATATGATTATTGCTTATGTCATTTTATGTCGTGGGCTGTATAAGCTCATAGACTATGAAATATTTGTAAATGATTTGGCATGTGTAGTAAATGATTCTCAGGCTATGTCAGATGCAAAGCTTTGGCAAGCACGCTTTGCTCATCTGAATTTTGCTAGTTTGCTACACGTGCAGAAATATGAAATGGTGTCCTCTTTGGCCAAACTTGAGGCACCTGGAAAACATGTTTGTGAAGGCTGTATTTTGGGCAAAATGCAGCGTTCCTACTTTCCAAAAGATGGTTCAGTTTGGGCTACAAAGAAATTGTAGCTTGTACATAGTGATTTCTAAGGTCCTATGCAGACACCCTCTTTTGAAAATTACCCTTACTTCGTGACTTTCATTGATGATTTTTCCAGGCATGCATGGGTATATCCACTCAAAGCAAAGTCCAAAGTGTTCATGTGCTTTAAACAGTTTTTGGTTTTGGCTGAAAATCTGTGAGCATGTAAAATGGGCACCCTCCGTTCTGATCGAGGGGGGGAATATATGTCTTCTGATTTAATTAATGCATTTTTGGCTGAACGTGGGATAAAACACTAGTGTACAGTGCCGTATACACCTCAATAGAATGAAGTTGCTGAACAAAAGAACATGTCATTCATGGAGATAGCGAGGTGCATGGTCAAGAGTCAGGATTTACCACAGAGTTTCTGGCTTGAGGCTATCATGTGTGCATCATATGTATTGAAGAGGTGTCCCACTAAAGTGCTGTAGTCTATCACTCCATATGAGGCTTGGCATGACCGCAAGCCATCTGCTTCTCATCGCCGTGTTTTTGGTTGTTTGGCATATGCACTAGTGCCTGAACAACATCGCAGAAAATTGGATGATAAGGCAGTAAAATGTATTTTTGTTGGGTACAGTTCTGAAAGTAAAGGCTATCGTCTGTATCATCCACAGACTAAACCATTCTGGTTAGCCGTGATGTTGTATTTGTGGAAGATGCTATTCAGCCATTGCTTTCATGTACTAAGGAGACATCTGTTAGCTCCAAAGACATGTATGATACTTTGATGCCTCTTTTTACAGGTGGACATTCTAGTGCTGGTCCTAATGAGGCAACTTCTCAGCCTTTGCAGGTTTCATATGATGATGCAGATCATTCCATTTCTGATGCAGATTTACATGATGCACTTGTTGATGAGAGAGATGATATTGAGCAGACAAAAACTATGCCAAAATGGCTGGTGCAGACTTTGCGTGACAGCAAATTAGATGCACCTTTGTCATATCGTACTTGTTCAGGCTCTCATAGTGCCTCCTTTGCATCAGATTGCTATGCTATGGCTGCATCTAGTCTCTGTGATGAGAATGAGCATGTTTCTTTTGATGAAGCATAGAATTCAAAAAATTGGATGGCTGCTATGCAATCTGAATATGATGCTATAATGAAGCATGGTACATGGTCTTTATGTGACTTGCCTCCTGGCAAGAAGGCCATTGGCACTAAGTGGGTATACAAGCTGAAGCATAAACCTGATGGTATAGTTGACAGGTATAAGGCTAGGCTTGTTGCAAAGGGAGAGGCATTGATTTTGATGAGACCTTTGCACCTACATGCCACATTGTACATCAGTTGGACATTAAAAGAGCATTTCTGAATGGTGACTTGCATGAAGAAGTGGATGTTTTTCAGCCCCCTGGCTTTGTGCAGAAAGGGCATGAAAACTAGGTGTGCAGGTTAAAGAAGGCATTATATGGTTTAAAGCAAGCACCACGTGCTTGGTGTGAGAAGATACATGCCTATCTGTTTGCACATGGTTTTGAGAATAGTCCTACTGAAAGCACCTTATATGGTAAGCGTGCTAATGATGTGCTTCTTATCATTGTTGTCTATGTTGACGACATGCTGTTCAGTGGTTCTATTGAGAAGCATATTGCTCATTTCAAGGCTGATTTGCATGCCTCATTTGGGGCATTTTCATCACTATTTGGGCATTTAGTTTATGCAAGTTGATGGTGGAATGGGTTTGTGTCAAACAAAATATATTGACACATTATTGCAGCGTTTTGGCCTTGAAGACTGTAAGCCTATTGCCACTCCTATGGAGATAGGTTTACGATTGAGTCTTCATGATACTGGAGATGCATTTGATGCTGTTCTCTATCATCAGGCTGTTGGATGCTTGATTTACTTATGCATTACTCAGCTAGATATTTAGTTTGTTGTCTCACAGATGAGCAGGTTGATGCATTGCCCAGAAGTTAAGCATTGGCACGCGGTTAAGTGCATCTTTCGCTACTTGAGTGGTACTCGGCTACTTGGGTTGTTTTATCCCAAGGGGGGATCACTACCGCCAGATTTGCATGCTTTTTCTAACTCTGATTGGGCTGGTTGCTATGACACTCGTGTGTCCACCAGTGGTTTTTGCTTCATGCTTGGTAGCTCATGTATATCTTGGTTGAGCAAGAAGCGGCCTACTATGGCTACTTCCAGTTGTGAGGCTGAGTATAGGGCAGCTTTCATAGTGACTGTTGAGTGTGTGTGGCTCAGATGCCTTATGGCTGATTTGGGTGTTGGTCAGTCTTCTGCCACCACCATCTTCACTGACAGTCAGAGTGCATTGGCAGTTGCGAGGAACCCTGTGTTCCATGCTCGCACTAAGCACATTGAGGTGCATTATCACTATGTCAGGGAAAGGTTCTCTATTGGGGAGATCAGCTTGGCATATATGCCCACGCAGGAGAACATTGCAGACCTTTTCACGAAGGCGCTGCCTAGGGAGAAGTTTGAAGCTTTCTGCAAAGCTTTGGGATTACTTCCTTTTGTGGAGTAATTTCCACATAGGTTGGCACTTCCTTATACATGAGTGCCAGCTACTTGTTCACCGCATCATTCCCAGAGGGGATTTGTTGATATATTTAGGTAGTGATGTGTGTGAATACTCTAGGACCACCGGGGCACTTTTTTCCCTCTTTAGGAGGTTTTTTTCCCCCTGCTTGTATATATGCCTATTGCCCTAATGGGCTACTTATCTTTGTACATTCTCTAGTAATACATTCAATATTTTGTGCTATGCTCCAAGCTTCTTCTTCTTCCTTATGCTGTTCGCGTGCTTCCGCAGACGTCTATCTCCAACAATAGCTTGCTCTTGTTTTAGCTTATCTTCATACTTCACAATTTGGTCTTCCAATGCTTTTGTGTCACTTGTGGTCGCTACTTGTGCTGCTATGGGTTGGTTGCATAGTATGGCATTCTTAGGTTCTTTATTTCTATTTCGTAAATGGTCTGCTTCCTCCATATATACTTTGATTTGAATTTCAAGCAGCTTACTTCTGGCATTCATTCTTGTTTTTTCTACTTCACTTGCTTCATATTTACTTTGTAGCTCTGTGATTTGATCTTGGAGCTTTTGGTTCTCCTGTGTTAGCATGGTGTATTGCTCCCTAGCTTCTTTGACTTCTAACTGCTTGGTGGAGAGTACGTGTTGAACTTGAATTAATTGTGCAGACAAGTTTTCACTCATCATCTAGAATTGGCTTCTCTCTCTCATGGCCTTGTCATATTCTGCATCCGTTTCGATCATTTTTTGTTGCGTGTCCATAGCCGTTTGTATCATTTGCCTTACTACCAACTTTAATTGAGCTACATCCATGTTTAACCATGTTATGGGGATACTAGGTTCTTCACTTGTGGTAACCTCTTTTCCTTGTGCCACATGTAGTGTTGTTTGGTGGGGCTACCGAATATGTAACTGTATCATTGGCTCAGCCTCTTTATTTGCTCCCTTCCGTTGTGGCATATCATCGAGAATTTCAATCACAGTTTTTGCCGAAGTTTGTTGTGATAGCACCTCTTTTTCTAGGTTCCTTTGCAATTTGTCTTTGATGGATGGTTCCATATTTGTTTTTGGAGGAGATGCTTCTTTTACACTGATCTTGGACTGGGTATTCAATTGGATGATGTGTCTTTTTTGTCAGGTGGTGCTTTCTGCCTTTGTACTTGTGGATTTTGATTCTCAAGGTTGGTTTGGATTTGATGAATCTCCGTCCAATCTTCATTATTCATCTTTGTTCTTATATCTGTGTCCAATGCATCTTGTTCATGAATAGATTCATCATTGGAACTTGAGGCATCAAGCCCCAATTCCTTGTATGTGGCGGCTTGTGATGGGCTGTGGTTTTTGTGACTCTTTTTCTGCAAGCATCTGGACTGCCTGTATTGGTGTCCTTGTACAGTAAGATTTACTTGGCCTCGCATGTAAGTATGTGTTTCTTTTAGAGCAGCTGATAAATCTCTTTGTGTTATTGGAGGTTGAGTTAATGAGACCCTTGGTAGTAGATGTGTTCGTTTCGATTGTGGGGTTTCTTGTGCTTCTTCTTCTCTCACCCCCTTGGTTCCCCGCATCATAGTTCTCGAACTCGTTCCCACTTCTTCTCTTGATATTGATGCTTTCTTCTTTTTTGGAATTGTTGTGGACTTCACATATCTTTCCATTTCAATAGAGGTTGGCATTAACTGCAAGCATTCCTTCATTTCAAGTGCTTCGTAGATCAATAGCGCAAGGTAGAGCTTCGATTCAAAAATTTTTATGGTCCCATTTCTTCTTTGCTTCGAATAACCGTTCCTATATGTATGGTGTAAAGTTAACTTGGTTCCCAATTTGCCTCATAGCATGAGATAGCAATTGAACTACAATCTTTTGAGGCACGGTATATCTGTTCATGCTTGGGAAACAGAAATGTTGATGCACCATACGAACTGACTCTTCAATATCCGCCTTGTTGATTTCCATAAAGGTCTTCTTTTTAGCATCGTGACATTCATTTTTGAGATTTGTTAGGCTGTCTTGATTCCATCCAAAGGCTTTTTTGATGAGCTCATGCATAAATCTAACATATTTCCATTCTCTTGTTTTATTTAGAATTGTAGATTCTAGTACTAAGGGCATATCCATTGCTACCTATAGCATGTTCATCACCTAGGTACATCATTGAAAATCTGGTAGATAAATTGGAAGTCGTAAAAATGCATCAATTCCTGCCCTTGTACATACTTCCGTAATGCTTGGTAATCCATGTTGTAGAGTTTGAAAATCCTACGGTCTCTATCCATAATTTTGATTGTGGCCAAAAAGATGAGGTCTGCCATTGGTTGGTCTTCACAGAACCAATGACCTCTTGCTTTCGTAATTGACTCCAAAGGAAGAACTAAGACCTCCTCCTCATGTGTAGCTTCCGAATTAGATGATGCCATCTGCACTTAAAGCACACCACAATCAGTGTTAAAGTGGTTGCATGACTTATCTTCCACTTAATCGCCATAAATCGAACAGTTCTCCGAGTGACGTGTGTCGTCCTTCCCTGTGGGTGTAAGGAAGGTAATACCTGGGATTTTTTCTTATATATTTTTGTATTTTTGCTGAAAGAAAACAAAAAAGTTAGTGAATAGTCGAAGCTTTATTATATTTTTAATTATTGTTCTCAAGGTTATGGTACAAGTGCTCTGCTATTCTCTGGGGGGGAATTTGCATCACCAAGAAGTAGAAGAAGAATTATGTGCCTGATGCATGGCCTTGTAATGTGGCCCTATCATGCACGTTTGTGGTGTATGGAACTCAAAATGTACAAGAAGAAGTTGCTGGTGGGTTTGTAGATGGCGATCGTGATTTGGGTATCCAAGTTAGTGTTATTTTACTGTTCTTGGCTGCAACTTTATCTCCTCTTGTGCTTTGTGTAGCTATCGTATTGTGATTCTTCTTTGCTTGCCATGCATGTCTTTGAATTGATTTCTCTGAGTACTCCTGTTTTTGCAATTCTGGGTCATCGCATCTTTCTTGCTCCTTTGACTTCAGTTTGGATGGATCTGTCCTTTGTACTATTGTCTTCAGTTTAGTTTTGTTCATTGCCATAGTTGGTGTGGGAATCCATATTTGTGTTCTTGAGGGTTGAGTAGCAATCAGTTTCTTCGGGATCCATAATTGCACAGTCTTCTGTAGACATAGTGATCTAGCTTGGCTTGTAGTCTTGACCCATTGTTGGGTTTTTTTGTAGGTGCTGGCTTTGTTGTTGATGATATGTTGCTACTTGATCTTTCCGAATCCATGCCTGTCTGGTTCCTTGAATGTGATACATTCTAATGTGGGAAGTATTTGGGTTGATTACTCTGACTAGTCGCTCTTGGTCTCAATTCCTCACTAGGGCTCTCAATGGAAATGATGTTAGTTGAAAGATCCGATGGAGGATGAGGAGGTGTAAGATTAATAGATGGTGTAAACATAGGTGAAGTATTTGGAGGTGAGGGTTCCACAATAGAGGTAGATGCACAAACACCCTCATGCACATTTAATTGATCTCTCAGAGCTAGACAAGTGGCTTTGATAGGTCTTTCATATAATAAACTAAACACTTCTCGATGTCCTATCTTGGTTGAGATGTAACCTAAGGACAATTGAATGATTACCTCATATTCATATATCCAATCTTGTCCTAACACAATCTCTTCTGATAGATCTTGATCGTTGCACACTAATAGCTTTTGTTCTAATTAGATGTGCTTTGGTTGGGTGTAATTGGGCTTTGGGCTGATGAGTCAAAGAGGCTCTAATGCAGCCGATAGCTGTTCCTGTGTCACTGAGGGCATCCACCAGTTGATACTCCTCTGTTCCCATTCCTAGGGTCAAATAAGGTTGTCGCACTTGATGTTTTAGGGTTTTTGAGGCTCTAAAATTAGCCATTGGGATGGACTCCTCTCCTAGCCTTATTTGTTCTAGGGCTTCCTATCGTGCTTCCTCGCATATTTTTGCATCTTCTTCTCGTCTATTCCTTGTTGCCAGAAGTCTTGACAACATCTTCTCTGTTAACGGCTCTAAATACTTCTTCACTCGAAAGCCACTTATATAGTTTGGTAGTACTTCTCCATCTAGGGTTGCTAGATTGACAGCTCCACTAGTTGATATGGGATTGATCACCAAGGGACCATATCCCCTTTTTTGCAACTTCTTTGCATGTTGCTTTAAAGTATATACCAGGACTAAATCTCCTTCTTTCAAACCTTTATCCTTAATATGAGCATCAAAGTATGCCTTTTGTCGCCTTTTTGCAGCATAAATGCTTTCTACCGCTTGTAAAAGGTAGAAATGGAAGACTCTAAGGAAAATAAAATCTATTCTCCATAGAGGAATACTTAAAAAACCCTATGAAGGTGAATATTCAAATAGAGGAAGAAAATTTACAACTTGAAAAATTCAAAGTGCTTGAATGTTTAAGAGGTATGAAGTAGAGAAATAAAGATAGTGATTGAAATGCCTAAGAGAGCGGCACAAGAAGGAGTCACATATGATAACAAAGAGCAAACAAAGAAAAGCATAGTTTCCTAGAAGGAGATGGAAAGTAACTTGTTGAATCTTTTCTCCTTCTTGATAATTTAAAGTGGCTTTGATAAAGATAATAACATTATCACTGTTTGCGTCTTTTCTGCTTATTGATAATTCAAGCGTGGTTTTGATTTACAAAAGTATCGTTGAGAACGTTTGTTTAAAAAAGAAAAAAAAAATAGAGAGAGAGGACTTTGATTCCTTGTTGTAAGAAGTCCCATGTTGTAGAAACAATCTATTGTCCTATTGTCTAATATCTTCTAAGCCCTAGGATTCATTTTAGATAGATCACTCACAGACTTTATGTACGATGTTATGCTCTTTCCTCCCTTTTGCCAAAAAAATTATCTTCTTCATTCATATCTTTTCAATCTTTTGTCGGCTTTTAATCCTGGTAATTTTTTTTGTCTCAACTCTTAACAAGCCTCTATTGTTTGGTTCCTTCTATGTTTTGATCCTATTCCTATTCAAAAACAAAGAGCTGAAGCATTATGACTATCTCCAAGATATTGTAGCAAATCTTTAGAGGAGAAGCTAGATGTTGATCTCTGGATTCCAGAAGGTGGATATGTACTATAATTAATATGTAGAGACACTATTCCCTCATGATCTTCATCTGCCTCGTGTTTACCTTAATCTTCATCTGCCTCATGGTGCATGTGCTAATGACGGAGTCTCCTCTTATTGACTATCTCTAGTCACTCGCCATCTTTACATCAAAGACATTGAGGAATTATGGGCAATACCATGAGAAAAAGTGCAAAATGATGTTCATGACCCTAAAGCCCAATTTCTTGCAAAAGAGAGATGGAGGGAAGGCCAAAAGAAAATCATTTCAAAAGCAAACTACTTTGGAGACAGTTACATGGAGACATGGATTATTTTTAATTGTGGGACGTAGTGTGTACAACAAGAAAATAATGGATCATGGTATAAGTAAATAATTAAATAATACGTATGGATGATTACAAAGTAATTTTAGAATCGCATGAACTATCAAATGAATGTCTCGATAAGGACTTTTATCTTGAAAGGGGTATGCGAAACATAGGAAATATTGAATATTATTTAGAGGGTCCAAAGGAGAGCTCTAATTTTTGGTAATGTCTATGCCAATCTTAGTGGATCTTCTTGCATGTATGCCTAGACATGTCACTAGTATAGTTCATAAAAAAATAAATCCCACTATTTTGGAGAAGACTCCTTGGGAAGGGATATGCAAGTTCCCTAGTTTCTAGGAAAGGATAGGGATAGGAATAAAGATGCAGTCCTCACTTTGTGCAAGGCCTTCCATTGTCTATGTAATACTCCAGACCAGTACAAGGTTTTGGAAGATAGATTATCCTTAGATTCCCATGCATAAAAATGTTGGATGAGTGTGCAAGAAGCAAAATTAGCACCATGCACATGGTGTCAATTCAAAGATGCATTCAAGGAAGACTTTCTTCTTGAAAACAAGGAAGAATGGAATTTGGAAGAATGGGAATAGGTCCTTTAATGCATCCGTCACTACAAGGAATACGGGCGTGTAGCGACGGTTAACGCGACAGAATTTCGTCGCTGTAAAATTGCAACTTGCGTCGGAAATACCGTCGAGCGCGGACCGTCGATTATACGACGCAAAAAACGACGGTATTTGCGACGGTATATGTCTAACGTCGCATAAACGACGCTTGTTAATGGCGTCGCTTAAGCGACGCTCTTTAGCGTCGCTTATGCGACACTAAAAAGCGTCGCTTATGCGACGGTTTATAAGCGACGGTCTATTGCATCGCTTATACGACGACGCGTTGCATCGCTTATGCGACGATCTGTTGACGGACAAAAATTAAAACGTTGGAGGCTCTGCAATCGGCATTTTCACGCATCCGATCGAAGAGCTCTCCAACGTTCGCAATTGCGCTGCGCTTACGAACTGAAGCAAGTATATGCAGAATTGTTGTTTTGCTTAAGCTCTCTGTTATTGTCTCCCTCTGTCTTTGTTTCTCTCTTTCTACATCTTTGTCTCTTTGAATTTTCTCTCTCTCTCTCTCTAGATCTCTCTCTAGATCTCACTCTCTCTCTCTAGATATCTCTCTCTCTCTCTAGATCTCTCTCTCTCTCTCTCTAGATCTCCCTCTCTCTCTCTCTCTCTCTCTCTCTCTCTCTTCTCTCTTTCTCTTCTCTCTTTTTATTGCAGGTTATTCAAGAAGCTAACCAAGCAAAAACTATGGATCACAATTGTAAGTACAATTTCTATTATTTGTAGATCATTTGAATTGTGTTATTTTCATTACATACCATACTCACACTTATTGATATGCACTCATACACTTATACATGACGAAGAAGCGCACACACATGCATATACCTACATATACACATATACATGCACATACACACACATACACATAGAGTTATACATATACACACACATACACAAGAACATGCACATATTGATACATACATATACACTTATACATGCACATGCATATACATACATATATGCACACATACACATGCACATATACACATATACATGCACATACACACACATACACATAGAGTTATACATATACATGCATATACATATACACACATACACATGCACATGCACATACTCATACACACATATGCACTTATACATGCACATGCACATACATACATATACACACACATACACATGCACATACATACATATACACACACATACACATGCACATACATACATATACACACACATATATACACTTAGGTACACACATATGAATGAATTATATAATTAAAGTATTAAAACACATGCTTAATATAAACAATAATAAAAATCAATAGAACAAAACTCTTCATTACTTAATACCATACACACAATTCAAAACATGACTGAAATGAAAAATATATAGATAAATATATGTATATATCAATGTAAATACATAATCCAATGTCATAATCAACGTCTAAAATCCTAATCATCGTCATCATGATCATCATCATCATCAGCAATATCATGATCAGATGGATCTTCCTCATCCTCATCCTCATGATCACCCTGTGACGATCGAGATCGTCCCTCCTGTGTCTGTCTCTCCACCTCATCCATATTTGTCTCCCCATAATACTCCTGTATTACATATAACAAACATAAATCAATAAAATAATTAAAACATTCATAACAACAAAATAATTATATAAAATTTAAAAATACTCACAAAGGCATCAGGATGATCTTGTATATACTCGCTCAAACGCCGATATCCAAAATGTGTAGCATACTCGATCTCGTGTTTCGTAGGATATCGGCCATAATCCTTTCGCTGCAATGAAACAAATAAAAAACATTAGTTGCTTGCATTTTAACTAAAATAAAAAATATACTCACAATAACACATATACTTACAAACGTAGCTACAAAACCATTATGGCCCATTTGGCCTAAGTGCGATGTGTGGCCCGACTCCACTCTCTTCCTTGCAGCAGCCTGTTTATTCAAGGAAAAAAATACATAAATTAAATTAAAAAATTACTAAAATATCTAAAAATTATAAATATAAACTATTAATTTGTGTACCTTCTGCTGAGGAAATGACTCCTGAAGACGTAGCTGTCTACGAAAAAACTGCCACGACTCAGGTGGTATGTTAGCTCGCCTCTTATTTTTTTCGACCATACAATATCTCCTGTTAATTTAATCTCAAACAGAAAAAAAAGTCAGAATACATACACATTTATACACACATATACACATACACATACACATACCCACATACACATATACATGCAAACATATACGCATGCATATATGTATATATATACACATATACATACATATAACATAAACACACATATACATATCCACATATATACGTACACACACATGCATGCATATACACATTCATACAAAATACATGCATTTATCCCACAATACAATATCTCCTGTTAATTTAATCTCAAACATAAAAAAAAGTCAGAATACATACACATTTATACACACATATACACATACACATACACATACACATACCCACATACACATATACATGCAAACATATACGCATGCATATATGTATATATATACACATATACATACATATAACATAAACACACATATACATATCCACATATATACGTACACACACATGCATGCATATACACATTCATACAAAATACATGCATTTATCCCACAATAATATGTGTTGTGTATATGTGAATATGTGTGTATGTACAAATGTGTATATGTGAATATGTGTGTATGTGTAAATATGTATATGTGAATTTTTTATTTATGTAGATAATCAAATTATTAATATCAAATACCATTATTTGTAGATTCTGATCAATCAGATGGAACTCCACCACCGTCTCCTCATCGTGCAACGACTTTATACTGTAAGTATATGAAATATTTAATTTTAACTATATTTGATGGATACATAACTTATATATTTTTTTTATGTTTCTTATGATGTGCAGATTCTGATCAATCAGAGGGTACTCCACCACCTCCTACCCATGCAACGACTTCACATGTGTCCTCCGATAGGAATTATGATGAATTTTACTATCAAGAGCATATTATATGTTGGTGTAACTCTTGTTATGGCACGTATCGAAGACCACGATTGGAATGTATTGAACATGAGGCAGAGTATGGTACTTTTGAGCATGCACTATCACCTAGTCAACGTGATAATGCTTGGGTATGTATTTTCTATATATATTAATGTCATTTTTTTATTTAAAAACCATGTATAAAATCAAATTATTATTGATATACAGGAATACTTGCTCGATGATGATGATGATAATGATTTTTCTCATAATGTTAATATACCTCGTACACGTCATGGACTTGCTGTTCATCAATTACAAGCAGAGGTTTCTAGAAATCCTCTACCTCCTGGTTTAGAGAATGAAACGGCTGGAGATTATCCATTGCCAGCTCGTGATCGTTCTTTAGTACAAACATATGATAGAAGAAGATATGGAGGATGGAATAGAGGACCACTTCCTTTAGATGGAGAGGTTTTCAACTTTTGGGGTAATCGCTATATGATTGCTCCATCCACTATTACTAATGCTGGTCGTGGTCTCTTTATTGTAGAGGATTTGTATGTGCCTCCGAACTCTGAAGTCACTCTTATGTCATTTTGTGGTCTTATATATGGATGGGGAGATTGGCATCGACTTTCACGTTATGTTCAAAGCATGAGTACTTATGGAATATGCTTGAACGCAGCATCTCTTACTAGTAGAAGGATTTTACATGCAGAAAATGAAAGATTATATATTGATGGAAGACCTTACACACATGGAAATATAGCAGGTTTAATAAATAGTAGTCGAGGGTTACATAATAGTTCAAGGACTAATTGCACATTTGAGGAGCGTGAAAATAGTCATGAATCACCATACATGAGTAGAGATGTATCAAGATACATAGTTGTCAATGCTATTACTACATTACATGCTGGTGATGAACTATTAGTGAATTATGGATGGCGTAGACCTCCAAGAGCACCTTTTAGCTAGAGAGAATAAAAATTTTCTATCCATATTTAATAAGTTATATACTTAATTTTATATTTGAAGTTTAATTTTTATTCATTTATGGAATACTAATGAGTTTTGTTTATATGTGTAGATTCCAACGTATGATGTTGATGATATTCGTCCACAACATTCACAATTACCAATAAGACCTCATTTATCAGAAGCTTCCATGAGGAGGCTACGCAAAACTAATCCTGTGCAATATGCAAAGTTGAAAGATCTATATTCAAAAGATGATAAAGTACAAGATTTGTGTGACAATGATGAAGATGATGGCATGGTAGATTTTATTGAGGATTGGTATCAAAATGACAGTGAGAGCATGGATATTTCTAAAAATGAGAAATATCTTCGAGAGGAATGTCTAAAGCATGTATATGAAGGAAGTCGTTTGACACGACTAAGTGCAAGCTTACTTATTCTCAACCTTCAAAATCGTTTTGGATGGAGTAATATATCTGTTTCGACACTATTAAGGTATAATTTTCAATTTTCTATCTACTTATATATATGCGCATCTTTTAAAACTATTAATGCATCTTTCAAAATATTCATAAAAAATTTGATTGTTTGGATGGCAGGATACGATTGTTTGTTTTGGAGGATATGAAGTATGTATCTTCATTGAATGATTTGTCGATTCACGCATATGTTCAATTTGAAAGTGTGAGAAGCGGATTTATAATTTGTATTCAAAGAATTTGGCACTGTTTATAGGCCATACAATGGTGACCTGGATGCATCGCATGCACAGAGGTTACTCAAGATAGAGCAATCTGATTATAATGGACTAGTGCCAGCAAGATTCCTAGGGTATGCAGTAAACCTCTTGCATGTCAATGATGAGGCGCATTTGAAGTTTAGGATACAAAGTGGAAATCATGGTGGCTTGAGAGGATCACACATATACATGCAAGAGGTTTACTGCATACCCCAAGAATCCTGCTAGTACTAGTCCCTTATAATCAGGTTGCTCTATCTTGAGTAACCTCTGTGCATGCGATTCATCCAGGTCACCATCGTATGGCCTATAAACAGTGCCAAATTCTTTGAATACAAATTATAAATCCGCTTCTCACACTTTCAAACTGAACATATGCGTGAATCGACAAATCATTCAATGAAGATACATACTTCATATCCTCCAAAACAAACAATCGTATCCTGCCATCCAAACAATCAAATTTTTTACGAATATTTTGAAAGATGCACATAAGCATACACATATATAAAATTATATGCATATATATATATGTATATTTATTTATTTACTTTCTTTAATATATCATTTTTTTGATAAATTTACAGGTTATTATCTGAAAAGTTTTTACCAAGTCAAAATATTCTTCCTACCTCACATGATGAAATGAAGAAGATAATCAACAATCTTGGTATGGATTATCAATGTATACATGCATGTCCTAACGATTGTATTTTATATAGAGGTGAATATGCAGACTCTTTGACATGTCCCAAATGTCAATCTCCTCGATATAAGGGTGAAGAAGGTAAAATCCCGAATAAGGTATTAAGACATTTTCCATTGGCTCCACGGATTAGACATATGTTTCAAAGCCCCGAATTATCAAAGCTTTTGACTTGGGGACATGATCACAAAAGTACTGATGGAATAATCAGAATTCCTCATGATAGTGTTGCTTTTCAGCATATTGATTCTACATGGCCTGAATTTGCACAAAATCCACAGAATCTAAAGTTAGGAGTTGCATTAGATGGGGTTAATCCATTCTCCATGAAATCCAGTAAATGGTCAACATGGCCAGTGGTAGTCATAAACTATAATCTTCCGCCATATCTTAGCATTAAAAAGGAACATTTAATGCTTTCACTTTTAATCCCAGGCAAAAGACAAGTTAAAGATATGAATGTATATCTTGCTCCTCTCATTGACGATCTTCAAGAGTTATGGAGAGGTATTAATGTCATTGATATATCAAAAAGCATCAATGAAAGACATATTACGATTCGTGGTATTGTGGCTTGGACTATTCACGATTTTCCTGGATATGGCGTTTGTTCAGGTATTGATGTAATTTTTTTATTCAATATGCATGTAAATAAATATGATTTAATCTAATTATATTTTTATCATTTTCCATGATGCAGGAATATCTACTAAGGGTTATAAAGCTTGTCCATATTGTGGTGATTGGTTGAGATCAATCTATAGTAAGAATCTCAACAAAAATATTTATCTTCGACATCGACGATTCTTGCCTGATGATCATCCATTAAGATCTAAAAGAGAAGTGATACATTTTAATGGAAAGCTTGAAACAGGTCAGTGTCCAAAACCTATGACGCCTATGGATTGGTATAAAAAATGGACAGATGGACCTCTGATAGATCCAGAAGCAGAAATCTTCAGTGATGATTCAGATAATGAGTATGTGAACAAAGGTAAAGGGAAATTGGCACTCGCAGAGAACATATCAATATGGTATTCTTTGGAGTATTGGAAAGAGTTAAAAGTATGTCATCTTCTTGATCCTATGCATATATTCAAAAATATTGGTTATTCACTATGGCAGCATCTTCTTGGACTAAAAGATACCACAACATCAAGAAATGATTTGAAAGATCAAAAATCCAAACCAAAGTTATGGCCAGTTTTTGATAGACATCGACAAGAAACGACTTATGCATCTGCTCCTTGGGTACTTACGACAAAAGAGATACAAACTATCAACAATAGAATTCAATTGATCAAGACTCCTACAGGATATGGAGCATTGTTTCAAAACATGTTTACTATGGATGATAAGAGCTTATCTGGATTAAAGACCCATGACTGGCATAACTTTTTGAAACATATTTTACCTTTGGTTATCGATGGATGTACAACGAAAGGAGTACGAGATGTCATCTATCGTCTTGGATCACTTATAAGGTAGTTATGATACTTTTATATTTAATATGTTTGAATATTGGATATCTTTTATTTTTTAATTAACTTCTTTACAATTGTTTTTATGATTTGTATAGGTGGATTACATCCAAAGAGATCGATAAAAATTCGATCCCACAAAAAGAACGTGAATGCAAAGAGCTACTATGTTTGATGGAAAAAGAACTTCCTACTTCATTTTTTGATATTCAAGTTCATTTACTAGTCCATCTTGTAGATGAGATAGAGATTGCCGGTGTTGTCAACACTCGATGGATGTTTTGGGTCGAGCGATTTATGGGAATACTAAAAGGTTATGTGCGACAAAGAGCAAAACCAGAAGGATCCATGGCAAAGGGTTGGATACTTGAAGAGTGCATGTATTACGTTAGTGAGTACCTTGAAAGAGTTCATGAAGAAGCTCCACGTGCATGGACCAACGAGTCTTCTTCAAAAATAACCGATGAGGTATTATCAGGTAAGGGGGTTCCATTCTTATTTACATTTCAAGAAAAAAATGATGTTTCCACTTTTGTAGCATATAATAGCGAATGCATGCAAGCATTCGTTAGCGAGTACGAGGAACTTCAAAGTCTCCAAAGTAAAAGGCGAAAAAACAAAAGATCTAGACGTAATCTCGATAATAATGAGATTACAGATATACCTTCTTTCACGGATTGGCTATATAGTCGTTTGCAACGCGCCAACGCAAATAATGAAGAAATCTCAGATGAGCAAAGAGAGTTAATGATGGGTTGTGAACAAAAGGTAATTTTATTAAAATATATATTTTATTTTTTTCATATATGTATGTTAGTTTCTATTTACTAATTCAATTTATTTTGCAGGCTCGAATGTTCACTAATATGTGGGCTTTTGGACAGCATATTAGAATCAAATCCATTGATTCTTTACGTAAAACAGAGGATTCTAGTATTATTGCTTGTTTCAAGCAACTATCACGTGCTAGCTCAAAAGACACGAACCTTATAGATGGCGAACTTGGTTACGTAGGAACTATTGTTGGTATCTACGAAATTTCATTTCGTACATTCAAACAGGTAGAAAAAAGTTTATATATTTTTTTTAGAGTTAGTTTTTTTTTAAGCACCTAATAATGGGACGTTTTTGTTGTTATATATTGTGATAGGTCATTTTGAAGGTTGACTGGTATCGAGCGGAGTATAAAGGTAGTAATTCTACAATAAGAAAGGAATTATCTGGGTTTTGGGCAATTGATTCTTCCAAGGTAATGCGATCTACTAAAGAACCATATATTCTTCCTAGGCATATTGAACAAGCATTTTTTTATAAAAACCCAGATGCTCATCCTTGGTGGCAAGTCATTCATGTGCAACCTAGAGGTAGGTCATTGTTTGAACAGTTTATTGTTAGAGAGATTGAAGAAAGTCCTCTTGATGATTCAGCATCAGATACTGATACATCAACATCTGGAATAGAAATTAGACTCATTATACGTGATAATGATACTAATCTTTTTGATGAAGAGGATAATTCTCTACATGCTGATTCTACTGATGAGGAAGAGGAATTACCAGAAATAGATATTAATCCATCAATAGATGATGTGATTCATGAGAACATAGATTTAACAATAGAAGAAATAAATGAAATCAATAAGGATAATGAAGATGAGACTATATTGATGTCTTACCAAAATGATGGCAATAATGAAAACATATGAGCAGATTAGATAGTAACTTGAAGCTTCTGAATGGATATATATAATAGGTTTTTTTTATTAACTTGAATAACGATGAATCCTACTAGAGAGATGAAATCATGTTCTTCTAAGTTAGAACATGAAGCTCGGGGGTATGCCTAATTATTTTATATATAGCTTTATCTTCGAGGAGTAAATTTTTATCATGTATGTATGCATATGTGTGTGTATTCATGTGTATTATATGTATACATATATTAGTATGCATATATATGTATTTCATGTATATGTATGTGTTTGCATGTGTGTGATATATGTATACATGTATTCATGTACGTAATATATGCAAGTGTTTATAATTGTGTACATGTATATATGTATATGTGTCTATGTGTAAATATGTACATGTAAATATGTATGCATGTATATATATGTTTATGTGTGCATGTAGGCATGTACATGTATGTGTAAATATGTACATGTAAATATGTTAGTATGTATATATATATTTATGTGTGCATTTAGGCATGTATGTGTGAAGCATAATATATCTACTCCATTTTATATTTATGTATCCTATCTACATGATGTGTATATATCTTTACATATATTATGAATCATGATCCTCGTTGATTCGAGTAGCTATATATAGAGGCATAAGGTTGGGAGGAGAGACATCTCTCTAGTAGGACGTCGGAGGTGTATATATACTTCAAACATATGGCTAAAAGGTTTTATATGTATATGTATATACATTTTTATTTTAGATTTATATATATATATATATATATATATATATATATATATATATAGATACATACATACATACATACATAGTTTTTCCATACGTGAAACATACTTCCAACGCATACGGGTATGGAAGTATGAAAAAAGTATGGAATTTCAAAAAAAATACCATACGTGATATCATACGTGTGAGAAAAAAAGTATTAAAAAAATCTGAAAATAATATATATATATATAATAATAATAATATATAATATAATATAACAGAAAACAGCCATAAAATATATAAATATGCAGCTGAACATTCAGATTTCAGATTTCAGTTCACACACTTCAGAATTCAGATTCATAAAATATATAAATATGCAGCTGAACATTCAGATTTCAGATTTCAGTTCACACACTTCAAAATTCAGATTCATAAAATATATAAATATGCAGCTGAACATTCAGATTTCAGATTTCAGTTATCACACACTTCAGAATTCAGATTCTAATCTCTAGATAATCATGATTTGTAAATATGCAGCTTCAATTTTGTCAAGATACATAGATGTATACATACATGATACACATGCATACATACATACTACAAAAATAGAAACATGTATATTAGATACATATATAAGTTAATATACATGCCTTTCAGTAAACATAGAGTAATAGATTTTAGGAATGACATCATACATACATAGATGCATATATAGATACATACATACGTACATACATACATAGCTCTCTCTCTCTCTCATATACATACATACCGTGCATTGTCGCGACGATGAGCCATAAGTGTCCGCATCTCTTTTAAACACCACTTAAGGGACCATCCTGTCCCAAACTCTGTCTCAAGTGAACTAAGCACGTACTTTTTATCCCTCTCATCATGCTCACTACAAAAATAAAAAACATAATGTAAATAAAACATAAGATATACATTTCAATTTATATGTAAAACTTTTACTTACTTCCATGGTAAGTGGATAAAGCGCAGGTAAGAGTCGCATAGTGCCCGCATTCTTCTCTTGAACTCCAATCCATTCCCTATGTACACAATGTTCCCCTCCGGCTCTATGTCGCACTCTAGTCCTAAGGTGCCTATGCATGTCCTCATAGGCAACTCTGCTCTGCTATCACGTGCTGGAGGTGGTATAGGTGTCCTAAAAATAGATAGATAGAAATAAATAAAAATATGTGCTATAATATCATTAAAAAAAATTATGAAAAAAAACATACCTATGAGCAGATAGCTCTCTTCCTGCATGTGGATCCGCAGAAGAGCCCTCGTCTGATCGCGTAAGCATCTGGATCGTATAATCCAGCTCCTCATCGGACATGTCTGCGTAGTCCCGCATTATGGCCCCTAGAGTATCTGACGGAACTCTTGCTCTCATAAGACTTTTTATGAGAGTGAGTTTCGCCTTTCTCTCTTTACTGGGATCCATAATACCTAACATATAAAACAAAATGGTTAGAAATCAATATATATATACGTGTATGTGTGTGTATGCATGTGTATGTGTGTGCATGCATGTGTATGTGTGTGTATGCATCTGTGTGTATGTGTGTAGGTATATGTGTGTGTTGTCTATGTGTATGTGTGTGTGTCTATGAGTGTGTATGTGTTTATGTATATGTATGTATCTACGTGTGTGTATGTATCTATGTGTGTATGTGTATGCATGTATGTATGCATGTGTGTGTATGCATATGTATGTGTGTGTATGCATCATTATGTGTGTCTATGTATGCATTTGTACGTGTGTATGCATCATTGCATGTGCATGTGTCTATGTGTGTATGTGTGTGTATATGTGTGTGTGTCTATGTGTATGTGTGTGTGTTTATGAGTGTGTATGTGTTTATATGTATGTATGTATCTATGTGTGTCTATGTGTCTAAGTGTGTATGTGTATGCATGTATGTATGCATATGTATGTGTATGCATATGTATGTGTGTGTATGCATTATTATGTGTGTCTATGTATGCATGTGTATGTGTGTATGCATCATTACGTGTGTATGTATCTATGTGTGTATGTGTGTGTGTATATGTGTTTGTATGTGTGTATGCATGTGTGTGTATGCATGTGTATGTGTATATGTGTATATGTGTATATGTGTGTGTATATGTGTGTATGCATGTGTGTGTGTATATGTGTGTATATGTTTGTATGCATGTGTGTGTATGCATATGTATGTGTGTGTATGCATTATTATGTGTGTCTATGTATGCATGTGTATGTGTGTATGCATCATTACGTGTGCATGTGTCTATGTGTGTATGTGTGTGTATATGTGTGTGTGTCTATGTGTATGTGTGTGTGTCTATGAGTGTGTATGTATGTATCTATGTGTGTGTATGTGTATGCATGTATGTATGCATATGTGTGTGTATGCATATGTATGTGTGTGTATGCATAATTATGTGTGTATGTGTCTATGTGTGTATGTGTGTGTGTATACATTATGACAGTGTATGTAAGCATGTGCATTATGTATGCATATAAGTATGTATGTATGCATATGCATATGCATTATGTATGCATATGCATATGTATGCATATGCATATGCATTATGTATGCATATGCATATGCATTATGTATGCATATGCATATGCATTATGTATGCATATGCATATGCATTATGTATGCATATGCATTATGTATGCATATGCATTATGTATGCATATGCATATGCATTATGTATGCATATGCATATGCATTATGTATGCATATGCATATGCATTATGTATGCATATGCATATGCATTATGTATGCATATGCATATGCATGTGTATGCATATGCATGTGTATGCATATGCATGTGTATGCATATGCATGTGTATGCATATGCATGTAAGTATGTATGTATGCATATGTGTGTGTATGCATATGCATGTAAGTATGTATGTATGCATATGCATATGCAATATGTATGCATGTATGTATATGTGTGTGAATGTGTGTGAATGTGTGTGTGAATGTGTGTGTACATGTGTCTGTATGTGTGTATGCATGTGTATGTGTGTGTATGCATCATTATGTGTGTATGTGTGTGTACATGTCTGTATGTGTGTATGCATGTGTATGTGTTTGTATGCATCATTATGTGTGTATGTGTGTGTGTCTATGTGTATGTGTGTATGTGTGTGTGTCTATGTGTATGTGTGTATGCATGTGTATGTGTGTATGTGTCTATGTGTGCATGTGTGTGTATATACTATTTGTGTGTGTGTCTATGTGTATGTGTGTGTACCTATGAGTGTGTATGTGTTTATGTGTGTATGTGTCTATGTGTGTGTATGTGTTTATGTGTGTATGTGTATGCATGTATGTGTATGTGTGTGTATGTCTCTCTATGTGTGTGTGTATGCATATGTGTGTGTGTATATGTGTGTCTATGTGTGTATGCATGTGTATGTGTGTGGATGCATCATTATGTGTGTATGTGTCTGTGAGTGTATATGTGTGTGTATGTGTGTGAGCGTCTATGTGTGTGTATGTGTGTGCGCGTCTATGTGTATGTGTGTCTGTGTGTGTATGTGTGTGTATCTATGAGTATGTATGTGTTCATGTGTGTGTATGTGTCTATGTGTGTATGTATCTGTGTGTGTATGTATCTATGCATGTGCATTATGTATGCATGTAAGTATGTATGTACATTATATGCATATGCATATGCATTATGTATGCAAATGTATGCATGTATGTGTTTATGTGTGTATGTCTCTCTATGTGTGTCACGTGTGTATGCATATATGTGTGTGTATGTGTGTGTATATGTGTCTGTATGTGTGTATGCATGTGTATGTGTGTGTATGCATGTGTATGTGTGTATGTGTCTATGTGTGCATGTGTGTGTATATACTATATGTGTGTGTGTCTATGTGTATGTGTGTGTACCTATGAGTGTGTATGTGTTTATGTGTGTATGTGTCTATGTGTGTGTATGTGTTTATGTGTGTATGTGTATGCATGTATGTGTATGTGTGTGTATGTCTCTCTATGTGTGTGTGTATGCATATGTGTGTGTGTGTATATGTGTGTCTATGTGTGTATGCATGTGTATGTGTGTGGATGCATCATTATGTGTGTATGTGTCTGTGAGTGTATATGTGTGTGTATGTGTGTGAGCGTCTATGTGTGTGTATGTGTGTGCGCGTCTTGTGTATGTGTGTCTATGTGTGTATTTGTGTGTATGTGTGTGTGTGTCTGCGTATGTGTGTGTGTGTCTATGCGTGTATATGTGTGTGTGTGAGTGTGTGTGTGCGCATACCTTGTGTATGTCTCGCTTCTCTCTCTCCCTCTCGCGCGCTGTATGTCTCTCTCTCTCTCTCGGTCTGTATTCTTCCTCGCGTTCAAGGCCCGGCACAAATGTGCCGGGAGAATTGAATTTTTTTTTTTACATTCCAGAGCGTCGCATATGCGACGCTCTGCAGTTTGCCATCGTCGGTAAGTGCGTCGCTAACCTGCGACGCTACTAGCAACGCTTCTGGTTTAGCGTCGCTTATGCGACGCTATCGTCGCTTATGCGACGATGCTCGGCCAAAAAAAAAAATCCGAAATTTTTACCGTCGCATAAGCGACGGTTTTCATTTTTTTCCCGATTCGGGGGCGTCGCTACGCCCCCCTTTTTCTTGTAGTGCGTCCATTATCCATGTACATATCTTAATGTACTGAAATAGTTCCTAAGCTTAAGAACCTTGGTGATTAGAAAAATTGAGAGATTTCACCTATAAATTGGATTGTCGGTTAAAGCATGAAGTGAAGGATAATGCACCTTAAACATTAGAAGACATAACAAAAGTTGCACAAATATATTACCACCACTCATGTATAGATGTGTTAAAAGGTAGGCGGGGCTTATCTTTTACAGAAGATACAGTCATTCATGCATTATGTGATAAATGAAGCGGATGATAAACAGAAAGACATACCAGCAGCAATCAGAGACACCACGAGTCCATGACAACCAAACATGCGCGCTCTCTTTTATTTAATTGAAGCCATATTTCTATACAAGTATGATGTACCTTTTCGGAGGGGGTTCACATCTCCTCATGGAAACCCTTTGGCAAGCCTTCAAATAGACCTTAGTCCATGCATTTTAATAAGAATCTCCAACCACAAGATGATTAAAATAATGTGCATCTAACACTCATCTAACATTGGCATGCACGGTGGACTCGAATCTGACATAGTGCTTACCAATGTCCTAGGTTAACGATATGCAACTACCCTATGAAACATTATCCACCAACCAAAGTGCATGGCCCAAATCCATGGTGTGGAAGGTAAGATAATGCTCATATTAATCCAAAACTAGGAGAAATGTATAATGCAAAGCAAAGTGCCTAGAACTTAATCCAAGTTATGCAAGTACATTACACACAACCCATAGTCTGCCCTCCTATATGCTTTGGCATGAAGTAAAAAAAATGGCATAATTACATAGCTCATCAATTACATCATTTTCATATGGCTTTCTACAATACATCATTATCATATACAATCTATGGAAATTTTCAAGCGGGATGGATCATCCAATCATAGCTTTATCAATCTTCACTTGCATTCTGCATATTCTTTGTCCTCAGAAGTACTATAACATAAATCATCAAATAATGATCAAGCAGAGCTTGTCTTTTTGGATTAGTATGATCAGCATCAAATAACCATATATGAAGACTCAAATCAACATGAAGGTGTGTATCCCATAGTCCCACATCATCCGCAAAGCATGCACACAAAAGAAAAATAAAATTAGTGAATGCTTCTGCCATATCAACGCTACCTCACATTCACAATCCACATGGAGTGTTTCTGCCGATTGAACGCTACCTCACACTCGTGCAAAAAACAAAAGAAAGGAGTGCTTCTGCCAAGTTAATGCTCCCTCGCACTCATACAACATTACTGCATACATGCTTGTTGAGAGCAGTATGGGCACCCAAGGACTGAGGAGACAAGGAAGCCATCAGAGAGAGTCAGAGCAAGGCGAAGGATTAAGTAGACAAAGCAGTCGACGCAGATCTGGTAGATAGGCCTTCAAATTTTTCCAAATCAACATCTTTATAATAGTGATTTTTATCACTAACCATCATTGTAAATACCATTTCATATTTTTGTAGCTCCATTTTGTGCAAGCCAAGGAGTCCTTGAGCTTGAGGAGCTTTAGAAGTACCTACATATCAATTTTCATATTTTTTAGACTCCGTTTAAGCCCTCAAATAGGCCCTAGAACCTAATTTTTAGCTATGCCGGACTCTAGGTCTGGACAGGGCCAAAACCTAGTCAAAAACTATAAATAGAGCTAGAGAGCTCATTTTTGGGGCTAGCTTGTAATTGATCTAAACTTGTATGAGCATTTTGGAAGTAATCTAAAGAACTCCATTGCTTCTCACTCTTTGTCTTACTGTGTGTGCGCGTGTGTGTATGTGTGTGCATGCTAGTGTGCTTCTCACTCACGCACTTGTGCCTTCACTTGCTCGAGGTCTTCATACCATCCTCACGTCTTCCTGGATTGACATTAAAGGAGGTGCTACTCATCACTGAGCTACACCAAATTTTGGCGCCGTTGCCGGGGATCGAGCTTTGAGGACGAGCGTGTGATGGTAAGACATAGAGTTGTGACGTTGGCGTTGTAGGTAATTTCTTTACTTTTCCTTATTTTTCTCGTCCTTACTTCATCATCATCATCATCATCATCATCTTCCACCTCCATCTCCATCATCGCAAAAATTTCAGTTTTTTGACTATATCTCCTTCCTCCTTTCATTTCCCTCATTTCACTTGTGAGAGAGAGCGAACTGTTGTGTGCTATTTTTTGCATGTTTCTTGAGTTTGCTTGCAGGTATTGGCTATCCCATCATCCCCAGCACGCTGCGCAAGTACAGAAATGTGCAGAACTATCTCTGTGTCGCAAGTTTCTGTCAATCGCGATTGACAGAAACCTTCATCTTTTGGTAAAACTGAGTGCACCACAGTAGACTATAGACCTTGCACTTCACAAATCCACAAAAATTTCAAAAAAATTTACATTTTCTCTGTCCATCGCGATTGATAGCATCAATCGCGATTGACACTGTCCATCGCGATGGATAGCCAGTCCATCGCGACTGATAGACCTCGACGGACACGTGTCCATCGCGACGGACACCCCTGTCCATCGCGACCAACAGAAAAATTGCGACTGATGCCTGTCCATCGCGACTCATGCCTGTCCATCGCGACTGATACCTGTCCATCGCGATTGATACCTAAATGAAGACTTGGTCACACCTAGGAACACGGAGGTAGTGAAAAACACTAAAGTACAATGCAACCTCACCTTAGAAGAACTACTCAAAGTAAGGCCGGAGCTATGGAAACATGTAGCCAAACAAGTACCAGAGATAGCAAAACCTCGTTCCCAGGTAGGATCCCAGAGAACAGTGCCAGAAATACCATTGGACAAGATAGGAGATATGAGTGAGGGCGAAGAGGGAAACACACATCTTCCTATCACCCATCAAGGATACACCACCAAGGCCATTCTAGACTCAGGTGCAGGAGTTGCAATTGCTACCACTTCCCTATGGAAGCGTTGGGGCAAGCTAGCACCCAGGCCCACAAGGATGAAATTGCAAATGGCCAATGGTCACATAGAGAGACCCCTAGGGTTGTTAGAAGGAATAACTCTCACCACTTGTGGTGTTGAGTTCGAGCACACATTTGCTATATGTGATTTTAGCAAAAATCATGCCTATGAAATGATCTTGGGACGACCCTTTATGCGATAGTTGCAAGTGGTACAGGACTGGGGAACCAATTCCTTGTACCTGCAACACTTAGGTGTTACGACCAAAGTGAATCTCAAAGATTACTCTCATAGAGATGTCCCTCCTATCCAATGGAACCCCATCCATAGAGCCAAAGATGATACGGAATCAGTGCATTCCATAGGATCAGGATCCTCATGGATGCATGAAGACACCCACTTATGGATGTGCAAAGTAGCAGTAGAAGAAGAGAAGAGAGAAGAAGCCAGAGAGATAGGTGCAAAAGAAACACATAGATCAATCCAAGACCCAGCCTATGCACCTGTAGTCTTCCCTGACAAAGAATTTGAACCCCATGGCTGGGCAGAAATCCTAGCAACAATGGATGTAGCCATCAATGAAGAACAATGGACACCTCACTGTGATGAAGATGGCTATGACATTTCAGTCTTCTCCATAGAACCCATAATGGGAGAGGCAGTGTTAGAAGAGTGTGAACCTAGCCTTGATGCATTTGAGGATGCAAGTGACTCCGATCTAGAGTCAATCATCATGGACCCACCTTTTGCATCAGATGAAGAATACTTCTATGAAGTAGAATTTCAACCCCAGAGGCATGGAGAGCTTACAAATGATGTACGGCTAGCCACACATGTGACCCCGAAGGAAGAAGGAAAGAAAAGAAAGAAGAGAGAAATCACACTAGAAGAGGAGGAATCTTTGTTTGAGGTCCCAGAAAATTTTAAGAAGTATGAGATAGATGACAGGAGAGTCATGATCAGAATGCCTAAACGAGAGGCGCAGTCGGGGGAGGCCTATGATAAAAAAGAAACCACGAAGAAAGTAGTTGTAGCCATCGAAGAAGGAGAAGAAAGATGCACGTACATAGGCCATGACCTGACAGAAGAGGAAGAACAAGAGCTAATAGCCTTGCTAAGAGAATACAGAGATGTGTTCGCTTGGAGTTACAAGGATTTGAAAGGAGTGGACCCTGACATATGCTCACACACTATCCCCATGACCTCAGATGCCAAACCCTCTAAGCAAAAGCCATACACATATAATGATAACTATGCTGCCAAGATCAAAGAGGAGATAGATAGACTGGTTGAAGCTGGATTCATCTATGAAATTGAGCACACTGAGTGGGTATCCCCCATCGTAGTGGTGCCCAAGAAAACTGGAAAGCTGCGTGTATGCATTAACTTGAAGAAGGTCAATGCAGCCACAATTCGAGATAACTATCCGCTTCCTATCACATAACATCTCTTAGAAAGAGTAGCAGGCAAGGAAGTGTACAACTTCCTTGATGGATTTTCAGGCTACAATCAAGTAGACATAGCTCCAGAAGATCAGCATAAGACAGCTTTTGCCACAGAGTGGGGTATATTTGCCTTTCGTGTAATGCCATTTGGGCTTACCAATGCACTAGCAACCTTCCAGAGGCTGATGTGCCATGTATTTAAAGAGTTCCTGAGGAAGAACTTAGAAGTCTATGTTGATAATCTTTGTGCTCATTCCAACATTAGACAAACCCATATTCCTGAACTCAGACAAATCTTTGACAAATGTAGAGAATATCAAGTCTGCCTGAACCCATAAAAGTGTGTTTTTATGGTCAGGCAAGGCAAGATTCTAGGACACATAGTGTCAAAGAATGGCATATCCATTGATGAAGAGAAAGTGAGAGCTATAACCGAGTTACCTAGGCCAAAGAATGTCAAGGAAGTACAAGCTTTCATGGGGCATTGTGGTTATTACCGACGGTTTATACACATGTATGCCGTCATTGCAAAGCCCATGTACGGACTTTTGACTAACTTTGAGTGGACTAATGAATGTGAGAATTCCTTCAATGAGCTTAAACGGCGATTATGTTCAGCACCAATCTAGACCACACCAGATTGGAATAAGCCTTTCCATGTTCATGTGGATGCATCCAATTACGCTATTGGATGTGTGCTCACACAACCTACCGGTGAAGGTAATATGGATCTTCCAATTGCCTATGCTAGTAGACAATTGAATGCAGCTGAACGAAATTATACCACTACGGAGAGAGAAAGACTAAGCATGGTATATGCAGTTAAAAAGTTTAGACATTATTTGCTTGCAAATAAGTTTAAATTTTTTACGGACCATCAGGCACTGCTATATCTTGTAAACAAGCCATGCAATACAGGAAGATTAGTAAGATGGTTTCTCTTGCTAATGGAATATGATTTCGAGGTTGTGGTAAGGAAAGGGAAGACTCATTTGAGAGCAGATCATCTCTCTAGGCTCACATCGGGCGAAGCCCCACAAGGAGTGTCAGATGACCTTCCTGATGCTTACTTGTTTAATTTGGAAGTGGTGCCACAGTGGGCTAAGCCATTAGTGCCAGTATTGATGTACGAGCCTAACCACCCAATAATAAACACACAGGATAAAGAAGTAGTAAAAGCCCAAAAGTATCACATCATGGTAGGTAGTATGTACAAGCACACAGATCAAGGGATCTTGGCTTGTTGTGTGGAAGAGGATGAGTACGCTAAATGGTTGCAATTAGCACATGTAGGTGCATTAGAGCAACACTACTCAAGGCAACGAACCCTGCAGACACTAAGGAGACTCGGAGTGCATTGGCCGACGATGGAAGCTGATGTCCAGAAGTTGTGCAAGGAATGCCCAATCTGCTGCACTAAACCACCTGTGGAACATGCCACTCTTTATCAAGTGTCCATAGTGCCAGATTGGAGTGAACCACTAGTATCCTTCCTGAGGACGAAAACATTCCCTCAAGATATGACCCTGACTAGACAAAGAAGTCTAGAACAAGAAGCCCTAGATTACTCACTCATTGGTGATAATTTATACAAGTGTGGTAAGGATGGTTACCTGAGACTATGTGTCCATGAGAGTGAATATCTCAAGATCTTGGAAACTGCTCACCAAGGTGTAGCAGGAGGACACTTTGGACCAGATCGGGTGATCAAGGCAATATTGTTTGCGGGCTTTTGGTGGCCGACGCTTCACATGGATGCACATACCTATGTGAAACGGTGTGATGTCTGTCAGCGAACTCAGTATCCTATACGCAAAGATGAGATGCCACTGAAACCTATGATGGGTGGACGTGCATTCTCTAAGTGGGGAATAGACTTTGTAGGTCCTATTAATCCCCCAGCCAAGGGTTCACATGCTGAATACATCATTGTTGCGACAGACTATCTAACCAAGTGGGTAGAGGTAAAAGCCACAATGAAGAACGATGCTCAAACAACAGCTAAGTTTTTATTTGAAAATGTGTTCACCAGATACGGGTTACCTATAGAGCTAGTCAGTGACAGAGGCACTCACTTCTTGAATGAAGTTATTGAAAATCTGCTCCAAGAATTCTTGGTAGTTCATAAGAAGTCTGCCCCCTATCACCCTCAAGCAAATGGCCAGGCTGAGAGCACCAACAAGATTCTGTGCAATGTGTTGACCAAATTAGTAAATAATAAACGCTCTGATTGGGACAAACAACTACACCATGCTGTTTGGGCATACCGAGTCGCCTACAAAACGGTACTCCAAGCCACCCCCTTTCAGATGGTATTCGGCCAAAATGCAGTGCTACCGTTGGACTTCTTAATACCTACATTGAAAGTAGCACAAGAGCATGAATGGACGGGTCATGAACTCTCCTCAAGACTTTTTGACCTTGAACGATTAGGAGAAACAAGGCTGAGGGCGGCTGCAGGGATATATGCAGCTAAGAAACGACAGAAGGCCTACTTTGATGCCCACGTTAAGGATAAAGGATTGAAGGCAGGCGACCTAGTACTAGTATACACGTTGAAACAACATGCGAGGAAACTGAAGAAGAGAGGCTACGGACCCATGATCATTAATAGAATCTCAACAAGTGGAGCAGTGCAACTAGCCACATTAGAAGGTGATGTTCTCCCAAGCTACATAAGCGGATGCAGGGTCAAGTTATATCAGGAACCTCTCACAGAGGAAATGCTAAGTCGACTCAATACCGCTAAGAAACGCAAAGAAGAAGAAAAGCGAATTCGAGAAGAAGCTCAAGCAGAAGCTTTAGAGCGCATACGGGGAATGAAATTAAGAAGACAAGGCAGAGAGCAACCTAGGCCAGATGCATATGCAGATCAAGGATATCACGTGGCTATGTGTGAAATTTCATGTGTCAGCTCTCATAGGATAATTGATCGACATCCTTTTATAACCTTAGATATAGGACAAGGAAAGGGTGTAAGGACTGTAAGAGCCTTGATTGACTCAGGTGCAGCCACTAGTGCTGTTAAATTGTCTTATTGTCAAGAGTTGAAATTAACTGTAAATCCTATAGAAGCATATCTCATAGGATTGGGAGGTGTGGAAACCCCTTGCATGGGCGAGGTGGAACTTCCCCTCTATATTCAAGACGAAGCAATGACAGTCAAAGTACTAGTGTGTCAAGATGAGGACCTCACTGAGCCTCTTGTCTTGGGTCAGGACTAGATCTATGATCATGCAGTCAACCTAAACCTAAGAAGTGGACTTCTTCAGGTATGGGTAAATCATAGTCGAATTACAGTTGAATTGGAAAATGAGACACTCAAGGAACTAGGTAAGGCACGAACTCCTGGTCCTTCCAGGGGCACACATGAAGTTGACAATGTTGTTCTTGTCCAAAACTGTATGATGCAGAAAGAGGATTGTCTCAACAACGGAGTCAAGGATACGATGGCACTCCCTTCTTTTCCAAAGGCCAGAGGGATGCAGAAACCAACAGCAGGTCAAATACAGAAGGAGCAGAGTACTACCTATACCGGAGGCCAAAAACACGTGCGAAGCAGAATGTCTCTGCCGTTGAACCAAGTGTGGGTGCAGAAAGGCAAACACCCTGTTGCGACCATGCCAACCCCACGGCCAAAACCTCTTATTAGTAATCAACAACACGACACTAATAAGAAGTCTTTCATAAATTCTTCTGCGAAAGTAAAGTCTATTTGGGTACCCAAGAAGTCAATGAAGGCCAGCCCACAATCATGACAAATCTGGGTGCCTAAGGCTTGCTTGCGGGCGCAAATAGCTACGCCGAGGCCACACCCGGTACAACATGTTTCACTCACTTGAACATCAGATGCCCATTCTTATACATCACACGCGGACACATATTCTTCCATGAGCACAAGTAGAATCACTTGTAAATGGGTCCCTAAAAAGCCTCATTTTCAAGCAGATTCTCCTATCAAACCTTCCAGAGTCTCCACAAAATCAAGATCAAAGCCCATCCATTGCATTTGGTAACCTAAAACTTGTAATAAACCCCCAGACCCCAGTTGTAAATCCATGCCCACCTACTAACTACGTCACTCTCACACTACATCATTCCACCTAGCTCCTAGGTCTAACCAATCCCTAACTACACACACAAGCACCGAGCACTTAATAGCCTACTAATCTCTCCCGAACCTCATGTTAATGTTGTAATGGGGACAAAAACGGTTCTATCTTGTCCTTTACAATGTTAACACATGTTTCTATATTCTCACAGAGTCAGGAGGCAAGAAGTAACATGGCAGATACGGCAGGAACTAGCGCTCAAACAGAAACGAGCCAGCAAGTGGTGGACTTAGACAGTTTACCCGTTTTGCCTGAGACAAATAAAAGACCAGAAGAATTGCAGGCCATCAAAATCATACCTATAGCGGACCCTCCCAGTGGCCATACCATGCCCGTAGGAAAAGCTTCCCACTGGTTTAGTGAAGTTGCAGGACCCTTGGGAGAGGGAACATACCTATGGGAATTAGAGTTGGACTTCAATGGGAAGCAAGGTAAATACCATTTCTTTACAAGAGAATTCGAGAAGTTACAAAATGCAGAAGGTCTACGTTCGGTATGGGAGAAGGCAAGATTGGATGCATATTTCAGTGTCCGGCTCCCAAAGCCTGACTTCATGCGATGCTACTATCTCATCAACACCTTGACTCCAAACAAGAACCCAAAAGGCGCAAGCTCATTTGTGATTCCATCTCTGACAAAAGGAAATGAGCTCAAGAGGTTTAGGTTATCCAACAACTTGGTGAGAGAGGCCCTAGATATGCGCGGAATGCATATTCCTACAGAGAAGGAGACCCTAGTGCTTGATTACATGAAGAATCAAAGCCTCACCAAACTCAAGGACATGGTGTCCATGACGCCTAATATTGCAATACACCTCCGCATGTGCATGCAACACTTTGCTTTTCCTGCCCAAGATAGATTCACCATGCCACCCAAAAAGATATGGTTTAGTTTGTATCTAGCAGAGACACAGAGCCTCACCATCAACTTACCCCACTGGATAATTGATCAGATACACCTAGCCCACAAACGATGGCCGCGGAAGCATGTTTTATATGGATGTTGCGCTCTGACTCGAATCATTTATAGATGTTTGGCCTATTCAATGAGCCCTGATGTGGAATCGAGTGGAGCAGTTCAGAGGCAGGACGTCCACTGGACCCCCTTCTAAGAAGATGAGAGGTACTGTCCAAGTCCCTTGTGCTTAACCACGTGGAGCCACCCTAACACCAGACGTTACCCCTCCACCCCGAAGAGTCTGACCATTCACACTCGGACTTCCAAGACGCAGCACCGATGGTCCTAACTTGATATTCCCTCCCATCCCAAACGATCTTGAATTTCTCGGTGGTGCACCTTTGGAAGAACTCACGAATGAAGACTTCGAACAGTTATTACAAGATGTAGAGCTGGAGGCAGAAGAGGCACAACAAGTGGAGAATGTGCAAACGCAGGGAACAACCTCCCAAGTACCTGTCACCACAGTTGAAGTGGATGAAGAGGATGATGAAGATGAAGAACAGGAGGAAGATGAGGAGGATTATGATCAAGAGCATCATGATGAGCAACAAGAAGTGCCAGAACTTGTAGGTGCACCTGCATATACAACTCAACTACAAAGGTTATACGACACAATCAAAGCAGTACAAGAAAGGCATCAACTCTCTCTTGTGTCAGGCCAAGCTTTGATGCAAGAAATGCTATCAGATGATGGGGTGGATCAACATTCTATTGACACCCTCAAATTAGTGTCAGAATCTTTAGGAGTTCCGGAGGCTGTCCACATAGCAGTCCGCCAGTCTGTGAGGTATGACAAACGCAGAGTTGATACATTACCACGAGCAGGTAAGACTATCAGGATACCCATCACAGAACAAGAAGTAACCATTGAAACCACAGCTACCCCCCCCACCACCATTGACCTCTCTGCCGAAACCTTCGTTCAGACATCACCCATCTCACCCCAGCACCCCCCATCACCACCTTCTCCACCCCCACCACCACCTCCCACCATGGAAGAAACGGTAGTCATCACCTCTACCTTCGCTTATAACCCAACCTCATTCACATCATTCTCATTTCGAGAACCCACCTCACAAGACACCCTCTTCTCTTTCGTCACCAATCCCTTGTACACTTCAACCCTTCTATCCTCCGAGCCCATAATTCCTAGTGCCGTTGGAAACCCTGCACCCATAGAAGGCACCCTGTGTTTCCCAGCCTATCCCCCAATACGGATACCTCCATTCCATGACCCTCCCTTCCCATCTGTCCCCTACACCTTATTCTACCTAACCGCACCACCCCAACAACCATCCTTCGTGGCGCAGTCCATCAGCACTCCAATGTTTTAGAGGCACATTTCCCCGATGTTTGCAATGACATCAATCTACACGAACACCACACTCACTTCACCTACCATACCCACCTACATGGTAGCCCCTGTACACACCACTCTGTCTGACCCAATGGACATTTCACCCACCACAGCACCTCTTCCCACAATTCCACCCTCTCCCCCTCCACTACCCCCCACCTCACCACTCAACACATCATTAGCAGACACAGCATTCACTACCTCCCTTCCCATTCCCACCTCCCCTGCATTCCAAACTTTTCCCCTTGCATCTCATAATGTAAATAGCACGTTCACTACATTACTTCAGTGTGCACATCAACTACAACAAGAATACCATCAATTGGAAGAACGCACTGTGGCCCTCCAAGCAGAATCTCAGCGTCTACAAGCTAGAGTCAACACTCTTGAAGATGATTACCAAACGCTTCTAGTAGAACATACCACCTTAGAATAGGCTCACACAGAATTGGAATCGAAAATATCGACAGTGGATGATCAAGCAGTGAAGGAACTGGAAACTATGCTCGAGTCCCAAATGATATCCAATGCTATACTTAGACGCAATCTTGGGCTATTAAGAAAGCATATGGCAACAGCACTAGAAGAGAACAAGAGGCTTCAGCAACAAAACCAAGACAACTTTGAAGCGGCTATGGAAGGAACTGCAAGAGAAACCATTAGCCCTAGCAAGTATAGAGCAGTCCCATCTGAAGACATTCGCATCTTACTCGAAGAGCATGCAAATTTCTTGGAGTCATATGAAAAGTTAGAGGATGAATGTGCGGATCTAAAGAAGCAGATAGCCAGTGTCCCCACAGCTCAACAGGAGCCGATAATCTTGCAACACTCTACAGAAGAAGTAGAGACCCTCCAGAAACAGGTGGCAGAACTCCAAGCACACCTCTTACCATATGAAAGGCCACCCTCGCCAACTGAAGAACCAGAACCTGAAACAGTTGTGGAAATCCATGTCGACGATAGCTATGAAGAGCCGTACGAGCCAATGCCCACACCTGGCGGTCGGGTAACAGAAGAAGGACAAGACACTTTAGAAATTGGAGTTCCTGATTGGGTCAAAAGGATCGAGAAAGTAGGAAAGACACATGATGATCGTGTTGCCGTGCAAATTCAATCTCTCACAAATCTGGAAGAAACTGTCCTTCGATCTTCTTACTTTCAGAACCTATCCCACCAACGCTTGATCACAACATCAGAGACGCAATACATGCCTTACTTTGTCTTGCTACATGATTATAATGCAGAAGTTAGAAGGCATACAGGGAAGGAGCCCACATTCGCCACTCAATTTGAGCCAGCGGACTTACCGGTAGATGCCCGTGCTGGCTCGATCTTCCAACCCAATTGGCATGCACGTCTACTAATCGATTACCCTGAGATGATGAGCACATGGGCAACCATGCCACTGTACATCAAGTATAATCCATGCTATTGCCCAATGGTACGTCGCAGATCCTGGCAAGCATTTGTAATCAAGGTACGCAACAATAAAGAATGCTCGGCTTGGGTTAACTATCCATATTTTGCTCCGCCTCGAGGGACCCCAACCGTAGCCTACATGATATCAACAATTCGACACTGGTCTACTCATCTAAATAATGTACCCGACATAGCAACGAAAATGTGTACGAAAATATTCGAGCTCATGACCATTGTCTTCAAAACCTTTCGGAAGGTACAAGCTCCATACATCTCTGCCCCTAGATTCTCTCAAGGTAACAAGGATTTAGTCTACGACATGAGCCAGACTCCCTCGGTCACTATAATCTTTGCCTGGCATGCACGAATAAAGTACTTACCTGCATGCTTCAAGCAGACATTTGAGGAAATGTTCTCTACGAGATTCTGGGAATATCATTCGAAAATTTTCATTCCCAGACCAACACATTTGCTACATCTATTCGCAGTAGAACAAGCCATCCATGTAGATCAGTTACGTCTGCCACATCTGGACATTCCAGGACCAATTGATTGGGATCGCATGATGACAGATTTGGCCCAAGGACTACGCATACAAGAACATCAACTTGCCACTCATGTGGTGGACTATTACATCTAGCACTCCCAGCAACAAGAGTTTGTCAGAGACGATAGACGCGAGAGAGGGGGGGGGGGTGTTGAGAGCAGTATGGACACCCAAGGACTGAGGAGACAAGGAAGCCAGCGGAGAGAGTCAGAGCAAGGCGAAGGATTAAGTAGACAAAGCAGTCGACGCAGATCTGGCAAATAGGCCTTCAAATTTTTCCAAATCAACATCTTTATAATAGTGATTTTTATCACTAACTATCATTGTAAATACCATTTCATATTTTTGTAGCTCCATTTTGTGCAAGCCAAGGAGTCCTTGAGCTTGAGGAGCTTTAGAAGTACCTACATATCAATTTTCGTATTTTTTAGACTCCGTTTAAGCCCTCAAATAGGCCCTGGAACCTAATTTTTAGCTAGGCCAGACACTAGGTCTGGACAGGGCCAAAACCTAGTCAAAAACTATAAATAGAGCTAGAGAGCTCATTTTTGGGGCTAGCTTGTAATTGATCTAAACTTGTATGAGCATTTTGGAAGTAATCTAAAGAACTCCATTGCTTCTCACTCTTTGTCTTACTGTGTGTGCACGTGTGTGTGTATGTGTGTGCATGCTAGTGTGCTTCTCACTCACGCACTTGTGCCTTCACTTGCTCGAGGTCTTCATACCATCCTCACGTCTTCCCGGATTGACATTAAAGGAGGTGCTACTCATCACTGAGCTACAATGCTCAAATCACCACATAGGCATGAGAAGCCATAGTCAACATACTCAACTTATGTACTCCTCATACCCACAACAGAATACTAAGAATACAAGCCTTCATATAAGTAGGGTCTTCATCACTCAGTCATCTTTGAAAGATTATAAATAACATTGAAAAACCATAGTTCACACCATACTAATTAAAACCATGAGAATTATGGTGAACGCAGAACAACAACACCCACATATGGAAATAGAAAATGATGATGATGGTTATTATTATATATATGTGTGCAATCTCGCTCTTATTTTCTTTGCTGTATGTTATTTATGGATTATTATTTGTTGTCTGTTTTTTCATGTGCTCCAGGTCCATCTTCACAGTTTCACAAATGGCTCCTATTTGGTCAACTTCAACCTTGCATCGTGATTGTTCATTTCCAACACATAGATGATTCTTCAATTCTTCCATCTCTTCCGTTCCTCATCAAACGTGCGGTGTCATGGCAATGTGCGAACGTAGTAACGCAGCACCGAAATTTCACGGCCAAGACAAAATGTCATGTGACAGGCAAAATTTTGCTCCTACCGTCCACAAGATAGATTATGACATGAGAAATAGCAGTCCTGTGACTATCGTCTGAGGGTGGAGGATGAGCGCGAGATAAAGAAAATCTATTTGTTTGTGTCAAACCCCAACGCTGCAAGGTTCTGGTTACTGTTCTAAAGATTCTACCCGAATTGAGCTCCATTTTTTATTTGATTCTGCATAACTTCAGCCTGGAGACCTGATCGCTGGCATCCTGAAGACCTTGCCACAGTCTAATCGATAAATACACACCATGACTGAGACCAGACAATTCGTAGGTGTAGCACCCAACTATAGCTGTTCTAGTCTTCATTGCCGTATTCGACTAATCCTTATCTGTTCACCGCAAAAACCTTCTCGTTTTGCATGCGAACCTACGACTGGGATAAACATCTAACTTCTCCGTTCATGCCTCACACACACAGCTCTGGCAAGGCACACTGGGATCACGCATATAACTACCTGTTGTCCTGATCGCACGACCTTGATCCTTTTTGCAAACCATATCCTAGGTTGGAAAAACCACGCCGAGCGTGTCATTACACCTGGTTGGACAGACAAAATGCCTTGGTAAACTGGAGCGACGGGCACCAGCACATTGCCAAGGCAATGATGATGAGAATTCGGGCAGCAATAAAACAAGCAGCCACCGGAGCACCCGGACCATCACAAGCTGCAAATCGCATCGCATAGCCAAGAAGTGCTAGGATACTATGCAATGTCCACTGAGAAGCACCCGAAGAAATTCGAGTACCCGAATTCACCAAAAATCTTGGCAACAAGAACTTAACACTCACCGGAATGGAATCTTCTGACTGGAATGCATCGTACTGCATACCGAAATTGGGTAAATTATAGTCAGCGGACCGCAAAAGCTCAACAAAACACACCAGAATGGATAGGAAACGATGGGCAAAAATGCACCAGCATGAAAGGATGCAGGGAGTCACCGGAGAATCCTGATGTAAGTACCAGAATCACACCATGAGATTTCAGTATTAGCACCGGAGCAAAATCTGGAGGTTAACGCTATAAAGGCTACCAAAACGGAATCACGGGACTTCAATAGTAACACGAGAATCACCAGCAGGCAGTATGGCGCAGTCCAATGATTGCCATAATCACCAACAACACACACTGAAAGACGTCAGGGAGGGAACCACCGGAGCACGTAATCCCCAAATGGAGAAGAAGTACCAGAGCGAGCGCGAATCACGCATAATTTCTAGGCGCACTGCAGTGGTCCTTGACCGTAATGAAATGTGGCAAATCCATCAGAGACCCGAGGATCGACAGAAGTCGGGATTGCATGAGCGGCTTGCGCGAAGAACGTGGTGACATGGGCGCAATTTGATCAGATGTTAATCGTAGGTAGCAAAAACGGTAGGCCTGCAATCAGTAGATACAGCGGGCATAAGATCGCGTCACTTGACGACGAAGCGAGTGCAAGAATGCTTCATCGCGCAGCAAGAAATGCCGAATGGAACAGATCGAGAACGAGATTTTGTCCAACATAACTGAGGAGATGGGCAAGGGATGTGGGTCACCATTGCTACGGGCGTGCCAGTGTTAAAAGGTAGCGGGGTTTACCTTTTACAGAAGATACAGTCATTCATGCATTATGTGACAAATGAAGCGGATGATAAACAGAAAGACATACCAGCAACAATGAGAGACACCACGAGTCCATGACTACCAAACATGCGCGCTCTCTTTTATTTAATTGAAGTCATATTTATATACAAGTATGATCTACCTTTTCGGAGGGGGTTCACACCTCCTCATGGAAACCCTTTGGCAAGCTTTCAAATAGACCTTAGTCCATGCATTTTAATAAGAATTTCCAACCACAAGATGATTAAAATAATGCGCATCTAACACTCATCTAACAGATGCAATGTGAGTGCAAATAAACAAGGAACTTTTTAAACTGGCAAATGCAACAATAAATTAGTTAGAAATGAAATCCCTCCAAAACATCTCGCATTTTCAAGAATATGCTTTCTCAACGTGACTTTCAGAAAGCTCAAAAAAGAGAATCTCTACTTCAAATTATATTATGATGACCTCTAATTTGGAAATATGATGGCCTCTAATTTGGAAAAAGAGAATATGATGACCTCTAATTTGGAAATAGAAATACAACGTTATAAGAATAGTCTTGCCTTTCGAATCATGAAGATAGAGCACACTCACATAGAATTAGGTATGGAGTGGTTGTGGATTTTGGACTCCTCTCTATATTGTAGCTATCATTTGAACACCTCGATATTTTTGGAGAAAGAAATAATGCATCTTATTAAGGGCGAACATGAAGTTCCAAGGTCTCCTTTAATTTCATGTCTTAATTTTCAAAACTTTTTAATGCAAAATGATATGGAAGAATTAATGATTCTTCGATTTCTTGTGCTTCGTGTATTATTCCATCAACTATGCTGAGTAAATTTAAGGATTTATTTAGAAGGTTTAATGAAGCACTCCCAATGGATGTACCATGCCATCAACTTGCTCCTAGGCACACAACTAATATGTAAAAAATCATATGAACTCCCCTTTTCCTAACAGGTAGAGACTCAAAAACCACTTGACGTATATTTAAGAAAGGAATTCATCAAGCCTAACCAATCCCCTTTTGCATCTCTTATCCTTGTGGTAAAAAAGAAGGATGGTTCGATGTGCCTTTGTATTGACTGTAGAGCCCTTAATAACATGACACTAAAGAATAAGCTTTTGACGCCTCAAGTGGATGAATTATTTGATCAACTTCACGGTGCCACTATCTTTTGTAAGATAGATTTGCACCACGGGTATGCTTTCAAAAGACTTCTATTTGAAAATAGTATGGACACTTTGAGTTTTTCGTGAGATGTTTGGGTTTAGTGAATCTTGCAACTACATTCATGACACTTATGAATACAAACTTACAACCATATTTGGGCAAGTTCATAGTATATTTTCTTGGTGGCATTCTTATATGTAGTAAAAAGTATTTTAAACATCTCGGGCATCCTCAAAAGATCTTTGAAGTGCTTCATCGAAACCAGTTGTGTGGTGAAGAATCCAAACACGAACTCGTTACACTAGAAGTGTTATCTTGTCCATATGATTTCTACTAAAGGAATCCACGTTAACCCTAATAAAGTACAAATAAAAGATTGGCATCATTAGGAGACCATTAAGAACTTCTAGAGTTTTCTTGGATGGTAGGGTACTATGGTGCCAAAGTCACACTACTCTTTGATCATGGACGTATAAATGGTTTACAAACCAACTAGATTTATAAGGTATGAAATGTAATTGGGTAGAAACCCTTCAAGAGTTCGGTTATGAAGTTAGATATTGTAGGAGCTCTATTGCTTCTAAATAACCTCCCTCACCAAAAGTTCGATTTTCCCGAGAACTCTGATGACATCAAGTCCATACACCCACTATGACCGGTGATATTCCTCCTCATAACTAAATCATGTCCTTCCCCTTGCCAATAGGATCTCCTGCTTTCCTCCAAATACACTGCCCTAGACCAGCATGCACCAACCTCAAAGGATATTACCCTCACCATCTCATCCGTGTGTAACAACAGTTCCCCGTATCTCTCTCCTTAGATTTTGAGTGGCGATATCTTGGATTCATGATGGTAAAGTATGGGACGTTAACGACAGTGTCACAAACATGCTCAATTGGGATAGAATAGAGGTTTAGCAAGAGAAGGATATATAGAGAATAGCTATAACCCCCTTCTGTAAGCCACTCTTGGTAGGATCTTCCTCCCCAAGAGCTCGTATACATGTATACAACTGAACCTTATGACTATCTCCAAGTTATTGTAGCAAATCTTTAGGGGAGAAGTAGATGTTGATCTCTGGATTCCAGGTGGTGGATATGTACAAGCATCACACCATAATTGATATGTAAAGACATTATTCCCTCACGATCTTCATTTGCCTCATATCAAGCTTAATCTTTTTCGATTCGCTTTGCAATGGTGCATGTGCTAATGATGAGTCTCCTCTTACTGACTATCTCTAGTCACTCACCATCTTTTCATAAAAAATATTGAGGAACTATGGGCAATACCATGAGAACAAGTGCAAATTGGTGTTCATGACCCTAAAGCTCCGATTTCTTGAAAAAGAGAGATGGAGGGAAGACCAAAAGGTTGGAGATAGTTACATAGAGACATGGATGGGCTAGTCATGCCCTATTATTATATTATTTTTAATTGTGGCACGTAGTGTGCAGAGCAATAAAATAATGGATAATGAGGTATAAGGAAATAATAAAATAATATGCACGGCTAATTAAGAAATGGTTTTAGGATCACATGAATATTAAATTAATGCTACAATAAGGACTTTTATCTCGAGTATGGAAAACATAGGAAAATTTGAATATTTTTTACAGCACGCAAAGGAGAGCTCTAAATTTCCCTAATGTCTGTGGAAATCTTAGTGGATCGTTGTTGTTGTAGTACAATGGTAAGCACCATGTTAAGAAGCTCCACCTCCTTAATGTCAATCCATGGAAGAGATACGAGTGATATGAAGATCATGAATGCAAGAAGAAGTGAAAGTGATGGTGAGAAGCATGGAGATGCACACACACATACACACACACATGTAAGAGACAAGCAAGACACAATGGAAAGTTGAAAATAAACTCTATTGCTCAATAACACTCTTAAAAAATTCAAGTTCACTCTAAGCTCACACTAACCAATCTCAAAAATGAGCTTTCTAGCTCTTTTTATAGATTCTAGACTAGTTTTGATCGGTTTCACATCTAGTGACCAGCATAGTTAAAAAATAGGTTCTAGAGGGCATTTGAATGTCTATACGGGATCTAAAAATAGCCAAAATTGGTAGGCTCATTCTACCTAAGCTCCTCAAGCTCAAGACTCCTCAGCTTGCACAAAATGGAGCTACTAATTACAAAATTGGGTCTTTCTATGATACATATGTTACAAAAATGATAAAAATCACTCTTTGGGGTTTTGAAAAAGTAATATAAAACATATTTCCTTGGAAAAATTGACTGCATGGCTCCCCATGACTCTTTGTAGTCCGCCTCTACATGTTTCCTCTGCATCTATGCCTTTGACTACTACCAACACCCTCGTCCCTCTCGGGTCTCTCGTCCTCGACATATCCTTGGTGTGGGGTTTGTATGATGTAGTTTTGCAAGTGTTCTTCTGCGAGGGTGTGCTCTGCAATTTGAACTCCTCATGCAAGATCACTTTCAAGTTTTTCCCAATCTATGGCTTGAGGTTCGTTGGGAGGTGGGAGCTGATAGTGTGTTGAATATACAAGTTGTTCACAAGCAAATAATTGGGGTAGATGAGTAGGCTGACTGATAAAAACTTCAGAATAGTGCTCCCAAAAGTCCATCATGAATATCTCTTCAAAGGTCATCTTATAACATGGAGGTAAGTATTTTATATGGTAGTGCCATGCATAGAATACCTGTAGCAAAGGCGTGGTGCTCATATCATATGCCAAGTCTTGGTTTCCCAGCTCAAAGCATGGGGTGTTGACATGTGGTGCCTTGGCATGCCGAAAGATCTTGAAAACTGTTTGCATCATATCAAAGATCTTAACTATCATATATGCAACAATGTCGTCTATGCGTGTAAGCAGGGGAGCTAGTGGCAAATTATGGCCATCATATATCCTACCGTAGGAGACGTGCGCGGTTGAGTGAAGTAAGGAGAATTGAGCCAGTCCTTGCACTGATTACTATTTTGAACTTTGATTGCAAAGGCAGTCCAAGAGCAGCGACATGGTACTGGACCCCAACATGGATTGTACTTTATTTGAACCGGGGCTTTGGTCCAGGTCTGCATCATTTTTGGATATTCTTGTAGTAACTCCATGTGCCAATTTGGTTGAAAGATCTTTCCTTTCTTTGCTTCAAGAGGGAGGTCTTCGGGCTCAAATTGCATAGCATGAGTGGGTTTCTCCCTTGTTTCTTTTTCAACAGCTAATTGATACTCTGCCATGTATAAAAAGTAGGGTTTGTACTGAAGTTCATTAATGGAGATGTACCTTTGAGAGGCCAACTGAGTGAAATAGGGCGATTGTAATATTCGTTCCTCGATCATGGCCATGGCATGTATTTGTGCTTCAACACGTGCAGAGTGAGTCTTACCAAGTTCTTCTACTAACTTGAGCCATGCTGGAATAGGAATTTCGAAAGTGTCTTGGCCTTCTGTCGTGACACATCCACCTGGGACCAGTTGTGGTTCATATGCCTCTTCGTATGTGTCCTCCACCGGTATAAAAATAGTTTCTTCTTCAATAGGAATCTCTAGTGGTGAACTTGGTCTCAGAGGCTCTGATTGAGTTGCAATTTGTGCTTAAAGATCAATGACACGAGCCTGCAAAATGGTGAGTTCATCAAGGATTTCTAGGGGGTGACCTCTAGAACTGGTTGGGGTTGTGCAGGTTCCTTCAATAGTAAGGCTCAATGAACTACCTGTAATTTCTGAGATTCTTCATTGATTTTGTTGTAGTTCTCGAGCAATCATGCATGATCTTCCAATAAGACGTGCTTGCGTTCCCATCTTTTCTATGCCAAGTATAGTTGATCTATAATCCAACTAGCCAGATCAATAATATGAGGTCTTGTAGTGGCCAAATATAAACCAAACTAGATGCATTTCTGAGGAATGGTGAAGTGATCTAGTGTAGGGAATGCGAAATGTTGCATGCAAATGTGCAATGGCTTTGACAGTTCGAGCGTGATGGCCAAGATGTCCGTCCACTTCACAACATCACCACATTTCATTGGCTCAAGAGTAAGCCTTTCTCGTTTTGTTGATGTGTGAGTACCATGAATCTTAAGTGTGGCTCGAATGAGATCCTTCGATAGAGAAAACTTCTTATAGGGTGGGTCATTAACTAGAGATGGTAAAATAAATGTTCCTGGCAACTCCTTGTTCGCGGGGGCTTGAAGAGTAGTTATCAAGTAGTAACAATGATAGAAGTCAAGTTTTGGCAGGGGATCACTAAAATATTCCGTGAAACTAGCCCTAGCCCAAATGTGTCATAACTCTTTTGAATTCTGAAGCTCTTCAAATTCTCGTGAGAAAAACTGATATCTGCCCCACTTGGTGTTGGTGCAAGTCAACCACCGATTGATGTCTTGGATGAAGGATTGAAGTCAAAGATTGAAGGAAAGATTAGTCTATGAAGCCTGAAGATAGTGCACATTCAAAAAATGAAGACTTGTATACATATGTACATTAAATTAATAATTAGCTCACTTATACTTTTTGTATGGTCATGAGCTTGTACATATATGCCTATATATATAAGTAAAAAGTCAAGGCAAGGATATGAGAGAGCATGAGATGAGAAGAATTAGAGGTCATTTGACACTTTAGAAGTGAGGAAGATCTCTCTCTCATCCAGATGTAATATTCTCAGAGAAGAAGAAATATTGCACCCAATCTTTTGTTGAGTACTCCTTCTGTGTTTAATCTTTTGTGAAATGCTATTGTACAAGTCTAAGTCTATAGTAGATTGACCTATGTACAAGGTTTCAGATCCTAATTGTAATCAGGCTGAGAGAATTGAGAGTAGGAACATTTACATGTGTTAATGTGAAGAAGTGAAGTTGTAATAGGTGCAAAATTCAATGCTAATGTTTTGGTCAGTTCTCCTTCCATAGTGTAAAGTTTTGAGCAAACAAGGAATGATTCTTTAAGTTGGAAGGTAAGCTACCTATGGCTAAAACCATTTGATTCAATGCATTTTAGTTTGAGAGAACCATGCTTTAGAAGTTATAAGTGTCAAAGTCGACTGTAGAGAAGTACAGTTTTTAGACATAGGTGAATTGTTTAAATCATTTCTCAAGATCTACTAAGTCTTTTGAGATGGTGCATAGAAATTATGGGACACTTCATACAAAGTTTTAGCAAAAACTTTACACATTTGGTTTGTCAATGAGTAAGTTATGTGCAACATACTTTCTGAGAAGTGACTCTCCTCACAGTTAGTTCAAGATTTTGGTAATTGAGTATTGATCCTCCAAATTGGTAAGGGTTTTGAGTTGTTCTTGATATAGAGGTGCTCTAACATCAAGGATAACTTGTTCTTTTGGAGATTAACATTCTCCATCAGTGGTATCAGAGCAAGAATCATCAAAATAGAAGAAAGGAGGACCCCGACTGCTGCAGTCATACAAAAATCAACACTTGAAGGTTCCAAAGGTGAAAGCTTGGAGAGAAAGCTTGAGAAGGAGACTAGAAGCTATCAAGAAGATCAAAAGGAACTTTATTCGAAGCAACACTTATTCCTCATAAAGTTTGAAGAATTCAATACACAGGTGAAGAAAGGAAGGGATATTCTCTTCAAATAGAGAAATTGGATAGAGAAAACTATCTAGCTTGGTCAATGAGGATGGAAGCTCATCTCATGAGCAAAGACTTACTAGGTTACATCACAGGTGAAGAAGAAGCATTATCTAAATGGGAGTCAATGAATACTTGCTACTTCATATTAGAGGTCTTGAAAGTGCAAGTGATATATGGAATGCCTTGGAGGAGCATTTCCAAAACACTACAAAGTCAAGGAAGGCATCTTTATGGGTAGAGTTTACCACATTCAAGAAGAAGGCTTCTCAATCCATTTCTTATTATGTAACAAGAATGAAAGACATTGCAGATGCATTAGGAGCAGTTGATAAAGATATTGAAGAGGATAAATTGTTAAGGAAAATCCTCACAGGTTTGAGAGGAGATGAGAAATGGAAGCCATTCATTTTGTCTAATGAATTATCATTAGATCATTTCACTCCTTATTTAAATCAGTTGCTAGCACACATGCTAACTTTTGAGCAGGATGTCAAAGGTGATGCTGATAAGAGTGTAGGTCAAGCAATGTATTCAAAGCATAAGAAGAAGAATAGCAAAGGCAAGCAACAAGCAAATGAAGAAGAAGGCACAACTAGCCAAGCCAACTTCCTAAGAGGAAGAGGAGGTGGCAGAGGTAGAGGAAGAGGCAGAAGCAATAAAGATGGAGCCAAAGCTTCTAGATTTGTGGTAAGACAAATCACTTAGCTCATGATTGTTGGCATAATAATCAGAATAATGGAGGATATAATCAGAATTTTGATTCAAGAGGAAGAGGTGGCAGAAACCAAAGAGGTAATTTCAAAGATAGAGTAGTAGAGGTTATTTTGGAAGAAATGCACGTAGACATTTCCAAAGTCAATCCTACAACAATACCTACTACAATTATGCTTCAAATCAGAAGGAGGATTCAACCTTGATTATGAATGCAACTTGTGAAAGGCAAAGTGAAGACCAAAGAGTCTTCTACATTGACTCAGGGTGTAGCAATCACTTGAGTGGTAACATAACTTTGATGACTCATTTGGAGAATAAGGTAACTAATCATGTAGTTCAAACAGGTGATAATACAAAGCACAATGTGAAGTCAATTGGATCAATGAAGGCCAAGGATGGAAGTAGTCTTCTGAGCAAGGTTCTGTATGTTCCTACAATTCCAAAGAATTTGATAAGTGTAGGGAAAATTGTTGAAAAAGGTTATGAAGTGAGGTTCACTAATGATGGAGTTTTTGTGGAAGACCCTAGCAATGGGTATAAACAAATTGTTTCAGGGAAGAAAAAAGGAAGACTTCTCACATTGAAGATTCAAGGTAATGTTGGTCATGCCTTGGTCACTTATGGAGGACATAAGATCTCTGAGTTAGATCTTTGGCATAAAAGGCTTTGACATTTCAATGAAAGAGCTATTAAGGACATGGTTAACAATGGTTCAATGCATGGATTGCCTAATGTTGCAGGTCAACATATGACATACAAATGTGAGGCATGTCAATTAGGTAAGGATCATAAGCAATCATATTCTAAGCATGGATTTATGTATTCAGAAAAGCTTGAATTGGTACACACAGATGTGTGGGGACCATCAAAGGATTTCAATATTAATGGTTCAAGATATTATGTGATTTATGTTGATGATGCTACCAGGTGGATCACTATCTATGTGATCAAAGATAAATCAGAGGTATTCAATACATTTAAAAATTATCATGTGTATGCAGAAAGAATCATAGGCTCTTATTTCTCACATATCCAATGTAGAAGAAAAATGAAAAAGAGATGAAGCTGAGCCTAGTGAAAGAAGAGTGACTCGAAAACAAACCTCAGAGGGAATAGAAACAATCATAGATCAGAGAGAAACATCACAATCCAAAGATAAAAAACAAGAACCACAACTCAATGAACAAAAACAAGAGGAGAAACAAAAAGGGAAGAAGACAAAGCAAAGAAAAATAGAACCAAAGCCTTTAGATAAACAAGAACAATCAAAACAAACTAAAGAACAAAAACAAGATCCTGAGCAAAAACAAAAGAAACCAAAGAGAAAACCTAAAGCCATCTTGATTTCAGAAATTGAGAGAAAAATAGATCTTATGGAGATTTTAGATGACATTTTGCTTAAGAGTCAAGTGACTATGTCTTTAGAACAAGTTTTCTCTATTGTAAAGCCTGTTTTCAAAGATAACTTTATCGGCTTAATTAAAAGGAAGAGGTTTCCGCTTAATCTAGATACTGAGATGCAAGATTCTCTAGATCAAGATCAAGCTATGAATGAAGCCTTAAACTTTGATGAATCTGATGAAGAGGAATTTGATGATGATGAAGTAAATGTTAATAAACATTTCTTAGGACCTATTCAACCTGACCATGAAAATCATGAAAACAATCCTGAAAGTCACTTTAAAAGAAAATTTTGGTCTAGAGGTACATCAGAGATGCATGTTAAAATAGGAAATGATAAGAACACTACCACTGTAAATGCATTAGTAGATTCCGACTCCGAAATCAATGTGATTTCAAGAGAAGTCTATGATAAGTTTCGATGGCCCATAGATAAAGATTGTGGATGGCATATGAGAACTGCAGATAATGGTGTAGGTACCCTGTATGGAGCTTGCTAGTGTGCCCATATCCATCGGAGGAATCACAAAAGAGCTTCACTTTTTTATTCAAGATAATTGCTCCTATGAAGTTCTCTTAGGTCAACCCTTTATTTGTGAGAGTCGTATGGAAACTAAAGCCATGGATGATGGGTCTACCTATGCTAGATTTAAGTCTAAGGATGGAATGCAATCACTTCAAGGCATGATGGTAGGAGTGAATCATCCTAGGAATTGATTGTCAATTAGAAAGAAACCTATTGTTACTCAGGGTCATGAGCATGCTTGTAGTGATTGTGCACCTCGATTCATGTTTGGAGCTACATATGATCAAAATTTCGGATAGAATCCATTGTTGAACGGGACAACAATGGATATTGGTTTGACATCTCGCATCCAACTAACATGTACAATAGTTTGTCACTTTGTTTTCCACATTCTAGATTAGATTTTCTTCGTAAGAGTCAGTTGTCCAAGTCTTTTATCCAAAAAACCCAAAAAATTATAAAAACAACAAAATCATGGAACATGACGAGAACATTGAGCATGTGATTGAGACATCTCATTGTTTCTCTACTCTTGAAGAGTTAGAGTTATGTCTTCAACAAAATTCTAATTCCCATATTATTCTTCTTTCTTCCCTTGATGAGTATGCTCTAATCCAAGAGTATGCTCTCAATGTTGACAAGTGCTCAAAATTTAGCCAAACACATGATGCCTTAGTTGAAACAAAGTACAAAACTGTAGACAAAAAAATCAAACCCATAGCTCAACCATTACCCCAAGGCAGTAATGAAAAAATTATTGATGTGAAAAATGATCCAATTCTTTAGGATAAGAAAAACATAGGAAATACATTCACGGATGAGACAATCAAACATGTGAAAATTGGTAGAGATGATGACTTTCTTTTGCCATTAGAGAGAGATAAATTTGAGAGATTCATACATAGCCATGGAAAGGCCTTTACTATGTATCCTCATGAGATTGGTTGTGTAGATCCTAAGCTAGTTGCACCCATGATGATCTTTACTATTCCACATTATTCGCCCTATACCAATTCCAAAGGCTCACTTACCTGAGCTAATGAAACTACTTAAGGAGAAGATAAATATGAGAATTTTAGAGCCATCTTTTGCACCTTACTCAAATAGATGGTTCACTGTGCCTAAAAAGAATGGGAAACTACATTCTATTCAAGATCTCCAATCCGTCAATAAAGTCACCATAAGGAATGTAGGAACAAGACCCATTGTAGATGAGTTTGTTGAATCATTTTTAGGACATTCTATCTATTCAATGGGTGATTTATATTCTGGATATGACCAATTCCAATTAGCAATTGACAATCCTGACATAACCACAATGAAATCTCCTTTAGGCTTAGTGCGAATGTGTACTTTACCTCAAGGAGCGACTAGTTCTGTGGCTCATATGATGAGTGCTATGAATATGGTCTTACATGATTTTATCCCTCATATAACTATGCCATTCATTGATGATATTCCAATTAAAGGGAGTGAGGAACGTGTAAAGGAAATTACTTTAGACTCATCTGGATGTCGTAAATTTGTTCTTGACCATATCTCTGATTGTGAAAGAATATTTCAACAATTTGAAGAGGTAGGTCTCACATTTTCCATAGAAAAATTTGTTTTTGGTGTCAACGAGGTTCTTTTTGTCAGGCATTTATGTGGTCATTATGGTCGAAAGACATACCCACAAAAAGTTGATGCCATTAGCAAGATTTCTGAAACATGTAACAACGTGAGTGAGGTACGTAGATTTCTTGGTGCTTGCATCTTTTATGTTATTTGGATCCCACACTTTGATCATGTTGCTGATTGTCTCTATGACTTGTTGAGGAAGAAACAAAAATTTATTTGGACTGACAAACATACTCAAGCTATGCGTAAATTGAAGAAAGTATTTCTTGAAGCTCCCATCCTTAAGCGTGTAGACTATTCTGCTAACAAACCTATTATATTGACTGTTGATACTAGTCCTATTGGTATAGGTTGGGTCATAAGTCAAGATGATACTGAAGGGAATAGATATGCAATTAGGTTTGGTGCCAAAATTTTACATGAAACACAACAAAAATATGCACAGATCAAACGTGAACTATGGGGTATGATAACAACTTTGAAAACAGACAAAGAATATTTCATTGGTGCAAATGTCAAAGTTGAGACAGATTGTTTGCCTCTCATTCGAATGATAGCCACTTGTTCATCTCCTGATATAGCCATGCTTAGATGGATATCATATATTAAGTTCCATATTTCAAGTAAGTCAAATTCAATTGCTGATATGTTATCAAGAGCTAGATTTGATGATCTTGAAAGTGATCTAATAAAGAATGTGAACTTAATTGACTATGTTCCACATATATACGAGTATGAGCAATTTCATGAGTCTGAGTACGAAAATGAATGGAGAGACATAGGAAAGTATCTGAGTACACTACAACCATTACCTAGCTGGACTACGAATAGATTCCGTGACATTAGGAAATGAGCTTATAACTTTTTCCTATGTAATGGTTATCTTTGGAGACATGCTAAGGGTAAGGTTAAGAATCCACAACGAGTCCTACAAAAACGAGGTCTTCAATTGCAAGTAATGAAGGAAATGCATGAGACGTTATGGGTAGGTCATACATGATTTTTTGGAACATATGAAAAAATTAGAAGTACCTATTATTGGCCTAGGATGTATGTTGACATTAGTAGCTATTTTTCTACATGTTCTACTTGTCAACTTCATTCATCAGTCAAACATAGAGATCCATCTAAGACCACTTACAATGTTTGCAAATTCTTGCTTGAAGATGTCATAAGTCGCTTTGGGTACATAGAGAAAGTAGTTGCCGATCGTGGAGAGTTAAATGCGAGAGAAGCCAAAGAGTTCTTTGAACATCACGGTATTCGTTTATCTCTCACTACTGCATATAATCCAGAGGCCAATGGTAAAATAGAGAGAGGGCATCCACCTACTCTGAAAGCCATATCAAAAGCATGTAATGGTGATATCAAACAATGGCCTAGATTCTTACCTTTTGCACTTTGGGCAGATAGAATGATGTGCACACGTACTACTGGGTATATGCCTGCTGAACTCATGTACTGTCAAAAACCATTGTTTCCAATTTAGTCTCATATTTCTGCATGGTCAAATTTGCCTTGGTCTGAAAACATGTCTACTGATGATTTTTTGAGTTTGCGCATTAAACAATTAGAACAAGGTAAATTAAGACTTGATGATGCTGTTGAAAAATTAAGAGAATCTAAAATGAAGAATAAGCATTATTTTGATAAAACTCATCGATTGCGTCCTAAGTCAATTGAAGTAGGAGATTGAGTGCTCATTTATGATAGTACATTTGACTCTCAATATGATGCATGCAAAAAGCTCACTCAATGGTGGTTTGGGCCATACATTGTATCAAAAGTCAACAACAATAGTACGTATGCTCTTTGTGAATTAAATGGTGTTGCACTAAAAACTTTGATTGCAGGTAAAAGGATAAAGTTATTCAAGAAATGTGATAATGATGAGTACATTTTGGATGAGGACATTGAAGAAGATGACAACAATGAGGCCAATTCATAAACAGGAGTATCCATGTTATAAATAAATAAATAAATAAATAAATAAATAAATAAATAAATAAATATATATATATATATATATATATAAGAAAGAAAATATATATATATAAAACATATGAAAATATCATTAATTTTTCAAGTTCATGTTGCTTTGTGTTTTTTCAAGTTCATTCTACTTTGTTTCCATTTTTTTTCATGCATGTTTTTTTTTTCAGTCTTTGCATTGCATTGCATATCCACATCACTTGAGTCAAAAAAGGGCAAATGATGATTTCTCTACTTGTGTAAAATTGTATCTTAAGTAGTAATTTATCTACTAAGAAATTGATTATAATCTAGGATTGTGGAAAGATAGGGCATGTAGATTTGAAGGTTTATTTTGGTGACACGACTTTCATATATAAACATGCATATGTATCCTATATCGAAAGCATAATTGTTGAAATCCTAGCTCTTGCTACTGCATGTTTCTATCTCCTTAGTCCATCTCACAGCACTTGTATTGGAGTTTAAATGACTGTTCTCCATCATAAAAAATGGTTGTACCTTGTATCGGGGTTTAATTTTTCCCCGTCATCAAAAGAAAAAAGAAGCGGCTACATGTTACCAGGAAGTTTACACTTTCTTCTACCCCAAAAAAGTGATTGTAACCATACAATTGCCGAATCATCATCATCATTTAAAAATAAAAAAGAAAAAAAGCAAGCCAAAGGAAGATAAAGAGGCATAATAGAATAAATCACGGGCTATATAGTCAGATTTATGCATTAGTGGAGTTTAGTTAGATTTCCTTGCATGTTATTAGAGAAAGAGCATATTCATATTTATGTAGGAAATAAGTTGATCTAAAATAAACTAAAGATGAAAGATGTCTCTTGAAAATCCTAAATCTTTGTTTATAATCGTATTTAAGGTAGATTACTTTATGAAAAAGGTACAAATTTTTCTTCAAGATGAGAGGAACTGATGCTTAAAATGACTCAATACATCCACTTCCACTTCATATTGATGCTTGATTGTTTTCTTTCTTGTTTTCAATATTGCTTGTTCATTTGCATATATGTTGCCTATTTGTTAATGCATATTCATGTTGCCTGTTTCAATTCTTTCTTTCATGCAAATTTTGCTTCATGTCACGTTACCTACTCATTCATGCATATAATCAATTTTCCTTCCATGTTTCTTATGTTGCCTATAAAAGAATTTGATGCCTGGAACATTTTGTTTCTCACAGATGCTAGAGTGGCGCTTCGAGAGGAATCGCACATTTAGTGGGGGTGAATGTCATCGAGATTTTCTCTCCTCTCTCACTCATGAAGGCCTACAGGAAACACATTCAGTGAAGGTAGCCAGAATTCCCTAAGAAGTCCAAGATGCATCAAGGATGTCAAAGGGAGTTCACATGCAAACTTTGGAAGGAATCGAGCAAATCCAAGGTAGCGGTCAAAGCTGATCAAACTTTGGAAATTAGGGAAAAAATTTCAATGTCTCCAAATCACATGAAAATTCATATACTTGTAAAGCCTATCAAAGGCAGTCTATAGCCCGAATTTCACATGAAAATGGATTTTCTAGCACATTGATATGCCATGTGCATTTTGTAAAAAATGTAATTTTTCCACTTAGACCCTACAAAATTTTGTATAGGAATTTTTGTTAGCCATATGGTTTGGCATGTATAAAGAGCATATGAGGCTACATATTTGTACAAATTTTCAAGGCTATCAGAGCTTCCTAGAGACCTTAATGCCACCTTGCAAGCTTCCAAATGTAGTCAAACTTGTATAAGGGAGATTTAGATAAAAGTTTTTTCCGCATATTCCTGAAGGAGATCTTTGGAAACATATTCCTACAAAGTTTCATCTTCATCAAAGCCTTCAAAGATCACAAAGTCCAATTTTCAAGGTCACCACAGTTTTCTAGTTTAAGCAAATTGAAGGGTTGAAGGGCTACCACATGGTGAAAGCTGATTGAGCCATGTTGTACGATCAAGATGAGCTCATATTCAAGGGTGGAGATGAACTTATGCTTAAAGCAAGGAGAATCCACGAGTTTTTTTCATCAAAGAAGACTTTTTTCACAGTTAAAGATTAATAATGCAACTTTTCTCTAAAAATAGCGGCATATCTTATCCGAATTGATGTCAGCACTGATCCGACGGTCTAGATCATCCCCAGATCCAATGGTGGAGAATGAAGGCGCCTAAATTTCACTCCTTTAGACTAGATTTGATAGAAAGAACAATTCCAAGCCATTGATTTGATTAATCAAACGGTTGCATGACGACGAATTACAATCACTGTTCAAGTCAACAGACAATACTGAGAAACCACAACAGTTTTATGTCTCCGAAGACCAGTTGACCTCGTACAATCTAGGAGACGTAGAACATCCACGACCTGTAAAGATAAGGCAAAACTTACCGGAAACATTTAAAGCTGATTTGATTCGACTACTTTGCGAATTCTCAGACGTCTTTGCATGGGATTACAAAGATATGAAAGGATTAGATCCGCGCATCTATCAGCACAGAGTCATGTTGAAGCCTGAAGCTAAACCGAATCAACAGCCCAGCTACCGGATGAATCCCAATTATGCATCACAGGTAAAAGCCGAATTTGATAGATTATTAAAAGTTGGATTCATCGTACCAGTAGAACATGCTGAATGGATTTCACCAATTGTGATCGTGCCAAAGAAAAATAAGCAATTGCGAATCTGTGTAGACTACCGAAAATTAAACGCAACAACAGTACCAGATCCTTTCCCGATCCCCTTTCTGGATACCATGCTTGATAGGGTAGCACGACATGAAATGTATTCATTCTTAGATGGATACAATGGTTACAATCAGGTTAGAATGGCTGAAGAGGATATACCAAAAACTGCCTTCATTACCAATTGGGGTGTCTTTGCTTGTACGGTAATGTGGTTTGGATTGAGAAACGCACCAAGCACATTTCAAAGATGTATGCAAGAAATATTTTCTCCTTATCTGACTTCATTTATGCAAGTATATCTCGATGATTTTTCAATTTTTGGTAAGTGGATAGCACATCTGTTCCATTTACGGTGCTGCTTTCAGAAATGCCAAGAGTATAGACTCTGCTTAAACCCAAACAAATCTGTGTTTGCGGTTTCATGTGGCAAGTTACTTGGCCACATTGTATCTGCACAAGGTATCCAAGTAGATCCAGATAAAATTTCGGCAGTATTAGAAGCTCTGGTGCCCACTACACCAAAAGAAGTTATGCGCTTCCTGGGTCAAGTGCGGTGGCATGGCAGACACTTATGATGGCTTGCTCATCTGGCTATACCACTGAACAGACTAATCACAAAAACTCCCCGACAGTTCGAATGGACTCAAGAATGCCAAACTACATTTGATTGACTCAAGTATCTATTGACGCAGGCCCCAATCTTACAACCACCGGACTGGGACAATCCGTTCCATGTTTTTTTTGACGCTTCAGATATTGCGATCGGCAGTATTCTGATGCAGCAAACACATAAGTGGTTTCGCCCTGTTTATTATGCCAGCAGAAGGCTTGCACCTGCAGAAAGGAATTATTCTACCACCGAAAGAGAATGTCTAGGATTAATTTACTCCATCAAAAAATTCAGACATTATCTACTAGGCCGGAAATTCACATTCCATGTGGATCATGCTGCCCTCGTCTATCTAGTAAGACAACAACATTTAGGCGGACGCTTAGCACGATGGGTGCTACTCTTGCAGGAATTTGATTATGAAGTCATTCACTGACCCGGAAATGCACATGCCTTAGCAGATTTCTTATCTTGTCTAGATTCTGGTGAAGCTCCGGTAGGCATAGATGACACGACTCCAGCGATTTATAGTTTTGAGCCACTGACCGATGAGACTACCGAATCACAAGCACCATCTACATATTATGATCAGATTCTAACTTTTCTCACCGAAGGATGCTTTCCATTTGTTGGAAGCAGCCAGAGGCACAGACGACACGGAAGCATGTAACGACAAAGCAGGGAGCCAGTCGAATCGTTTTTCAAATAATTATGTTTTCAAATACTTTCCAAAAACCTCCAACAGTGATTTTTATCACTACTGTAACATATGTAACATAGAAAACCCCATTTTGTAATCCATAACTCCATTTTGTGCAAGCCGAGGAGTCCTCGAGCTTGAGGAGCTTAGGTAGAATGGGTGTACCAATTTTCGTTATTTTTAGATACCGTTTACCCTTCCAAATAGCATATAGGACCTAATTTTTAACTATGCCGGTCACTAGATGTGAAACCGGTCAAAACTAGTCTAAAAACTATAAAAAGAGCTAGAGAGCTCATTTTTGAGGTTGGTTAGTGTGGACTAGTGTGAGCTTAGAGCTATTTTGAGCTTGTAATAGTGTTCTGGAGTAATAGAGCTAATTTCCCACCTTCCATTGTGTCTTGCTTGTCTCTTCGTAGTGTGTGTACATTTCTATGCTTCTCACCTTCACTCTCACTTCATCTCACATTCACGATCTTCATATCACTCCTATCTCTTCCGCGGATTGACATTAAGGAGGTGAAGCTTCTTAACGTGGTTCTCACCATTGTGCTAGAGCAACACCAAATTTGGCGCCGTTGCCGGGGATCGAGTCTAGGACGAATGTGTGATGGTAAGAGTATAGCAAGAAGTGGCGTTGGAAGGTAAAAATTTCAGTTTTTGTTGTTGTTTTTACTTAGATTTTAGTGTTTTTCACCTCCACCACACTCCATCTTCATCACTGCATCATCATCTTCATCTCCAAAAAAATCAGAAAATTCACTATATCCACCCATTCTCCTCATTTTCCCTCATTTGTGCATGCGAGAGAGTGAGAGAGAACTTTTGTGCTTGTGTGTACTTTTGTTTTCTTGAGTTTTCTTGCAGGTACAGAGCTCCAGTGCATCAGGAAGGCTGCAAAAAGGTAAAAACTTCAATTTCTGTCAGAAATTTCCGTCTGTGTCAGACCATCGCAATGGTCTGCAAAGTTCGGAATTTGGAGAAGGCGACCACACCAGCGTGAAGAGCACACCTGCGCCCACAGGAATCCATAGCTTCATTCACAAAATTTGCATTTTGGTGGACCATCGCGACGGTCTCTGACCATCGCGATTGTGTCACACCATCGCGATTGGCTCACGCCATCGCGACGGCTTGGCCGTACCATCGCGACGGTCTCTGACCATCACGATTGTGTCACGCCATCGCGATTGGCTCACGCCATCGCGCCGACGGTGCCACATGGCAATCTAGACCATCGCGACGGTGCACTTCAGACCATCGCGACGACACCCTCACACCATCGCGACACTTCAAAAATTCAGACCATCGCGATTGGCTCACGCCATCGCGCCCAGACCATCGCGACGGTTCACTTTGGACCATCCCGATTGTCCACGTTGACCGTTGACTGACGCCATCGCGATTGTGCACTTTCACGCCATCGCGATTGTGCAATTTCAGACCATCGCGATTGTGCACTTTCACGCCATCGCGATTGTGCAATTTCAGACCATCGCGATTGTGCAAGTTCACACCATCACGATTGTCCAAGTTCACGCCATCGCGACCGTGCACCCTCACGCCATCGCGACGGTCCCAGACCATCGCGGTCATCTCAGACCATCGCGATTGTGCACCCCCATCACAAATTTTAGGGTTTCATTTTTTGGCCAATTTTGGGGCTATTTTTGGGAAATTTTTGGGTGATTAGACTCATAGGAGACCCCTTAGCTCATATTTGGAGAAAAACCTGTTTGTTAGTTTTTACCCCCCAGGGCCTGAACGGTCATAACTTTTTCATCCGAAGTCCGTTTTTTGAGCTTAATAGCTCATTAGAAAGCTCTTGACGAGTCCGTTTTAGACAAGCTATTTTGAGGTTGACCTAGTTAGGGACTAGAAAGCCAGGGGGCAAGCATTAAAAAGTTGGGCAAAAGGGAAGGGACTTAAAAGGTGTACATACTCAAGTGCTTGATCATCCAACTGTGAATTGGTCTAATATCGGATTTTTCCAGGTCTAGCAAGGGCAATCGAAGGCAACCAAGGCAAGGCAGTGAAGGGCATAAAGCTTGGGAAGCGCGGCTTCTTGGGCATCAGAGCAACCAAAAAAGCTGACTCGAGGTTGGAAGATTACTCAACCCCCTCAGTCAATTCTTAGCTTAGGATAAACGTTAGCATTGTGGATTAAGACGATAGGAACGCCTCAAGTTCAAGAGAATTAAATTTGTCAAGTTCAAGACTAAAGTAAAGGTGTGTGTGACGAAAACCTAAAGGGAAGAACCTAAGTCTGATGGAACGAGAACTCAAAATTATAACGGAAAGTCGAATTCCTGACGCATACATTAAGACAAGAATCTAAAGAAATCTAAAAAGAATCAAGACAGTAATAACAAAGAATCGGTGACGATCTGAGCGTGTACTGAGTGTGCAAGGAAGAAAATTAATGAACCTTACATCGGGCAAACATATAGGTAAGTCAGACCGACGAAGCCTTAGATCATCAGAGGCAAGTGTAAGAACTACTGCTTGATCGTGGGCTCAGCAATTGAACACTAGTTATCCCTACGAGAGCTCAGATACCAGCGAATCAGAAATGGCATTTAGCACAGACAGGCCAGAAGGAGGGTCGAATGTAGCCTATTTAGAAAAACCAGAAGGACCCTATAGAACTCAACTAGAGTTTCTCCGAACCAACCGCTCAGGTGCTCGCATCTATGAGGATGGTTTGCGAAGGCAAGTGGTGCAAATGCACAACCCCAATCAACCCATTGGATTGGAACGTCCAGTGGTGAAATTCGAGAGAGACGCGTACATAGACAAGGAAGGAACGATGTACATCTTAAGTACGCAGCCAAACAATACCAATGAGTTTGGCGTGATTCAACCAGAGACGGAAGCAAAATCTCAAGGAAAAGAACCATTAGAAGAGCCTAGAACACCTAGAGGGAAATCTGTACTGACACGAGTACTAATCCCAGAATGGATCCCTCAGGATAACAGAAGCATAGAGTTGTTTGTAAATAAAGAAACTAATGAAGCCTTTTGGAGATACAAGACAGAACTACTTAGTGAGGTAGGTATCATCACTATATACGAGTTCAAGGACCCGGATACACCTGGAAAGGTTGTATACCTGGATGAGACTTCAGAAAGGGTCTTTGTGGTGCCTGACCGCGCTAAAAACACATACACATGGAGAGGTGAATTGGTATTCCCTCCATCTAGAACAAACATGAATACAAGTCAACAAGGGGCAGGAACATCCTCAGCCCATGGAAATCAAAGAGAGGGAAATAAAGAGAGACCGGAAGTAAGCTTCACTCATCCCATAGGGAGAGATAGAACAACCACGAACACTAATAGAGCGGATAGACAAAGAGATCATGGAGTACTAGGTGGTAGAGATGATTTTCCTCTACCTAGGCCACGCGAACACGCAAGAATATTGAGACCCACACAGTTAGTAAAATCATTGAAGAATTACTTTGATGGGACAGGAGATCCCTATGACCACGTCGCAGAATTCAAGCAGGTACTAAGAGCCGAACAAGTTGAAGACATGTTCACGCAATACAACGCATTTGGACTAACGTTAAAGAATACAGCTTTAACCTGGTTCCAACCATTGCAACAAAGGCAATTTAGAGACATCCATCACTTTTTAGAGTCATTCATCATTGAATTCTCTAAAAATTGGATTAGACATGACACGTCTTCGTTGATTCATAGCTTTAAACAGACCCCTCAGGAAACAGTAAGACTGGCAGGATGTAGGTTTAGACAATATGTTGAACGATGTCCAATGCAAGAGCTACCCTCACAAGCCAAGCAAGTGTCATTGTTTCTAGATGGCTTGTTGAGCTCTAAACTACGCTCCTACGTGTACCTAAAAGAACCCAGAACGCTAGAGCAATGTGTAAGAATTTGTATAGACATTGAGGACAACTTAGGAGACGAGTTGGAACTCTCAAAGGTCTATAAGGACTCAGACTGTTCATCTCTAGCATCCACAAAATTGTCTAGCTCAATAGAAGACCTAGCAGAAAAAGTGGCCCAAAAACTAGGAGTTTCTAGTAAACCTAGGGTGCTAACAAACAAGCGTTGTTACACCTGTGGTGGTGATCATATGGCAAATGTGTGTCCCAATGCACCACAACCACAAGCCAACCCTAGTGGCCAATACTGCACCATTGAGAGAAGATACACGAATCATACGGCTCAGGACTGCCCATACAACAAACAAACCGTGAGACAGAACTACCCGCAAGCATACCCGCAGCCAGGTAGGTATCAAGGCCAATACAATGCTCAACCCTATTACTATAGGCCTCCCCAGAACTACCCATACCAGGCTCAACAGAGACCTCAACTTGTCTTAGCTCAGCAGCCACCCCCACGAGCGAATGTCATCTCAGTCAAATACGCTGCTGCAGAAGAGAACCTAAGTAGGGCTTTAGTGCCTTCTTCACCTTTGATCACAGAGAGTGACCCAAACTCAAACAATTTTGACTCTACGCATGTAGATAGTCCACCCGCATATTACACAGAGTCACCAGAACACGTAGAAACATATTATTACGATAGTCCACCAGTGGAACCTAGTTCGGAGCCAGACTATGCTAATGTGATGTACACAAACCCAAATCCACGGCCCCAATTGAGACAACAAAGACCACCGGGCCCTAGAGGACCATGCTTTAGGTGCCAAGGAGATCATTTCATAAAGGATTGTCCACATCCCCCCATATCAGGACAGTCATAGTACTATAACATCCAAGGCTTTTGTGCTGATTGTGGCAAAGAGCACATAATCAAAGATTGTCCTAAGAACCCTGTTAATGCTTCGAATGTGACACCGATCAATGTGATAGGTATTGTAAATAACGTAGATGGATCCAACCCTACATACGTGCCTATCCAAGCTATAACAAGAGCCCAGGCGCTCTTACAGAACCAACAGCTTAATCAAGAGAAAGTAGCCGGAAGTAGTGAAGTTGCAGAATCTAGCAGTAAAAAGACAAAATCTTGGAAAGATTCTAGAGAAAGAATAAAGAGAAAGTGGAGTAAAAAGATAACAGAGTTGGAAGGAAGTTTGAAGGAATCTAGAGCCAAAATCCAAGAATTGACTTCACAGGACTTGAATCAAGAGAATCCAGCTCAGAAATCAGGATCAGTTTTAGCGGAACCCATACCAGAAAACCTAGACATGATGTTTCGTGCATATCAGGCCAGATTAAAAGAGGGACCTCAGGTAGCTGAAATGAGCAAAAACTACCCACGAGCTGATCTAGAAATTGAAAGAAGTAAACTTTGCATGAAGATGGTAGAACTAGCACAAGCTTTGTTCGAAGCCTCTAGATATCTTAATTGGAATAACATGGCAAAACCGGAATTACACTTTCAAGGACTAATGGAGAGGCTAGAATATTTGATTGAAAGCAAAGAGAAAAAGGATCAGCCTAGGAACCCTATTGTCCCAGAGACACAGGAAAGGAATGCGCCATCCCTGTCTCAAGTACCCAACACAGAAAGTCAAGACAATTTGTCTTCCATACATAGGTACTCACATGAATTTTTAAGAGAGATCCAAGAAGAGAAATGGAGAAAAGAACAAGGAACTCATCCTCCTATTCAAGAAATAGATGACTTGCAGGAACAATTTCCCCAAGACATTCCCTCTATATACGATGAGGTAGAGGAAGAACAACTGAGTGAACACACAAGATTTGAATCTAATTCTTTACAAGAATTACCTCAGTTCACAGGACCTTGGGAAGCAAAGTCTATTAGTATGAGAGCACCCACGATAATAGTGAGGAATGAAGAATCAGTAATCCCTAGAAACACGGAAGTGATCAAGAACACCAAAGTACAATGTAACCTCACTCTAGAGGAGTTATTGAAGATAAAACCAGAATTGTGGAAACATGTAGCAAATCAATTCCCCGAGCTTGCTACTACTCCCTCACAAATAGGATCACAAAAGAAGGTACCAGAGATACCCGTAGAAAAGATCGGAGATGTAAGCGAAGGAGAGGAAGGTAACACTTATCTTCCGATAACCCATCAGGGCTACACCACGAAAGCCATCTTAGATTCAGGAGCCGGAGTAGCCATAGCTACCACCGCTTTATGGAAACGTTGGGGTAAGCCAGCATTAAGACCCACTAGGATGAAGCTACAAATGGCTGACGGACACATAGAAAAACCATTAGGCTTACTAGAAGGCATATCTCTCACCACTTGTGGCGTAGAATTTGAGCATACCTTTGCCATTTGTGACTTTGCAAAAAACCATGCTTATGAGATGATATTGGGACGACCATTCATGCGTCAGTTGCAAATTGTACAAGATTGGGGAGCTAATTCTTTGTACTTGCAACATTTAGGAGTGACTACTAAAGTCAATCTTAAAGACTATTCACATAGAGATGTACCCCCAATACAATGGAATACCATCCATAAGACACCAGTAGTGACAGAATCCGTGCACTCATTAGAATCAGATCCCTCTTGGTTGCATGAGGATACTCACTTATGGATGTGTAAAGTAGCAAAACAAGAGGAAGAAAGGTTAGAAGCCAGGACCTTAGGTGCAGAACAACATCCACGAACACTTCAAGATCCAGCCTACGCACCTGTAGTATTCCCAGACGAAGAGTTTGAACCCCATGGTTGGGCAGAAATCCTAGCAACCATGGATGTAGCCATCAATGAAGAACAATGGACACCCCACTGTGACGAGGATGGCTATGACATATCAGTTTTCACGATAGAGCCAATCATGTGCGATGCAATTTTAGAAGAATGTGAACCTAGCACTGATGCATTTGAGGATGCAAGCGATTTTGATTTAGAATCAATTATCATGGACCCACCCTTTGCATCAGAGGAAGAATATTTCTTCGAAGTAGAGACTCACACTCAGAGACACGAGGAAGTTATGAATGACGTGAGGTTAGCCACGGAAGTGACTAATAAGAGTGAAGGCAAGAAAAGAAAGAAGAAAGAAACCATGTCAGAAAAAGAAGAATCTTTATTTGAAGTACCCGAGAACTTCAAGAAATATGAAATCGAAGATAGAAGAATCATGGTACAAATGCCTAATAGAAAAGAAAATGACGGACAAGTATATGATAACCGAGAGAAAACCAAGAAAATAATCGTTGCTATAGAAGGAGAAGAAGAAAAATGTACATACATAGGGCATGATTTGACGAAGGAAGAAGAAGAAGAGCTAGTTGCCCTATTGCGCGATATAGAGATGTTTTTGCGTGGAGTTACAAAGATTTGAAAGGAGTAGATCCAGATATATGTTCTCATAGAATCCCTATGACTCCAGATGCAAAACCGACAAAACAGAAACCTTACACATACAATGATAACTACGCTGCAAAGATTAAAGAGGAGATAGATCGCTTGATAGAAGCAGGATTCATTTACGAAATTGAGCATACCGAATGGGTATCCCCCATTGTGGTTGTGCCCAAGAAGAATGGAAAATTGCGTGTGTGTATTAACCTTAAAAAAGTTAATGCCGCAACGATTAGAGATAGTCATCCTCTTCCTATCACGGAACATCTATTGGAAAGAGTTGCGGGCAAGGAAGTTTACAGCTTTCTTGATGGTTTTTCAGGCTATAATCAAGTAGCCATTGCTCCAGAGGACCAACACAAGACGGCATTTGCCACTAAATAAGGCATATTTGCATTTTGTGTGATGCCATTTGGTCTACCAAATGCACCCGCCACTTTCCAGCGACTCATGTGTCATGTTTTCAAGGAATTCTTACGCCAGAGTTTGGAAGTTTATGTCGATGACTTATGTGCTCATTCAAATGTAAGACAGACGCATATCTCGGAGTTAAGGCAAATATTTGACAAATGTCGAGAATATCAGGTTTGTTTGAACCCAGAAAAGTGTGTTTTCATGGTCAGACAAGGCAAGATTCTAGGACACATTGTGTCAAAAAATGGAATCTCTACGGGTGAAGAAAAGGTGAAGGTAATTGCAGATTTACCTAGACCAACTAATGTGAAAGAGGTACAGGCATTTATGGGCCATTGCGGTTATTATAGGAGATTCATACACATGTATGCAATCATAGCCAAGCCTTTGTACTCTCTTTTAACCAATTTTGAATGGACAGATGAATGTGAAAATTCATTCAATGAACTCAAACGACGTTTGTGCTCAGCACCTATATTGACTACCCCAGATTGAAGTAAGCCATTCCATGTACATGTGGATGCATCCAATTACGCCATAGGATGTGTGTTAGCACAACCCACGAATGAAGGTAATATAGATCTCCCCATAGCTTACGCGAGCAGACAATTAAACGCAGCAGAAAGAAATTACACCACGACGGAACGAGAAGGATTAGGGATGATCTACACAGTAAAGAAGTTTAGGCACTACTTGTTGGCCAACAAGTTCAAGTTCTTTACAGATCATCAAGCACTATTGTACTTAGTCAACAAACCATGTAACACCGGACGACTAATACGTTGGTTTCTATTACTCATGGAGTATGATTTTGAAGTCGTAGTCAGGAAAGGAAAGACACATCTTAGAGCTGACCACCTTTCAAGATTAACCTCAGGAGAAGCTCCTCAAGGAGTAGTGGATGAGTTACCAGATGCTTATTTGTTTAATCTTGAGATAGCACCAGAATGGGCTAAACCTATAGTCCCTATTCTGACATACGGACCCAAGAATCCTAGGATAAAGATAAAAGAGGGAGAGATTAACAAGTCTCAGAGATACCAAATAATGGCAGGAAGCATATATAAACAGGATAATCAAAAGATTCTTGCTTGTTGTGTAGATGAATCAGAACATGCGAATTGGTTGCAATTAGCACACATAGGTGCATTAAAGCAACATCATTCAAACATCAAACATTACAGACTCTGCATAGATTAGGAGTATATTGGCCTACGATGGAAGCAGATGTCTACAGGCTGTGTAAGGAATGCAATGTTTGTTGTGAAAGACCACCAGTAGAGCATGCTACATTATATCACATGTCTCTCACACCAGACTAGAGTGAACAATTAGTGACATACTTGAGGACGAACACATTCCCTCAAGGAATGACCTTAGCACGACAACGCAGTCTAGAGCAGGAAGCTCGAGATTATTCACTTATTGGCGATAATCTATACAAAAGAGGACGAGATGGATATATAAGACAATGTGTTCATGAGAGCGATTATCTGAGCATACTAGAGACTGCACACCAAGGTGTTGCAGGAGGTCATTTTGGACCCGATAGGATAATCAAAGCCATCCTCTTTGCAGGATTATGGTGGCCCACTCTTCACATGGATGCTCATACCTATGTCAAGAGATGTGATGCATGCCAAAGAACTCAGTTTCCTACTCGTAGAGATGAAATGCCATTGAAACCCATGATGGGCGGACGTGCATTTTCAAAGTGGGGTATAGACTTTGTAGGACCCATTAACCCCCCTGCAAAAGGTACACATGCTGAATACATTATTGTTGCCACAGATTATCTTACGAAATGGGTAGAGGCAAAAGCCACGAAAAAGAATGATGCAGACACAACTGCAAAATTCTTATTTGAGAATGTCTTTACAAGATATGGATTGCCTATAGAGTTAGTGAGCGATCGAGGCACTCACTTTCTAAACCAAGTCATTGAATATTTGTTACAAGATTTTATGGTGATTCACAAGAAATCTGCACCATATCATCCTCAGGCCAATGGTCAGGCTGAAAGCACTAATAAGATCCTTTGTAACGTACTGACGAAACTCGTGAACAACAAACGTTCAGATTGGGACAAACAGTTACACCACGCTGTTTGGGCATATCGAGTGGCCTACAAGACCGTACTCAATGCAACTCCCTTTCAGATGGTTTTTGGTCAGAATGTTGTGCTTCCTTTGGACTTCTTGATACCGACCCTTAAGGTTGCACAAGAATATCAGTGGACCGGCCATGAATTATCAGCAAGAATAATGGACTTGGAACGATTAGGAGAAACCAGGCTAAAGGCAGCAGCAGGAATATATGCAGCGAAGAAGCCACAGAAAGCATATTTTGATGCACATGTGAAAGATAAAGGCCTAAAAGAAGGAGATTTAGTTCTAGTATATACGCTAAAGCAACACACATGTAAGTTAGAAAAGCGAGGTTATGGACCTATGATCATTAACAGACTCTCAACAAGTGGAGCAGTACAGTTAGCCACTTTAGAAGGAGATATAATGCCGAATTATATTAGTGGCTGTAGAGTCAGGCTATATCAGGAACCTCTTACTGAGGATATGCTTAGACGACTCACGTTGGCAAAGAAGCGTAAGGAGGAAGAAAATAGAATACGAGCGGAAGCTCAGGCAGAAGCAATAGAACGCATTAAACACATGAAGTTAAGAAGACAAGGACTAGGGAGAGAACATTATAACCATCTGGAAACTACACCCAGATATCCCATGGTCATGTGTCAAGTAAAGTCAAACACTCATCCTAGTATAGTGGACAGGAGACCATTCATTACAGTTAGGCTAGAGCACGGCAACCCTTGCTGAGAGCTCAGGGCTTTAATTGACTCAGGTGCTGCGACTAGTGCGATTAGATGGTCCCACTATAAGGATTCAGGAATAGAAATGCGGCCAATTGAGGCATACCTCATAGGGCTAGGAGGCATGGAAACCCCTTGCATGGGTGAGGTGGACCTTCCTATCCTCATTAAGGATGTGACCATGACAGCGAAGCTACTAGTGTGCCATGATGACGACCTGATAGAACCCCTAATCCTTGGCCAAGATTGGTTATACGATCACTCAGTGGACCTAAATCTTAGACAAGGCTCCTTACAGATTGGAACCTTAGAACAGAAGCGAGTGATACCGCTTGACTTCCCTAACGGCATTCCGATTGAGGTTTGTAACCCTAGACCCTATGAAACGCATGCGACGGAAGACCGGAAGATCTTGGGTCAGACCAGTCACGTTACGTCTACACCAACCCACTCTAGCTTGGCTATGGACAATTGTCAATCAGAAGGACGACAGGAGATCTTCCCTGGGGCTTCCTGCAAACTAGAAGGGGCAGCTACCCAACCGCTAGGGCAGATGAACACAATCAGCGGTCAGGTGGGTTGCATCAGCTGCCAAATGAGCACAACACCCAGCGGTGCTCATCCTTCCAAACTTGCTGCGGACTGGCCTAGATTAAAGATAAAGAACGAATCACTTCCTAATGGGCAGGTCACGCAAGTGTTGGATCTCCCTTCTTTTCCAAAGCAGAGCGTCCAATGGACCTCTCAAACCCAACCACGAACGAGTCAACCACAACAGAGGAACCCAGACCGACAACATCACCAGACAAGGCAAAGAAAGCAGAAGTATCAACATCACGGAACAAGTGGCACGAGACAAATATGGGTGCCAAAAGGACAGCAACCACTGGCTATTGGCAACACTGGAGACGAGAACAGGACAAAGTTTCAACCAAAGCAGAGTCAGCATCCAAAGTCCCCTCGATCTTCTTTTACAAGTACCAATACTCGACAGATTTGGATCGCCAAGAAGTATCTTATCAATCGACCCACACCCATGTAGATTTGGGTACCCAAGCAATGTATTATAGCCCAACCCTCTAGCCATGTAATATATACCCCTCAGAAATCTTTCCATCCTTCAATACCACCAAAACCGATACCACTTTTCGCCCCCCAGCAGAAACACACCACCCACTCCAAGACTCTTAGGAAATGGATACCGAAACGTATCCAAACGTCTTCTTGTACCCCATTATCTAACAATTTTCCCACCCCGTTTAAACTCCACCCTCGTACTAATTCACCCTCAACCAAACCTTGTATAAATTCATACACCCAAACCCCATATTTTGCATAATAAAAGCTCATCAAGAAATGTATGCATAATCTGAACCATGTAGGTGTCTAGAGACCTGCATTAGTTTTGCAAATAATCATTGCATCAATCACTTCACGACACTTGGCTACACGGGTTACACATCGGTTATGGAAAGGGATTGCGGTCTCACCTTAATGAGATCATAATTAATTTCCATACTAATGTGTCAATCTTTTGTAGCAGATCTTTTCCATTAGCTCATCCGTCATCATGCAAACCGAAGCAGGACCATCAGAAGCTGGCCCCAGTGCACCGATGGCCACTATGGGAGAATTACTAGCAGAATCTTATCCTACGGTGCAACCACCAGAGTTTCAAGGTTTTCCAGGACCCATGCCAATCGATGATCCTCCTAGAGGATACACCGAGAAGATTCATCGTAACTCTCATTGGTTTCAAGGCCTAGCAGGACCATTAGCAGACGCTGATTTCATATTTGAGGCCAACTTGGCATTTGATCTTCGCACATGGACCAAGTACCAGTTCTTTTCAAGAGAATTTGAAGGACTGCAGAATACACAAGATTTAACGCACGTTTGGCCACGAGCGGGATTTACAGAATACTTTAGTGACCCCCTGCCTAAACCCGATTTTTACAGATGCTTTTACTTGGTAACCACCTTAACGGCTTCAGAGAACAAGGATCTACCCGGCACATTCATGTTACCATCCTCGGTAAATGATCCTCCATTCAGAAGGTTTTATTTGTCTAAAGATTTAATTTGCGCAGCTCTGAAAATACATGGAACACACACTCCAACGGAGAAAGAACGGCTAGTCCCAGAACAGATGAAGCGTGGTGACGTAACTAAGTGGGAGGATATTTCTGCTATAACACCTGAGCTCTCTAAGCCATTACGAATATGCATGCAGCACTTTGCTTTCCGAGCTCAGGATCGTTTTACCATGCCCCACAAGAGAATCTGGTTTGGATTATACTTAGCATGTACTGGACCGCAAACGGTTGATCTAGCCAGCTGGATAATTGATCAGCTCTATTTGGCACAACATAGGTGGGAGCGAAAGAAGGTAATCAATGGGTGTTGCGCCCTCACCAGGATCATATATATGTGCTTGGCATATGATTTACCCATAGAGCGTTCCATGACCAGTGAGGAACTGAAAGCATTCAAAGGGACCACTAGGAAGGCTAGAAAGTCTAGCAAAGGCAGATCCGGAAAGCGGATGAGAGGTACTATCCCGTGCCTACAAGTCCCAGAACCACCCTCGCCACAACCATCTCCAGAGTAGTCACCAACAGCAGCCACTCCCACGGTACCACCAATTCGTATACGGTTATCAAGACCTGTTACGCCGGAGGGCACCACCAGTAATGTTGCACCCCAAGCAGCCACAACCACAGAACCTATCACCACAGCAGCTGAACTTCCCACCACTATTGGTGCGGAAGCTTTCTCTTTTCCAATACCGCATTTAGAACCAGGACAAGCAGAGCCACTGGACCAAACTTTTGATTTTGAGATGCCCGATGCATTCTCCAACGAGTTCCAGTTTTCAGAAGGACAAATGTTTTCTCAAGAATTTGAAAGGCCTAGCTACCCTACCACACCCAGGGATCAGCCACAAGGACAGATCGTGTCCAGCTCTGATGACGAAAGAACAGCAACCGATGACGACGAAGGAGACGACGAAGCTAGCCAGGGAACACATGAATCCCAAGAGCAGGAACAGACAGATGGCCAAGGCCAACAAACAGACACACATGGTGATACAAGTACTCATGAAGATGAAACTTACGAGGCAGCAGCTTACACACTAGCTATCAAGAAGTTGTATAGAACTATGGAAAAAGTTTGGGCACGCAAAAAGCTGACAGAGGAAGAGAGTCAAACAATAATAGAACAAGAACTTGTCACAGGCGGATTCGAAGACGCATACATCAAAGGATTCAAAGAGTTAGTCAAATCAGTAGGCTCCAACGAAGCACTCAGGTACTTGCAACGAAAGCCCCTGCCACAGTTTGACCCCCGCAGAGTACGACTACTTTCAAAGCCCGGCGAATACATTCGTGTACCAACCGGAGCACAATCTTCAGAACAAGCCAGGGAGGCATGCCTCGTCCCCGAAAGTTTGTTGGCTGTAGAAACCATCTTTGTAGATTCCCCACCCCGCGCTACAGCTGTACAAACCTCAGTAGCACCGACCACCCCAACCGCTCCTCTCTCACCGCCCGTCCATCCAGCCTCCCCTCTTCACCCTCCTTCCCCTAGACCAACATCTTCATTCGCCGGTGGTGTGGCAGAAATTGTCTTTACGACCACTAACCCCACAATTCCTGCGCCCATTAGCCCTAGTCTACCCCCTCCCACTCCCACCTTTCTACCCAACCCATTCCTTCATCAATCCTTTCCATCTTTCCCCACGACTCCAAGACCCCTTTTCCCATTCCCCCCGCCCTTAACCTTCTCCCCCGTCTCACCTCCCCGACCCACTATAACCCCTCTTTCCCCTCTCCACCAAGCTGCTCCAGCCAGCCCCCCTGTAAATTACCCCTCAACATTTGTAAATCCCGTATTTACACCAGCACGAGCACCCACGATCACACCCATATTCACGGTCACCGCACTAGACACGTCCACTGACATGGACATCTCACCACCCACAGCACCATCACTCACTTCACTCACGGCACAAACATTTTTAAGCACATCACAAATTTCAACAATCACTACATCATCCACCTTCCCATCCCCATTCCCCGTTCCCGTTGCATCTACACCAACTGCATCTTCATTTAGCACCCCGTTAATACTATCACCCACTGTAGATAGTGCATTCCGATAGATGTTCATGTGTATGACGCAAGTAAGAGATGAGTTCACATCTCTTGGTGATAATTACCAGCAGCTGCAGAGGACAACCAATGACTTACAGTCGCAGCTTAATTTATTGTCTATTGAGAATGCCTCTCTGAACACCCGCTACCAGGAATTACGCGAGGCTTATCACAAATTGGAACTCGAAAGCGAAGAAAAGACCAAGGAAGCCACTGCTGACCTGGATAACTTATTAAGAGCCCAGACAGTCCGCAATGCAACACTAACACGAAACATGGGCTTACTACGAAGACACCTAGCAGCTGCCAAGGAAGAAAACCAGCGCTTACAGGATCAGAACCGAGAAAACTTAGAAGCAGCGCTCGACCACCCAGACCAACCACTCAATCCGAGCAGGTTCAAAGCCATTCCTTCAGACTCGATGAGAATGCTGCTAGACGATCATGTAAGATTACTAGATGAATACGACCGCATGAACGAGGAGTTACAGAAACTCAAAGAAGATCACAAATTACTCCAGTTACGAGAACCGGCACACCAAGACATATTTATGAACAAAACCTAGTGGTTGCTCCATGTATACCTCTTCTTCCAAGTCTCCATTGAGAAAGGCATTCTTGATATCCAATTGGAAAAGCTTCCATCCTTTGCTAGCAGCCATTGTAATGAGTGTCCTAATGGTGCTCATCTTTGCCATGGGGCTGAATGTCTCTTCCAAGTCCACTCCATAGGTTTGTGCAAAACCCTTGGCCACCAATCTTGCTTTGAACCTAGAAATAGATCCATCTGAATTCCTCTTTACTTTATACACCCACTTATTACCTATTACCTTCATGTTATCCTTCTTGGGCACTAGAGTCCATGTTTGATTCTCCTCAAGTGCGTCGATCTCTTCTTGCATTGCCTCTTTCCATTCGGTGTACCTGCTTGCATCTTCATAGCAATCGGGCTCATGATCTTCTACTACTTTGTTCATATATGCATAATGAGTTGCCATGTATGAATCATAAGTAAACCTTTGAGTTGGATACTTAACTCTAGAAGACTTCCTTTCTTCACCTTTTGGAGGAATAAACCTCCTTTGCCTTGGGAACTTGATCTCTTTCTTTGACATGGCTTCTTTCTCCATCATGTGTCCTTCATCATCTTCAACTTCATTACCTTCTTCATCCAACTCCACCAATGTTGCTTTGCCTTTGTTGATTGATTGTGCTTCATAGCTTGATGAAGATCTCCCCCTCCATGGTGAGTTCATGCTTGAACTACCTTCATTGATGGAGCACCTTGGGCCGCTTAGCTCTAGGTCGATTTGTTCTTCATTATGTCCATGCTTTTCTTCTTCATAGTGCTGCATACAATCATACTTCTTATACCAAGGGAGTAGCGCATCAAATGCTACATCCCTTGATATCCTCAAGTCCTTTGTGTTTGGGTTGAAGCACCTGTAACCTTTATGATCATTTGAATATCCTAGAAACACACACTTTTCTGCCTTTGGTTGTAGCTTGTGCCTCAATTCACTTGGCACATGTACATAACAAGTACATCCAAATATCTTCAAGTGGGAAAGATCAGGTTTCTTACCATAATAGGCTTGATATGGTGTCAAGCCATGGATCCCTGAGGTAGGAGCCCTATTCATTAGATACACGGCGGTATTTGCTGCATCACTCCAAAACATGTTAGGTACATTCATCTCATTAAGCATTGCTCTAGCGATCTCGGCAATGTATCTATTCTTTCTCTCTGCTACTCCATTTTGTTGGGGTGTGTGCCTGCATGTTACTTGCCTCTTGATGCCTTGATCCATTAAAAAATTAGAAAAGTCATTGGAGAAATATTATCCCCCTCCATCGGACCTTAGCTTCTTGATATATGTACCTGTTTCCTTCTCTACCATTGCCTTGAATGCTTTGAAACATGTAAACACATCTGATTTGTTTTTGATGAAATAAACCCAAACCATCCTTGTGCAATCATCTATAAAAGTGACAAAGTACTTGTTACCTCCAATGGATTGCTCTTTGGTTGGCCCCCACACATCTGTATGTATAAACTCCAATGGATGTTGGCTTATGTAGCCACTCTTCTTGAATGGAAGTCTCGCTTGCTTCCCTAGTTGACAAGATTCACATAAATGCTTCATACCTTGTCCTTGGAAGTTGGGAAGACCTTCAACCAGCCTCTTGAATTGCATTTCCTTCATTCTTTGTATGTTGATGTGACCTATCCTCTTGTGCCACAAGTCCAACTCCGAAATCCTCTTGTTTCCATATGTGAAGTAGACATGTTGAGTGGAATGAGAATTTACCTCTAAAGTGAAGAGTCTCCCTTGCTTCTTTCCTCTTGCTATGACCTTGTAACCTTGCTTAGGGTTCTCCACAAAGCATCCACCTTTGTTGAACCTTACTTGATAGCCTCTTTCAACCATTTGCCCAACGGACACCAAGTTCTTTGTGATAGTAGGTACATGCAAGACATCCTTGAGACATCTTCCTTCCTCCTTGTCATCCAAAGCTACATCTCCAACATGGGAGATCTCGTGGGCTGTATCATCACCTGTTTCTACATGTCCTTTACCTTTGGGAACATGTAGATTAGTAAACCAAGAAGCATTGCAACTCATATGGTTGCTACATCCACTATCAATATACCAAGTGTTATCTACTTTGCTTGAATTCCCATTCATGTGCATCATCAAGAGATTGTCATTTTCTGAACTTGTGGAAGCATAATTACCTTGGCCTTTGTATGAAGAACCTTGATTATAGCTCCTTTGGTTTCCTCCTTGGTAGCAATCTCTAGCATAGTGGCCAAACTTGCCACATATGTAACATCCTTCGCCATCTTGATTCCTGTTTTGTTGATGTCGTCCTCCTCTTCCTCTTGTTCTTCCTCTCCCTCTTTGTGATGAGGTGCCTTGGTCATGTCCTTGATTGCTTGACTGGCCTTGCCTTCCTCCAACCCTTCCTTTGCCCCTTCCTTGTCCTCGTCTTCCTTTGCCCCTTTGATTACCTGCATAGAAAACTTGTGCATCCTTGCTTTTAGTTGAACTTCCACCTATGTTCATTTCTTCGGTGACCATGAGAGCAACCAATTGCTCAAAATCGGGAAGATTATCCCTTACATATACTGAAGTGGTAAAGGGTTTCCACTTCTCATCATCTCTCAAACCATTGAGAGTATAAGCCACAAGATCGTCATTGTCTACATGGCTTCCAATGGATCCCAATGCATCTGATAACTCCTTGACCTTAAGTATGTAGTCATTTATGCTACTCCCTGGGCTCTTCCTAAGGTTGTTGAGATCATTCTTGAGCTGGATCTTCCTTGCTTTGGTGCTTGTTGAATAAAGCCTTTCAAGTGTCTCCCATACCTTCATGCTTGAATCCAAGTCTTGGATATGGCCGATCATGCTATTGCTAATGTGTTGGGAAAGGATAAAGATAACCCTCTTGTCTCTTTCATTCCATTCCCTAAAGGCCCTTCTCTGGTCATTGGTTGGATTCTCATCCAACCTAGGTCTTGGTTCACTTCCACTAATCAACCCCCAAAGGCCCTTGCCCATAAGATAGCTGGAGACCCTAAATCTCCATGGTTGATAGTTCCCTTTGTCTAGCTTTTCAATTTGAGTGTTGAAGTCTCCCATATCTAGTCTTTGATACTTGACCTAGCCCTTGGCTAATGCTCCAATGTGTGTAAAATGAAAATGAGGCTCTGAGGTTACCTCAATCCAAAGCTTTCCTTAGATGGACACCTTGTGCTCTTGAAACTTTGAGTAGAATAGCTCCCCCTTGATGTGAGCTACATCCAAGAAGCTTTTTTTGATGCAAATCTTCAACCACCAACTCCAAGAGGTCTTCTTGCTTGTATTTGATGCCTCCAAGATGCCCAAATGCTCTGATACCACTAATGGGGGAAGTATCTCAACCCCTAAGCAACGACGAAGCGTGAATGACCTCCACAGGTATCCTTCTTTGACCTCTGCACACCAAAAATGCTCTTACTCGGAGCTTATGCAGAGAACTCCAGTTAGCTTTTGTAGATCTGTAGTAAACACCAAGAGCTTTCCAACAAAACAAATTTCACTTCAAATGGATGCTTACACAAGGAGAAACAATGTCTACAACATGAGCTAGTTGAATGCTCACAACTACCAGTCAAGCAGATACCTCACTTCACTCCATCAAGCTTTTCTCAGAGATTATACAGAGAATAAATCTCAAACTTGGGTCAAATTTAGAGGACTCTAATAGATACCCAATGACACCAAAATCATAGCAAATAGATACATAGAGAAGGAGAACCAGCCCTTACAACAGAGAGCAAAATATTTCCAACAGAGCCTACACACCAAGAGAGATATCAATCACACAACTTCACTAAAATGAATGTTGCTCCCAGATTACTCAGAGAATGATCCAGAGACTTTGTGAGCATAAAATAGACTCTAATAGCTATCCAATGAGACAAGAATTACATCAAATGGATACAATATGAGGGAGAACCAATGCTAACAACTCAGGGGTAGAGAGTTGCAACACTGCCTGCGCACACACATAGATATGCCTACTAAAAGAAAACAAACAAGCAAGCAAGGGGCTAGCTTAAGCAAGGGGCTTGCTTATCACAACTCCAGCACTTAGTGCTCACTTTACATGAGCTAAAACTCCAAGAAGATGGGCCAAAAGAAGTCGGGATACATGCTCCTTTTATAGTGAGAAGTGTGCCCCTAAAATCAAGGAACTACCTTTCCAAATCAGCCTCCTAACTTGGAGGAATTAGTTGAGATGACTTGGGGAGTGGTTGAGTGACTTTTCTTGATGGAATATCATGGCTTTTGGCTTCCTTTGATTTCTCTACATGTCCAAAAAAGATTCCCCACGAATTTGTAGCTTGAAGCTTGACTTTTAACATATAAGACCATAAATAGAGCCTTCCATGCAAAGAAGGCGATAGGACCGAGATCAAAGTTGGGAAAGGACCAAGGAGTAAGCTAACAGGATCAGAAATGTGAACCAAGTCAGGCATATTGGTGGCTTAAGGGTAAAATAAGCTTTGGCAGTTTAAGAGAAATAGAACCAAGATAGCTGAATATAGGTGCAATTATTTATTCAGAATGATGAATTTCTTGATGGGAAAAGGCTACTGGAATTACATCAAAGGAGAGAACAAAAATTCTCCGCAATTACCAGAGAGGAATCGGACTACAGACTAGTTAAGAGCATATGATGAATGGAATCAAGGATCACGAAAGGTAATGTATTGGATATCTGTTAACATACATGATAGCATGATTGGGCACATACAGGATGCTAAGACTCGAAAAGAGGCTTGGAACAATTTGTTCACATTGTATGAGACCAATACAAAGGCACAAAAATTGCAACTCAAGAACGAGCTACATACATTGGAGAAGAAGGGCATGTTAGTAAGTGACTACACCCTGAAAATCAAAAGCATATGTGAGTCACTTGCATCTATTGGTGTGAATGTAGATGATGATGATAAGGTGGAAGTGTGCCTTCGTGGTTTAGGAGTTGCATATAAGTAGTTCGGAACTTCTATACAGGTGAGAGAAAATATTCTGAATTTTGCTGATTTGGTATCCATGCTGATTATTGAAGAAAAGAATCTTGGTGAGGATTCAAACTCCCAAGGAAAGCCCAGTTCTCAGCAGGTATTCTACTCTGGCAGAGGAAGAGGCAGGGCTAGAGGTTTCGAAAGTGGAAGAACAAATAGTAACCAAGACCAAGGGCAACAATAGAATCATGGAGGAGGAAGAGGACAGTTTCAAGGTAAGGGGAGCCAAAGAGGTCGCAAAATTTCCAAAGAAACGATTTAGGTAATGACAATAAAGGATGCTAGAATTGTGGTAAACCTGGACACTTTGAACGTGATTGCAGGTTGAAGAATCAAAATAACAGAAGGAAATAAAAGAACTATGCATCCAAAAGTGTAGATGATTCTAAGAAGCTGTTCATGGTTCAACATCACATGATGAATACGATGTTTGTTGGTGTTTCAAAATCGAATGACAATGTCTACTATGTTGATTCAGGTGCTTCAAATCACATGACCAGTCATGCTGAATGGTTTAGTACTTTGTAGAAATTGCCTGTTCCTAGATATGTTGAAACATGTGATAACACATCACACCCTATCAAGCATACAGGAAACACAACATTATCTATGGAGGACGGGAAGGTAAAACATCTTGCTGATGTGCTACAGGTTCCAAATATAACAAAGAATCTGGTTTCTATTGGAAAAATGGTTGATCAAGGATTACAAGTCAGGTTCAATGTTGATGGGTTATATGTAGAAGAATACATATGGGATGGAAGATTGATTGCCAAAGGAAACAAAGTGGGTGGGATGTTCACCTTAAATGTGAAATTTCCTAAAATGAATGCAACCATGTTTGCAAAAGGTGCAAAAGTCATTGTTGATATAGAGATCTGGCACAAATAGATTGGACATGCAAACTTGCAAAGGTTGAAATTGATGCAGTCAAAGGAGATTATCCATGGACTACCAAATTTCAAGGTTGCAGAGATGGAAAAGTTATGTGCAGCATGCCAATTTGGAAAGTAGTCAAGAGCATCATTTCCACATGACAAGCATGTTAGTGAGAACATACTAGAAATAGTACACACAGATGCTTGGGGTCCTGCAAAGACCACATCTATGGGCAGTTGCAAGTTTTATGTTACTTTCATTGATGACCATACACAAAAAGTGTGGGTATATTTCATGAAAGAGAAGAGTGAGGTGTTCAATCACTTCCAAATTTTTAAAGCTATGGTAGAAAACCAAACAGGGAAGTATATTAAGACATTATGACCTGATGGAGGAGGTAAATACATGTCAAATGAGTTCAACAATTTTCTAAAAAATCATGGAATTTGGCGTTAGTTTTCATGCAGGTACAAACCACAACAGAATGGCATTGTTGAATGCAAAAATAGACATATTGGAGAAATAGCAAGACCCTTGATGGCTGAGAAGAATATGCCTCATTGTTATTGGGCAGAAGCTGTTCATATTGTTGTATACATCATGAACAAAACTTCGACTACTGTTGTATATCAAGTTACACCTAAAGAGAAGTTTATAGGTAAAAAGCCAAACTTATCACATCGGAACATTTTTGGTTATATTGCATATGTACGTGTTCCAGATGAATTGAGGATGAAGCTTGACCCAAAAACAAAAAAGTGTGTTTTCATTGGATACTGCCTTGAGTAAAAGTGATATAAATGTGATAACCACTCACACGACATGTGAATGTGAGCAGAGATGTGGTATTTCATGAAATGTCAAGCTTCTATGTAGATGCCAAAGATGGATTGAATCTTGAACCAAATGAAAAAGAAAATGTTGAAAAATCGAGTGCAAAATCTCAAGCTTTGAGTGGAATGGATGCATCACCAAGCAATAGTTCCAACTCAAATCCATGGAGTGGAAGATTGCATAGAAAATATAGTCCAGAAAATTCATCAACTACATCCAAGAAAGGTAAAGAAAAGCTTTCTGCTGGTCATAAAACATGTGCAGGTTTTGAAGATGTTGACGGAGATTCAAGCAGTTTAGAAAAGAGTCTCGATGTGGAACTTGGATTGCCCTCTACGAAGACTCCAGGAGTAAGAAAGGCACATGCAGATGATACAAGGAGAAGTGAGCCAGGACCAAGAAGATCTAGGAGGATAAATATTCAGTGCAACATTTGGCATATGATAGTTACATGGCTCCTCATTATGCCTACATGATAAAGGTAATACAAGATGCAACCTTCTTGTTTTGAAGATGCAATTGGAAAAAAGCTATGGATGAGGAGATGCCTACACTATATGGAAACGATACATGGAAGTTGGTTCCATTGCCACATGGAAAGAAACCCATAGGTTGCAAGTGGGTTTACAAGGTAAAGCATAATGTTGATGGTAGCATAAGTAGGTATAAAGCACATTTGGTAGCAAAAGGATATGTATAAATTTATGGCATTGATTATGAGGAAACATTCAACCCTATAGCTAAAATGTCTACTATCAAAACGCTTGTTGCATTAGCTACAACAAAAGGATGGAGATTGCATCAGATGGATGTGAAGAATGCTTTTCTACATGGTGAGTTACAGGAAGACGTATACATGGACCAACCACAAGGATATGAAGATTCAAAGCATCCAGAATATGTTTGCAGGTTGCAAAAGGCTTTGTATGGGTTGAAGCAAGCACCTCGTGCATGGCATGCAAGGATTGCTTATTACTTGACCACCATCGGATTTTCTATGTGTGATGCAGATCATTCACTATATGCAAGGAAGGGTGATGATGGCATCACAATTGTGGCTATCCATGTTGATGACTTGATTGTAGGTGGTGATAATGAAGAAAGCATCAAAGATGTAAAGCAACCTCTTATGCGCAAATTTGGCATGAAAGACCTTGATGTGCTGTGCTATTTCTTGGGCATTGAGTTTATGTTGGTGCATTTCAAGCCTTCACACATTGGCTTGGAACCTTGGAAGATTAGCTTGGACAAATTTCATCAAGGCCTTACTTGAAGGAAAGGGCATAGGAACCCATACCTATGACTTATTATCCTTTTACCCCTTGTAAAAGTCTATATGACTTGGCATCTCATGTAATCACTTACCTACCTGATTAGTCGTGGAAAAGAGAGTGGTTTAGTGGAGAGAATATCTCCCTACTTTTAGAGGAGAGATTCTAGGGAGCCTTAGTTTGAATTTGAACTTCAAATCAACTTCCAATTCATATAAAAGGTGAAGTAAAAACTCGCGGGTTAGCTAGTCCAATTGAGCTCACTCCCCGAGGCATTCTACTGTTGTAACTCAGTGTGTGATAGAGCTACTTCATATTCTACACCACCACACCTCATTTAGCTATGATTGTCAAGCTAATGAGATTGTACAAACACATTAATCAATAGAAGTATACACATTCACTATCTTTGTTGTCTCTAAGTCTTCTTCTCCAAGTCTGTCAACTTCAAAGGAGCATATCTCAGGATCTACTGAACCAAATCAAGTGATTCAAAGCACATTGAAACCAGCTCCAAGTCTACTATACACCTACAAAGTTTCAAGTTAATTGGATCAGCCATCTCGGAGAAATCTTGCTCGAAGTGCACACTGGTCTGTGTCTGCAGAGTTCCTAAAAAGTCGGGGGCACATATTATTTTGCTAAAGTGATTTCTCAGTGAGTAGTTTATCATTTCTTCTCATTCCACTTGAAAATGATAGCTTGCTAAGCTAATTTAATATGTCCAGAAGGAATTAGATCAATTGTTAGTGTGCTGGCCACACTGAGTGAAAGACTGAGCAGGTGTCACTACAGAAATAGAAAGTTTTTCTTGATTTTTGAAGTGCCAAGTTATCTGTTTTGATTTGGTCATTACACATATCATTTGCAAAGTACATATATGCTTTCTTGGTATCATTTGGAAGCTCAAGGTGTGTACTAAGCATATCTGGAATCAAAGGAGGGCTGGTGTGAAGCAGGTATAGCAGCACCAACTCAATCTCTTGAGTGCATCCTACCATCACTCCCAACAGTGGTATCAGAGCAAATAAGGTAAACATGGGAGATGGATTTCCTTCATTCATTGACAAATTGGACAGGAACAACTACCAAGCTTGGTCTTTGAGGATGAAGACCTATCTACAAGGAAGGAGCCTATTTGGATACATATCAGGAGATGAGGAATTGCCCTCATTTAAAACTAGAGGACTACCCACCAAGGATGAACATGAGAGGCTCAACCAACGGTGTGCAAAAGATGCTTTGGCAAGGTCTTACCTTCTAAACTCTATATCTGATTTTCTTTTACCTCATGTAAGGAACTGTAAGACTTCCCAAGAGACTTGGGAAACTCTGTCAACATACTTTTCTTCCAACACAAGGGCTAGGAAGAATCAATTGTGGATTGAATTCACAACCCTTAGGAAGCAGCCCAAGCAATCACTCTCAGAGTATGTGACAAAGATTAAAGATGTGGCAAACCAATTAGCAAGCATTGGAGAGGAGATTGAAGAGGAGCAAATAGTCAGGCAAGTAACAAATGGACTCAAGGCAAATGATAAGTGGGAAAGTTTCACCACTGCAATGGACCTCTATATGGACATGCATACCCCAGATCTCACAACACTCATGGGCCAACTATTCACACATGAAGAAAAGTTTACAAAGGCAGGAGATCAATCAAAAGGTAACAACCCCTCTGCTCTCTATACTGATAAGAAAGTTAAAGATAAAGGTAAAGGGAAGAAACAGGATGAAGAAGGCTCTACCTCTCAAGCTAATTATGCAGGGAGAGGTAGATCATCTAGAGGAAGAGGCAGAGGAGGTAAGTCAGGTAGGGGGAGACCCTACAATTCATCACCATGCAACATTTGTGGATTGTCCAATCATACCACAGATGAATGCTACAAGACTTGTTGGAGAAACACTCACTAATTGGACATATATTTGAAGGTCAAAGCTTTAGAAGAAAACCCCATGCCTATGTGAAGGGACAAATTCACAAATGTATCATATTTGTAAAGTTAGTTCACTTTAGTTCTAGAAGTTTTTTAAAATCACGAGAATACGAAAATCTATATAAGTTAGTTTGTATCAACTGAGGCGGAGTGAGAGAAGAGAGAGAAAGAAGAAGTAGAAGAAGGAGTTCATTTTATACGACTGTGTATAGTCGGGCTTCTCTGAGTGAGAAAGCATCTGTAAAACTTCTGAGTTTTCATAGCTATGAGAAAGAACTGAGTAAAGTTCTGTGTATGAGTCTCTCTCCATCATCTCCATGCTTGCCTACTGTGTGATGAATTCAAAAGTTCAAGTTTTCTGAGCAATTCGATGCCTGGCATCGAATCTTGGCTGATAAGTCATTTTTTCATTCTTTGTGTGTTAACTGTTGTTGAATCTTTTAAAAACATGAAGTTTGTGGAGCAACTCGATGCCTGGCATCGAGTTTCAGCATAAAGTGGATGCCCGGCATCGACTTCTAGCATACAAGTGGTCTTCTTCATGTGTGTGTAAAAGAAGCTATTTCTGGTGCAGAAAAAAGGCCTAAAAAAGCTCAAAGTCGATGCCTGGCATCGACCTTGACTGAAATTCGATGCTAGGCATCGAATTTTTTATTTTTAGACACCTAGGAATACTAAAACAGGCAAAATTTCTAGTTTGGGAAGGTCATATAGGGTCATCTTGTGAGGGCCATAACTTGAGTTCTAGAGATCTGTTTGATGCATATGATAGCTTGTTGGAAAGCTCTACTCTTCTAGTTTTAGCCTATAAAGTTTCATGGAGAAATAATACTTGAGCTAGGCGAAATCAGCAAAATACTGAAGGTATGTCATTTCGGTGACTAGGAATTTCTGTAGAAGCAAAGTTCTCACTTTAGGCTATCATTTCTCAAAGTTTGGAGTGGCAATGAGTTAATGGTGACCATAGAGGCGTTCTAGTGTCACATTAATTCATTTCTTGTGGTGTTTCATACATCAACAAGTGGTATCAGAGCAGAAAGATTCTCGAGAGCAGAAGACGACAAAGGTACGAGAAGTTTTGTAAAGTTTTCCATTAAAGTTTGAAAGGTGAAGCATTTGAAGACACAAGGCATCAAAAGGTTACTTCAAAAGTATCCTCATACACAAAGAACTTCAAAAAGTATTATCCTTTATCCTTTAAGCTCACAGGTTGCAGCAGAAGGAAAGAACTATGGCAGATCATATTTCCATTGACAAACTGGACAGAGATAATTACCCCGCATGGGTAATGAGAATGGAAGCCTTACTTATGAGTAAGGATCTCATGATATATGTTACAGGTGAAGAAGAGAAGCCAGTATTTGAAGATGAAAGCCGACCAAAGAAAGAAGAACTAGATGCTTTAAAGCATTGGCAGAAGAAGGATGCAAGTGCAAAAGCATACATCTACAATACAATCTCTGATCATTTGCTACCACACATCAGAGGATTGGAATCATCTGAAGATATATGGAATGCATTGGAGTATCATTTCCAAAGTACTACTAAAGCAAGGAAAGCAAGTCTATGGTCAGTGTAGCTCAATGATGAGTAGCACCTCCTTTAATGTCAATTCGGGAAGACGTGAGGATGGTATGAAGACCTCGAGCAAGTGGCGGCACAAGTGCGTGAGTGAAAGCACACAAACATGCACACACATACACACACACGCGCACAAGGCAAGATCAAAGAGAGGAACAATGGAAGGATTTTGATTACAAAAAGAAATCTATTACAAAACTGAAATCTACAAGAAGCTACCCTCAAAAATGAGCTCTCTAGCTCTTTTTATAGTTTTTTGACTAGTTTTGGCCCTGTCCAGACCTAGTGTCCGGCCTAGTTAAAAATTAGGTTCCAGGGCTTATTTGAGGGCTCAAAACGGAGTCTAAAAATTATGAAATTTGGTACGATGGTACTTCTAATGCTCCTCAAGCTCGAGGACTCCTCGGCTTGCACAAAATGGAGCTACCAAAATAGAAAATGGTATTTACAATGATTTTAGTGATGGAAATCACTATTTTTGTAGGGGATTCTTATGAAAAGTTGACAGTTACTTCATGGAGGTCCCTACGTGCTCCTTCTTCTTGTGTGTTTCCACCTTTCTGATGTGCTTCCATGCTTGTGCTTGACTTTGAGTTCCAACACTCCCCCCCCTCTCGAGTCTGTCGTCCCTGACAGACCCTTGTTGTAGTGGTTGTTCCATGTAGTGCTTTGAGGGGTAGTAGCCATTCTGTATGAACGAGAGCCGTCTATCTTCCAAATTTGATAGTGTTGGTTGTCCGGTTCTTCATGTGTCACTGCAAGCCTTTACAAGTCGTCGTCCCTTGGTATGTGCTTCTTTCATGAATTGCAGCATGAATGCGTCGTTGTGAGCTCTCAAAAATCGCGAGTTGCTCAAAAGAGGTTGTCAAGATCGAGTTAGAGCAACTACTAGCTTCGAATTGCTTCCTAGGTATGGATGTTGTTCCCAACCGCTAGCTCTTCCAAAGATGATGTTGAGAGCAGTCATGCCAACTACTCATAACCCATAATGAATGATGGGTAAGTGTGTTCGTGCCTGGGTTGAAAAAAGTGTGTGCCTTGTGCACGGCCTTGTAATGTAGCCCTACGCATGCTTACTTGGAAAATGCATTGGAAGAAGTATGGTGCAAAAATTGCAGTTCTTGAGCTAAGTGCTCAAGGGTATGCTGACGAAGAGGTTTCCTAAACTATCATGGTTATGCTGTTTCCAGAGTAAAGATACTTACCATGGAGAAGGTTGATGGATGCTTTGTCTCTTCGTGTTGTACTCTCGGCCTTTGGGATGGAACCTTGTTGATGAATGTCCATGTTGATTGTCCACTGATGAGATCTTTTGAGTGGTGAATCCCCTTTCCTCTTGTCAAAGCAACATTTGTCACTAACAATGTGCATTTCTGAGCTTGGGCTCATGCACGTTCACTTCCCTATATTGACACTCAGAGGAATATTGGACACCTGCCGGTTTCTAAGAGATTACCATGCTGATTGACATAGACCATTCACCAGTGCTACTGTTCCATACTGGTTCAGGAAATATTGAGAATTGAATTGCTTTATATTCTTTGGCAAGCAACATCGGGTAACTACACCAAGCTGAGTTTCACATATTCTCTTTAGCTTCCCATATACAGGAGTCTTCTCCTCCAGAACTACCTTTTGCAGATATCTCCTTGGCTGCTCTGGTACATACAGTAGTTAAGCATCACTCAAGTTGTGGACCTTCAAGCTCTTCACTCCCACCATAGTAAGAGGAAACCATAGTTGTGGATGCCCTGCTCCTGCTAAGTTCTTGACATTTATGAGATAAGGCAGCAATTAAATCATCTGCTAGCCAAGACACACTTCTATCCAAACTGATAAATGCCCAGTAATCGATGGTTCAATCTTCAACTAAGCATGACTCATTCATGTTCCATGAGCGAAACCTGGGAACAAGTTCTTCCTCGTTTTTTTTTTTTTTTTTTTTTTTTTTTTTTTTTTGTGGGAAAAATTATCACAAAACAAGAACACAAAAGTTAGTATCAGTAGAAAAAATTTTGACATATGTCAATGTGCTCTTGTGCTTGGGATCCTCAAGTGTGTCTATGCACGACCGTGTAATGTGGCCCTATAATGATGCATACTTGGGAAATGCATGACCTGAATGGTGCATAAGACAGGGTTGTGCAAAGGGCACATGGTTGTCGCTCGTTGAGGTTTTCAATGTTATTTGCAGATCTTGATGCCATCTTTGTTGGAGGTATCCATTGTATCTCGAGAGGACAACTGATCATTCCTCCTTATCGGGATCCATTTGAGAACGGTCTGCAACTGGGTAGAGATCACCTTTGGCCACTTCGTGTTTGAATGATCTCCTGAGGGTTTGATCCATCGTGGCTGGCTCTTTATTTTGGTGGATGCTATCGGTACTTTCGTCTTCCATATCCTTGCAGAAGAGGTTCTTTGATCTTTATTGGAGCTCTGTGCTTGATTCAGTTCTTTACCTCGCCTTGGTGTCTTTGTTGTGTAGGTTGTTGCCTTGAAGTCCCCCCTTGGATTTTGTCTAAGCTTAGGCTTGATTGCTTGGGATCCTTGGGTTGGAAGTGGTCTTTCTTGAGGATAAGTCATGGTAGGCCTAGACCATAGATATTGAAGTCTAGTGTGAGGGGACTGATTTTGTGCAAGGGCTTTCTTTGGTACCCATATCATAGTGCGATTGGGTTGGGCTCTAAGTAATTTCTTGGCCACCCAAATTTGCTTGACATTACCAAAAAAATGTGATTCCTGTTTCTTGATGTAAGGGTCTTTTGGGCCTTCTATGTGAGTTTTTTGAGAAAACTCATCCTTACATGGGGAGTGCAACAAGGGTTGATCTTCTATACCTACACCAGACTTATGCAAGGGATTCATGGGCTGTGTGGTTTGAGATTGATCTAGAGATTCATCGAGACATTTATCCTTATTACACATAGAATCCCTAGGTGTACAAATGGGTGATGGATTGTCATGATTCACCCCAGAGTCGACCTCCTTTCCCACATCAGTGATACACAACAGTGGTTGATCATCTCCTTCTTGACCATCTGAGTGCAGATCATCCCTACTTATGGCTTCATGAGGGGAATCCAAATTTACAGGAAGAGAGGGTCCTTCCACATCCCCCAAACACTTGGAGTCCTCCATATCTCCATTCTCTAAGGTTTCCTGTGATTTACTCAAAGAAGGATCAGATTCGAAAACATGAGTAGAAAGAAAAATTTTCTCATTAAAAGCACGCTCTGTGAAAAGATGATTTTGCCCCCAATCATCATAAGGTGGATAGTCATTGGGATTTTCCATAGACATATATGTAGAAGCACTGATAATAGGTGGAGAAGGCACCTCAATTTCTTGATGATTTTGTGTAATGAACCTTTGGGTGCCAATGATCAAGTCTTCATCTATGCAATCCATGACAAAGAATGTTTCCGAAAATTGCATATCACCCACCATAACTGGCAACACAACTTGACCCATGCATTCATAATGTTCATCATCCATGAGGATAGAAGAATGAGTTGTTGGTTGTATGTTCTCAAAAATAATGGTCAAGAAGTCAATATGAATCAAATTCCACTCACAATGAGGATTGATATATGCACTCAACCTTCTACATTCATATCCTATTCTTATATCCACCAACATATTGTGATATTCTCTTGTTGCAAATATGGATCCGACCCCCTTAGACATTTCCTCCTTTTCCTTGACTGCTTGCAATTTTTCTCTAGATGTTTCATCTTTATGTGATATTATCTCATGTATTTCATGTTTATCCCCCTCCTTTTTTTCAACCTTAGCCCCTTTTCTTCTATCTTTTGCTTTTTTCTTTCCCATGACACAAATTTCTCCCCCTTTGTATTCCTCAAAAATCCTTGGGGGCCCCCCTGGTTTCCTAGTCCCACTTGAGGATTTGAAACGAGCTTTCCAACAAGCTATAGAGCTCAAAAAATGGACTTTGGATGAAAAAGTTATGCCAATTCAGGCTCCTGGGGGTTAAAACAGGCAAACAGGACCTTTGGAGAAAATCGCGATTTTGTGAACTTTCTGAAAATCGCGATGCTGTGAAGTCAAAAAAATCGCGATGTTGAGCACAAAATCGTGTTTTTGAAAATCGCGATTTTGAGTCAGAAAATCGTGTTTCTGAGAATCGCGATGTTGATCACAAAATCGTGTTTCAGAGAATCGCGATGTTGATCACAAAATCGTGTTTCTGAAAATCGCGATGTTGATCACAAAATCGTGTTTCAGAGAATCGCGATGTTGATCACAAAATCGTGTTTCTGAAAATCGCGATTTTGACTCAGAGAATCGTGATTCACAAAATCGTGTTTTTGACTGAAAATCGTGTTTTCTCAGAATCGTGTTTTTGACATGAAAATCGCGATTTTGTCCCAGAGAATCGTGTTTTTTCACAGAATCGGTTTTTTCTCAAAATCGTATTTTTGGCTGAAAATCGTGATTTGTGAGAATCGCGATTTTGAGCAGAAAGTCGTGTTTTTCACAAAATCGTGTTTTTGCTGAAAATCGTGTTTTCTCAGAATCGTGTTTTTGACATGAAAATCGCGATTTTGTCCCACAGAATCGTGTTTTTCTCAAAATCGTATTTTTGCTGAAAATCGTGATCGGTGAGAATCGCGATTTTGAGCAGAGAATTGTGTTTTTTGAAAATCGTATTTTTCACATGAAAATCGCGATGTTGAGCACAAAATCGTGTTTTTGAAAATCGCGATTTTGAGCAAAAAATCGTGTTTTCACAGAATCGCCTTTTTCACAAAATCGTGTTTTTGCTGAAAATCGTGATTGGTGAGAATCGCGATTTTGAGCAGAGAATCGTGTTTTTTGAGAATCGCGATTTTGAGCAGAGAATCGTGTTTTTTTGAGAAAAACATAGAATCGCGATTTTTTTTTTCAACCAACTTTTAGGCGGGAAAACTGAAAATCGTGATTTTTCAAAAAAATTTGAATTTTCACAGAATCGCGATTTTCATCACAGAATCGTGTTTTTTGGCGGGAAATTCAAATTTCTGAGCGCCGGCTATGGCGAGCTCCGTATGAGCAGAAAATCATGAAAAAAATACAGCGCTTGCTCTCCCTTGCACCTCCTAACTCCTTCACACACAATAATGCATGAAAAATGGAATGAAAATGGTGAAAATGCACTAAAAAACAAGAAATTTCTATGAAGAAGAAGATGGAAGAAGGTGGAGATGATGATGATGATGAAGATGAAGAGGAAAAAACAGAAAATGAACTGAAATGATAGTTTTTTTACCTTCCAACGTCGCAAATCTACGATCTTACCATCACAACGCTCGTCCTCGAAGCTCTCTCCCCGGCAACGGCGCCAAAATTTGGTGTAGCTCAATGATGAGTAGCACCTCCTTTAATGTCAATCCGGGAAGACGTGAGGATGGTATGAAGACCTCGAGCAAGTGGCGGCACAAGTGCGTGAGTGAAAGCACACAAACATGCACACACATACACACACACGCGCACAAGGCAAGATCAAAGAGAGGAACAATGGAAGGATTTTGATTACAAAAAGAAATCTATTACAAAACTGAAATCTACAAGAAGCTACCCTCAAAAATGAGCTCTCTAGCTCTTTTTATAGTTTTTTGACTAGTTTTGGCCCTGTCCAGACCTAGTGTCCGACCTAGTTAAAAATTAGGTTCCAGGGCTTATTTGAGGGCTCAAACGGAGTCTAAAAATTATGAAATTTGGTACGATGGTACTTCTAATGCTCCTCAAGCTCGAGGACTCCTCGGCTTGCACAAAATGGAGCTACCAAAATAGAAAATGGTATTTACAATGATTTTAGTGATGGAAATCACTATTTTTGTAGGGGATTCTTATTAAAAGTTGACAGTTACTTCATGGAGGTCCCTACGTGCTCCTTCTTCTTGTGTGTTTCCACCTTTCTGATGTGCTTCCATGCTTGTGCTTGACTTTGAGTTCCAACAGTCAGAGTTTACAACATTCAAGAAGAAGCCAAGTCAAACCATTAGTGATTATGTCACTAAGATGAAGGATCTTGCAGATAGTCTTGGATCCATAGATGAAGATGTTGAAGATCACAGATTGATTGCTCAGCTACTTGCAGGTTTGAGAGGGGATGAAAGGTGGAAACCTTTTGTCTTATCAACAGAACTTTCATTAAATCATTATGTTCCAGATTTGAACCAGCTGCTTGGTTTGATGCTCACATATGAGCAAGACTTGAAGGGAGATGGAGATAAAGGACAAAGTTCTGCAATGTACATGAAGAACAAGAAGAAAGGAGATAAAGGTAAAGCAAAGGATGAAGAGGAGTCTAGTTCTCAAGCTTATTATGCAAGAGGTAAAGGCACTGGCAGAGGAAGACAAAGAGGTTTTGGAAGAGGAAGAGGTAATCAAAATAACAACAAAAAGGCTTGCTGGATCTGTGGATTGAGTAATCATTTGGCTCATGACTGTTGGCACAACCAACAAGGATCAAACCAGAATCAAAACAACAATAGCAGAGGCCGAGGTGGAAGATATCAAAGTAATTTTCAAAGAGGTAGACAAAGTCAAAGAGGAGGCTATGGTAGAGGTGGAGGAAGAAGTTGGGGACAGAATCAATCCTACAACACCACCTACTACAACTATGCAAATGACACACAAAATGAAAGTCATACATCATTGATGATGAACTCAATCAACACATCAAATAAAGAAGATCTAAAGGTATTTTACATTGACTCTGGATGTTCTAATCATTTGTCAGGAAACATAGAATTGATGTCAGAATTGGAAAAAGGCATTTCTAGTCACACAGTTCAAACTGGTGATAATACAAGACATAGTGTACATTCAATTGGAAAAGTGAAATGCAAGAGTGGAGCAGATTTGCTAACCAATGTTTTGTATGTTCCAACAATACCTAAAAACTTGATTAGTGTGGGACAGATAGTTGAAAAAGGTTTTCAAGTCAGGTTTACAAATGAAGGAGTATTTGTTGAAGATCCAGAGAATGGATATAATCAGATTGTCTCTGGTAAGAAAGAAGGTAGACTCTTTACTTTAAGAGTGCAAGGAAACATTGGTCAAGCTTTGCTCACACATGGTGAAGCAGTGATTACAGAACTTGATCTCTGGCATAAGAGATTGGGTCATTTCAATGAAAGAGGAATTAAAGCTATGGTTGCTAATCAGTCTGTACTAGGATTACCAAATGTGCAAAGTCAACATATGGTTTATAAATGTGAAGAATGTCAAATGGGAAAAGCACACAGGTTACCATTTCAAAAGAAAGGTTTCAAACATGATGGAGTACTTGAGCTCATTCATACAGATGTATGGGGACCAACAAAAGAAGGATCTATCAGTGGCTCAAGGTATTATGTTCTTTTCATTGATGATGCTACAAGATGGATAACATTATATGTTTTGAAGGAAAGATCAGAAGTGTTTGGAGCTTTCAAGCATTTTCATGCATATGCAGAGAGAGTAACAGGTCAAAAGCTTAAAAGACTGAGGTCTGATGGAGGGGGAGAATATTTCTCCCAAGAGCTCAATGATTATCTTTGGAATGCATGTATTAAGAGAGAAATAACTTGCAGGTATACACCACAACAAAATGGTGTAGCAGAAAGAAGGAACAGGACTTTGGTTGAGTTTGCTAGAGCTATGCTAAAGGAGAAGAACTGTCCAAATTATCTTTGGGCTGAGGCTGTAAATACAGCTACATATCTTGTGAATAGATTACCATGTGCAGCTCTGAATGGAATGACTCCATATGAAGCTTGGTGGGGTAAGAAACCAACACTAGATCATTGTAGAGTGTTTGGATCAATTGCATATGCTTATGTGCCATCACAACTTAGGCATAAACTTGAACCAAAGGCAGAAAAATATGTGTTCATTGGTTATGATGAAAAGCAGATGGGTTACAGGTTGTGGAATCCTTTAACCAAACAATTTCTTGTTTCTAGAGATGTTACATTTGATGAACAGAAAAGTTGGTATGCAGATCAAAGTCATACAGCTGAAGAATTTGAAGAAGAGGTAAGAAGATGTGAGAAAGGAAAATCAATTGTGCAGGTAAATAGAGATGAAGACTATATGCAAGCAAGTACATCCACAAGTGGATTAACAAGAAGAAATGAAGAAGCTCCTATATTTGATGAAGAAGTGTATCCAGACACATATGAAGAATGTGAACCAAGAAGGTCAAGCAGGACTAGAAGACAACCAGAAAGGTATTCTTATGATACTTCTTACATAACTCAGAAGAACTATGCATATATGGTCAAAGATGATGAAGAACCTCAGAACTATGATGAAGCTAAAGGTAAGAAGCAATGGGAAGAAGCAATGAAGGAAGAGTTCAATGCACTGGAGGAGAACAAGACATGGGAACTTGTTCCTAAACCAAATGGTAAGAAAGTAATTGGAAATAAATGGGTTTATAAAGTGAAGAAGCTTGCAGATGGAAGTATATCCAGATACAAAGCTAGATTGGTGGTGAAAGGCTATGCCCAGACCTATGACATAGATTATGATGAGACATTCAGTCCCGTAGCTAAGATGTCAACTATAAGGACAATCATTGCTATTGCAGCTTCAAAAGGATGGACTCTAAGTCAATTGGATATAAAAAATGCATTCTTGAATGGATACATATCAGATGAGGTATACATGGAACAACCTCAAGGGTTTATAGATTCCAGGTATCCAAATTTTGTTTGCAGGTTGAGAAGAGCATTGTATGGATTGAAGCAAGCTCCAAGAGCTTGGAACTATAGACTGGTGAAGTATCTCAATGATCTTGGATATCAAAGTTCAAAAGCAGATTCAAGTCTACTTATCAAAAGAACAGAGGAAGGTACAATCTACATTTGTATTTATGTAGATGACATTATAATCACAGGTACTTCAGATGAAGGAATCAAGGAGGTAAAGAGATTACTTGAGAAAGAGTTCAAGATCAGTGACCTAGGAAAGTTGTCATACTTTCTTGGAATGGAAGTCACTTATACAGATCATGGCATATATGTATCACAAGAAAGGTATCTTCTAAATCTATTGAAGAAGTTTGATATGGAAAATTGCAGAGAAGCTTCAACTCCACTTGAAGTTAATCACAAGCTCAGTAAATATGATGGTGCAGACTACAAAGATATGAGGAAGTATCAATCTCTTGTGGGTAGTTTGATTTATGCTACACTAACAAGACCTGATCTTAAAGTTATGCAGTGGGAGTTTTGTCACAATTCATGCATTGTCCAAAGGACCCACATTGGATTGCAGGTCAAAGAGTTCTCAGATATATCAAAGGAACTATAAAGGAAGGATTATATTATCCTTTTATATCAGATTTGAAGTTGAGAGCCTATAGTGATTCAGATTGGGCAGGTAATCAAGATGACAGAAGATCAACTCATGGTTACATGATATATATTGGTGATAAGCTTGTAAGTTGGTGTTCAAAGAAACAACATACAGTAGCATTATCATCAACTGAAGCAGAGTACAAAGGACTTGTGGAAGCAGCTAAGGAAGTCATATGGATGCAGACATTGTTCAAGAGCTTAGGCATTGATCAAGGTACACCTACAATACATGGAGATAATATGAGTTCACTTTATCTTGCAGCAAATCGAGTATTTCATGCAAGGACAAAGCACATAGAGATACAGTATCATTTTCTCAGAGAAAAGGTAATGGAGAAGGAGATTGAAGTGGAGTACATTTCTACTAAAGATCAGTTAGCAGACATAATGACAAAGAGCTTGGATGGTGTGAAGACCAGCAGATTCAAAAGCATGGCAGGAGTAAAAGAAAAGAAGATGATATGAAGAAACAGGGAATGTCAATTAGTGATTGAGGGGGAGCTGTTGGAGAAACACTCACTAATTGGACATATATTTGAAGGTCAAAGCTTTAGAAGAAAACCCCATGCCTATGTGAAGGGACAAATTCACAAATGTATCATATTTGTAAAGTTAGTTCACTTTAGTTCTAGAAGTTTTTTAAAATCACGAGAATACGAAAATCTATATAAGTTAGTTTGTATCAACTGAGGCGGAGTGAGAGAAGAGAGAGAAAGAAGAAGTAGAAGAAGGAGTTCATTTTATACGACTGTGTATAGTCGGGCTTCTCTGAGTGAGAAAGCATCTGTAAAACTTCTGAGTTTTCATAGCTATGAGAAAGAACTGAGTAAAGTTCTGTGTATGAGTCTCTCTCCATCATCTCCATGCTTGCCTACTGTGTGATGAATTCAAAAGTTCAAGTTTTCTGAGCAATTTAATGCCTGGCATCGAATCTTGGCTGATAAGTCATTTTTTCATTCTTTGTGTGTTAACTGTTGTTGAATCTTTTAAAAACATGAAGTTTGTGGAGCAACTCGATGCCTGGCATCGAGTTTCAGCATAAAGTGGATGCCCGGCATCGACTTCTAGCATACAAGTGGTCTTCTTCATGTGTGTGTAAAAGAAGCTATTTCTGGTGCAGAAAAAAGGCCTAAAAAAGCTCAAAGTCGATGCCTGGCATCGACCTTGACTGAAATTCGATGCTAGGCATCGAATTTTTTATTTTTAGACACCCAGGAATACTAAAACAGGCAAAATTTCTAGTTTGGGAAGGTCATATAGGGTCATCTTGTGAGGGCCATAACTTGAGTTCTAGAGATCTGTTTGATGCATATGATAGCTTGTTGGAAAGCTCTACTCTTCTAGTTTTAGCCTATAAAGTTTCATGGAGAAATAATACTTGAGCTAGGAGAAATCAGCAAAATACTGAAGGTATGTCATTTCGGTGACTAGGAATTTCTGTAGAAGCAAAGTTCTCACTTTAGGCTATCATTTCTCAAAGTTTGGAGTGGCAATGAGTTAATGGTGACCATAGAGGTGTTCTAGTGTCACATTAATTCATTTCTTGTGGTGTTTCATACATCAACAAGAACTACAAGAATCAGAGAGGAAGAGGCTACTCAAGAGGTGGATACTCTCAAGGGAGAGGCAGATTCAACCAACATCAAAGCTACAATGGATACAACAATCAATACAATAACAATTACAACCACAACCACAATGGTAATTACCAAGGTGGATTCAGAAACAGAAGAGATTACAACAACTACACAGAGGAGCAAGATGACTCCCTATTGATCATGAATATGACCTCCAAGGCAGGTACAAATGATGATCATTTATTTTATATTGACTCAGGATGTTCTAACCATGTAGCTGGCAATGTGGCACTACTTTCTGATTTGGAAGAACCCAAGGGCAAACATCAGGTACAAACAGGTGATGACACTAAACATTATGTTGTTAAGATTGGAAATGTGAAGACATGTGATGGTAACCAGAACCTATTGAGCAGGGTACTCTATGTACCAACCATCACCAAGAATCTAATGAGTGTTGGTCAGATTGTGGAGAAAGGTTTGCAGGTCAGATTCACACAACATGGAGCATATGTGGAGGAACCAAGACATGGATTCAGAAGGATAGCCAAGGGAGAGAAATCAGGTAGATTGTTTACTTTTGAGCTAGAAGACACCAAGAACATTGCTTTGTATAATTACAAGGATCAAACACTTTCAGAGTTAGAGATATGGCACAAGAGGTTAGGGCACATAGGTGAAAGAACCCTAAAGCAAATGTAAGGGATTAATGTGTACTTGGGATACCTAATGTATCCAAGCAACACATGATTTATAAGTGTGGAGCATGTCAGTTTGGTAAGTCTCACAGGTTGCCATATTCAAGGAAAGGTTTCATGCATGAAGACTACCTAGACTTGGTACACACAGATGTTTGGGGACCTAGCAAGGACCCTTCCATTTCAGGTTCAAGGTATTATGTGTCCTTCATTGATGATTATAGCAGATGGACCATCTTATACTTTATGAAACATAAAGATGAAGTGTTTAATTGTTTCAAGAGGTATCTTGCACTTGTTGAAAACCAAACAGGAAGAAGCTTGAAGAGGCTAAGGTCAGATGGTGGAGGAGAATACTTCTCCAATGAGTTTGAAGATTTCTTGCAGGAAAGAGGCATCAAAAGGGAGATTACTACAAGGTACTCACCTGAACAAAATGGGGTAGCTGAAAGAAGGAATAGACTCATAGTAGAAACAGCTAGGTCTATGCTTAATGAAAAGAAGTTGCCAAATTATCTTTGGGCAGAGAGTGTATCTACTGCCACCTATCTCATCAATAGGTTGCCATCCAAATCACTTGATGGCATGACACCATATGAAGCTTGGCATGGTAAGAGACCTTCTCTGGATCATTGTAAAATCTTTGGTTGTGTAGCATATGTGCATATTCCCTCACATGTAAGGGGAAAGCTAGACCCTAAAGCTGAAAAATGTATCTTCATTGGTTATGATTTGAACCAAAAGGGATACAGATTCTACAACCCAACAAACAAAGGCTTCAAGGTAAGCAGAGATGTCATCTTTGATGAGAATGACTCATGGTATGAGAATGAATGCAGGAAGGTTAGTCTACCCTATGATATGGAAGAAGATTTCCCAAAGCTCACCAAGGAGGAACCAATCCAGAAAGAAGACTCAAGCTCAGATGATGATGATACAATTAACCTTGAGGAATTCAAGGCTTGGAAGTCCAAAGGAAAGATGAAGATGAAGAAGCTAGAGGATGCACCAGAATCCTCAACTCAAGCAATGAGGAGATCTCAGAGAGAAAAGAAGAAACCAATCAGATTTGGGTATGAGACATCACTTGTAACTAAACATTCTGTATATCTTGCAAAGGAGTTGTTGAATGAAGAACCAGGTACCTATGAAGAAGCAATTACCAAACCAGAGTGGAAAGAAGCTATGGATGAAGAAATGGAAGCTCTCAAGGAGAGTGATACTTGGGACTTGGTACCCAAGAAGGACTCTATGAAGGTGATAGGATCCAAATGGATCTACAAGCTAAAGAGAAATTCAGATGGTACAATAAACAGATACAAAGCTAGGTTGGTAGCCAAGGGTTTTGCACAAACCCAAGGCATTGATTATGAGGAGACATTTTCTCCTGTGGCTAAAATGCCAACTATCAGGATATTGGTGAGTGTAGCTGCATCCAAAAATTGGAACATGTACCAATTAGATGTCAAGAATGCTTTCTTGAATGGATGGATATCTGAAGAAGTCTACATGTCACAACCACCTGGCTATGAAGATCCCAAGAAGGTAAATTATGTGTGTAGATTGAAGAAGGCTCTATATGGTTTGAAGCAGGCACCTAGAGCATGGAATTACAGGTTGACAACCTACCTCCAAGACCAAGGATTTGTGATGAGTAAAGCAGACACTTCTCTGTTCATAAAGAGAAGTAGTACAGAGGTAATCTACTTGTGTGTTTATGTTGATGACATCATCATTACAGGCAATGATGTCAATGGGATCAGACACATCAAAGGACAGATGATGAAAGAATTCAAGATCAATGATCTTGGATTATTGAAATACTTCTTAGGTCTTGAGTTAGTCTACACCAACTCAGGTATATATATCACTCAAAAGAAGTATGTACAGGATATGGTCAAGAAGTTTGGCTTGCAGGATGCTAAAGTCACAACTACTCCAATGGAGGTCAACCTAAAGCTAAGTGCTCATGAAGGGGATGAATTACAAGACATTACAGGATATCAAAGCATGGTAGGTAGTTTGAACTATGCTACCCTGACAAGAATTGACATAGCATATGGAGTAAGTGTGCTTAGTCAATTCATGCACAAACCAAGGGTACCTCACCTAGAGGCAGCAAAGAAGATCTTGAAATATTTGAAGGGAACTCAGAACCATGGTTTGTACTTTCCTTATACATCAGAAATTGATATTAAAGTATATTCAGATGCAGATTGGGCAGGATGCAAGGATGATAGGAGAAGCACATCAGGCTACATTTGTTTTGCAGGAGATAAGCCTATTTCTTGGTCAGCCAAGAAGCAACCTACAGTGGCATTGTCATCCACTGAAGCAGAGTATAGAGGGCTTGCCAATGCCACCCAAGAAGCTATCTGGTTGAAGCTTCTATATACAGAGTTAGGTCTATATACAAGGCCACCAATCATATTTGGAGATAACACTAGCTCTCTTCACCTTGCAGCTAATCCAATATATCATGCCAGAACCAAACACATAGAGGTTCATTACCACTATGTGAGAGAGAAGTTGCTTAGTAAAGACATTCAATTGACATATGTGTCTACTAATATGCAATGTGCAGATTTACTCACTAAAGCATTGGATGGAAACAAGTTATGCAGATTTAAATCCATGATTGGATTGCAGGATGTGATTGAAGACTAAAGATGAAGACTTAAGCCAAAGTGCTTGGCTTGAGGGGGAGCTGTTGGTGCATTTCAAGCCTTCACACATTGGCTTGGAACCTTGGAAGATTAGCTTGGACAATTTAATCAAGGCCTTACTTGAAGGAAAGGGCATAGGAACCCATACCTATGACTTATTATCCTTTTACCCCTTGTAAAAGTCTATATGACTTGGCATCTCATGTAATCACTTACCTACCTGATTAGTCGTGGAAAAGAGAGTGGTTTAGTGGAGAGAATATCTCCCTACTTTTAGAGGAGAGATTCTAGGGAGCCTTAGTTTGAATTTTAACTTCAAATCAACTTCCAATTCATATAAAAGGTGAAGTAAAAACTCGCGGGTTAACTAGTCCAATTGAGCTCACTCCCCGAGGCATTCTACTGTTGTAACTCAGTGTGTGATAGAGCTACTTCAGAGTCTACACCACCACACCTCATTTAGCTATGATTGTCAAGCTAATGAGATTGTACAAACACATTAATCAATAGAAGTATACACATTCACTATCTTTGTTGTCTCTGAGTCTTCTTCTCCAAGTCTGGTAACTTCAAAGGAGCATATCTTAGGATTTATTGAACCAAATCAAGTGATTCAAAGCACATTGGAACCAACTCCAAGTCTACTATACACTTACAAAGTTTCAAGTTAATTGGATCAGCCATCTCGGAGAAATCACGCTCGAAGTGCACACTGGTCTGTGTCTGCAGAGTTCCTAAAATGTCGGGGGCACATATTATTTTGCTAAAGTGATTTCTCAGTGAGTAGTTTATCATTTCTTCTCATTCCACTTGCAAATGATAGCTTGTTAAGCTAATTTAATATGTCGAGAAGGAATTAGATCAATTGTTAGTGTGCTGGCCACACTGAGTGAAAGACTGAGCAGGTGTCACTACAGAAATAGAAAGTTTTTCTTGATTTTTGAAGTGCCAAGTTATCTGTTTTGATTTGGTCATTACACATATCATTTGCAAAGTACATATATGCTTTCTTGGTATCATTTGGAAGCTCAAGGTGTGTACTAAGCATATCTGGAATCAAAGGAGGGCTGGTGTGAAGCAGGTATAGCAGCACCAACTCAATCTCTTGAGTGCATCCTACAATCACTCCCAACAGTTTATACATACAGAAACAGGTATACAGATGTCGCAAAGGCAATATGCCTTGAATATGCTGCAAAAGTATGGTATGCCTGATTCTAAGCTGATTTCTATGCCATTAGATCAGAATTTGAAGTTTAATACCACATCAGGTGAACCATTGAAAAATGCTATTATGTACAGGAAAATTGTGGGAGGTTTGATATATCTCACAATTACGAGGCCTAATCTAAGCTACATTGTTGGACTTGAAAGTCAATTTATGCAGGTTCCTAGGAATCCACTTTTGGATGCTCGAAGGCACACTCTACATTATGTGAGTGCTATTTTGGATTATGCATTGTTTTATGAAGTTGGTGTAGATTTGCATGTTCATGAATACACCGATGCAGATTGGGCTAGTAGTACTCTAGATAGAAGATTTACTAGTGGCCTTCTATTTCACTTGGAGGTGCAGCTATTACATGGATCAGGAAGAAGCAACCCACTATTGATTTGTCGAGTACAAAGGCTGAGTATAGAGGTGCTGCAATGGCAGCATGTGAGGCATTGTAAGATGCCACATTGATTTTCCACCCGAAAAAAAAAAAGATATGTTGGTAATAATGAAATTTTATGTTTAGGATATTCTGATCATGTCTGCAAAATTTTGTAGCAATAAGTTTTTACATTCTCTCTCTAGAAAGTTGTTGCATGAAATTTGTATGTTAATTTCGAGCATGAAGATGAAGGAATCTAAAAAAGTGTTGTATGAGAGAAAAGTAGAGTACTCTTAGTAGAAAAACTTTACCTGATTGAATTTTTTGTAGTTCCTACGTTTTATGTCTTATTTGGTTCCATGAAGATAAGTTAATGAAGAGATTTTTCATGTTTTTTCATCTCTCTCTAGAATTTTCGATTTTGCAGGGCCCAAAAGTGATATCTGGAAGCAGATTTGGACCTGAGGCATCTCTAACATTATTGTACAGATTTAAGAACTGAATATTTTTGTCTCTCACAAGCTCAAGCTGATTCCTCATTGTTTTTTATTTACAGGGTTTCAAAAAGTGCCGTTTTCCAACACTTAAAAAAAAAGAAGCCTTCATTCATTCATCTTATTCATGTTCGTGGATTTAGAAAACGCAAATGGGTATATGGTTTATTTTTGGGTGATTGACGTGTGTGTGAGTGCGTTGCAGGGATCACCTCTATTTTTGCAGGTACGATTCTTGATGGTGGACATGAAAAGTAGATGCATGGGTGGTCCGGAAGTCTTGCATGAGACATGCGAAAAGACGCTATCTTGGAGCATGCAGATTCTAAAAGTGCGGGTCTAGGAAGGCGTGATTGGTCGTGCGCTGGCAAAAGGTGGAGATCCCAAAAAGACGAAGACTGAGAGATAGAAAAGGATGATGGTCGTATAGTCATTACGATCGTTTTTCGGCTTCTAGAATTGCGATTGAGATTGAGATTGAGATTGAGATTGAGATTGTGATTGTGATTGAGATTGGGATTGAGATTGTGATTGTGATTGAGATTGGGATTGAGATCAGCTCGGGGGTGGTCGGGTGGATGAGGCTTCACATTGAAGCAATCTGATAGATTTTGTAACGCAGATCAGAACTACTTGCAAATCTGCACAGATAATAAAATTCTCTCTCTTCTTGTTCTGCGTATACTCTGTTTTCCTTCTTTATATCTTGTGGTGTCGAAACCTATTATTCTATGTGAGATTGTGATTCAAGTTTAGGAGACTTGTTACAAGTGGTATCAGAGCAGAGTTGGATTCCGGGACAAGATGCAGGCTTTGAAGAAGAAGATAGAAGAACAAGAGGAGCTTATTTGTAGATTGAATGCAGAATTACATAAAGAAAGATCCAACAAACAAAAAGAGGCTTCTGCAAATGCTTTTATGGACCTCAATGCTGAAGGTGGTAATGGTGCGGGCACACCAAACACACATAGAGCTAGACGACAACGTGAACCTGAAGAGGACGATGATGCAGGTGAATCTGCACTCAAGGAAGTGTTCAAAAGAGCAAAATTAAATGAATTTGATGGTGAGAAGAAAACTGGAGAGGATCTTGAAGCATGGATTGAGGAACTTGAAGATTTCTTTGACCTGCACATATTTAGTGAAGAATTAAAAGCAAAGGTGGCAATTTTGCATCTGCGAGGAGTCACAAAACTGTGGTGGAAATCTTACATACAGACAAGAACACGTGAAGGTCCGATCCTCTGGAAAGAATTTCGAGAGCAAGCAGAGAATCGTTATTGTTCTCCACATTATCGGATGGAAAAGAAAATGGAATTCTACTCTTTCAAGCAACATGAGGATGATAGATATAACTTGTCTGTTGAAGAATATAAGGAGAAATTTTTGCGTTTACATAAGTATGCACTAGAAGTTTCTGGAGATGCGTTGAAAAGCAAGTTTATTGAGGGTTTGCGGGAAGAGCTTCGCTATCAAGTAAAGGGGTCCGGATGTGTAGATTTTCTTGATGCGGTTGCAAAAGTAGAAAACTTTGAGAAGATGGAGAAGTTTACCACGAAAAAGGCATTCAAATCAAGGTTTATCTCAACAGGACATCGACCCCCAAGACCTATTTCAATAAATCAAAATGGACAGAGATCAACTAACTCTAAGAACGGTCAAGGAGGAAAACCAAAGCCGAAGCAAACGGATACACCTAAGAAGCAAGAAGTTGTGCACTGGCAACATGATTCTGATTTCTTGGAGCAGGCTAAGAGGCTGGGACTTTGTTTTTGATGTGGAGAACAAGGACATCGCACTTTTGAATGTCCAAACAAGGCCATCAACCGTTCTATGCAAGCGAAGATAGCTCATTTACAAGAAGAAAACATGACAATTGAGGAAGCGGATGATCAAGGACAAATCTAAGTTGAAGGAAGATGCCACTTTTGAGCTTGAACCAGAAGTTATAATGGATAGGAGAATTAGACATCTTAGGAATTGTGAAATAGTGGAAATTTTAGTAAAGTGGTTTGCATATCCTATTGAAGATTCAACATGGGTCGGTTTAGATGAGTTTATGGAACATTATCCTTCTTTCCAACTCTGAGGACAGAGTTCTTTAAAGAGGGGGAGAATTGTAAGATGCCACATTGATTTTCCACCTGGAAAGAAAAAAAAAAAGATGTGTAGGTAATAATGAAATTTTATGTTTAGGATATTCTGATCATGTCTGCAAAATTTTGTAGCAATAAGTTTTTACATTCTCTCTCTAGAAAGTTGTCACATGAAATTTGTATGTTAATTTCGAGCATGAAGATGAAGGAATCTAAAAAAGTGTTGTATGAGAGAAAGGTAGAGTACTCTTAGTAGAAAAACTTTACCTGATTTAATTTTTTGTAGTTCCTACATTTTATGTCTTATTTGGTTCCATGAAGATAGGTTAATGAAGAGATTTTTCATGTTTTTTCATCTCTCTCTAGAATTTTCGATTTTACAAGGCCCAAAAGTGATATCTGGAAGCAGATTTGGACCTGAGGCGTCTCTAACATTATTGTACAGATTTAAGAACTGAATATTTTTGTCTCTCACAAGCTCAAGCTGATTCCTCACTGTTTTTGAGTTACAGGGTTTCGAAAAGTGCCATTTTCCAATACTTTAAAAAAAAAAAGAAGCCTTCATTCATTCATCTTATTCATGTTCGCAGATTTAGAAAATGCACATGGGTATATGGGTTATTTTTGGGTGATTGACGTGTGTGTGAGTACGTTGCAGGGATCACCTCTATTTTTGTAGGTACGATTCTTGATGGTGGACATGAAAAGTAGATGCATGGGTGGTCTGGAAGTCTTGCATGAGACATGCGAAAAGACGCTATCTTGGAGCATGCAGATTCTAAAAGTGCGGGTCTAGGAAGGCGTGATTGGTCGTGCGCTGGCAAAAGGTGGAGATCCCAAAAAGACGAAGACTGAGAGATAGAAAAGGATGATGGTCGTACAGTCATTACGATCATTTTTCGGCTTCTAGAATTGCGATTGAGATTGAGATTGAGATTGAGATTGAGATTGAGATTGAGATTGTGATTGTGATTGAGATTGGGATTGAGATTGTGATTGTGATTGAGATTGGGATTGAGATCAGCTCGGGGGTGGTCGGGTGGATGAGGCTTCACATTGAAGCAATCTGATAGATTTTGTAATGCAGATCAGAACTACTTGCAAATCTGCACAGATAATAAAATTCTCTCTCTTCTTGTTCTACGTATACTCTGTTTTCCTTCTTTATATCTTGTGGTGTCGAAACCTATTATTCTGTGTGAGATTGTGATTCAAGTTTAGGAGACTTGTTACAGGCATCATGGCTGGAGATGCTACTTGCATATTTAGGTGTGGAAGTGCAAAAGCCTATCACCATCTATTGTGATAATCTTAGCAGCATACAGTTAGCAAGAAACCCTATTTTTCATGCTAGAACAAAGCATATCGAGGTACATCATCACTTCATCAGAGAGAAGGTATTAGTAGGTGATATTGATCTTGTTTATGTGAGGATAGATGAGCAAGTTGCTGATATTTTCACTAAAGCACTTGGAGCAGAGAAGCTGAATAAGTTTCAGAAGATGCTTGGATTAGAGGACATGGCATTGCGCTTGAAGGGGAGTGTTGAGATATCAAGCTCAACATGTGATGATCCAGGATGACATGTATCGTTTTTTCATTTCTCTGACATGTATAGAGGTCATGCCGGTATATGTTAGGGACACTTCATTGAGCTTTATTAGATTTATCTACCGAGAGTGATGGCACATTTGTTTCTTGCCAGCTCACTCATTTGGGAACATTAGGTTTTTCTTTATGTACTGCAATAGTTGTATTCTTGTTTTTATATATTGCAATAGTTGTATTCTTGTTTTTAGGTCATTTTTGTACATTCCTTTTTATGTAATAGAAGAAGAAGAAGAAGAAGAAGAAGAAGAAGATCATTCTTCCTTGCCTCAATCTGAGTGTGTGCTTCTCTTTGATTGTGAGTTTGTGTGTGTGAGCTCTCTTCCTTATCTCCTTCCTTGTGATAAATTGGACTTCAACATTTGTATTGAACAAGAACAAATTCAAGCAAATTAATGCATTGAGGAAAATAGTTGTATTGTACATTAATGCATTAAGTTTTTCTTTATGTACTGGTCTTTATATACTGCAATAGTTGTATTCTTGTTTTTAGGTCATTTTTGTACATTCCTTTTTATGTAATCGAAGAATAAGAAGAAGAAGAAGAAGAAGATCATTCTTCCTTGCCTCAATCTGAGTGTGTGCTTCTCTTTGATTGTGAGTTTGTGTGTGTGAGCTCTCTTCCTTATCTCCTTCCTTGTGATAAATTGGACTTCAACACTTGTATTGAACAAGAACAAATTCAAGCAAATTAATGCATTGAGGAAAATAAGGATGATGAAGTGATGGATGAGTCTTGTGTGCTGATAATTGAAATTGTTGATGGATCTATTGATTTAGGAATCTACGATATCTTCATTGATGAAATATTGATCGTTTCCCATGATGAAAAGTATGAGGAAAATCAAGAAATAAATAGATCTAAAAATCATGACTTACTTTAGGAAGAGGATCTGATTGTATCTCATCTAGAGGGAGATAAGAATTCTAAGTCCGTTGTACATGAAGTTAGGAATTATTTTCATGATAGAACTTAGTAATGCCTCATGAAGAGGAATGCAAAGAAAGCAAAGAACCAAATGAGTTTGATGTCCAAGATTCATTTGAAGAAAAGTTCATTGTTAAACTCAAGCAAGAAGAGAAGTATATATCAAAAACATTAAGTTCAATTAAGAGTTTTGTGAGCAAATGATAGGAATCTTGGAATTAGCGTGAATGCGAATGCATGTGAGACTCGACTATACTGAATGTTTGAATTCTATGAGCTATTTGAGATCATATATTGTGCTTGATTTAAATGTATGAAGAAAATCCAAAATTCAAATTTTGTTTGGTTCAAAATCAAGATGGATAAAGTTTTCAATAATCAAATTTTAGCCTACTTTTTTATTTTCATTCACTTAAGGAGCTTTTATCATGTATTTTTGTGTCTTATGAAACAAATGATTATTCTATGTAAAAATTTTGTGAGTCTAATGATCTATTGGAAGATTTCATGAACACTCATAATGAAAGTATTAGATTTTATGATTTCAAATGTACATATCTAATGTTTTGTGTCTTCTTTCAAAGTAGAAATAAAAAAAACGAACAAAACTAAAAGTGATGATGAAGCCTTGGATATATAAATATTGAATCAAGCTCACTAATATAAATAAATAATCAGGTGAAATCTTACCAATTATAAATTCTTTTCAAGTTGAAACGCATAAATTTATTTTTGTATAACATAGATATATGAGTAGTATGCATTGGATAGTAGTTTGATAAGAGCTATAGATAATATAAGTCCATCTAATAACATAAGGGTTAAGATATATATAGAAATAGCTAGTGGTAGAGAAGAGATAACGCGAGAGAATACCTAAGTAGAGGATATAAATGAAAAGGGATAATATATTTACCTACGTGCATAAATTCTTGATGAGGTTGAACTCCTTGATTCTTGCTAGTTTCTACACATACTAGGAAGTTATAGATTTTTGTGTATGTGTATGTGTTGTTAGTGCAATGCAATAGTCTAGTAGGTGGGTGGAACCACCTTGATTGGATAACCAAGGCCATGTGCCGACATTAGTTTCACCGTAGGTCCAACCCATCTATTTCTATCTGCTTATGTAGGCCGGTAGGTTGGTAGAGTCACTCTCGTTGGGTGGTCTAAGCCACAAGACAATGTCGATTTTGTATAGGGCTAGCATTGTGTGTCATGCACTATGTCCAATTGATAGATGGGTGAAATAAACTTGGACAAGTGGACAAGGCCACGAGTCGCATTCAACTTTGACATATTACATAATGACATAACATCAAAATGATATTGACGTTAGCTTTCATTGAAGTAAATATCTTCTCACATTCTTGTTCTTTAGTGAAATCATGGGTGACAATGACTTGTTTGGCATCCTTCAAGCTGAAAATAAGCTTGATGGGACCAACCATACAATGTGGTCTACTTTGGAACATAGTGGCAGATATAGATCGAAGACCCACCGGTTCTTCTACTTCACAGTCTACTATCTTTAATTGCAAAAGAAGAATATGGTTATTAGTTTGCCAACACCTGCATCCATTTAAAAGCATGCATGTGAAGGTTGCATTCTTGGAAAAATGCATCATGTTTCTTTTCCAAAAGATATTCATACACACACTACAAGAAAATTACAGCTTGTTCATAGTGATGTATGTGGTCAAGTCAAGAATCCATCTTTTGGGAAGCATGTATATTTTGTTACTTTAATTGATGATGCTACTCACAATACATGGGCGTATCCTATGAAAGGAAAGAATGAGGTATTTTCTAGCTTCAAAGCATTTTTAGCTATGGCTGAAAATTTTTCTTCAAACAAGCTTTTGAGTCTATGGATAGATCATGGTGGTGAATACATTTCACATGAGTTTAATGCTTTTCTTCATCAAAGAGGAATTTCACACCAATGTACAATGCCATATACACCTCAACAAAATAGTGTTGTCGCGTGTAAAATGCAAGCTATGTGTTGAATCGATGCTCTACAAAAGCATTGAGAGTCATCACTCCTTATGAGGCTTGGAGTGTACATAAACCTATGATTAGTCAAATGCGCATGCTTGGTTGTTTGGCATACACTCTTATGCCATCACAACAATGTCACAAACTTAATGACAAGGGAAAGAAATGTATATTTTTTGGTTATAGTGCTAAAATTAAGGGATATCATTTTACCATCCATTGAGGAACCACAATCATTATGACTCAAGATGTGGTGTTTGCTGAAAATTCAGTTTTTTATATACTTGAATGCAAAAAACAGCCAACATTAGCTCACAAGATGTGTTTGATACACTCATGTCCTTGTTCCAAAGTGGTGAGCTTGACTATGGCCATGTAGATAAGCCAAGTAAAGCTCAAAGGGCTGAAAATTTCCAGAAAATAGAGCTGAAAATGTATAGAATTTCTAGCAAAAATCGGTTGGAGTTGTTGGAAATTTCCAACCACATATGGTTAAACATTTGCGACAAAATATGGCTAAAAATGAGCATGAAATTCAACCCACGGATGATATATGATCTATTACATAATGATTGCATCTCTATCAAGAGTGCACAAACTATGGCATAATGGCTTAAACAAACTTTGCAGGACAACAAATTGAGTGCATCTTTGCTAGAACAAGATCAAGCTCTTGCCATGCACCAAGTAATTTTATAGATTATTCTCTTATTGCAACAACATGTAATGAAGAGCCACTTATTTTTGAAGATGCAAGTGACGATGCACATTGGATGAGTGCTACGCAGTCAGAAATGGATTCCATACATAGGAATGCTACTTGAAAGTTATATGAATTGCCAAAAGGAAAAAAAATGCCATTGGTAGAAAGTGGGTTACAAGATTAAGAGAAAGTTAGATAGTAGTATTGATCAGTACAGATCTAGATTGCTTACCAAAGGATATGCACAACAATATGGCATTGTCTATGAGGAAACTTTTGTACCTACTTCACCCATGACTACCATTCAGACCGTGGTTGCATTAGCTACCCATTGAGATTGGAAAGTACATCCGTCGGACATAAAAATGGCTTTCTTGAATGGTGATTTGCAAGAAGAGGTTAATGTGAAGCAACCTCCTAGATTTTCCATAAAAAGGCAAGAGCATATGGTTTTTTTATTGCATAAAGCCTTGTATGGTCTCAAACAAGCTCCACGTGCATGGTATGAAAAAATCCATAAGCACTTGATTTCTCTTTGCTTCATATGTAGGCCAATTGAAAGCACACTTTATGTATGCAAATATGGGGCTGATCTTATAGTGCTTGTTTTTATGTTGATGAAATACTCTTGACTAGGTCATGTGATGCAAAACTTGAAATTCTTATGGCTGATTTGTAGCATAGTTTTGATGTCACTTATCTTGGTCTTTTGAGCTACTATCTTAGCATCATGTTTGTATCCTTTGAGGGGGGGGGGGGGGGGGGGGATTTTTATACATCAAGCAAAGTATGTTGAAAAACTACTTCAGTGTTTTGAATTTGAGGATTACAAGCGAGTTTCACACTAATCGAGATGGGATTTAGGTTCTCAATTGAGGATTCCAATGATGCATTTGACACTTCTCTTTATCATCAAGTTGTGGGATGTCTTATATATTCATGCAACACAAGGCCGGATATACAATATGCAGTTTCCTAGTTGAGTCGATTTATGTATACCGTTGACACTAAGTATTGAAAAACCATAAAACATGTGTTTAGATATCTCAAAGGCACTTTGAGTTTAAGTCTCTTTTATGGCAGAGATATTCAGGCATGCTTGCATGCTTTTATAGATAGTGATTAGGCTGGTCGTTATGATACTCATGTGTCCACTAGTGGTAATTACTTTTTCCTTCAAGACTCATGCATACCTTGGTTAAGTAAGATGCAACCAATAGTGGCGATATCAAGTTGTGAAGGTGAGTACATGGTAGTTTTCACAGCTACACTAGACTGTATATGGTTGAGATGCCTTTTGATGGATCTTTGCATGATTGATGTTGCTTCACATATTCTCACTGATAGTCAGGGTGCATTGGCTTTTGCATGAAACCTAGTGTTTCATGCATAAACCAAACATATTGAGGTGCATTATCACTATGTGAGAGAGTGTCTTCATGTAGGAGAGATTGATTCGGTATATGTGCCTACACAAGATAATGTGGTAGACATATTCACCAAAGCTCTTCCATGGGAAAATTTTGAAGCTTTTCGCAAAGCTTTAGGCTTGTTGCCTAGTGGGGGTTGATATGTCACTCCTGGTATGTGTTTACATCATTCCCTCTAGGGGGGTTTGTTACACTTATGTGTTCCTTGAGTAGCTTTGATGTGAACCTTTTCCCTATACGTAGGCATTTTATTCTCTAGTGCTTGCTAGAGGTTTTTTCCCCATGTTACCACATACATGATTCAGTCATATGTTGGTACTTTGTGCTTAGGGATATTATTCACCTCTTAGTTCAGTTTTGATCATCGTCAATAGAGAGAGCTATTCTAGCCATCCATCTTCTTTGTGTGTCTTGTTGCATTTGTGCTCCTTGTGTGTGCTTCTATGTGTTTCTCATATTTCTACATAGAACCAACAATATCTATGTACATGATGTGTTTGGATGGTTGAGAAATAAAGACCTATCTTCTATCTCCTAATTCTCGAGACTTTGGAATCAAAGAAAGAAAAGAAAATATAATTGTGTATATGTGTGTGTCCTCGTTGCACTGTGGTGTGCTAGTAGGCAAGTGGAACAACCTTGATAGGGTGATTGATACCATGAACTTATGCTAGTTTCACCGTATGCCCAACCTATATGTTTCTATGCACTTATGTGGGTTGATAGGTTAGTGGAGTCACTTTGGCTGGGTGGTGAAGGCCAGGAGCTGCCATCGGATTTGCATAGGGCTAGTGTTATGTGTCATGTGCTATATTGGTTGGTAGATGGGTGGAACAATCTCGATCAACTGTCGATGCCACGAGTCATAGCTAACTTTGGCATAGGCTAATTTGCATGAAAAAATAAATAAATAAAAAGGAAAAAAGGATCTCCTCTCTCAAAGGGGGACAAAAGAGCAGAGAGGGCATGATGCTAGGATGGGAATGTGTATGTTTCATGGGGATATGGGCTGATGTGGACTCCTAATGAAGCATGTCAAATCGAAGCTCAAGCTCGGCTCAAATTTGACTTGCTACGTGTCTATAGAAGACTTCACCTTGATAGATCTAATCATGCGAGTGGCCTTGTTTATTTGCGAGCCTTCTAGAAGTTGCGCACTTGAACTCTTATTGTGTGCAATGACTTGTGAAGTCTTGAATCAGATTGACGACAAGTAGTTTTATTGAGGTTAAAAAAAGTTAGAATTGAGAAGTTCTTGCAGATGTGCGTGCATGGTCAAAACATCTTTGAAGAAAGTTGAACTGACTATCATAGGTTGAAAAGCTATTCTTGACTGATGAATAGAGAGAGAGAGAGAGGGAGAGAAAGAGAGAAAGAAAGAAAGAAAAGAAAGTTTTTTTACATCTATGATAGGCCAAAGTCGACCTATGAGACAAAACATAAGATACATGATGCGGATGTCATTTGGCTATCACAAAAGTAAAGTAAGGTCATAAAAAGCTAATACAATCTAGTCTCCAACATGTGTGGTAAAATACTAAGGCTGATGGAGCCCTATCTCTAGGGGTACAATCATGAAGATGCATCTGTCTACTAGCTCCATCCAGCGGTAATGGAGGGGTGGAGGATATGATACATTGTTGGAGCCGGTGCTAGAGATTTCTATATGAAAGCTATAGGATCTGCTCTCATCTGGGCTACTCACTTCACAGTCGCCTTGAGATGTCGGGCTCGAATCTCCTCTATCTGGCGATGGTATAGCCTAACTCCTCTGAGCGTTGTGACTCATGGTCGTCATCTAGCTCGACTCACCTCAGCGTGTTGTAGTGTCACTCCTCGCTGTGAATCAGGTGGGGAGGGGACTCTAGACCTCTAGAAAAAATCAGTGACCTGTAGTTGTCTCCTCTCAACTTGTGTAGCTGTGTGTCTCAGTGGTTAAAGTGCATCTCTATGCCGGAGTCCATAATCTCTCGTAGGGTGGGTTGTCCTTTGAACAAAGTCTCATATCTCTCTCTAATCTGAGTGTATGCTCTGCATCGACATACGAAATGCTCCTCACTCTCCACCTCCTCTCTACATAGTTTGCAGATCCGCTCTGCTCTCGAGACCCCATTGTGTCTTCCACTCTCGATCTCTAGTCTGTGTGATGCGACCCTGAGTTGGCCAATGGCTACTCGTAAACTCTGTGGAATATAGATGTCCATATAGCGTGGTCTTTGTATGAACCCATCTGACCATAATGGTGAGAAACTGACATCTCCCCTCTAAACTGGGTGACCTCCATACTCTCCTGATGTAGAGCCTCCATAAGTCCTATCTGATCACCAGATTCCTCTCGCTACAAGAGAGTTAATAGTAAGGTGAGTCTGAGTCGTACTAAAAAGGTGGCAAACTCTTCATATTGAGCCCATGTGTTGCAAACCAAGCTATGACCTATGAGTTCCAAGCTCTATCATGTCCACTCTGAGATAATTGTATAGCTGCTCAAAAGCTCTACGAGTGAGTCTATCGTATGGTAACTCCTTCACCTTTTGTATGAAACTCACTATCTGGAATAGTGCCTTGAGGACCATGGGTGGTGCCGAAAGCTCTACTCAGATGATGTCATGTGGTATGGTCTGCTTGCTACAAAACATGTGTGAGATCATACATACATGGGGCCACTCAATCTGTGCCCATTGATCGACCGTCAAGCTTGGTGCCCATACTATTGTTGAATACATCAAGGTGGGGGTGACTAGTGTGTCGAAAAGCCACCCCTTCGTGCAGGGTTCTTGGAAGTGTGCCTTGTGACACCTCCACTCTAGGATGGCAAGGGCTACATACCCTCGGGTGAGTCTACCAATAGCTGCCTGTCTCATGGTGAAAGGTCTTGGTAGACTAGTGAAAGTAACTCCCAAGTAGACGTATGAACTAACCACCTCGATGTGACCTCTTGCTATGGTGAAGATCATTGCATTCCTCATTGCAATGGATGTATGAAAGATCATGGCCTTGGTCTTGCCAAGGTTCACAACCAATCCTCTATGTGAGCAAAAATCATCCAAGGCTCTGAGGTGGCATTGGAGCCCCTCATGTGACTCTGAAATCAAAACAATATCATCGGCATATAAAAGAATGTGAACTAGGGTACCTCGCAGGTCGCTCCCCTCTCCACGTGCTTGTAGAATGTAATCGTAGATCTCATCAATGTAAAGCCCAAAAAGTTTTGGGGAGAGGGGGAAACCTTTTTTAACACCAATGATGCTAGCAATGGGATCTGATAAACCTCCAAGGCATCGAAATTGACCAAACACCTTCTCGTAGAGAGTGTACATGGCCCATAACATCAGATTTGTGGGTCCTCAATGGGTGTAGTTGAACAAGGCTCATGGAGAGCATGCCATGTTGTCGCACTATCCATCCTCATGAATAGACGGTATAGCTAAAGCTCCTGTGCCTCGTGGGATGCACATCGCTTTTGATGGGTCAGTGTCTTCATCTGTCTACTGGCCTCTCTCTCTCTGTAATCTCTCCCAATGCTCGTTGCACATGCAGGTGTCTATAAAGTGCTCTGCACTCATCATCATACCAATTGTTATGGGGTCTAGTCCTAGGGGGAGGGATACGTCCTGTATGAGTGGTGTGAGGGAAGGAGCTGATAGCTGAGGTGTGTAATATGGATGAGATATGTGAGGTGAGAACTGAGAGGGGGGTGGATGGATGTAGTAGGCATATGCCACACTCAACCTTAGATGAGTATAGAGGGGCTAGCTCACGTGGGAAGTGAATGGTGGTGTATGGGGTACATGTGATAGTTCTATGTGGGGTTCTATCCCAAGCGATGGAAAGAGAGAGGTATGTGTGATCGGCTCTGATGGGTATGGGTGGGCTGGTAAGCGATGTAATGAGGTGGGTGGCCTCCCTCGATCCCAAGATATAGTCAACTATGCTCCCTCCTCCCCCGAGAGACCCATGTGGCATGCAAGTCAAGCCTCCTGAAGTAGGCCACTGAGCCATCCCATTATAGATGACGAGATGGTGCTTAGATCCAAGCCTAAGTAGATGTCATCCATATGCTATGATAGAAGCTTTGTCTATGGAGTGTCTCATGATAGTCTCCTCCTGTAGGGCATGTAGTGCTTGTGGATCCTCCTCATCATATGTCTCGCACTGCTCACTGCATGTGCAAGCATTGAAGTCTCCCATGATGAAGACTTCACCAAGCGTGGAGTACTCCATGATCTCATCTCATAGATGAAGAGTCATGCTCAGTGGAGGCAAAGCGAGAGCCGATGGGGGCGAAATAGCATAGGTCTATGTAGATGAAACTATCATGTGATAGCTCAAGGCAAGTCCACATGTATCGGGTATGTGGTTCACAGGCCATGATCTATAATCTACTGTGTAGTATCTGCCGAAAAAGTATGGCCACCCCTCCTGATCCGTGGGATGTGTGCTATCGTGTGCATCCTCGGTGTAGAGACTCCCACTGGAATCCATGTATTCGGTGTTGGAGAAACACTCACTAATTAGACATATATTTGAAGGTCAAATCTTAGGAAGAAAACCCCATGCCTATGTGAAGGGACAAATTCACAAATGTATCATATTTGTAAAGTTAGTTCACTTTAGTTCTAGAAGTTTTTTAAAATCACGAGAATACGAAAATCTATATAAGTTAGTTTGTATCAACTGACGCGGAGAGAGAGAGAGAGAGCAAGAGAGAAGAAGTAGAAGGAGTTCATTTTATACGACTGAGTATGGTCGGGCTTCTCTGAGCGAGAAAGCATCTGTAAAACTTCTGAGTTTTCATAGCTATGAGAAAGAACTGAGTAAAGTTCTATGTATGAGTCTCTCTCCATCATCTCCATGCTTGCCTACTGTGTGATGAATTCAAAAGTTCATGTTTTCTGAGCAATTCGATGCCTGGCATCGAATCTTGGCTGATAAGTCATTTTTTCATTCTCTGTGTGTTAACTGTTGTTGAATCCTCTAAAAATATGAAGTTTGTGGAGCAACTCGATGCCTGGCATCGAGTTCCAGCATAAAATGGATGCCCGGCATCGACTTCTAGCATATAAGTCATCTTCTGGTGTGTGTGTAAAATAGAGTGTTTTTGGTGCAGAAAAATAGCCAAAAAAAGCCCAAAGTCGATGCCTGGCATCGACTTGGACTGAAATTCGATGCTAGGCATCGAATTTTTTATTTTTGGACATCAGGAATACTAAAACAGGCAAGATTTCCAGTTTTGGAAGGTCATACAGGGTCATCTTGTGAGGGTCATAACTTGAGTTCTAGAGCTCCATTTGATGCATATGATAGCTTGTTGGAAAGCTCTACTCTTCTAGTTTCAGCCTATAAAGTTTCATGGAGAAAGCATACTTGAGCTAGGAGAAATTAGCAAAATACTGAAGGTATGTCATTTCGGTGACTAGGAATTTCTGTAGAAGCAAAGTTCTCACTTTAAGCTATCATTTCTCAAAGTTTGGAGTGGCAATGAGTTAATGGTGACCATAGAGGTGTTCTAGTGTCACATTAATTCATTTCTTGTGGTGTTTTATACATCAACAAGTGGTATCAGAGCAGAAAGATTCTCGAGAGCAGAAGATGACAAAGGTACGAGAAGTTTTGTAAAGTTTTCCATTAAAGTTTGAAAGGTGAAGCATTTGAAGACACAAGGCATCAAAAGATTACTTTCGAAGTATCCTCATACACAAAGAACTTCAAAAGGTATTATCCTTTATCCTTTAAGCTCACAGGTTGCAGCAGAAGGAAAGAACTATGGAAGATCATATCTCCATTGACAAACTGGACAGAGATAATTACCCCGCATGGGTAATGAGAATGGAAGCCTTAATTATGAGTAAGGATCTCATGGTATATGTAACAGGTGAAGAAGAGAAGCCAGTATTTGAAGATGAAAGCCGACCAAAGAAAGAAGAACTTGATGCTTTAAAGCATTGGCAGAAGAAGGATGCAAGTGCAAAAGCCTACATCTACAATACAATCTCAGATCATTTGTTACCACACATCAGAGGATTGGAATCATCAGAAGATATATGGAATGCATTGGAATATCATTTCCAAAGCACTACTAAAGCACGGAAAGCAAGTCTATGGTCAGAGTTTACAACATTCAAGAAGAAGCCAAGTCAAACCATTAGTGATTATGTCACTAAGATGAAGGATCTAGCAGATAGTCTTGGATCCATAGATGAAGATGTTGAAGATCACATATTGATTGCTCAACTACTTGCAGGCTTGAGAGGGGATGAAAGGTGGAAACCTTTTGTCTTATCAACAGAAATTTCATTAAATCATTATGTTCCAGATTTGAACCAGTTGCTTGGTTTGATGCTCACATATGAGCAAGACTTGAAGGGAGATGGAGATAAAGGTCAAAGTTCTGCAATGTACATGAAGAATAAGAAGAAAGGAGATAAAGGTAAAGCAAAGGATGAAGAGGAGTCTAATTCTCAAGCTTATTATGCAAGAGGTAAAGGCACTGGCAGAGGAAGAGCAAGAGGTTTTGGAAGAGGAAGAGGTAATCAAAATAACAACAAAAAGGCTTGCTGGATCTGTGGATTGAGTAATCATTTGGCTCATGACTGTTGGCACAACCAATAAGGATCAAACCAGAATCAAAACAACAATAGCAGAGGCCGAGGTGGAAGATATCAAAGTAATTTTCAAAGAGGTAGACAAAGTCAAAGAGGAGGCTATGGTAGAGGTGGAGGAAGAAGTTGGGGACAGAATCAATCCTACAACACCACCTACTACAACTATGCAAATGACACACAGAATGAAAGTCATACATCATTGATGATGAATTCAATCAGCACATCAGACAAAGAAGATCTAAAGGTATTTTACATTGACTCTGGATGTTCTAATCATTTGTCAGGAAACATAGAATTGATGTCAGATTTGGAAAAAGGCATTTCTAGTCACACAGTTCAAACTGGTGATAATACAAGACATAGTGTACATTCAATTGGAAAAGTGAAATGCAAGAGTGGAGCAGATTTGCTAACCAATGTTTTGTATGTTCCTACAATACCTAAAAACTTGATTAGTGTGGGACAGATAGTTGAAAAAGGTTTTCAAGTCAGGTTTACAAATGAAGGAGTATTTGTGGAAGATCCAGAGAATGGATATAATCAGATTGTCTCTGGTAAGAAAGAAGGTAGACTCTTTACTTTAAGAGTTCAAGGGAACATTGGTCAAGCTTTGCTCACACATGGTGAAGGAGTGATTACAGAACTTGATCTCTGGCATAAGAGATTAGGTCATTTCAATGAAAGAGGAATTAAAGCTATGGTTGCTAATCAGTCTGTACTAGGATTACCAAATGTGCAAAGTCAACATATGGTTTATAAATGTGAAGCATGTCAAATGGGTAAAGCACACAGGTTACCATTTCAGAAGAAAGGATTCAAACATGATGGAGTACTTGAGCTCATTCATACAGATGTATGGGGACCAACAAAAGAAGGATCTATCAATGGCTCAAGGTACTATGTTCTTTTTATTGATGATGCTACAAGATGGATAACATTATATGTTTTGAAGGAAAGATCAGAAGTGTTTGGAGCTTTCAAGCATTTTCATGCATATGCAGAGAGAGTCACAGGTCAAAAGCTTAAAAGACTGAGGTCTGATGGAGGGGGAGAATACTTCTCCCAAGAGTTCAATGATTATCTTTGGAATGCAGGTATTAAGAGAGAAATAACCTGCAGGTATACACCACAACAAAATGGTGTAGCAGAAATAAGGAATAGGACTTTGGTTGAGTTTGCTAGAGCTATGCTAAAGGAGAAGAACTGTCCAAATTATCTTTGGGCTGAGGCTATAAATACAGCCACATATCTTGTGAATAGATTACCATGTGCAGCTCTGAATGGAATGACTCCATATGAAGCTTGGTGGGGTAAGAAACCAACACTAGATCATTGTAGAGTGTTTGGATCAATTGCATATGCTTATGTGCCATCACAACTTAGGCATAAACTTGAACCAAAGGCAGAAAAATATGTGTTCATTGGTTATGATGAAAAGCAGATGGGTTACAGATTGTGGAATCCTCTTACCAAACAATTTATTGTTTCTAGAGATGTTACATTTGATGAACAGAAAAGTTGGTATGCAGATCAAAGTCATACAGCTGAAGAATTTGAAGAAGAGGTAAGAAGATGTGAGAAAGGAAAATCAATTGTGCAGGTGAATAGAGATGAAGACTATATGCAAGCAAGTACATCCAGAAGTGGATTAACAAGAATGAATGAAGAAGCTCCTATATTTGATGAAGAGGTGTATCCAAAAACTTATGAAGAATGTGAACCAAGAAGGTCAAGCAGGACAAGGAGACAACCAGAAAGGTATTCTTATGATACTTCTTACATAACTCAGAAGAACTATGCATATATGGTCAAAGATGATGAAGAACCTCAGAACTATGATGAAGCTAAAGGTAAGAAGCAATGGGAAGAAGCAATGAAGGAAGAGTTCAATGCACTGGAGGAGAACAAGACATGGGAACTTGTTCCTAAACCAAATGGTAAGAAAGTTATTGGAAATAAATGGGTTTATAAAGTGAAGAAGCTTGCAGATGGAAGTATAGCCAGATACAAAGCTAGACTGGTGGTGAAAGGCTATGCCCAGACCTATGGCATAGATTATGATGAGACATTCAGTCCTGTAGCTAAGATGTCAACTATAAGGACAATCATTGCTATTGCAGCTTCAAAAGGATGGACTCTAAGTCAATTGGATATAAAAAATGCATTCTTGAATGGATACATATCAGATGAGGTATACATGGAACAACCTCAAGGGTTTATAGATTCCAGATATCCAAATTTTGTTTGCAGGTTGAGAAGAGCATTGTATGGATTGAAGCAAGCTCCAAGAGCTTGGAACTATAGACTGGTGAAGTATCTCAATGAACTTGGATATCAAAGTTCAAAAGCAGACCCAAGTCTACTTATCAGAAGAACAGAGGAAGGTACAATCTACATTTGTATTTATGTAGATGACATTATAATCACAGGTACTTCAGATGAAGGAATCAAGGAGGTAAAGAGATTACTTGAGAAAGAGTTTAAGATCAGTGACCTAGGAAAGTTATCATACTTTCTTGGAATGGAAGTTACTTATACAGATCATGGCATATATGTGTCACAAGAAAGGTATCTTATGAACTTGTTGAAGAAGTTTGATATGGAAAATTGCAGAGAAGCTTCAACTCCACTTGAAGTTAATCACAAGCTCAGTAAATATGATGGTGCAGACTACAAAGATATGAGGAAGTATCAATCTCTTGTGGGTAGTTTGATTTATGCTACACTAACAAGACCTGATCTTAGTTATGCAGTGGGAGTTTTGTCACAATTCATGCATTGTCCAAAGGACCCACATTGGATTGCAGGTCAAAGAGTTCTCAGATATATCAAAGGAACTATAAAGGAAGGATTATATTATCCTTTTACATCAGATTTGAAGTTGAGAGCCTACAGTGACTCAGACTGGGCAGGTAATCAAGATGACAGGAGATCAACTCATGGTTACATGATATACATTGGTGATAAGCTTGTAAGTTGGTGTTCCAAGAAACAACATACAGTAGCATTATCATCAACTGAAGCAGAGTACAAAGGACTTGTGGAAGCAGCTAAGGAAGTCATCTGGATGCAGACATTGTTCAAGAGCTTAGGCATTGATCAAGGTACACCTACAATACATGGAGATAATATGAGTTCACTTTATCTTGCAGCAAATCCAGTATTTCATGCAAGAACAAAGCACATAGAGATACAGTATCATTTTCTCAGAGAAAAGGTAATGGAGAAGGAGATTGAAGTGGAATACATTTCTACTAAAGATCAATTAGCAGACATAATGACAAAGAGCTTGGATGGTGTGAAGACCAGCAGATTCAAAAGCATGGCAGGAGTAAAAGAAAAGAAGATGATATGAAGAAACAGGGAATGTCAATTAGTGATTGAGGGGGAGCTGTTGGAGAAACACTCACTAATTAGACATATATTTGAAGGTCAAATCTTAGGAAGAAAACCCCGTGCCTATGTGAAGGGACAAATTCACAAATGTATCATATTTGTAAAGTTAGTTCACTTTAGTTCTAGAAGTTTTTTAAAATCACGAGAATACGAAAATCTATATAAGTTAGTTTGTATCAACTGACGCGGAGAGAGAGAGAGAGAGCAAGAGAGAAGAAGTAGAAGGAGTTCATTTTATACGACTGAGTATGGTCGGGCTTCTCTGAGCGAGAAAGCATCTGTAAAACTTCTGAGTTTTCATAGCTATGAGAAAGAACTGAGTAAAGTTCTATGTATGAGTCTCTCTCCATCATCTCCATGCTTGCCTACTGTGTGATGAATTCAAAAGTTCATGTTTTCTGAGCAATTCGATGCCTGGCATCGAATCTTGGCTGATAAGTCATTTTTTCATTCTCTGTGTGTTAACTGTTGTTGAATCTTCTAAAAATATGAAGTTTGTGGAGCAACTCGATGCCTGGCATCGAGTTCCAGCATAAAATGGATGCCCGGCATCGACTTCTAGCATATAAGTCATCTTCTGGTGTGTGTGTAAAATAGAGTGTTTCTGGTGCAGAAAAATAGCCAAAAAAAGCCCAAAGTCGATGCCTGGCATCGACTTGGACTGAAATTCGATGCTAGGCATCGAATTTTTTATTTTTGGACATCAGGAATACTAAAACGGGCAAGATTTCCAGTTTTGGAAGGTCATACAGGGTCATCTTGTGAGGGCCATAACTTGAGTTCTAGAGCTCCGTTTGATGCATATAATAGCTTGTTGGAAAGCTCTACTCTTCTAGTTTCAGCCTATAAAGTTTCATGGAGAAAGCATACTTGAGCTAGGAGAAATTAGCAAAATACTGAAGGTATGTCATTTCGGTGACTAGGAATTTCTGTAGAAGCAAAGTTCTCACTTTAAGCTATCATTTCTCAAAGTTTGGAGTGGCAATGAGTTAATGGTGACCATAGAGGTGTTCTAGTGTCACATTAATTCATTTCCTATGGTGTTTTATACATCAACAAGTGGTATCAGAGCAGAAAGATTCTCGAGAGCAGAAGATGACAAAGGTACGAGAAGTTTTGTAAAGTTTTCCATTAAAGTTTGAAAGGTGAAGCATTTGAAGACACAAGGCATCAAAAGATTACTTTCGAAGTATCCTCATACACAAAGAACTTCAAAAGGTATTATCCTTTATCCTTTAAGCTCACAGGTTGCAGCAGAAGGAAAGAACTATGGAAGATCATATCTCCATTGACAAACTGGACAGAGATAATTACCCCGCATGGGTAATGAGAATGGAAGCCTTAATTATGAGTAAGGATCTCATGGTATATGTAACAGGTGAAGAAGAGAAGCCAGTATTTGAAGATGAAAGCCGACCAAAGAAAGAAGAACTTGATGCTTTAAAGCATTGGCAGAAGAAGGATGCAAGTGCAAAAGCCTACATCTACAATACAATCTCAGATCATTTGTTACCACACATCAGAGGATTGGAATCATCAGAAGATATATGGAATGCATTGGAATATCATTTCCAAAGCACTACTAAAGCACGGAAAGCAAGTCTATGGTCAGAGTTTACAACATTCAAGAAGAAGCCAAGTCAAACCATTAGTGATTATGTCACTAAGATGAAGGATCTAGCAGATAGTCTTGGATCCATAGATGAAGATGTTGAAGATCACATATTGATTGCTCAACTACTTGCAGGCTTGAGAGGGGATGAAAGGTGGAAACCTTTTGTCTTATCAACAGAAATTTCATTAAATCATTATGTTCCAGATTTGAACCAGTTGCTTGGTTTGATGCTCACATATGAGCAAGACTTGAAGGGAGATGGAGATAAAGGTCAAAGTTCTGCAATGTACATGAAGAATAAGAAGAAAGGAGATAAAGGTAAAGCAAAGGATGAAGAGGAGTCTAATTCTCAAGCTTATTATGCAAGAGGTAAAGGCACTGGCAGAGGAAGAGCAAGAGGTTTTGAAAGAGGAAGAGGTAATCAAAATAACAACAAAAAGGCTTGCTGGATCTGTGGATTGAGTAATCATTTGGCTCATGACTGTTGGCACAACCAACAAGGATCAAACCAGAATCAAAACAACAATAGCAGAGGCCGAGGTGGAAGATATCAAAGTAATTTTCAAAGAGGTAGACAAAGTCAAAGAGGAGGCTATGGTAGAGGTGGAGGAAGAAGTTGGGGACAGAATCAATCCTACAACACCACCTACTACAACTATGAAAATGACACACAGAATGAAAGTCATACATCATTGATGATGAATTCAATCAGCACATCAGACAAAGAAGATCTAAAGGTATTTTACATTGACTCTGGATGTTCTAATCATTTGTCAGGAAACATAGAATTGATGTCAGATTTGGAAAAAGGCATTTCTAGTCACACAGTTCAAACTGGTGATAATACAAGACATAGTGTACATTCAATTGGAAAAGTGAAATGCAAGAGTGGAGCAGATTTGCTAACCAATGTTTTGTATGTTCCTACAATACCTAAAAACTTGATTAGTGTGGGACAGATAGTTGAAAAAGGTTTTCAAGTCAGGTTTACAAATGAAGGAGTATTTGTGGAAGATCCAGAGAATGGATATAATCAGATTGTCTCTGGTAAGAAAGAAGGTAGACTCTTTACTTTAAGAGTTCAAGGGAACATTGGTCAAGCTTTGCTCACACATGGTGAAGGAGTGATTACAGAACTTGATCTCTGGCATAAGAGATTAGGTCATTTCAATGAAAGAGGAATTAAAGCTATGGTTGCTAATCAGTCTGTACTAGGATTACCAAATGTGCAAAGTCAACATATGGTTTATAAATGTGAAGCATGTCAAATGGGTAAAGCACACAGGTTACCATTTCAGAAGAAAGGATTCAAACATGATGGAGTACTTGAGCTCATTCATACAGATGTATGGGGACCAACAAAAGAAGGATCTATCAGTGGCTCAAGGTACTATGTTCTTTTTATTGATGATGCTACAAGATGGATAACATTATATGTTTTGAAGGAAAGATCAGAAGTGTTTGGAGCTTTCAAGCATTTTCATGCATATGCAGAGAGAGTCACAGGTCAAAAGCTTAAAAGACTGAGGTCTGATGGAGGGGGAGAATACTTCTCCCAAGAGTTCAATGATTATCTTTGGAATGCAGGTATTAAGAGAGAAATAACCTGCAGGTATACACCACAACAAAATGGTGTAGCAGAAAAAAGGAATAGGACTTTGGTTGAGTTTGCTAGAGCTATGCTAAAGGAGAAGAACTGTCCAAATTATCTTTGGGCTGAGGCTGTAAATACAGCCACATATCTTGTGAATAGATTACCATGTGCAGCTCTGAATGGAATGACTCCATATGAAGCTTGGTGGGGTAAGAAACCAACACTAGATCATTGTAGAGTGTTTGGATCAATTGCATATGCTTATGTGCCATCACAACTTAGGCATAAACTTGAACCAAAGGCAGAAAAATATGTGTTCATTGGTTATGATGAAAAGCAGATGGGTTACAGATTGTGGAATCCTCTAACCAAACAATTTATTGTTTCTAGAGATGTTACATTTGATGAACAGAAAAGTTGGTATGCAGATCAAAGTCATACAGCTGAAGAATTTGAAGAAGAGGTAAGAAGATGTGAGAAAGGAAAATCAATTGTGCAGGTGAATAGAGATGAAGACTATATGCAAGCAAGTACATCCAGAAGTGGATTAACAAGAATGAATGAAGAAGCTCCTATATTTGATGAAGAGGTGTATCCAAAAACTTATGAAGAATGTGAACCAAGAAGGTCAAGCAGGACAAGGAGACAACCAGAAAGGTATTCTTATGATACTTCTTACATAACTCAGAAGAACTATGCATATATGGTCAAAGATGATGAAGAACCTCAGAACTATGATGAAGCTAAAGGTAAGAAGCAATGGGAAGAAGCAATGAAGGAAGAGTTCAATGCACTGGAGGAGAACAAGACATGGGAACTTGTTCCTAAACCAAATGGTAAGAAAGTTATTGGAAATAAATGGGTTTATAAAGTGAAGAAGCTTGCAGATGGAAGTATAGCCAGATACAAAGCTAGACTGGTGGTGAAAGGCTATGCCCAGACCTATGGCATAGATTATGATGAGACATTCAGTCCTGTAGCTAAGATGTCAACTATAAGGACAATCATTGCTATTGCAGCTTCAAAAGGATGGACTCTAAGTCAATTGGATATAAAAAATGCATTCTTGAATGGATACATATCAGATGAGGTATACATGGAACAACCTCAAGGGTTTATAGATTCCAGATATCCAAATTTTGTTTGCAGGTTGAGAAGAGCATTGTATGGATTGAAGCAAGCTCCAAGAGCTTGGAACTATAGACTGGTGAAGTATCTCAATGAACTTGGATATCAAAGTTCAAAAGCAGACCCAAGTCTACTTATCAGAAGAACAGAGGAAGGTACAATCTACATTTGTATTTATGTAGATGACATTATAATCACAGGTACTTCAGATGAAGGAATCAAGGAGGTAAAGAGATTACTTGAGAAAGAGTTTAAGATCAGTGACCTAGGAAAGTTATCATACTTTCTTGGAATGGAAGTTACTTATACAGATCATGGCATATATGTGTCACAAGAAAGGTATCTTCTGAACTTGTTGAAGAAGTTTGATATGGAAAATTGCAGAGAAGCTTCAACTCCACTTGAAGTTAATCACAAGCTCAGTAAATATGATGGTGCAGACTACAAAGATATGAGGAAGTATCAATCTCTTGTGGGTAGTTTGATTTATGCTACACTAACAAGACCTGATCTTAGTTAGGCAGTGGGAGTTTTGTCACAATTCATGCATTGTCCAAAGGACCCACATTGGATTGCAGGTCAAAGAGTTCTCAGATATATCAAAGGAACTATAAAGGAAGGATTATATTATCCTTTTACATCAGATTTGAAGTTGAGAGCCTACAGTGACTCAGACTGGGCAGGTAATCAAGATGACAGGAGATCAACTCATGGTTACATGATATACATTGGTGATAAGCTTGTAAGTTGGTGTTCCAAGAAACAACATACAGTAGCATTATCATCAACTGAAGCAGAGTACAAAGGACTTGTGGAAGCAGCTAAGGAAGTCATCTGGATGCAGACATTGTTCAAGAGCTTAGGCATTGATCAAGGTACACCTACAATACATGGAGATAATATGAGTTCACTTTATCTTGCAGCAAATCCAGTATTTCATGCAAGAACAAAGCACATAGAGATACAGTATCATTTTCTCAGAGAAAAGGTAATGGAGAAGGAGATTGAAGTGGAATACATTTCTACTAAAGATCAATTAGCAGACATAATGACAAAGAGCTTGGATGGTGTGAAGACCAGCAGATTCAAAAGCATGGCAGGAGTAAAAGAAAAGAAGATGATATGAAGAAACAGGGAATGTCAATTAGTGATTGAGGGGGAGCTGTTGGAGAAACACTCACTAATTAGACATATATTTGAAGGTCAAATCTTAGGAAGAAAACCTCGTGCCTATGTGAAGGGACAAATTCACAAATGTATCATATTTGTAAAGTTAGTTCACTTTAGTTCTAGAAGTTTTTTAAAATCACGAGAATACGAAAATCTATATAAGTTAGTTTGTATCAACTGACGCGGAGAGAGAGAGAGAGAGCAAGAGAGAAGAAGTAGAAGGAGTTCATTTTATACGACTGAGTATGGTCGGGCTTCTCTGAGCGAGAAAGCATCTGTAAAACTTCTGAGTTTTCATAGCTATGAGAAAGAACTGAGTAAAGTTCTATGTATGAGTCTCTCTCCATCATCTCCATGCTTGCCTACTGTGTGATGAATTCAAAAGTTCATGTTTTCTGAGCAATTCGATGCCTGGCATCGAATCTTGGCTGATAAGTCATTTTTTCATTCTCTGTGTGTTAACTGTTGTTGAATCTTCTAAAAATATGAAGTTTGTGGAGCAACTCGATGCCTGGCATCGAGTTCCAGCATAAAATGGATGCCCGGCATCGACTTCTAGCATATAAGTCATCTTCTGGTGTGTGTGTAAAATAGAGTGTTTCTGGTGCAGAAAAATAGCCAAAAAAAGCCCAAAGTCGATGCCTGGCATCGACTTGGACTGAAATTCGATGCTAGGCATCGAATTTTTTATTTTTGGACATCAGGAATACTAAAACAGGCAAGATTTCCAGTTTTGGAAGGTCATACAGGGTCATCTTGTGAGGGCCATAACTTGAGTTCTAGAGCTCCGTTTGATGCATATGATAGCTTGTTGGAAAGCTCTACTCTTCTAGTTTCAGCCTATAAAGTTTCATGGAGAAAGCATACTTGAGCTAGGAGGAATTACCAAAATACTTAAGGTATGTCATTTCGGTGACTAGGAATTTCTGTAGAAGCAAAGTTCTCACTTTAAGCTATCATTTCTCAAAGTTTGGAGTGGCAATGAGTTAATGGTGACCATAGAGGTGTTCTAGTGTCACATTAATTCATTTCTTGTGGTGTTTTATACATCAACATTCGGGGCACTCCTCTCTCTGGAATCTCATGTGTCTCTGTAAGTAGGATGATGTCATGACCTCTCATCACCTCCTCCAGTCTCTCTGGGTGTGTCCATAGATCTCCGTTGCAGTTCGAGACTACCAAATGGATCTCTTCTCGTGTCCCACATGCTGCGAGTCCCTATGCGATGACCTTGCCATCTATGATGACCCGACCATCTCTGTAGGATGCTCATTTCCCCTCTTTGCGGGCTTGGTGCACCCTAGGCATACATGCACGCCTACGTGCAACTTGCATTTTGGTGAGGCCATCATCAAGATAGATGGGTGGGCCTTTGATTCCTCGTAGGATTATCCTCTTGTGAAGGAAAGTAGATCATGACTCATGAAAAGAGAGAGAGAGAGAGAGAGAGAGAGAGGGAGGGAGGGAGGGAGGGAGGGAGGGAGGGAGGGAGGGAGAGAGAGAGAGAGAGAGAGAGAGAGAGAGAGAGAGAGAGGGAGAGAGAGAGAGGGGGGGGAGAGAGGGAGAGAGAGAGGGAGAGAGAGAGAGAGAGAGAGAGAGAGAGGGAGGGAGGGAGGGAGGGAGGGAGGGGAGAGAGAGAGAGAGAGAGAGAGAGAGAGAGAGAGAGAGAGATAGAGAGAGAGAGAGAAGTAGAAAAAAAAAGGAAAGTGAGAGAAACAATTATAGATGGAAAGGAATGGAAAACATGAGAGAGCTACCAAGATTAGAAAATAGAAATATGAATTAGGGAAGGGTTTGTTAAGTATATAGAAGGATAAAAATGGAAATATACAATAGAGCCTTTGTCTAGTTTCATTTTTTATGCTTTATGTGATCTGTGATGTGCTTTTGATATATTTTTTGATTGATAGTTTTGGTATTACTAATATTTTTGTGTTGAGTAGCAGATTTCTTGTAGTAAGAAAGTTTCTAGTGACTCGAAGAGAGAAGTGGAAACTAGAAAAGGTAAGGTTGAGTGAATCAAAGTTTTCTTCTACATATGACATGAATATTTTTTGCAGAAACATGAAAGATACATATATCGCTCCTCAAGGAAGACTTCATAAACAAGTGGAGGGGAGTATGTTAGCTAAGTAAATTGCTAATTTCTTGTCCATTAAAAACCTTCCATTTTGAAAGCATATATGATCGGTTTAGGAATTTTTACAAAGGAGAGATGCTTGTTGGTGGCAATAAACTACAATCAAATGTAGTGGCTTGTATGGGTAATGGTATATTCATGAGGTACGCAAGGTAGAATGGAGCTAGAGAGAGGCAAGAGGAAAAACCAAAACCAATGGAAGCAAATCAAGAAAAATAAAAAAATGAAAAAAAGAGAAGAAATCAAAGGAAAAATACATTGAAAAAAAGAAGGAAATAGAGAAAAAAAATTATTACTTGAAAAAACATAATGAAGAGAAAAACAAAAGGAAAAAATCCACATTTTAATAATAATAAAATAATAATAATAATAATAAATAACAAAACATATCAATAAATAAATAAATGTAAAAAGGAGAAGTAAATAAAAGAAAAAAAGGAAAACAAAAAAACACAAACAAATAAATGAGAAAAAGGGGAAGATAATACAAAATTTTAAACAAAAAAGAAGGAAAAAATTATAAGAACAATAAAAAAAAAGAAAGTGAAACTGTATGTGTGCATATGTGGGGGGAGTGGGGTGTGAGGGGGAGTTAGAGAGAGTGGGAGAGTGGGGGAAAATTGATTCCCCTCCCCACTCACTCTCTCTCTATCTCTCTCTCCTCCCTCATTTTCTCTTTCTCTCTCTCTCTCTCTCTCCCCAATAACAACAAAAGGGGCAATTTGTTTTTCATGGTTGTGGAGGTCCAAGAGGAGAGGCCCACAAAAATGGATCAAGAATGAGTTGAGTGGAAACACAAGCTATGCAAATACAAGAGAAAAAGAAGGGAAAAGTGTTGTGGTAGGTGCACATGGAAGGATTGGGCTCAAGAATGGAAGAAGAGGACAAGCATCTGAATCTTTCAAGAGAAACATAGAATCACAAGAAAGATTAAAGGAAATAATGGCTACAAATTATCGAACATGCAAAAAGAATTCCATATAACGAAATACATAAGGAAATGAATAGAAAAAGAAGTGAATAGAAAAACATAAGAAGGTCGACAAACACAAACATGAGGGGATCATGTGCATAAGGTAAAGGGAGCCCTCATTTTTGGAGCTTCGATAGTAGGTACCAAGGACAAATGAGAGGATGAAGGAGTGTCCCCTTGTCATTGTGAGGAAAGATTTTTGAGCTGAAACACAAGAGAATTGGAGAAGACTTTGGGGAAGTATACACATCAAGAAAAAGGAGAGTTTTTTTTTGGAAACATTTAGGGAGGTGGTGGCACATTGTTGTTGTTGTAGTACTCCCAAGACTCACACCACCTTGCATGGAAGCAAGAAGGAAGGCTCAAGAAAGACTCTCTTTCATCCAACCCAAGCTGTAACATGATCAAGCCATTGACCATCAGCCCCATGCTATGCCACATGCTTGAGAACATGGAGAGAAGGGTTTCAAGGATCCTTGTCATGCATGGTCACACACACCTCACTCTCTCACACTGACAAAGGCAAGATACAAACATGTACAAAGCCTAGGAGTAAAAGAGAGTATTCTTCCATTATAAAGATATACACGAGCAACACATCGAAACAAAAGACCCCCTCTTTACAAAAATGAGGCTCTATATATAGGCTCACATTTCCCCTGTGTGCTCCTTTTGACTGGTCAAAAAGGGAATAGCTCTAACTAATATATCTCTAGGAGATTCCAAAATCTCTTTTGTAACAAACAAATCCCAATGAAGGGCATGCATGGGATTTTCACGTAGGATCTCCTAGATGTGTGCAAAAGGTAGGCTATTTTACAAGGTTTCTCTACAATAGTGTTAGAGAAATATAAAAAAGTGGTTTGGAGAGTGTTCCCATGTGCACACCTCCAATATACATAAAAAAAGGTTATTCTCATGATCTAGGGAGGGTTCCCATGCATTATTGAAGACGTGTGCATTCCCTACAACCCAACACACATGGTAATACTTTAGGAGTGAAGGAAATTGTTGATATTCCAGAGGAAGGAAGCACACAAATGGAGGGAAAAACCGAAGGAGAAAGGGAGAATCTTGGGGGCAAATCAGATTTTGTGAAATAGTAGCTTTGGGTGGATGTGTAACATATCACAGAGTAAGTTTTCTACAACCCAAAATCCAAATACTAGCACTGTGCTATGACCCATCATAAGTATCTTTGAGGGGAATAGGGGAGGAGGAGAAGATCTTGGAGAGCAGCATGTGTTGATATGTGATATCCATAGGGGAGGGTTCTACCACTACCCTTATTGGTGTGAAGGATTCTGACTCCTCCATAGTAGTATCTTCAGGTTCTTCTTTGGGATTTTTGAATGATCCCACTCTTGCAAGCTTAGTCTCTCGAACTTGAATGTTAGAAGTTTCATTTAATTTGATGACATGTGCTCTTTCTTGGGAGGCCTCCTTTTCTGCTCTGTCTCGACTGGGGCTGATGGGTGTTTGATCCACCTTTGTGCCTCCCTCTTCCACACTCTTGTTCACTTCATTTAACTCCTCCCATTGTCCATCATCTTTGGATTCACTTTGAATGTCTACATTTAATAAGGAGGTGTCTAGTTCTTCTTGTACATCTGATGATGAGCTTGAATTAACTAAGCCCAATTCCCTATATCTATGCACCTTGGTTAGTCTCTTTTTTTGTTCCATATCTTGATGGGCTTGCTAGTAATGGTGCCCTTGGACGGATAGATTTACCTAACCTTTGGTATATTGATGTGTAGCTTGCAGGGCTCTTGTCAATTCGTCTTCTGTAATCGGTCGATGGTCTTCAATTCTTGTCTTTGGAAGTACATGTACCCTCTTTGAGGCTGGCACTTCTGTTTCTGCTGGCATCATTTCCCTTAATCTCTTTGTACCTCACATTTTAGGTTGTGAGTTTGTTTCTGCCTCTTCAATGATCTTTACTTCTTTATTCTTTTTTGGAACGGTAGCAACCTTTGCATATTTGGCCATGCCCTCGGATGATGGCATCTCTCTTAAATGTTCTCTAATGTCCAATGCATGATATATCAAGACAGTTAAGGCGCTACTGCCATTCAAAAACTTTTTATGACCCCACTGCTTCTTAGCCTCAAATAGTCTTTCTTGGATATAGGGAGTCATATTGACTTGATTCCCGATTTTCTTAATAGTGTGTGACAACATTTGCACTACTATCTTTTGAGGAGCGGTGTACCTATGCATGTTCGGAAAACAGAAGTGTTGATAGATGAGTCTCACTTCGTCCTCAATATCAATGCGGTTAATGTCACTGAAGGTGCGGGTCTTTGCTCCTCGACTTTCTTCCTTCAATACCGTGGTTCCATCCTTTTCCCATCCAAAAGCTTCTTTTATTAGATCATGCGTGAATTGGATGATGACCCATTCACCTACTGCATCCATGACTCTAGCCTCGCACCAATGGGTTGTTAAATGTTAATCGTTAAATTTCCAATTTCAGACTCAAAATACTTTCAAATTCATACGTTTTCGAACCTTTCCTAACCGTAAATTACCTCTTAGCCACGTGGGTCCTTGGGAGTGGTAGGGGTCTGTTAGACAGAGGCCCTGTACTATTTTCCCAACTTATTACACAATCATAATTACTTCTAACGTCTTAGTTCCGTGCGCAATTCTGAACAACCGATGACTGTTCGTTGTACTGGACTTAGAATTTTTGAACTAATCCTGCTATGATGGTCTGAGCAGTAGTCCGGTGACTTGTGTCCAATAGAATAATCTACTTCAGTAAACGAAGATCACATAATACGTACTTCTTCAGAACAGACAGGTATACCAAACACATATATATATATATATACTGAAATTATACAACTCATCGTATACCAATTACGAGCAACAAATGTCTTGACAACAAGCGACTTGTTACAGGCTTAACAATGACCTACTCGCACTTCAATCGTTACAAATGCTAGTTTTCCTGTGATCGGAATCAACATTGAATGTAGACTACTGCATCGAACTTGGTCACTTACCAAAATGGTTAACATGCGATCAGTTCGGAACTACTTCCATACTTCCTTGTTCAGTATACTACTGACAAGTAACACACTGCACTTATTAACACTCAGAGACACACTCAACCATTACCGAACAGATTCGTAACACAAGATTACTAATTCGCAACTCTGCACTACGGAGTGAATAAACGACTAACCAAGCGCAGAACAGAACAGAAATCAACACAAACAATACTCAGACTTTGTAACAGTGTAATAATAATCTGACAAATAATCAGGCGAACAAACTGGCAATTCCAAGAAAAAAACCCGTTTCTCACAAGCGTCTCTCTTGCCATTCTCTTTACATTGCTTTATATATCTTTTTTCAAGATGCGCGTACCAACTTTTTTTGCACGGATTTTGATAATTCTGGTATATCAGGCGGTCATTACGTCTGTCCCACTCCGGCGGTCGTCTAACACTAGCACGCACGGTGGACTCGAACCCGCAAGTTCCACAAAAATTTTTTTAGAGTTATGTTCAGATTCATTAATGATATTGGGAGCACCCTGTAGATTCTGTAAACTAACAGTATTTTCTTCGCCACTTTGGTGCGTCTGATTGTTTGTGTCAGTGTTCTGCTCCCGATTCACCTGTGTCTGCACCTGTAACAATTCTCTTTGCAATTCTTGAATCGTCTGTTTGTATTCTTCAAGCTGATTTTCCTGTCGTTTAATGACTTTCATGAGATCGTTTTCATGGTTGGACAAAAAACAGGACCGTCTTTGATCAATTTGAGGAACAAGTATACCCAGCCATCTTCTACGAAAAAGTTTCCAAGTATCATGTACATGATTATACAATTGTTGTTTCAGTGACTCTATATCTATCTTTGTCATCAACGTAGCATCCAATTCAACACCTTCATTATTTAATAACTGGGTTTCCATTTCCTGTAAAACTTGTATTCGTGAACGCAAAACTTCATTTTCTGCTTGCAGGTTGGCATTCATGATAGAAAAGCTCATCATTTCGTCTTGTATCTGTTTTTGTATATTTTTCTGCCACTGGTTAAATTATTGAAAAAACTTTTTAGCGTTAATCAACTCCGCTACTAATTGCCGTTGGTTACTCTGTAACTCCTTCAGTAAGCCTTCTTTGTCGTCCAGTTCATTTTGCATCTGTTTCATCTTTTCTAATAATGAATTGGAATTATTCATATTAGCGAATAATATTTCTTTTTCCTGCTGAATCATTTGTTCTTGTTGACGCAAATAATCAGAAACTTCTTGTAATTTATTTTGCAACCCTGTCACATAATTTGGTGGGAGATTTTCATTCGGCAACTTCCTTGGACTGATAGTTTGTAAGTGGTCTTCCATTCTGCGTTTAGTCGACAGCCTAAAAGGCGTTCCTACTGCCTTGTTCTGTTCTCTATTATCTGTGTGAAATAAATTTTCAGACGATGTAGAAATTTGTTCTGCTTCCTCTTGCTCTGCACTGTGTGGATGTCCTGTGTCTATCATGTTATGATCACAGGAATTAATATCTTGGGACCATCTCAGCTTCTACTCTTTCACCGACTGCACGAATTTGAATATAGCAGCTAAATATACTGCTATTCTGCTACTGGTTTGGGATCTTCGCTTATCCCCGACAAAGATTTGTGTATAGAGATGGTTATATAGCCAGTGTGTCCAGCTAACTCTACCACCTCATTCGGCATGTACTAATGGTGAGAAATTTTCTCTAGACATCAAATCAAATTTAACTAAGAAACATAGTCTCTCCAAATACCACTTGAATTGTTCAGGGTGATTATATGTGGCATTTTTCATCATGTAATATCTTCTGCGGCTTTCGCAGTTTCCAAATTCTTTTCTCAGATCATCATTCGAACATTTAGGAAAACGTGCATCATCATACAGCGGCAATTTAAATATGGCTGAAACTAACTGTAGTGAAAATTGTACCTGGTTTAAAATGAGGCCTTTTGTTCGTCGCATGCTGTGTAACTGATTCTCTGCATCTTCATTACATGTCCACTGCTCCCATGGTAACTTAGCAAACTGGAGGAGTCCGATCCTCCGTAGCCAGTTCTCATTCCTCCTAGAATGGATGTCGAGCTCTATTTTAAATTCTAAGGAAAATAATATGTTGTTATGCTGAACCTTTAATGTTGCAGAAGTCATTGAGTCATCTTCATCATCCTGTAATGTAGTGTCTGTTGTAGTCACAACACGGTTCTGTGCAGTTGCGCGCTTCCTGAGTCGCCATCTTAGTATATCGGATTCAGGCATGGTTGTAAGGCTCGCAGAAAAATAATATGTTGAATATTTGTTAACTAGCACCAAAGCTCGAAGAATACTATACTGAAAAATACTATGCTGGGCATACGCATTTTATAAGCACCAGAGCTTGAACTGCCTTTTGCTGGAATGATTATATTTCATTCGGACATGACACTTCATTCCCCTTACCAAAATTGTAGCATAAAGAATCATCATTCTGCATTTTATCCCGTAGATCGATGCTGGACTTAGCAAGTCTTTTACATGTGCGAAAAAGTATCATGAAACAAAACCTTGGTATCATACTCAATTCGAACTCATCATTACATTGCAAAATCGCATGACCGAATTTTACTATTCTTCTATGAGACCTTCAAGGTACATATTCCTGGCTAATCTAAATGTACGAGCTATTTTTTTCGTAAGGGTTTCTAATAATTGCTTCAGAGTGTCAGGTTCTAAAATCTGCGCATCTATTCTGACGGAACTAAGTGCGATGGCTTCAGTAAGCAAAATTTCGGCCTGGGTTTGCAAAAAGGCCTCCTGTAAATAAAAATCATTGGATAATGCAGCGTCCCGGGATGTCTTCATTTCGGTGACTTTCTGCTGCATATCCGTGACTCGATCCTTCTGATTTCGCAATTGGTTGTTGAGTCGCTTGCATTGCTGGTTCTGAAATTCAATCGTTTTGGAAAATGCATCTCGTTCTCTTCGAGCATCTGCCAGATCTTTTTGGTATTTTGCTTCCCTGGTTAATTGGCGTCTCAGCATTCTGTTTACCTCGTCCAAACATTCCTGGGCTCTTCGTAGCTCGTCTTGGACTTGTTCTCCTTCTCTCTGTTGGTCTTGATTCTTCTGGATGGTTTCCTGCAATTGGGCCTTCGTTTCTTCGACCAATTCTTCTAGGGATGAGTTGATGTCTTCTTTTTCTTGGAGTGTGGTCTTTAATTCCCGGATTTCATCATGTGCTGCATGTAATAGTTGGTCCTTGGCGGCAAGTTCCTCTAGTGCTGCATCCCTTTGCTGTATCAAGGCCCGTTGTTCCGAAAATTGCGCTTGGAGGTCTGCTAATTGTGTCTGTAATTGATGATTCTCCGCTTTTACGGCGTCGACTTCTTCTTGGAGTGGGGTGATGTCGGCTTCCAGGAGGTCGACTTTGTGCTGTAGGTCTTGCCGAATGGTATTTGCAACCTCACTCAGCTGTACCGGAAGTTGTTGTGAGAGGGTAATGAGCATTTGGCCCATGGTGGCCAGTTCAGAAAAGACCGGAACAGAGGAAAGAAGAAGTGGGTGTTGTGGTGGTGTAGAGGTTTGGGTATGGATTTGGGGGGATGTCGGGGGTGAATAATTGGAGGAGGATGAAGAGGATTCGGAAATTGGCGGCGGGAAAGGGTTGACTGGTGGGGATTGAGGATCAGGGGACGCAGGGTGAGTTACTTGATGGATGGGTTGGTGTTCACCTGTAATGTGGGCGATGGTGGATTCTACGGCCTTCAGTAGGGTGTTGAGTGCGCTGTCGATCACTTGCTGTTCATCTTCTCGTCGTGCTGATGCTTCTTCGGTTGAGACTGGTTCTGTTTCTGTGTGATTCTGCTGGTCGTGGTGGTCGGCCGATGATTCGTTGTGGATGGAAGTGGCTGTGTCGTGGAAGGTCTCTTCTTCTTCTTTGTTTCAGGTGTCCTGATTTTTTCCGGCGGACCCTTGTGCTTCGCTTTCTGAGGAGCTGATCCGAATTCTCTTATTGCGGAAGAGCTGGTTGATCTCCTCATCTTCTTCTTCCTCGTCGTCGAGTGGTTGAACTGATTCTTCGAGCCTAAGTACGGGACCTTGGGGTGGTGATTGTGCGGCAAGGATGGCTGGGAAAAGGAATGAGATGATATGGGGAAGGCGAGAGCGCGGGGTGGTACCCTTTTGGAGTTGCTTTACTATAGCTACACATTCTTTATGGATTCTAAGGAAAAAATATGAGGCGAAGTTTATGGGTTCTCGGGCAGCTAAATCTAAAGCGGAATAGAATGGGCGTGAGATGTCGTAGGTGCGCTTCTGTAGGTTGAGTATGGCGACTAAGAACTGCAGGGCGGATCGTTCGGGTTCGGGGCGGCAGAGAATGGCGTATTCGTTGGATGAAGAGCGGGGGAATAGTTCGGTCATGCGGGCGGGGGGAATACTAGGGCCATTTTCACGGCCTTGCGGATTGAGGCGGTAGGCTTCAGCGAAGGCTTGGAAGGTGATGACTGTTTGCGAAGGGAGCGAGAGGAAGACCCATTGGCGTTCGGTGGCGGGGGACTGAGCAATGGTGGTGATGATTTGCGTGAAGAAAGGATGGACTTCTACTGAGTGCCAAGGCAACTCAGCGAAGTTGGCCAACCCTCTGCAACGCAGGTATTCACCTATCTCTGTAGGGATACCATCACGGAAGGCAGCATAGTTGGCTATCGCTTCCATGGCGTTTATTGAGACAGACAATGAACACGGATGCAGAATGCACGAGGGCTTAGAATACTAACATACAACACAATAGCTTTTTTCAGCGTTGTCGACAGAGTTAAGTAGAAACAACACGGTGGGGAGGAGAAAGGGGTTGGGTATCATTGTGCAGTGCGGGAATAATGCTGGTTTTCATGCAGGCGTGCGTACTCGAGTGACTGGTAAGGGGGCGGCTGGTCACATAAAGATTGTACAAAACACGGCTATTTATAAAAAGCAGAAAGAAAAAAAAGAAAAGATTAAACAAAACGCGGTCCATCGTCGAAAAATTTAATGCGGGCTAGTGGCGTGATGATATGGCCACAGCTTCGACCCATTAATTACTTTTGGGAGTGGATTTCCAGTCAACGTAGTCAACCGAAAAGTTGCCGGACCGACTTGCTCTGAGATCTTAAAAGGGCCGAACCATCGTAGTTTGAACTTTCCTGCTGCTCTATCCGACTTTGCGTTATAGAAGAGTACAAGCTGACCTACCAAAAAGATTGGAGTCTTCAAATATCGATCGTGTGTCTTGGCTTGCCTTAGTTGTACTTCGCGCATGGTTAAAAAGCTGAGCCATCGGTGCTCATCAAGTTCTCTGAGTGCGTCCATTCGTGTTGTCAGCGAATCTTCCGGTAGCATCTTCTGAGTGATTGCTACACGCAGACTTGGGATGACTACTTCCATGGGTGCTATTGCTTCTAAGCCATAAGCTAGTTTGAAAGGTGTCAAACCTGTTGTTACCTTATATGTAGTTCGGTATGCCCATAATACTGCAGGTAGTAGTTGATCCCATCTTTCCGATGCTTCCATGATCAGTTTCCGGAGGATATTCAATAGTGATTTGTTTGTACTTTCGGCCAAACCATTGGCGCGAGGGTAATATGGAGAGCTGAGTTTGTGTGTCACCTGGAATGATTGGGTGAGTACCTTGATCTGTCACTAATTCAAGTGGTAAGCCAAATCGTGGGAAGACATCATTTAGCAGACATTTTGCTACTACAACCGCTGTAGCAGACCGTAAAGCCCAGGCTTCAGCCCATCTCGTTGCGTAGTCTGTACAGGTTAGTATGCATCTGTTGTTACTGAAGGCTGCTGGAGGTGTGATTGGACCGATAAAATCTAATCCCCATTTCTGAAATGGTTCAAGTGGCATAATGGGCTGCAAGGGAAAGAAGTGTCGTTGCAGTGGTTGTCCAGACCTTTGACAGTTATCACAGTTTTTTACAAATTGGGCCACATCTCTATACATAGTTGGCCACCAGAGACCTCCTTAAAGAATCTTCCGGTGAGTCAAATCTATGGCAAAGTGACCACCAGTAGGGGTCGAGTGAGCCATTATGATGACCGAGTTAATTTCATGCGGAGGAACACATCGAAGTAAGATTCCAGTGTGATCTACATAATATAGTTCTCCAGCAACTAACCGGAATCGGCGACTAAAGACTGCAATTTTCCTTCGAACTGCCTTGGCAGTCTCGGATGGTGTTGCTCTAGCACAATGGTGAGAACCACGTTAAGAAGCTTCACCTCCTTAATGTCAATCCGCGGAAGAGATAGGAGTGATATGAAGATCGTGAATGTGAGATGAAGTGAGAGTGAAGGTGAGAAGCATAGAAATGCACACACACATGCACACACACTACGAAGAGACAAGCAAGACACAATGGAAGGTGGGAAATTAGCTTTATTACTCCAGAACACTATTACAAGCTCAAAATAGCTCTAAGCTCACACTAGTCCACACTAACCAACCTCAAAAATGAGCTCTCTAGCTCTTTTTATAGTTTTTAGACTAGTTTTGACCGGTTTCACATCTAGTGACCGGCATAGTTAAAAATTAGGTCCTAGATGCTATTTGGAAGGGTAAACGGTATCTAAAAATAACAAAAATTGGTACACACATTCTACCTAAGCTCCTCAAGCTCGAGGACTCCTCGGCTTGCACAAAATGGAGTTATGGATTACAAAATGGGGTTTTCTATGTTACATATGTTACAGTAGTGATAAAAATCACTGTTGGAGGTTTTTGGAAAGTATTTGAAAACATAATTATTTGAAAAACGATTCGACTGGCTCCCTGCTTTGTCGTTACATGCTTCCATGTCGTCTGTGCCTCTGGCTGCTTCCAACACCCCCCTCCCTCTCGCTTCTGTCGTCCCTGACAGAACCTTGCTGTGAGGTCTGCCGGATATAGTTCTGTAGGAGGTCTTGAGCGAGGGTGTGCTCGGAGATACGAATGCCTCGGGCCAGATCTGCCTCGAGTTTCTCCCAGTCGATTGGTTGCGGTTCTTCCGGTGGCGGGAGCTGATAATGTGTGGAATAGACCATTCGTTCACAGGCAAATAAGTGTAATAAATGTGTAGGCCTGCTTATGAATACCTCTGAATGGTATTCCCAGAAGCCGGTTGTGAACATCTCTTCGAATGTCTGCTTGTAGCACGCCGGTAGGTACTTTATTCTGCAGTGCCAGGCATAATACACCCGTAGCGATGGCGTTGTACTCATATCATATACCAGATCGAAATTGCCATGCTCAAAGCTCGGGTGTTGACATGGGGTGCCTTGACGCGTCGGAAGACTTTAAAAATCATTTGCATCATGTCAAAGATTTTGACAGTCATATGCGCCGCTATATCATCCATATGCTTTAATCTAGGGAGCCAGTGGCGAATTGTAGCCATCATGTAGCCAACAGTTGGTAACTCAATGGGTGGCTTAAAATAGGGGTAATTCAACCAGTCTTGGCACTGCTTATTGTTTTGTACCTTAATAGCAAAGGCAGTCCAGGAGCGGCGTCGTGGCACTGGTCCCCAACACGGGTTATACTTCAAATGCAAAGGTGCCTTTACCCATGTACTCATCATCTCTAGATACTGCTGTAGTAAATCTGTTCGCCACTCTGGTTGATAGATCCTTCCTTTCTGTGCATCTGGTGGTAGATCAGCCGCCTCGAATTGAGTTGCATGCGATGGTTTCTTACCTATCTCTTTCTCAATGGCTAACTGGTATTCGACCATTAACATGAAATACGGTTTATACTGTAGCTCGTGCCCAGATATGTATCGTCGCGGGGCCAAATGAGCAAAGAATGGAGATTGTAATATCTTTTCTTCTATCATCGCCATGGCATGTAATTGTGCCTCTACTCTAGCTGAGTGCGTTGTTCCAATTTCCTCAATAGTCTTCATCCACGTGGGGGTCGGAAGTTTGTACGTCATCTGACCTTCGGCCGTGACGCGTCCGCCTGGGATGGGTTGTGGCTCGTACGCTTCTTCAAACGTTTCCTCCACCGGGATGGTGACCGTTTCTTCCTCAGCTGGAAGCTCAGGTGGGGAATCTGGCCTTGGTGGCGCTTCATATACTGCAATCCTTGATTCAAGGGTCAATACCTGGGCCCGTAATGAGTTGAGTTCCTCTAGGAGGGCAGGAGAGGGGTCATCTTGGAGATCTTAGGTATTTTCTTGGCATTGAAGTTGTATACAAAGAAGAAGGTATTATGCTCATACAAAGGAAGTATATTCTAGACCTACTTGAGAGGTTTGGGATGCTACATTGCAAGCCTATTTCAAATCCCATGGAAGTTAATGTAAAGCTAAGCTCCATTGATGGAGAGACATTAGAGGATGTAACCTTGTATCGATCTATTGTAGGATCTTTCAATTATGCCACAATAACTAGGCCCGACATAGCATATGGAGTTGGAGTGTTATCACAATTTATGCATAGTCCAAGGACTACACACTTGCAAGCTGCAAGAAGAATATTACGATATCTCAAGGCCACTATAAATGAAGGATTGTTCTATTCATTTGATGATGATATGCAGGTCAAAGCTTATTCTGATGCGGATTGGGCCGGTTCGAAGGAGGATAGAAGAAGTACAAGTGGTTACCTAGTCATGCTAGGTAGCAAGATCATCTCATGGATTTCAAAGAAGCAACCCACGGTGGCATTATCTTCCACGGAGGCTGAGTATAGAGCTTTGGCTCAAGTCACATGTGAGCTAATGTGGATTAAGAAGTTATTTATGGAGCTTAATTTGTAGGTTGACACATATCCAATTTTTTGTGACAACATGAGTAGCATTCATCTAGCATCGAATCCTGTCTTTCATGCTAGAACCAAGCATATTGAAGTGCACTATCACTTCATAAGGGAAAAGGTGATATCCAAGGAAGTTTCAGTACATCATATTGGTACCAAGGACCAAGTTGCGGACATGTTTACAAAGGCTTTGGATGGGATGAATATTTCAAAATTCAAGCAATGCATCAACATGAAGGAGCTTGGATGAGGGTGAAGAATTGAAGCTTGAGGGGGAGTGTTAAAAGTCAAGCTTCAAGCTACAAATTCGTGGGGAATCTTTTTTGGACATGTAGAGCAATCAAAGGAAGCCAAAAGCCACGAGATTCCATCAAGAGAAGTCACTCAACCACTCCCCAAGTCATCTCAACTAATTCCTCCAAGTTAGGAGGCTGATTTGGAAAGGTAGTTCCTTGATTTTAGGGGCACACTTCTCACTATAAAAGGAGCATGTATCCCGACTTCTTTTGGCCCATCTTCTTGGAGTTTTAGCTCATGTAAAGTGAGCACTAAGTGCTGGAGTTGTGATAAGCAAGCCCCTTGCTTAAGCTAGCCCCTTGCTTGCTTGTTTGTTTTCTTTTAGTAGGCATATCTATGTGTGTGCGCAGGCAGTGTTGCAACTCTCTACCCCTGAGTTGTTAGCACTGGTTCTCCCTCATACTGTATCCATTTGATGTAATTCTTGTCTCATTGGATAGCTATTAGAGTCTATTTTATGCTCACAAAGTCTCGGGATCATTCTCTGAGTAATCTGGGAGCAACATTTATTTTAGTGAAGTTGTGTGATTGATATCTCTCTTGGTGTGTAGGCTCTGTTGGAAATATTTTGCTCTCTGTTGTAAGGGCTGGTTCTCCTTCTCTATGTATCTATTTGCTATGATTTTGGTGTCATTGGGTATCTATTAGAGTCCTCTAAATTTGACCCAATTTTGAGATTTATTCTCTGTATAATCTCTGAGAAAAGCTTGCTGGAGTGAAGTGAGGTATCTGCTTGACTGGCAGTTGTGAGCATTCAACTAGCTCATGTTGTAGACATTGTTTCTCCTTGTGTAAGCATCCATTTGAAGTGAAATTTGTTTTGTTGGAAAGCTCTTGGTGTGTACTACAGGTCTACAAAAGCTCACTGGAGTTCTCTGCATAAGCTCTGAGTAAGAGCATTTTTGGTGTGCAGAGGTCAAAGAAGGATACCTGTGGAGGTCATTCACGCTTCATCGTTGCTTAGGGGTTGAGATACTTCCCCCATCATTATACACACTTCTTTTTTGTGCTTATTTTTCAACTTCTATTTCTCTTTTCCACTTTTGGATTTCACTATGCCTCTTCCTCACATATGGCACACAACCCCAATTCTTTCCCTCTCTCCTCCTATCTCGAGTCTATCTGCCTTTTATTTCCACTACTCCCACTCTCACTGCTAACCTCACACTCTTCCCCTTTTTCTCCTTTAGTCTCACAACCACTCAAATACTCCCACTCACTCACTTGTGCACTTACCAAACTAGACACATACCTACCCAAACACCCTTAAAACCCTCTTATGCACATGTGCGCACACTAAGACGCTCACATGCATTCAGTCTCATGCACCCAAAATCAAAGCAACCCCCTGATTTATTCCCTATTGTGTCACTCTCCCTTTCTCTCGCTCACATTCACACTCACTGTCTCTTTCTCCCAATCCCGCTCACCTCCTTAAGTTTACAAACTGAAATACTCAAACTCTTAAGCCTACTCTTGCACTCTCATACACACTCATACCTCACACTGTCCAAGTGTCAACACCTACCCTATTTTTCACATTCTTCTCACATCCTCACTCACATAGACTGATATATTCATGATGCTCACAACCTCTCACCCTCGTTCTTTACACACGCACATTCACTCCTCAACCTTCATTCACTCTTTTACTCCGACGCTTCCTTTACTCCACCCTTCTCTTTGTACACACATAACAAATCAAGCACATGCACACTCAGCACACCCTCAGACAGGCAGTCAATCAGACATTCACCTTCAATTAGACACTCTCCCTCCTGTGCTCCAACTTGCTCATTCACTAACTCTCAACCATACAATTACATAATCCTACACAGACACTTTTACTTGCATATTTCTCACTAAATCACAAACTGGCCTGAGCATACAAACTCACTCACACACTCCTAGCCTCACTCCCTTACTTACTCTCACTTAACCACATGGACTCACTGAAATGCACACCCACAGAATCATATGCTCACAAAAATACACTTTTCATAAACGCACACCTACATACACACACACTCTAATATTCAACTATGCACAACTTTGGATTTAAACACTCACGTACTCCCACCACCAGACACACATACTTGCATATGTACATAGACAAACACTCGAATGTACATACAACCACTACACCCTTATGAAAACATACCTTTATGAAAACACTCGTATTTACGCACCCACCTACGATCACATACACCACCACACACATACTCTCAGGCTAATAGCTGGACACCTCATATACAGGGAATCAAGTAATTGCGGATGCACCTCTTCAAACACTAGCTCACTTACTCAGACAACCCCTTGTAGAAGATGACAACGTGCAAACTATGAGACATTCACTAAGAATCACAGGAACCTTAATCGAGGTGGCATAGATTCATCTTCAATAATACACATATGGAAGTCTCTCAACCAAGTGAATATAAATATTTTGACGGATCAAGGTAACACTATAGAAAATTATGGAATTGAGATAATACCCGTGCGCAGAACCGTCCTTCAGCAGCGTATTGATCTGTGCACCATGAACTTCAAGGAATACAACTGCAATCTTCAATGTCCAAGAAGCTCTCCAGATTTTGTCATTCCACTGGTCATCACAAAGGGCTGCCTTTGCAAAACTATCTTCTCCTTTTATGGTTTACTGTGATTTCTTGAAGACGAGACAGAGGCACGAACAGAGATACCCCTCCTCTTTCACAGTGCTGATGCTCCTTCAGACTGCTTTTCCCTGAGAAGGACAGCCTCCCTCCTTGATGTTTACCTCTCTGATGGAGGGCTACAGAAGCCCTTTTTCTCTCCCTCTTCAGTTGAACTTCTGCTGGCTCTCGTCTGCTCCAGTCTTACAAAAACCTCACACTCACTCTGATGCTTTACTCTCTTCTCAAAATAAAAAAAACCCCTCACTGTTCTGCAATAATCGAGCAGCTAGCCAACCAACTTACTGGCCAAGGAGGTGGCAGTTTTTATAAACTGGGAAGGGGGAGAGGTCAGATTTCTGTTGACCACACGTGGGGCTACAGAAGCCTTGGGTGCACGTGGGGGTTTGGGGATTGCAGGAGTGGGTGTCAGGGTAGAGGGAGAGTGGGGGAAGGAGCGGTGGACACAGGATCTGACCAGGGTAGGTACAAGGTCTGACAATTCAGGGTAGAGAGGAGTGGGGCATATACAACACTTTGACAAAGTTAGAGAGAGAAGAGGGTCAGAGTACAGGGAGACTCAGTGATATGTGATTGGGGGGCAAGTTCCTAAAATTTAGGATATGGTCAACAATTCATTTCTATCATATGCAAGAAAAACCTCAATTATACGAGCTCGGTCAAAACTCAGGACTTCCAGCCTTTCAGTAGCCTCTCTTTCTTTTTGTGTAACATTGATTGACTCTGGCATTGCTTCGACAAGTTGTCCAAGTATATCTTCTTCTGCTCCTTCGACGCCAGCTTCATTGATCAACAAGAGAAACCCAGCCTACTAGAAGTTCTTCACTAATCAAGCTCTTGAAGAGTACGTGGGATCAGAACAGATGTCACATTATCATTTTCCTTCGTCAACTGACTATTCTCTGCTTCATATTTAGATACTGCAACAGGTCCATTTCGGTCAAATCTCTCCTTCTCCTTCCACCAAGCCCTTATCTTATCTGAAGCCCCAATTGAGTTTGGGAATGATAGCTCCTACAAACATATTTAGTGATATCGGGTAAGACTTTCTGATAGCTTTGGCAACATGTACTAGAGACAAACCCAGGAATTCTAATTCGCAGACCCTTTCACTTTCGATGCTCCTTGTCTCTAGCTGTAGACACAACATCCCTTAGAACTTTTACATAATTTGGCAAGTTGTCCCTTGCTATGGATCGAGTTAAAATAGACAGTGCTTCCCAGGCTAACACGACTGCTGAGTTATCTTGCATCGAGAGTGAGCTCTTGGGTTACAGAAAGTTGCATATATTCCATTGTGAAGTTGTAGTGAATGTCTGTAAGAAAGATCCGATTGCACTATGAAGTTTCCCTTCTTCCATATCTGCCCTCGGTCCGGTTCGGAAAATGGGCTCTTTAGCTGGTCATCAACTATGTATACAATCGCACCTAGAACTCGAGGACATCTTCATTTTGCACTTTAGCTTTGATCGAGATTAGCTTCAATAGTGTGCCTCCCATCTCGGATCGGCTTCCTTTCCCAACACTGATGATAATCTTTTCCCCCTATTGATCTGCTATTGTAGACTCTCCTCGACACCGCTCCAGACCAAAGGAGAACCAAAACCCCATTGCTGCCGATGTTGCTACACGTGGGTTCCACCAGGATAAATGAGCTACAATCTTCCTTCTTTTCCGAGGAGAAGGGCCTCAATCTTTTGCATCAGAAATGTCCGTTGTAACAGTGTTTCCCTCCTTTCTCCTGGTCACCTGTACACTGCAAGAACATGAGAGTACCCACCTGCTTGCATCTTCTTATGACGAAAGGATCCTGGTGGAAAAATAGTAATGCTCAAAGAGCAGCAATTCCTATATCTTCCACTCTGGCACCCAATGATTCCACTTCAAAGTAAGCTGGAGACTACCAAGTAGATGCACACATATGCTACTCTTGTTGATGGTTGTGAGTGCAGTCATACTAATACCGAGGTTATCTCTCGCTTCGTACCAATTGTCAAGCACATTCCTCTTTTTCTTCCTCTTACTTTCACTCCCTCGGCTTGGCAATAGCTATGGCTATCCGTACATTTTCAAGCTCCTCTGTTTGATTCTTCTCTACAGCATGTGCAACTTCAAAGATAAGGGGCACCCAAGGAGGTGGGCATACACACAAGCTACTCTAGCGTACAATATCTTTACAACTGTTCGAGACCAAAAACTGTAGTTCGTCCTCCAGCACGATCAAGAGCTCCCCTTTTTCTTCAAGAAAACTTATACAGCACTTGCCATTCCTTAGCTCGCAGAAGGATAACAATGTTTACTTGAGGATACGACTACCTTCTTCATAAAAGAATTGCTCCGAGGTTTGATGCTCCACCCTTTGGCCTTCATATCTTCACCTCCAATATCAAGAAAAGAACCCCTTGCTCCTTCCTCTGCCTTCTAAGAAGACCCGACAGCTCCCCACTCGACTGGTGCCCTCCTCTCAGCAAGAAATTGAAATGAGAATGTCGCTCCAAAAAGCCTCCAAGATTGCAGGAATAGACCTCCTCTACCGGCCCAGCAGCCCTTTGTTGTCTGTATAATTCCCCCTAAAAAAATTCTCTGCTGCCCCGAATGGATGAGCTCCTTCTCCCCTCTGAGAACCTCTAAGAGAAGATGCATTCCATGCTAGAGTGCAGCTCCCCTGCTGCTCATCATGCATACCCCTACACCATGCCCTCAAGGAAGAAGCCAAGCTGACTTTCTCTGTTGCTCGATGCCTCTACCTACCCATTCCCACCAAAATATCCACAAAAATTCTCTGTGCTGGACACATCCCATAGTCGACTCCCCCCTCAACATGTCTGATGATCAAGTGCCACCTCCCCCAGGTGCATGTTTGCTCCACCACCCTGCTCTTCCCCTTCTGTGCTCCTCGGAGTGGTTACCATGCCCTAGCAATAGCCGATGAAGAAAAACCCCCCTTCTGCATCGTCGTTCGGCTCACAGAGGTCATCCCCCCAAAAACCCCTAGCCCTCAGAACTATGACTTTCTCGCTGTTCTCGGAAAGAACCCCTACGCTCCCAGCCAAAAAAAATGAACTGCCCCCCTTCAGTTGTTTTATTATCTAAAGTATTTAACAAAGGGCAACGAATGCCAATGAGACCAATGGATTCAACCACAGCCCCTCATAAATCCATATTTACTGAGTCACCCAGTTCTAGAAGATTTGATAAAGTGAGTTCAAATACATTCCATGGCACCTTGGATCTACACAATCCTAAAATTGCATCAATAGCTTCTTCTGCCCAGCTCTCATCAAAGTTACTGAAGCACATATGACCATATGCAATAACTGCTTTCTGCACTACCTTGGCATGTTTTGAGGAAATAACTGAACTGAATAGCTTCTTTACAGATGATGATAGCACACTTTCGAAGGTGTTCTTGCTCTCAAATGAATTTTCTTCATCAACCCCTTCATTGTCAGAGACTCAGTTCACATGGTCCGGATGACACTTTGAACTGTAAACCTCAAGTGTTAAATTGATGTTGGAAATTCCTGTGTGGGTATCGTCTACAATATTGGCAAGCTCAAGAACCACAAAAGCAAACCGAGTTGATTCTTTCTGCATATAGATTCCCCCCAAGCAAGTCACACAATTTTTTCTGGTTTCATTCTTACCCATTGCATTTGTTGCCCTTTCATTATGACTGATGGACATACAAAATTCCATTTGAGAAAAACACACATGCAATCGAAAATACACATGCATTCACACTATTCCACACGCAGAACTCCCCAATTGCTTCTAAAAATATGTTGTATTTTCACACCTTCAATTTGAAATGCAAATATATAAAAACACTCTTGGATCCTGTTTGATACATATGAGATTACCGCACCACAACTTTAGGATGCCCACATATCATAATCAACACACATAGATGCACATGTACATACATATTCCCATGCTCATACATGCACCCACCTATTGCAAATACTGCACTCAAGAAGCTCTCCATGCTAACACATGCACACACCCAATGAACATCAATACAACCGTCAACAATTCTCTAATTATGAAAAAAACATTTTTGATAACTTTATTTTCATATTCATCATGCTACTAGATTGCCAATCCACACAACCTTCCTGTGTAACATACTCCCCTCTTCTTGCTTGCGATGTCGTCCTCGACAAGCATTCCCGCAATCTCCCTTTTCACCTGTCACTCACCCAAACGGTTAAATTTTCCATAGAGATATATAAAACCCAACCATTCACACAATCAAGAGATGGGACCCGTCAACCACAAACATATCTATGTCATGCTCTCTTCTCATGCACAGTCATCATGCATATTTTTCTTCATTCGGTTATTGTTTTATTTTGCCAATCATGTCCACAGTCACATGCATCAATACATTCACGTAACGCATCCATTACACAGTCGATCACATTCTTTTTTTTTTTTACATGCTCATGCATGACTCCTTTCCTTTCCATATCATGCTTTTATGAAAAAAAACCAAAGCAATGCAATGTATGCATGTCTTATTCCAAAACATGATTTTAATCGACGACAACAACTTTTTGTATTTGACAAAAAAAGTGATTACAAGATGAAGACACGATGTTGCCCTTGGTGCAGGACCTTTTTCCAAAACAAATTCCTTACCTTGCTCACCTTGTTGAAAACCTTCTTGGCTTCCTTTTCTTTATTATCTGCTTACTCATCAAAAGATGTTAGACCAAAAACATGCAATAATAAAAACAAAAAACCCAAAATGTCACATAATCATATCGCACATAAAAATTCAGCAGGCTATGTACACACAAGCAACGTTGAGATTTCCTAAAGCGCGGCCTTACCTCATATCCCAAAAAAACAGATCATCAACTGTCACTCTAGCACAATGGTGAGTACCAACATGAGAAGATTCACCTCATAATTGTCAATCCATGGAGACGTGAGGACTAGTATGAAGACTATGAGCAAGTGAAGGCACAAGTGTGTGAGTGAGAAGCACACAAGCATGCACACACATACACACACACGTGCACACAAGGCAAGAACAAGGAGAGGAACAATGGAGTTTTTTGCATTAGTCAAAAAGTCTCTTGCATAAGCTCAATTCACAAACAATCTAACCCAAAAATGAGCTCTCTAGCTCTTTTTATAGTTTTCTAACTAGCTTTGGTCTTGTCCAGACCTAGTGTCCGGCCTAGTTAAAAATTAGGTTCTAGAGCCTATTTGAGGACTCAAACGGAGTCTAAAAATAATGAAAATCGATATGTAGCTAGTTCTAATACTCCTCAAGCTCGAGGACTCCTTGGCTTGCACAAAATGGAGTCTATTCTACCAAAAACGGAATTTACAATGTTTGTGTAGTGATTAAAATCACTTGAGTTGTGAATGGTTCATGGAAAAAATGATTAGGCCTTGTTGTCGTATTGTGCATGACTGCTCCGTTGTGCTAGTATGCTCTTCGTCTGGCTGGTATGCCAACACTCCCCCCTTCCTAGCGTTTGTCGCCCCTGACAGACCTCTGTTCTATCGGGTGGTCGATATAGTATTAGATGACATTGGTGGCAAGTTCGTGTTCTCCTATCCTTAAGCCTCTTGCTAGATCAGCTTCCAATGCATCCCAATTTATTGCACCAGGGACCTCTGGTTGCGGTGTGGTGTAGTACTCAGAGTACATTGCTTGTTCACAAGCAAAGAGATGGAGCAGGTGTGTTGGCTTCGGTGCGAAGACCTCTGAGTGATACTCCCAGAAACCTGATCTGAACATTTCTTCGAAGGTCTGTTTGTAACATGCAGGGAGGTATTTGATGTGTGCATGCCAGGCGTAAGCCACACGAATAGTGGGGGTGGTGCTCATGTCGTACACCAAATCATAGTTTCCATTAGTAAACCCCGGTAGTTGTACCTTTGGTGCGGCTGCATTTCTAAAGGTTTTCAGGACTACCTACATCATATCTAAAATCTTAAGCATCATTTGAGCTGCCACATTTGGCATGGGCTTCAATCGCGGTATCCAATGTTGAATTGTTCCCATCATGTATGCTACTGACGGTGGTCCCTGTGATGGCGCAATGTACGGGTAGTTTAGCCATTCCTTGCATTGCGCGTTGTTCTGCACTTTGATATTGAATGCCTTCCAAGACCTGCGGCGTGGAACTGGACCGTAGCATGGATTGTATAGGAGATATAAAGGCGCGTTGTTCCATGTGCGTAGCATTTCTGGATATGTCTCTAGAAGTTTCTGCCGCCAGGTGGTTGACGAATTTTGCCTTTTTGCACCTCTGGAGGAAGGTCTTCGGGTTGAAATTGGGTAGCAAAGGTAGGAATCTTACCCGTGACTCTCTGTATTTCTGCATTATAATCAGCCAGAATAATATAATAAGGCCTGTATTGGAGTTTAGATGAGAGGATAAGGCGTCTCGGTGATAGGTTCTTGAAGTAAGCAGATTGTAGCACAGTTTCCTCTATGACCCTCATGGCCTGATTTTGCACTACTGTGCGCTCTTCGTGAGAACTCCCGATTTCCTCCACTTGATGTAGCCATGGAGGCCGTGGTGCTTCGAATGTGTCCTGAGCTTCTTCCGTTTGTTGGCCTCTTGGGAAGGGTTGTGGGTCGTATTCTTCTTCAAATGTTTGTTCCACAGGAATTTGTACTACTTCTTCGTCGGTGGGAGCCTCTGGAGGGGAAGGTGGTCGCTCATATTGTAGTAGATGTGCTTGCAATTCGGTGACCTGTTTCTGGAGATCTTTTAAGGCCTCTGAGTCTGTGAGAAGTGAAGTCGCGGAGGAGGTGGTTTGAGAGGCAGCTATTGTTTCTTTTTGGTGTTTCTGCTTCAGTTGACCCAGTTCCTCTAATAGCTGGTCATGTGCTTCAAGTAGCATGGCATAGTCTTCCAATATGATCTTGATATTGTCGGGGGTCACTGCTTGAAACTTTGATGGGCTGATGGGTGCCCCAGGTGTGCTTTCGATAGCTGCTTCTAGATTTTCCTGATTTTGTAATTGCAGGCGTCGATTCTCTTCATGAGCGGCAACAAGATGTCGCTTGAGTAGGGTCATATTTCGCTGAAGCTTTGAATTGCGTTCCAGTTGTGTCCGTAGATGACCTTCTACCACTTGTATTGCTTCTTGATCTGTGTTCTGTAACTGTACCTCCGATATGCTATGAGCCTCTTGGAGAGTTTGGAATTGTGTGTGGAGGCGAGCATTTTCCTCTTCTAGTGCAGCAAGGCGGTGTTGTAGTGTCTCTGAGTGCTCTTGCAGGCGTTCATTCTGTTGCTGGAGCTGATTGTAATCTGTCCTTAAGTTGGATATACAAGCTAGCATGGTGTCCAATGCATTGCCTATAGATGAGGGGGTGGTGTTTACAATGGAAGATGCATGGGAAGGGAAGTGGGGAAGTGGAAGAGTGAATGATGTGTCTATTGAAGACGTGTGTGTGGGTGAAGTTGGTGGAGGGGGAATGGGAGGAGGTGGAAGCGTGGGGGGAGGGGGAGGTGCCGTGGGTGGTGAAATGTCCATACTTTCAGGAGTGGGTGCGAGTGTGGGGTCTAGTATGTATATTGGAATGGTAGGTGGTGTGTGTGTGAAAGTGGTGTATAGATGAGAAGTGGGGTTGGGGGCTGAAAATAAAGGGAAAGGATGAGACCTGGGTTGAAAAGTTCTAGCAAGGAAGGCATGGAGGGATTGGAGAAGTGGAGAGATGGTGGCTGGGGTTTGAGGTCGTAGAGGCGGGGAGGTCATGAAAGGTTGCGTGGCAGCAGGGAATCCCATGAATATGGATCTAGAGTCAGGGTGACCTATGGCTGAGGGCATGGGGGATGGTTGTCCTAGGGCAGGCTCTATGAGCGATTCGGTGGATTATGTAGTGATGGTGGTTGCTTCATAGATTGGGTTATCAGAGGTGGAGAATAGGGTTGAACTAGAGATGGGAGTACGAAAGAGGAAGGTTTGTTCGGTGGGTTGAGTGGTCGAGGTACTCTCCACAGCTTCTGCTCTAGGAGGCGATGGTGGGGGTGTGGGTGGTAGTGGCTCAGTGGATTCCTCATGGGTGACTGGGTGCTCTTGGCTAGTAGTTTCTATTGCTTGGGAGGTTGTCCCGATGGGTTCGGATGTAATAATTGGCCCTTCTGCCGTTGTAATGGGGATCTGGATATTCTTACTTGACCGTGGTCGTGTCTGGAATCTTCGTGGATCATATTGAACTGGAGACCTCCTAATGGCGGTCCGCACTGCTTCTACTACCCCATATGTTTCTGCCATTAATGAGAGACCTTCACTATATTCTGAGTCAACTCCTGCTTCTTCCAATAGTTGGGTCATGAGTACTCTACTGCTCTGTTCGGTGAGCAGTTGTTGCGATCGCACTCGTTCCATGATTTGATACAGCCTTCGGAGTTCTGCTATATAGGCTGGGGCTTCAGTGGTCTCCTCTTCATATGCTCCTTCTTCTTCTAGGTGTCCTTGTTGTTGACCTTGCTGGGCATCACTCCAATGTACATGGCGACCGTCTGTAGATTTTCTTCTTCTTTGTGAAGATGTGCCTTGTTCTTCTGCATCTGAATAAAACTCTACATCAGAGAGTTGTGTACTTTGTAAGAATGCTTCCAAGTCTTGGGGATCCATTCCTTCAGCATCTCCAGTTGTAGCAAATTCAAATTCAGATGGAGCAGGAGGAGCTGAAGGGGCAGCTTGTGTCGTAGTTTCAGATCCAGACCTGGGTATCCTAATGGTAAAGGGAGGTACAGTGGCCTCCCCCCGTGGCGATACTTCAGGAGTAGTCAGAACTTCCCTTGTCTGGACACAAGGGATCGTACCCCTCATGCGCTTGGGTTGATATGTGGACGTCTTGAGCTTCTTAAACATTTGTAATTGTGCCCAAGTTAAGGCACGTTCAATGGGAACATCGTATGCTAGGCACCGGTAAATAATGTGTGTGATTGCACAGCAACCGTTCACCACTAATTTCCTAGAAGACCTTTTATTTGCTTCATACAATTGGTCTATAATCCATACAGGAAGCTTTATTGGTAACGCACCTGTCTTTGCTAAGTAGAGAGCAAACCAAATTCTTTTGTGCGGTTGTGTGAAGCGGTCTTGGCCGGGGAAAGCAAAATGTTGCATGCACATACGGAGAAGGATGGACACGTTTGGTGTGAGTGCTGCCATGTCTTTAAGCTTCAGTAGTTTCCTATCCTTCATGTTAGTAGGAACGAGAGCATCCTTCTCAGAAGGTACATGTGTGCCGTGCATATTCAAAGCAGAGCTCACCAATTCCAAGGTAAGTTCAAACCTCTTTAACTCGTTGTTGCCCAGCAAGGAAGGAAGAACAAATGATCCTGGTTTGTCCTTTTCTTCATTAGCTTGTAATGTGGAGACCAAATAATAGCATCGGAGGAGATCCGGTTTAGGTAGTGGTGCTTCAAAGTATTCTGCTAGCCCTGCCCGTTGCCATATGGTCTAGAGATCCTCTGTGTTCTGTAGAGTCTCAAACTCCTTGGAGAAAAATTGGAGTCGAACCCATGATCTGTCATACTCGCACTTAGACTCCCATATATACTTGGCCTCTCCTAATGGACCTGGCATGCCATTGAACCAATGAGAATTGGCATGGACTCTTTCTGTGATCCGTGTGGGTGGATCCGGTACCGGGATCTGCTGAAGGTGTTGCAGCTCCACAGGTCGTTCAGTTGGTGGCACATCAACAGGTAGACTATCCACATCAATTTCTGCAGTAAGTATTCCTACTTGTGAGCTCGGACCTGTTGCTTCTGCCATGAGAGTGCTTATAGTTGCTGATGCTTATCTGCTAGAAGAAGAGAGAGGCACATTAGCATTGCATGGAAACAAGATGTTATGGTGTTCCCTCCACAATACCAACATGACATTCCGAGTGGTTAGAGCTTAGTAGGTAAAGTGTTTGTGATGTGTGTACAAGTGGGTTAGTAGGTTAGGGTTCACTCTAGATGCATAATTTGGTTGTGCAAAGTTCTCAGAATGCACCTACATCAGAGGGAAAGGATTTACAAAGGTGGGTCAGGGGGTTTGGTATGGGGTTTAGGTCTCCAAACTTTGATGTTAGAATCGTTGCTTTTATTGGCGATAATGTGTGAAGGTTTGCGTACTGGAGTGTGTTGGGTTTGGGGCCTTTTGGGTACCCATTTCCAAGCATTCCGAGGCAAGACCGAGAATGTGGGGGTGTGGAGTGTAGATGTTTGCCTTTGGATGGGAGCCAATAGGACTCGTGAGTGTTGGATTGATCTAGTGATTGGAGGTGAAGTTATTTGAGCAGGTAAGCAGGTCTTGGGCATCCATATTTGTCTAGCCTTTGGGATAGCCCCCATTGACTGCTTTGGAACCCAAATAGACATGGCTTGTCTAGATTGATGCTTAGGGTACTTCTTCGCTGTAGTCCTCGACACTGTAGCTTGCTTGATGCTTCTTTGGAATCGTGTCTCCAAAGCCGAGGGTTGTTCACCTTTGCGTATCCAGATCTGCTTCATGCCATGGGGTATTCTGTATTGTACTGGTTGGTGTTCATTCTTCTTGGTTCTCGAGCTCCTCTGTATCTTGCATTTTCCGGCTTCCTTTCCTTGAATTCTCTTTGGAAAAGAAGGGAGCTCCTTGTTGACTTCTGTACCTTCGTCATGAGTGGCAATCCTTTGCACCATAGAACTTTGGTCAAGAGTAGCATGGTTCATTTCAGGTGGACTCCTGGAAGGACCAGGATTCGGTGCCTCTTCTAGTGGCCTATGTGCTTGATTTTCTAACTCAATCGTTATGTGGTTATGGCCTACCCATGCCTGAAGAAGTCCACTTCTTAGGTTGAGGCTGACTGCATGATCATAGATCCAGTCTTGGCCTAGGACAAGAGGTTCGGTAAGATCCTCGTCTTCACACACTAGCACTTTGACTGCCATTAGCACCTCTTGAATGTAGAGGGGAAGTTCCACCTCGCCAATGCAAGGGGTTTCCACACCTCCCAATCCTATGAGATATGCCTCTATAGGATTGATTTGTAATTGAAGTTCTTGGCAGTAAGAAAGTCGAACTGCACTAGTGGCGGCCCCTGAGTCAATTAAAGCTCTCACTGTCCTTACACGCTCTCCTTGTCCGACTTCTAGGGTTACAAAAGACCGTCGGTCGATTATTCTATGGGAATGTCCACCTGAAGCCTCGCACATGGCCATGGGATAGCCTAGAGGTTCTGGAGTGTCAGGCATAGGCTGGTCTCTACCTTGTCTCCTCAATTTCATTCGTCGGATGCGTTCTAAGGCTTTTGCCTGTGCTTCTTCTCGAATTCGTTTCTCTTCTTCTTTACGTTTCTTGGCAGTGTTGAGTCGATCTAGCATTTCTTCAGTCAGGGGTTCTTGATATAACTTGACTCTGCATCCACTTATGTAACTTGGTAGAATATCACCCTCTAGAGTGGCTAGTTGAACTGCTCCACTTGTGGAGATTCTATTGATAATCATTGGCCCGTAACCTCTCTTCTCTAACTTCCGTGCATGTTGCTTCAAGGTGTAGACTAGTACTAGGTCTCCTGCTTTCAAGCCCTTATCCTTGACGTGAGCATCGAAATATGCCTTTTGCCTCTTCTTGGCTGCATAAATTCCTGCTGCAGCCCTCAATCGTGTTTCACCTAATCGTTCAAGATCGAAAATTCTAGAGGACAACTCATGGCCTGTCCAATCATGCTCTTGTGCTACTTTCAAAATTGGTATCAAAAAATCCAATGGTAGCACTACATTCTGGCCGAAAACCATCTGAAAGGGCATGGCTTGGAGTACCGTTTTATAGGCCACTCGGTATGCCCAAACAGCATGGTGTAGCTGTTTGTCCCAATCAGAGCATTTATTATTCACCAATTTGGTTAGCACATTGCATAGAATCTTATTGGTGCTTTCGGCTTGTCCATTAGCTTGTGGGTGATAGGGGGCAGACTTCTTATGTATCACCAAGAACTCTTGAAGAAGATTTTCAATGACTTCATTCAAGAAGTGAGTCCCTCTATCACTTACTAGCTCTATGGGTAGCCCGTATCCAGTGAACACATTCTCAAATAAGAATTTAGCAGTCGTTTGGGCATCATTCTTCGCTGTGGCTTTCACTTCTACCCACTTGGTTAGATAATCTGTGGCCACAATGATATACTCAGTATGTGAACCCTTAGCTGGGGGATTAATAGGACCAACAAAGTCTATTCCCCACTTAGAAAATGCACGTCCACCCATCATAGGTTTCAGTGGCATCTCATCCTTACGTATAGGATACTGAGTTCTCTGACAAACATTACATCGTTTTACATAGGTATGTGCATCCATGTGAAGGGTCGGCCACCAGAAGCCCACAAATAGTATTGCCTTGATCACCCGATCTGGTCCAAAGTGTCCTCCTGCTACACCTTGGTGAGCAGTTTCCAAGATCTTGAGATATTCACTCTCATGGACACATAGTCTCAGGTAACCATCTTTACCACGCTTGTATAGATTATCACCAATGATTGAGTAATCTAGGGCTTCTTGTTTTAGACTTCTTTGTCTCGTCAAGGTCATATCTGGAGGGAATGTTTTCGTCCTCAAGAAGGCTACTAATGGTTCACTCCAATCTGGCACTATGGACACTTGGTAAAGAGTGGCATGTTCCACAGGTGGTTTAGTGCAACAGATTGGGCATTCTTTACACATCTTATGTACATCAGCTTCCATAGTAGGCCAATGCACTCGGAGTCTCCTTAGTGTCTGTAGGGTTCGTTGTTTTGAGTAGTGTTGCTCTAATGTAACTACGTGTGCCAACTGCAACCATTTAGCGTACTCATCCTCTTCCACACAACAAGCCAATATCCCTTGATCTGTCTGCTTGTACATACTTCTTGCCATGATATGGTACTTCTGGGCTTTTACTACCTCTCTATCTTGAGTGTTTATGACTGGGTGATTAGGCCCGTATGTCAATACTGGCACTAATGGCTTAGCCCACTAAGGTACAACTTCCAAATTGAACAAGTAAGCGTCAGGAAGGTCATCCGATACTCCTTGTGGGGCTTCTCCCGATGTGAGCCTAGATAGATGATCTGCTCTCAAATGAGTCTTGCCTTTTCTCACCACTACCTCAAAGTCATATTCCATTAGTAAGAGGAACCATCTCACCAATCTACCTGTGTTGCATGGCTTGTTCACCAAGTAAAGTAGAGCTTGATGATCAGTAAAAAATTTAAACTTATTTGCAAGCAAGTAATGTCTAAATTTTTTAACTGCATACACCATGCCTAGTCCTTCTCTCTCAGTCGTGGTATAGTTTCGCTCAGCTGCATTCAACTGTCTACTCGCATAGGCAATTGGAAGATCCATATTACCCTCACCAATAGGTTGTGCAAGCACACATCCAATAGCATAATTGGATGCATCCACATGCACATGGAAGGGCTTATTCCAATCTGGTGTAGTCAAGATTGGTGCTGAGCATAATCGTCATTTGAGCTCATTGAAAGAGTTCTCACATTCCTCAGTCCACTCAAAGTTTGTCAGAAGTCCGTACATAGGCTTTGCAATGATGGCATACATGTGAATGAAACAGCGGTAATAACCACAATGCCCCATGAAAGCTTGCACTTCCTTGACATTCTTTGGCCTAGGTAGTTCTGCAATAGCCCTCACTTTCTCTTCGTCAGTGGAGATGCCGTTCTTTGACACTATGTGTCCTAAAATCTTGCCTTGCCTGACCATGAAAATGCACTTTTCTGGGTTCAGGCAGCCTTGATATTCTCTACATTTGTCAAAGATTTGCCTGAGTTCAGGTATATGTGTTTGTCTAATGTTGGAATGAGCATAGAGATCATCAACATAGACTTCCAAATTCTTTCTCAGGAACTCTTTAAACACATGGCACATCAATCTCTGGAAGGTTGCGGGAGCATTGGTAAGCCCGAATGGCATTACCCTAAAAGCGAATATGCCCCACTCTGTGGCAAAAGCAGTCTTATGCTGATCTTCGGGTGCAATGGCTACTTGATTGTAGCCAGAGAACCCATCTAGGAAGTTGTACACTTCCTTGCCGGCTACCCTTTCTAATAAATGCTCGGTGATAGGAAGCGGATAACTATCCCTGATAGTGGCTGCGTTAACCTTCTTCAAGTTAATGCATACATGTAATTTACCATTCTTCTTGGGCACCACTACAATGGGGGACACCCATTCAGTGTGCTCAATTTCATAGATAAATCCAGCTTCAACCAAGCGGTCTATCTCTTCTTTGATCTTGGCAGCATAGTTGTCATTGTATGTGTATGGCTTTTGGTTAGAAGGTCTAGCCTCTGTGGTCATGGGAATCGTATGGGCGCATATGTCAGGGTCTACACCTTTCAAATCTTTGTAGCTCCAAGCGAATACATCTCTGTACTCTCTTAGCAAAGCTATCAGCTCATGCTCCTCTTCCTCAGTGAGGTCATGTCCTATGTAAGTGCACCTCTCTTCTCCTTCTTCTATGGCTACCACTACCTTCTTGGTGGTTTCTTTGTTATCATAGGCCTCTCTTGCTTGTGCATCGCGTTTTGGCATTCTTACCATGACTCTCCTATCTTCTATTGCATACTTCTTGAAATTTTCAAGGACCTCAAACAGGGATTCTTCCTCCTCTGGTGCGGCTTCTCTCTTCTTCCTTTTCTTTCCTTCACTCTTAGTGGTCACTCGTGTGGTTAATCTCACATCATTAGTGAGCTCTTCATGTCTCTGAGGGTAAACTTCTACTTCATAGAAATATTCTTCGTCTGATGCAAAGGGTGGATCCATGATGATTGACTCAAGAGCGGAGTCACTTGCATCTTCAAATGCATCAGGGCTAGGTTCGCATTCTTCTAAAACTGCATCTCCCATGATTGGCTCTATGGAGAAGACAGAAATGTCATAGCCATCCTCATCACAGTGGGGTGTCCATTGCTCTTCATTGATGGCTACATCCATTGTTGCTAGAATTTCTGCCCAGCCATGAGGTTCAAATTCTTCGTCTGGAAAAACTACAGGTGCATAGGCTGGGTCTTGGACTGATCTATGTGTTTCCTTCGCACCTACCTCTCTGGTTTTTTCTCTTTTCTCCTCTTCCACTGCCACTTTACACATCCATAAGTGAGTGTCTCCATGTATCCATGAGGATCCTGATCCTATGGAATGCACCGATTCCGTATCATCTTGGGTTCTATGGATGGGGTTCCATTGGATAGGGGGGACATCTCTATGAGAGAAATCTTTGAGATTCACTTTGGTAGTGACTCCCAAGTGTTACAAATACAAAGAATTGGTCCCCCAATCTTGTACCACTTGCAACTGCCTCAAGAAGGGTCTTCCCAAAATCATCTCATAGGCTTGATTTTTGCTAAAGTCATAGATAGCAAATGTGTGCTCAAACTCTACACCACAAGTAGTGAGAGTTATCCCCTCTAGTAGCCCTAAGGGTCTTTCTATGTGACCGTCAGCCATCTGCAATTTCATTCTCGTCGGCCTGAGTGTTGGCTTGCCCCAACGTTTCCATAAGGAAGTGGTAGCAATTGCAACTCCTGCACCTGAGTCCAAAATGGCCTTGGTTGTGTAGCCTTGATGAGTGATGGGGAGATAGGTGTTTCCTTCTTCTCCCTCGCTCATGTCTCCTATCTTGTCCAAGGGTATTTCTGGCACTGTTCTTTGAGATCCTACCTGGGAATGCGGTTTTGCTACTTCGGGCACTTGATTGGCTACATGTTTCCACACTTCTGGTCTAACCTTAAGCAGCTCTTCCAAAGTGAGATTGCACTGCACCTTGGTGTTCTTCACTACCTCCATGTTCCTAGGTATGATTGAACCTTCGTTTCTTACCATGACCGTGGGTGCTCTCATACAGGTGGACTTAGCTTCCCATGGGCCTGAGAAGTGGGGTAATTCTTGTAGAGAGTTAGACTTAAAGTCTAATCTTTCCTGAGATTGGGTGCTCTCCTGCTCCTCATAAATGGATGGGATGTCTTGTGGGAATTGGTCGTGTGCATCATCCACAAGTTCAATAGGAGGAGGGACTTCACTTTCTTTAGCCCATTTGTCTTCTTGAATCTCTCGTAGGAATTCGGGTGTGAACCGATTCATAGAAGATGATGTGTCTGGCTCTGTAGAGTTAGGCACATAGGCTTCCTAGGGAGGAATGCTTATTCTATCACTTGCCTTCTCCTTAGCCTGGGAGTTGGCTTCTTTTCCAAATTTTGCAATTAACATCTCCAATCTGTCTAACAGACCATCAAAATGCAATGGTGTTCTAGTGGAGCTAGAGCAAGTGAAAAGGCGACTGGTCTCAAACATGGCTTGAGCCAATTCCACCATCTTGGCACACAACTTAGTTCGTTCAAGCTCTAGGTCAGCTCTAGGGTAACATTTCTCATGATCTGTTACATTGGGCCCTTCTTGGATTCTGGCCTGATATGCTTTAAGCATCATGTCTAGATCTTCAAGAGTGGGATCGGCTAAGACTGATCCTACTCGGGGTGGTGGGTGGGTTACGTGTGGTGGATTGGTGGGTGGAGGAATGGAGGGTGAAGGGGATGGTATTGGCGGGGATGTGTGAGAGTGCGTTTGAGATGTGATTTCTATGATTTTGGCTTTGGTTTCTCGTAGACTTTCCTCAAGTTTGCTCATCTTTCTTGCCCATTGCCTTTTCATACGTTCACGGCTATCTCTCCAAGCTCTTGTCCTCTTCTTATTCTGGCTCTCATTCTCGCTAACCTCCACATTCTTTTCCTGGCCTAAGTCTTGGTTTTGCTTAAGTGCATGAGCTCTCGTAATGACTTGTACTGGAGTTGTGGAAGTCACACTTCCTGTGGAGTCTACCACTAAGCCAATAACATTGATAGGAGCATTTTTTGGCATATTGGCGGGGTTCTTGGGACACTCTCGTAACAAATGCTCCTTTCCACAATCAGGACAAAAGCCTTGAATTGTCACAGATTGGGTTTGTGTCGGTGCAGGTAGAGGGCAATCACGAATGAGGTGATCTCCCTGACAATGATAGCATGGCCCTCTAGGAAATGGAGGTCTCATCGGCCTAGGCTGGGATCTCGAGTTGGGGTTGGCATACATGACGTTTGCGCATTCTGGCTCCCCACTAGATTCATTCGGCTCTTCGTAATAATATGACTCACTATGCTCCGGTGATTGCATGTAGTAGGCCTGGGGGCTCTCAACATGGGTGGAGTCAAAACTATGATCACTTGGATCACCTTCTGAAAGCGAGGATGTCACTGGCACTAAAGCTCTATTTAGATTTTCTTCTGCCGCTGCATACTTTACTGGAATCACATTGGTGGGGGCAGGAGGTTGCTGCGCTAGGACTGGTTGCGGTCTTTGTTGCCCTTGATAGGGTGGTTGATAGATTTGCTGGGGCCTAGCATACTGTTGTTGTGGGTACTGATTAGGGTACTTTCCTTGTTGTGGATATGGCTGAGAATAATTTTGTCTAACAGCTTGTTTGTTATATGGACAGTCTTGTGCTGTGTGATTGGTGTACCTCCTTTCTATGGTGCAGTACTGGTTGTTAGGGTTGACTTGGGGTTGAGCCATGATGGGGCACACATTAGCCATATGGTCTCCTCCGCAGGTATAGCATCATTTTCCGGGGGCAAATCTAGGAATCTGCTTGCTAGAGACACCTAATTTCAGAGCTACCTTTTCTACTAGATCCTCAATTGATGTGGATTGTGAGGAAATGAGGCTACCAGAACTATCTGAATCTTTAAAGATTTTTGAGAGCTCTAATTCCTCCCCTAGATTATCCTCAATGTCTATGCACATGCGTACACATTCTTCTATGGATCTAGGGTCCTTCAAGTACACATATGATCTCAGTTTGGTGCTTAACAATCCATCTAAAAATAAGGCCACTTGCTTGGCTGGAGTGGGTAACTCTGGGGCCGGGCATCTCTCTAGATATTGCCTAAATCTTTTGCCTGCGAGTCTCACTATCTCTTGAGATGTTTGTTTGAAGCTATATATCAGGGAGGATGTGTTATGTCTTATACCACTTTTAGAGAATTCAATGATGAATGCCTCTAGAAGTTGATCTATGCTCCTAAACTGCCTCTCGTGTAGTGGTTGAAACCATGTCAGGGCGGTGTTCCTGTAACATAATCTTGGTAGGAGATGGTTGAACCACACCCTAAGAGAGAGGATTAAGAAGTAATCCTCAACCATGGCTTTTGGGGCAAGTGGTTAGCCCATCACATTCCTAACCAAGAGGTTGTGAGTTCAATTCCTTACATTGGTATCAGAGCCTAGGAAGTAGGCTTGGGCAAAGTGGAATGACCCAATGGCCTCTAAAAAAGGCGCTTGGGCATCCTCCATGTGAAAGGGTAGGAATTGTGGAAGGCGCGCGTCGATTTCAATGATGGACCTTACAATGATTGGGGTGTATCTCCCAATCCGTAGGTCGGATTGAGGCGTGTAATATACCGTTGGAAAGCTCTCAGAACGAACTTTCCAATGAGCTAGCTTGCAATGTGTGAATTCCTTGGTGTTGACAGGATGCGGGAAGAAGCAAGTATGGACACACATGAAGATCTAGCACTGAGGCAACCCTTATTTTTTTCAAAACCCCCACATCATTCTAAAGTGATTCTCATCACTACGAGCCCTTGTAAATATCATTTCACCTTTTTGTAGCTCCATTTTGTACAAGCCGAGGAGTCCTCGAGCTTGGGGAGCCTTAGATGTAGTTGCCTGTCAATTTTCATAATTTTTAGATCTCGTTTGGGCCCTCAAATAAGCCCCGGAACCTAATTTTTAACTAGGCCGGACACTAGGTCTGAACAGGGCCAAAGCTAGTCAAGAACTATAAATAGAGCTAGAGAGCTCATTTTGGGGGTTAGCTTCTTGTAGTTTGAGCTTGTATGAGAACTTTATTGCAATAGAAGTGATTCCATTGTCTTACTCTCTTTGTTCTTACTGTGTGTGCGCGTGTGTGTGTATGTGTGTGCATGCTTGTGTGCTTCTCACTCACGTACTTGTGCTTCCACTTGCTCGTGGTCTTCATACCATCCTCATGTCTTCCCGGATTGACATTAAAGGAGGTGCTACTCATCACTGAGCTACACCAAATTTTGGTGCCGTTGCCGGGGATCGAGCTTTGAGGACGAGCGTGTGATGGTAAGACGTAGAGAGGACGCGTTGGAATGGTAAGTAGTAGGTAAATTTCTGATTTTTTCTCCATCTCCATCTCCATCTCCATCTCCACCTTCATCTCCTTCTCCACTATACATTCCCTCTTCCTTTCCATTCTCTTCATTTCTTGTGTGCGAGTTTGTGAGAGAGCAAGTGTGCCTTGTTGCTTTGTGTGTTTGTTTTGCATGTTTCTTGCAGGTACCAGCTCCATCATCATCTCCAGCAAGCTCAGCAGGTACGGAATTTGTCTGCACAGTCCCCGAGGCGTCAAGCTCGAGCTGTCGCGACACTTCGGAAACTTCACCCTATCGCTAATTTGAGTGCACCACAACACTGCGCAGGCCTAGGGCTCCTAGAATCACTAGACAGAACAGAAAAATTCGCCATATCCCGAGCTATCGCGACACTTGGGGGTATCGCGACACTTCACGAGCTATCGCGACACTTCGGGGTATCGCGACACTTCACGAGGTATCGCGACACTTCACGAGGTATCGCGACACTTCACGAGCTATCGCGACACTTCACGAGCTATCGCGACACTTCACGAGCTATCGCGACACTTGGGGGTATCGCGACACTTCAAGCCGACCTATCGCGACACTTTGGGGTATCGCGACACTTCACGAGCTATCGCGACACTTGGGGGTATCGCGACACTTCACGAGCTATCGCGACACTTGGGGGTATCGCGACACTTCACGAGCTATCGCGACACTTGGGGGTATCGCGACACTTCACGAGCTATCGCGACACTTGGGGGTATCGCGACACTTCACGAGCTATCGCGACACTTCGGGGTATCGCGACACTTCTCGAGCTATCGCGACACTTGGGGGTATCGCGACACTTCGACCCGACCTATCGCGATACATGGCCTTAACGCACAAAATTTTAGAGTGAATTTTTGGAGTAAATTGAGGTACAATTGAGCTTAGTTTTGGTCACATTGGAGTAACATTAGAGCCTTAGAAGTGGGACAAGACCTAGGAACCTGTGAGGAATTCCCTGAACCCTGAGAGCCTGTTTTGACCCCTATCTGCCTGAATGGTCATAACTTGACCATACGAACTCCGATTGATGAGATTTTGGTCTTGTTGGAAAGCTCGTTGAGAATCCTACGTGGACCTCGACTGGTTTTTGTAAGAATCATACGCGGAGTTTCAGATCATGCATTTTTAAGTTGACCTTTAGGTGGAACTAAGTCGTTCTCAGATTCAGGGGGTACAGTGAGTTACTCCAGGGGGACTAAAATTATTGGAGTGTGTCTTTCAAATACTTGTGGCAATAAAGCTATACTAACTGGTGAGTTTTTGCAGGAACTTTGTGGGCACTCAAGGCAATCCAAAGCAAGCTAGCAAGGGTGAGTACCGAGCTTGGGAGAAGGCTTCCTGGGCTTGTGTAGCAGTTTGGTCAACCAGCTAATTGAGGTTGGAAGATCTCTCAACCCTCCTTTGTCAATTCCTAGCCTAGGCTAAGTATGACTTAGGTGTGGTAATTAATTAGGGCAACGTTAGGCACGAATCAAGTCCAAGAATATTAATCAACAAAGTGCAAGAAGTAAATAGGTCTTAAGTGCGAAAACACTAAGGGACAAAAAGGTAAACGGGAATCGATCACTCATCAAGTGCGGAAATTCACTTAAGTACCCCTGACGACGCAATTTCAGACAAGACCATAAACATAATATTCAACTAAAAAGAACAAAGTGATTGATGCAAAATCAACCTGCAACGAGAGCGTGCTTGGGTTCCAGGGGGTGAATAAATCAGGCATATGAACCTTAGATCAGGCAGACACTTAGGCCGAGACAGACAAAGCCTCAGATCTTCTGAAGCTAGTGTCAATCACACTGCCAGGTCTTGGGCCCAGCAGTTGAGTGATTACCCATACACTCCCAGATCAGAAACAAGTGATTCTGAGATGTCCTATCACATGGAGAGATCAGTAGGTAGTTCAGGGTTGGCTTACCTAGAGAAGCCAGAAGGGCCTTATAAGACGCAATTGGAATATATCAGGACGAATCGTCTAGGTGCTCGCATCTACGAAGACGGACTGAGAAGATCGGTGGTCCAGATTAAGAACCCCGATCAACCCCATGGATTAGACCACCCGGTAGTCAAGTTTGAGAATGGAGCATATCTAGATAAAGAGGGGACTATATTTGTAGTCACCACTCTTCCCGATAGAACTGATGAGTTTGGAAATGTGATTGCGGAGACCGACATGGGAGATATAGAGCAAGGGAACTTAGAGAGAGAGCCAAGAACTCCCCGTGGTAAGTCTGTCTTGACCAGAATCATGACTCCTGAGTGGATTCCACAAGATAATAAAAGCATAGATCTGCTTTTAAATCGGGAAACTGATGAGGCTTTTTGGAGATATAGAACTTCTCAACCTCAGGAGGTGAACACCCTCACAATCTACGAGTTTAAAGACCCTGATAGTCCAGGCCAAGTAACCTACCTAGACACTGCATCAGAGAGAATCTTCGTGGTCACTGAGCAGGGCAGACATGCCTACACTTGGAAGGGTGAATTTGTTTTTCCCCAACCAAGGTCTAATGTGTCCTTTGGTCATCAAGGAGCTGGGACCTCCCAAGCTCATGGCGCTCAAAGAGATAGAGGTAGAGACAAACCTGAGGTAAGTTTTGCCAACTCCCTGGGAAGAGAAAGAACGGGAACAGAAAGGAATAGAGTAGAACCTGAGAGACATAGAACCCCATGGAATCACCGGGACATTGATGATTTTCCTTTGCCAAGGCCGAGAGAACACACTAGGACCCTACGACCAACCCAACTTGTGAAGTCCATGAAGAATTATTTCGATGGCACGGGAGACCCTTATGACCATGTGGCAGAATTTCGACAAGTGTTGAAAGCTGAACAAGTGGAGGACCTATTCACGCAATATAATGCTTTCGGTCTAACTCTTAGGAACACTGCCCTTACGTGGTTCCAACCACTGAATGAGAGGCATTTCAGAAACATAGACCAACTCTTAGAGGCATTTATTGTTGAGTTTTCTAAGAGTGGAATCAGGCATAACACCTCCTCACTAATTCATAGCTTCAAACAAACACCTCAAGAGACGGTCAGACTAGCTGGAAGAAGATTTAGACAGTACCTGGAGAGATGCCCTATGCCGGAGTTACCCACACCAGCCAAACAGGTGGCCTTGTTCCTAGACGGGTTGTTGAGCACTAAGCTCAGGTCATATGTGTACCTAAAGGACCCTAGAACGATAGAGGAGTGCGTGCACATATGCATAGACATTGAGGACAATCTAGGTGAGGAGCTAGGACTATCAAAAATCTACAAGGATTCTGATAGCGCTAGCACACAGACATCTGGTCAATCCGCATCCATCGAGGAACTTGCAGAGAAGGTAGCCCAAAAACTAGGCGTCTCTAGCAAGCAAATTCCAAGATTTGCCCCAGTTAAGCGGTGTTACAATTGTGGCGGTGAACATATGGCAAGTGTATGCCCCATTATGGCCCAACCTCAGGTGAATCCTAGTAGCCAGTACTGCACCATAGAGCGCAGGTACACCAATCACACGGCACAAGACTGCCCATATAACAAACAAACTGTTAGGCAAAATTATCCTCAGCCATATCCACAACATGGTAGGTACCAGAATCAGTACCCATCACCACAATACAACAGACCACAACAAACTTATCAGCCACCTTATCAAGGGCAGCAGAGACCTCAACCAGTCCTAGTGCAGCAACCCCCTGCTCCAACCAATGTGATCCCAGTGAAATATGCATCTATTGAAGAAAATCCGAATAGAGCCATAGTTCCAGTCACCCCATTGCTATCAGACAGTGATCCAAGTGACCATAGTTTTGACTCCACACATATTGATAGCCCACAGGCTTACTACATGCAGTCACCCGAGCATAACGAGTCATACTACTATGAGGACCCAAGTGAAAATAGTGGGGAACCGGAGTATTCTAATGTCATGTACACAAACCCCAACTCTAGACCTCAACCTAGGCAGGTACGACCTCCATTTCCTAGAGGACCATGCTTCAGATGTCAGGGAGATCACCTTATACGTGATTGTCCACTGCCTGCCCCTACACAGCCTCAACCAATAACCATTCAGGGCTTCTGTCAAGACTGCGGGAAAGAACATCTCCTACGAGATTGCCCAAAGAACCCTAATAACATGCCTAAAATCACTCCTATCAATGTTGTTGGGTTAGTTGTAGACTCCACAGGGAGTGTGACTTCCACTGCACCTGTGCAGGTGATCACAAGAGCCCAGGCACTTCAACGACACCAAGATGTTGTTCAGGAAAAGAGCCCCGAGGTGAGTGCAACAGAGAGCATACCCAAAAAGAGGACTAGCGCCTGGAAGGATAGTCGTGAAAGAATGAAGAGACAATGGGCAAAAAAGATAAATGAACTTGAAGAAAGCGTGAGAGAAACCAAGGCAAAAATCACAGAAATCACATCTCAACCACACTCCCACACACTTCCACCACTACCATCCCCATCACCCTCCATTTCTCCACCCTCTAACACACCCCTCGTAACCCACCCACCACCCCGAGTAGGATCAGTATTAGCTGACCCCACTCCGGAAGGCTTGGACATGATGTTTAAAGCCTACCAGGCTCGACTTCAAGAAGGGCCAACAGCTGCAAACCTAGACAGGAGTTACCCTAGAGCCGACTTAGAGATTGAACGGATGAAGATGTGCATGAAAATGGTAGAACAAGCTCAAGCTATACTTGAGACTAGCCAAAAGTTCAATCAGACGAATGCTGTCAAGCCGGATTTGCATTTCCAAGGCTTACTAGAAAGATTAGAGCAGTTGGTAAACAAACCACAAGTTTCTTTACCTCCACAGGCTCAACCAGTTGTTGAAAGAGGAAGCTCACCACAAATGGTAGCTTATGTTCCTAATTCTACGGATGCTGGAATACCTCCTTCAATACAACAGTACTCTCCAGAGTTCTTGCGGGAAATACAAGAAGAGAAATGGGCCAAAGAGAAGGGTGATTCCCCTCCTATTCCTGAGATTGATGATCTTCGTGATCAATTTCCCCAAGACATTCCCTCTATCTATGGGGATCAAGCAGAGCAACAAGAGGATGAGAGATTAGATTTTGAATCTAATTCTTTACAAGAGTTGCCTCATTTCACAGGCCCATGGGAATCTGAATCTCTCCAGATCAGAGCGCCCACGATATTGGTAAGAAATGAAGACTCAGTGATTCCCAGGAACACTGATGTTGTGAAAAACACTAAGGTTCAATGTCACCTCACTGTAGAGGAGCTGCTCAAGGCAAAACCGAAGCTCTGGAATCATGTGAAGGCTCAGGTTCCAGAACTTGAAGCCAATGCACCAAAAATAAGCGCTAAACAAAAGGTACCCGAGGTACCTCTCGACAAGATAGGAGACATGAGTGAAGGTGAAGAAGGTAACACTTATCTTCCGATCACCTATCAAGGTTACACAACCAAAGCAATTGTGGATTCGGGGGCGGGTGTTGCTATTGCGACTACCTCCCTGTGGAAGCGATGGGGCAAACCCACCTTAAGACCAACGAGAATGAAACTTCAAATGGCAGATGGTCATTTTGAAAGACCTCTCGGATTGCTTGAAGGGATAACTCTAACCACTTGTGGTGTAGAGTTTGAACATACGTTTGCCATATGTGACTTTGAGAAGAATAATGTTTACGAGATGATCCTAGGAAGACCCTTCCTACGACAATTACAAATAGTACAAGATTGGGGAACCAACTCCTTGTACTTACAGCACTTAGGGGTCACCACCAAGGTCAATCTGAAGGATCACACCTTCAGAGATGTACCACCCCTACAGTGGAATCCTATCCACAAAGCGAAAGAAGACTCTATCTCCGTGCATTCTGGAAGTTCACCTGAACCATCCTGGTTGCATGAAGATACTCACTTGTGGATGTGCAAGGTCGCGGAGGAAGAGGAAAAGCGCCGAAAAGCGAGAGAAGAAGGAGCTCCCCCAGGAGATAGACCAATAAAAGACCCAGCCTATACTCCGATGATATTTCCTAATGAGGAATTTGAGCCTCATGGTTGGGCAGAAATCTTAGCTACCATGGACATTGCAGTCAATGAGGAACAATGGACACCCCATTGCGATGAGGAGGGTTACGATATTTCAGTGTTCATGTGTCAGCCCTTGTTGGAAGAGTGTGATCCTAGTGAGTTCATAGGAGAAGAAGAGAATGACGATGATCTAGAATCCATTGTGATGGATACATACTTTGACTCAGAGGAACATTACTTAGAAGACCTAGGGGTGTTAACCCAAAAGGAAGAAGAACCCCTTGCGAGTATTAAAACGATAAGTGCAAAGAAAGGAAGTGAAGGAGGTCAAAAGAAAAAGAAAAGGAAAGTAGTGAGACAAGAAGAGGAAGAATCATTGTTTGAAGTACCAGAAAATTTCAAGAAATATGAAGTGGAAGACCGAAAAATTTTGGTACGAATGCCTAAGAGAGAGGCCATGATAGGAGAAGCATATGACAATAAAGAGAAGACTAAAAAAATTGTAGTGACCATTGAAGGGAACAAAGAGCGATGTACGTACATAGGAGACGACCTAAGTGCAGATGAAGAAGTAGAGCTTGTAGCTCTATTAAGGGAATATAGGGATGTGTTCGCTTGGCATTATAGAGACTTGAAAGGAGTAGATCCAGAGATTTGCTCTCACACGATTCCGATGACTGCTGATGCTAAGCCCACCAAACAAAAACCCTACACATATAATGACAACTATGCGGCCAAAATAAAAGAGGAAATTGACAGGCTGATTGAAGCCGGATTCATCTATGAGATTGAGCACACTGAATGGGTGTCCCCTATTGTAGTGGTGCCCAAGAAGAATGGGAAATTGCGAGTGTGCATTAACCTTAAAAAAGTTAATGCCGCTACGATTAGAGATAGTTATCCACTGCCCATCACCGAACATCTTTTGGAGCGTGTTGCAGGCAAGGAAGTTTACAGCTTCCTTGATGGATTTTCAGGTTACAACCAAGTAGCCATTGCCCCCGAAGATCAACACAAAACGGCCTTTGCCACAGAATGGGGAATCTTTGCATTCCGTGTGATGCCATTTGGGCTCACCAATGCACCTGCAACATTCCAAAGACTCATGTGTCATGTCTTCAAAGAGTTCCTGCGAAAGAGCTTAGAAGTATATGTGGATGATTTGTGCGCTCATTCCCAAGAGAGAAGATACCACATCCCTGAGCTCAGGCAAATCTTCAACAAGTGTAGAGATTATCGAGTGTGTCTGAATCCAGAGAAGTGTGTGTTTATGGTACGCCAAGGTAAGATCTTAGGTCACATTGTTTCAAAGAATGGAATATCAACAGACGAAGACAAGGTAAGAGCAATAGCAGAATTGGCCAGACCAAGAAATGTGAAAGAGGTACAAGCATTTATGGGCCATTGTGGATATTACCGTAGATTTATCCACATGTATGCCATCATAGCTAAACCTCTTTATGGGCTGTTAACGAATTTTGAATGGAATGAGGAATGCGAGACTTCCTTCAATGAGCTGAAGAGACGTTTGTGCACAGCACCAATACTGACTACTCCGGATTGGAGCAAACCCTTTCATGTCCATGTAGATGCCTCCAATCATGCAATAGGATGTGTGCTAGCACAACCCACAGGTGAAGGAAATCTAGATTTGCCGATAGCATATGCTAGTAGGCAATTAAATGCAGCTGAACGAAATTACACCACAACGGAGAGAGAAGGCTTGGGCATGATATATGCTGTGAAGAAGTTTAGACACTATCTATTGGCCAATAAGTTCAAGTTTTTCACTGATCATCAAGCGCTACTATATTTGGTCAATAAACCTTGCAATACAGGCCGCTTAGTAAGATGGTTTCTCTTACTAATGGAATACGACTTTGAAGTTGTTGTCAGGAAAGGTAGAACCCATCTTAGGGCAGACCATCTTTCTCGCATCACTTCAGGAGAGCCACCGCAAGGAGTGTCTGACGAATTGCCCGATGCTTATCTGTTCAATTTAGAAGTTGTTCCTAAATGGGCAAACAAGCTGGTACCAATCCTAACCTTCGGGCCTGCAAATAAGAATGTGAAAACCAGCAAAGAGGAAGTTGTAAAATCATTAAAGTATCAAATCTTGGCTGGAAGTATGTACAAGCAAGATACAGAAGGAGTGTTAGCTTGTTGTGTCGAGGAGGATGAACATGCTAGTTGGTTGCAACAAGCCCATGAAGGACTGCTAGGGAATCACTACTCTAAACAGCGAACATTGCAGAATCTAAAGCGCTTAGGAGTGTATTGGCCGAGCATGGACAAAGAAATACAAGAGTGGATCCACAATTGTCCAGTATGCCAGAAGAGACCCCCAGTGGAGCATGCCACTCTTTATCACGTGTCATCAATCCCCGATTGGAGTGCTCCATTGGTCGAGTTCATGAGATCGGGAACATTACCCAATCAGGCTAGTCTTGCAAGAAAACGGAGCATGGAGCAAGAGGCTCAAGACTATGCCTTAGTAGGGGATAACCTATATAGAAGAGGCAAGGATGGTTACCTAAGACTGTGCGTACATGAATCAGACTACCTGAAAGTCTTAGAAACGGCACACAGCGGTGTTGCAGGTGGACACTTTGGGCCTGACAGAGTAATTAAGACCATTCTATTCTCAGGACTGTGGTGGCCCACTCTTCATATGGATGCACATACTTATGTGAAGAGTTGCGACACATGCCAACGTGCCCAATATCCGACAAGAAAAGATGAAATGCCCTTGAGGCCAATGATGGGAGGACGTGCATTTTCAAAGTGGGGTATAGACTTTGTAGGTCCCATCAACCCCCCAGCTAGGAACTCCCATGCAGAATACATTATTGTAGCCACTGATTACCTTACAAAGTGGGTGGAAGTAAAAGCCACGACAAAGAATGATGCTCAAACGACGGCTAAGTTCTTATTCGAAAATATATTCACTAGATATGGGTTACCCATAGAGTTGGTTAGTGATAGAGGTACGCACTTCTTGAATGAGGTCATTGAAAATCTCCTTCAAGAATTCATGGTGGTACATAAGAAGTCTGCACCCTATCACCCACAAGCTAACGGACAAGCCGAGAGCACGAATAAGATCCTGTGTAACGTATTGACGAAACTTGTCAATAATAAACGCTCTGATTGGGACAAACAACTTCACCATGTTGTTTGGGCATACCGAGTTGCCTACAAAACGGTACTCAATGCCACCCCATTTCAGATGGTCTTCGGACAGAATGCAGTGTTACCACTAGATTTCCTAATCCCAGCGTTAAGAATAGCACAAGAGCATGAGTGGAATGGACATGAGTTGTCCTCTAGGATCTTGGATCTAGAGCGTTTAGGTGAAACAAGGCTACGAGCAGCAGCAGGTATCTACGCTGCAAAGAAACGGCAAAAGGCATACTTTGATGCCCATGTGAAGGATAAGGGCTTGAGAGCAGGAGATCTAGTGTTAGTCTACACATTGAAACAACACGCAAGGAAGCTAGAAAAGAGAGGCTACGGACCTATGATCATTAATAGGATCTCCACGAGCGGAGCTGTACAACTAGCCACTTTGGAGGGGGACGTCCTCCCAAACTATATTAGCGGGTGCAGAGTCAAGCTGTATCAAGAACCCCTCACGGAGGAGATGCTAAGCCGACTCAATACTGCTAAACAACGTAAAGAGGAGGAGAAACGAATTCGAGAAGAAGCACAGGCAGAGGCCTTAGAGCGTATCCGACGAATGAAGCTGAGGAGACAAGGAAGGGACCAGACTATGACGGACACTCAAGAGTCTCCAGGCTATCACATGGCCATGTGTGAGGCTTCAGGTGAACGTATCCATAAGATAGTGGACCGACGACCTTTTGTGACCCTAGAAATAGGACAAAGAGACAGCACAACAAGTGTGAGGGCTTTAATTGATTCAGGAGCAGCCACAAGTGCAGTTCGGCTTTCTTATTGCCAGCAGCTGCAATTGGAGGTAAAACCCATAGAAGCCTATCTGATAGGATTAGGAGGTGTTGAAACCCCCTGCATGGGAGAGGTGGATCTTCCCCTCTACATACAAGAGGTCCTCATGCCAGTAAAAGTGCTAGTGTGTGAAGATGAGGATCTGACAGAACCGCTTATCTTGGGCCAAGACTGGATCTATGATCACGCAGTCAACCTGAACCTAAGAAGTGGACTTCTTCAGGCTTGGGTATGCCAGAGTCGTCTCACGATTGAATTAGAAAATCAAGCACTCAAACCAATAGAACAGGCAACAACTCCTGGTCCCTCCAGGAATCCACACGAAGATAACCACGTTGTGCTTGTCCAAACTTCTATGGTGCAGAGGAATGTCAATCTTACTGAAGGTTCAGGAGCCAAGAAGGAGTTCCTAATTGATCCAAAGAAGATTCTAAACGAACGGACCGAACATCACTCTATACGAAGGAGACCGCTGATCAAGAGGAAGGAGCGCCAACCCGCGCAACATGGAGCATCTCGTGGCGTGAAGCAGATCTGGATACGCAAGGATGGGAGACCCACAGCTCCAATCGCAGATTCTCAAGGAGACAAGAAACGAGCCTCACAATCAAGGAACAAAGCTAAGAAGCCCCCTAGGATAACCCCTAGGCACACCATCTCTATTTGGGTTCCTAAGCAGTCAATGAAGGCCATCCCTAATGCTAGACAGATATGGGTGCCCAAGGCTAGCTTACAAGCCCAAATTACTTCAACTACAGGCACAAGGATGAAGCAGCTCTCACAAGCACTCTTGGCCAACAACTCAGGAAGTGACAAGATACCTACACCTCTCACTGTCCACACTCCCATCAACCCCAGGAATGTCTGGAAATGGGTACCCACAAGGTCCCAACCACATCACACACTCAGACCAAAATCTTCACCTGTCCTTAGCTCTAAGAGCTACGACTCCTGTATCAAAGTGTGGAGAATTAAACTGTGTACTAAACCCCCTGACCTTATTCTGTAAATCCGTCCACACTAACACAGAAGCATTTCGAGCCCATTGCATAACCAAAGTATGCATCTAGGATGACACTGACCTTTAATCACCACTCACACATATCATAAACACCTCACCACTAACCACTGACCTCCGGGATTGTCATGTTAGTATTGTGAAGGGAACACCATTACATCTTGTTTCCTATGCAACACTAATGTGCCTTTCGTCTTCCAGCAGATAAGCGACCTACTCTCATGGCAACCGTGGCAGGCACAAGCTCTCAGGCAGGATCTGGTGCCCCTATCAATTGGGATGCCATGCCAGTGGAAGCTCCACCAACAGCTAGGCCTGAAGAATTCTTGAATGTGCGAAGGATTCCTATTCCAGATCCACCCAGTGGACTAACCGAAAGAGTAAAAGGGCACTCCCATTGGTTCAATGAAATGCCAGGGGATTTGGGAGACGCAGACCACATCTGGGAGTCCAAGATGGAGTGTGGGGGGGTTTGGTGGACCTTCCAATTCTTTTCAAGAGAATTTGAGACCTTGCAAAATGCAGCTCCACTTCAAGAGATCTGGCGAAAGGCAGGACTTCAAACTTACTTCAGTGCAGCTCTACCTAAACCTGACTTCCTCAGGTGTTACTACTTGATTGCTACGTTGAAACCTACCGGGGATAAAGATCATTCAGGCACATTCTGGGTGCCCTCCTTATCTAACCTGGAAGAGATGAGGAAGTTTGAATTAAATGTAACATTAATCAGGGAAGCCCTTCAAATGTATGGCACTCATGTGCCTTCAGATCGCGACCCCTTGATACCAGAATCAATGAAAAGCAATAGAGTCAAGAAGCTCAAAGACATGTGCGCCCTCACCCCCAACATCGCCATACCTCTGCGGATGTGCCTCCAGCACTTCGCATTTCCAGCTCAGGACCGCTTCACTCAGCCTCACAAGAAGATATGGTACGGATTGTATTTAGCAGAGACCGGAAGCTTGCCCATTAAGATGCCGGTATGGATCTTAGATCAGGCGTATGAGGCAGGCAAGCGGGGGGTGAGGAAGCCCACTCTACATGGTTGCTGTGCGTTGACTAGAATCATCTACAGATGTCTGGCATATGATGTGCCAGTTGCTCGAGCCCTAAAATATGCACACCTGGAGCTGTTCAAAGGGCGAAAGTCAGGGAGTCAGCCTGCAAAAAGAATGCGTGGATCCCTTTCACAAGTCCTGATCCCTCCAGCAACCACCGCCGAAGTCTCCACTAGAGAGGAAGCCCCGGTGGCACCAATCACAATCCATCTCCAGGAGTCTCAACCAAGAGAGGTGGTACAACCCACTCCTTCTGCCCCTCCGCTACCTACCGATGCGGAATTTGCAGCGATGGCCACCTTCACCGAGGACCCAAACTTTGATTTTGAAACATTTCTGCAGACGGCTCATCTATCAGACAGTGAAGGTTGCCCTGACAACGTCGATCCGGGGGCATCAACCCAAAGAGAACATGCACGAGGCGAGACAAGTAGTGTACAGGAGATAGGAGTGGCACAACCTCCTCAAAGACTAAGCACACAAGCTCAGGAGAAGGCACCAAGAGATAACCCTGAAGAGAGTGAAGACGAAGCCCCTGCATATACGGCACAGCTCAAACGACTATACCAAACAATCAAGCAGGTACAAAGGCGCCATAAAATGTCAGAAGAAGCAAATAGGGCCCTAGTAAACCAGATGTTACAGTCAGAGCATATCGACCCCCAGTTTGTAGAATCACTAAATCTGTTGGCGGACACCTGTGGCATCAGTGAAGCAATGAGAACCATGGTCTATCAAGAGAACCCTGCTTATGATCAAAGAAGAATTGATACACGGCCGCGACAAGGAAAGATGATTCAGATGGAAGTACCTACCGCGTTAGCTACGTCCACATCAGAAGATGTGCACATGATTAGCCCTAGGCACAATGATGAACCGGAGGAAATTACGCATGCCCCATCTCCCCCATCATCCCCTATCCCACCCTCAGAGCCTCTCTCCACGTGTCTTTCTACACAACCATTCTCCTCCTATAGTGAGACCATTGTGCACACCCCCGTTTCTACTCTCCTTCCTCCACCTTCATCCATCTCTGTCACTCAGATTTTTGAACCCCAACTAGGTCACCCTTCCTTCCTCCATGCCTTTGGACAACCATCTGGCACTAGTCAGACTCTTTCCCTTCCCTTACCCTCCACCCCTCCATTTCCTCCCTCCCAAACTCTACCTACCCCGTCCCATGTAACTGCCTCGGGCACCACACTAATCACCCAACCCTCCTTCTGGACCTACCTTGTAAACATTCTTCAACAGGTTGAGGAACATAAGAAAAAGTCCCTTCCCCAAATTCACTCCCCCACATTCACGGCCACCACTATCACACCACCCACCGTCCCGGTGTTCACATTTCACGAATCACACTCACTCATGTCCGATCCCATGGACATCTCACCATCCGCTGGATCACCCACCACCACTGTTCTCACAACACCATCACAGGTTATTACACTCACATCACCACTTCCACACACGGTAGGCACAACATCCACTTTTCCCATTCCCACTTCCCAACCCCCTGCATCTTCCACCTCATTTAGTCTCTCGACACGATGCTTGAAGCTGCCACTCAGCTTAAGCAAGAATATACATTATTGGAAGAAAATAACAAAGGGCTTTGCACCCTCTCAGCAACACTCCAAGAGCGTGTCAATGCTTTGGAGTTCATTCATACGGAGTCACAAAGCAAGATCTCCGCCCTCGAACAGGCAAATGCGCAACTCAAAGCGAGACATATGGAAGAGAGCAAAGCCATGGAGGAACAGCTGCGAGATCAAATGGGCCGCAATGCACGGCTTCAACGAAACATGGCTTTGCTACGACGACATCTGGCAGCAGCGCAAGAAGAGAATAGACGGCTTCAACAACAAAACCAAGAGAACCTCGAGGCTGCCATGGAGAACACCCCGGGAGCACCCATAGACCCGGTCAAATTTCAAGCTGTCCCCTCAGAAAGCATACAACAAATCTTGGAAACGTATGCCAATCTGTTAGAAGCACATGATCAGCTTGCTGACCAGCTAAAGGACTTACAGAGACCCCAAGAGTCTACACCACACCGACAGGAACATAAAGAAATGACAGACGCTGCTACTTCAACCGAACCTGAACATTCAACGCCCAACGACGTGCTGGAGTTACGGCAGCAGATCGCAGAATTAAAACTGAAGTTGATGCAGTACGAACGACCCCCTTCCCCACCAGAGCAACCGTCAGAAGAAGAAGCAGTTACCATCCCAGTGGAGGAAGCATTCGACGACGCCTACGAGCCTCAACCACTCCCAGGAGGACGCGTAACAGAAGAAGGTCAAGATACCTATGAGGAACCCCCATCGGCATGGATGAAACAAGTAGAGGAGATGGGGCAAACTCATCAGGAGCGGATATCCACTCAGATGCTGGCAATGAAGGCCATTGAGGACACCATCCTTCACTCAGAATACTTCAGGCACATCGCCCCTAGACGCCTTATCACTAGTTCAGAACTGCAATACAAGCCCTATTTTGTATTGTTGGCCGACTACAATGCAGAAATCAAAAGGGTCACCAACAAGTGCCCAACATTTGCCACACAGTTCGAACCAGAAGACATACCAGAAGCGGCGCGAAAAGGAGCCATATTCCAACCAACGTGGAGGCAAAAGTTACTCGAAACCTACCCAGAAATGCTTCGAACATGGGATCATGCCCCCATGCATTTGAAGTACAATCCGTGTTTTGGGCCAGTGCAAAGACGCAGATCATGGAAAGCTTTTGCCATCAAGGTTCAGAATAACGCAAACTGTAAAGAATGGCTCAATTACCCCGCTATCGCCCCCCCAACCGGTACTCCTACAGTGTCATACATGATTGCAACCATCAGACATTGGATACCACGCCTCCACCCTATGCCAGATGTCGCTGCCCAGATGATGCTCAAGATCCTCGACATGATGCAGGTCGTACTCAAAACTTTTCGCAATGTATGCCGTATTCAACCTCCTATTCCCGGGTTTATCAATGGTAACTACGACCTGCTATATGATATGAGCACAACCCCGAGCATACGAGTGGCTTACGCATGGCATGCACGCATAAGATATCTCCCTGCCTGCTACAAGCAAACATTTGACGACATGTTCACCACGGGGTTTTGGGAAGCACATTCAGAGGTATTTGCGCCACGGCCTACGCATCTACTCCATCTCTTTGCATGCGAGCAAACGATGCATTCCGAGCTTTACACGATGCCACAACCTGACATGCCTGGTACAGTGGATTGGGAGGCCTTGCAACGAGATCTAATCAGAGGTTTAAAAATCAAAGAACAAGAATTGGCAACCGACCTCCTGCAAAAATACATTGATCAAACGGCGAAAAAGAGGTCTGTCAGAGGCGACAGACCCTAGGGGGGGGAGAGTGTTGACAGGATGCGGGAAGAAGCAAGTATGGACACACATGAAGATCTAGCACTGAGGCAACCCTTATTTTTTTCAAAACCCCCACATCATTCTAAAGTGATTCTCATCACTACGAACCCTTGTAAATATCATTTCACCTTTTTGTAGCTCCATTTTGTACAAGCCGAGGAGTCCTCGAGCTTGGGGAGCCTTAGATGTAGTTGCCTGTCAATTTTCATAATTTTTAGATCTCGTTTGGGCCCTCAAATAAGCCCCGGAACCTAATTTTTAACTAGGCCGGACACTAGGTCTGAACAGGGCCAAAGCTAGTCAAGAACTATAAATAGAGCTAGAGAGCTCATTTTGGGGGTTAGCTTCTTGTAGTTTGAGCTTGTATGAGAACTTTCTTGCAATAGAAGTGATTCCATTGTCTTACTCTCTTTGTTCTTACTGTGTGTGCGCGTGTGTGTGTATGTGTGTGCATGCTTGTGTGCTTCTCACTCACGTACTTGTGCTTCCACTTGCTCGTGGTCTTCATACCATCCTCATGTCTTCCCGGATTGACATTAAAGGAGGTGCTACTCATCACTGAGCTACACTTGGGAATCCTTGGATGGAACTTGATTGAGTACATCCTACCAGTCCCATAGCTGGTCAGGGTACATCCTGCCAGGGTACATCCAGGGTACATCCTACCAGTCCCATAGCTGGTCAAGGTACATTCCCGAGGGAGTTCAAGGGGGGAAGAATGTAACATAATCCTGGTAGGAGATGGTTGAACCACACCCTAAGAGAGAGGATTAGGAAGTAATCCTCAACCATGGCTTTTGGGGCAAGTGGTTAGCCCATCACATTCCTAACCAAGAGGTTGTGAGTTCAATTCCTTACAGTTCCTAAGGGTTAGACCAAAGGCATTGTACTGCGTGAACAGATCTTCAACTTGTTCAGCTCTCAAGACTTGCCTAAACTCAGCTACATGATCGTAGGGGTCTCCAGTGCCATCGAAGTAGTTTTTCATGGACTTAACTAGCTGGGTCGGTCTCAAGGTCCTCGTGTGCTCTCTCGGTCTTGGCAAAGGGAAATCATCGGCATTTCTTCGGTTCCCTGGGGCTCTATGTCTCTCAGGTTCCACTCTATTTGTTTCCGTTCTCGTTCTTTCCCTTCCCCAAGAGTTGGCAAAGCTTACCTCAGGTCTCTTTCTACTCCTTTCTCTTTGAGTCCCATGAGCTTGAGATGTTCCAGCTCCTTGGTGCCGCCTAGGTGCACGCATCTATGAGGATGGTTTACGAAGATCTGTTGTCGTAATTAAAAATCCGAATCAGCCCATTGGACTAGAACACCCTGTAGTCAAGTTTGAAAATGGTTCATACATAGATAAAGAAGGAACAATGTATGTGGTCACCAGCCAACTATGAAAGGACAGATGAGTTTGGCAACATAATCCCTGAACCTGAATTAGGTGACATAGAGCAAGGGAACTTAGGAAAGGAGCCAAAAACCCCTCGAGGCAAATCGGTCCTAACAATGATAATCACTCCAGAGTTAATTCCCCAGGATAATAGGAGCATAGAATTGCTCTAGAACCAAGTAACGGATGAGGCTTTTTGGAGGTACAAGCTTGAAAAGTCTAATGAAATGGGAGCTCTTGCCATCTATGAATTCAAAGATCCTGATAGGCCAGGCAAGGTGACCTACTTAGATGATGCTTGTGATTCACCTCTAGTATCAAGAAAAGAACCCCTTGCTCCTTCCTCTGCCTTCTAAGTAGACCCGGTAGCTCCCCACTCCACTGGTGCCCTCCTCTCAGCAAGAAATTGAAATGAGAATGTCGCTCCAAAAAAGCCTCCGAGATTGCAGGAATAGACCTCCTATACCGGCCCAGCAGCCCTTTGTTGTCTGTATAAGTCCCTCTAAAAAAAATTCCCTGCTGCCCCGAATGCATGAGCTCCTTCTCCCCTCTGAGAACCTCTAAGAGAAGATGCATTCCATGCTAGAGCGTAGCTCCCCTGCTGCTCATCATGCATACCCCTGCACCATGCCCCCGACAAAGAAGCCAAGCTGATTTTCTCTGCTGCTCGATGCCTCTATCTGCCCATTCCCACCAAAATATCTAGAAAAATTCTCTGTGTTGGACACACCCCGTAGTCGACTCCCCCTCGACGTGTCTGATGATCAAGTGCTCCCCCAGGTGCATGTCTACCCCACCACCCTGCTCTTCCCCTTCTGTGCTCCTCGGAGTGGTTACCATGCCCCAACAGCAGCCAACGAAGAAAAACCCACCTTCTCCATCGTCGTTCAGCTCACATAGGTCATCCCCCCCAAAAACCCCCAGCCCTCAGAACTATGACTTTCTCGCTATTCTCGGAAAGAACCCCTACGCTCCCAGCCAAAAAAAATGAACTGCCCCCCTTCAGTTGTTTTATTATCTAAAGTATTTAACAAAGGGCAACGAATGCCAATGAGACCAATGGATTCAACCACAGCCCCTCATAAATCCATATTTACTGAGTCACCTAGTTCTAGAAGATTTGATAAAGTGAGTTCAAATACATTCCATGGCACCTTGGATCTACACAATCCTAAAATTGCATCAACAGCTTCTTCTGCCCAACTCTCATCAAAATTACTAAAGCACATATGACCATATGCAATAACTGCTTTTTGCACTGCCTTGGCATGTTTTGAGGAAATAACTGAACTGAACAGCTTCTTTACAGATGATGATAGCACACTTTCGGAGGTGTTCTTGCTCTCAAATGAATTTTCTTCATCAACCCCTTCATTGTCAGAGACTCGGTTCACATGGTCCGGATGACGCTTTGAACTGTAAACCTCAAGTGTTAAATTGATGTTGGAAATTCCTGTGTGGTTATCGTCTACAATATTGGCAAGCTCAAGAACCACATAAGCAAACCGAGTTGATTCTTTCTACATATAGATTCCCCCCAAGCAAGTCACACAATCTTTTCCAGCTTCATTCTTACCCATTGTGTTTGTTGCCCTTTCATTATGACTAATGGACATACAAATTTCCATTTGAGAAAAACACATATGCAATCGAAAATACACATGCATTCACACTATTCCACACGTAGAACTCCCCAATTGCTTCTAAAAATATGTTGTATTTTCACACCTTCAATTTGAAATGCAAATATATACAAACACTCTTGGATCCTTTTTCATACATATGAGATTACCGCACCACAACTTTAGGATGCCCACATATCATAATCAACACACATAGACGCACATGTTCATACATATTCCCATGCTCATACATGCACCCACCTATTGCAAATCCTGCACTCAAGAAGCTCTCCATGCTAACACATGCACACACCCAATGAACGTCAATACAACCGTCAACAATTCTCTAATTATGAAAAAAAACATTTTTGACAACTTTATTTTCATATTCATCATGCTACTAGACTGCCAATCCACAGAACCTTCCTGTGTAACAATCATCAACACCACTCCAGTCATAGTATTAGAATCGCATGAAAATTGGTGAGCATACTCAAAGCAATTAGGAGTTCAAAATGGGTTTTGGAATCAAAATTTTGATCTCCGTTCATTTTGGCCTTTCAACTCCCTATTCCAGCACCTGCGCACACAGTTTCATCCATTTGTGCAACATACATACAGGTTTTGGTTCACAAGTACAAGTGCCTCAAAGACTGCTATAGGTTTAGTAGAGCTCAATAGGGTGGTTCTTTTTAACTTTTTGAGATACAATCACTTTTTTGCATTAGGCTATTTAGTGAGTGGCCATGGCTGAAAGCAATGATGTTTTTTGTATGTTGGTTGTTGAGGACAAGTTGGATGGTACTAATTATCGCATATGGGCATATATGATGGATCATGTATTGGTAGCAAAACGGTTTGGAATATTGTTCAGGGTATTGAAAAACATCCTACTACACCTATGAATATAGTTATCGAAGGTGATGCAAATGGTGTTGAAGGTTATGATCTTCAGATTCTTTTTTGTGATGTGGTTCCTACTGCACCTACTATAGAGAAACTTCATTGGGATGGAGCAGATGCTTAGGCATATGCATTGATATCTTTGTTTTCCAAACATGCCATTATTACTCACATTTGCCCTTGTTGGAAGACAATGTCCTCATTGGTTCAACAATTAGCTTCATAAGTTCAACAATTAGCTTCATAAGAAGCTTTCTCCAAGTTTTCCAGGCGGGCGCAGTCTCCATATATAGATTCTCTTCTATATAATTTCAACAAGTCAAAGTGGGTTGACTTGGTCTAGCCCATCGTTCTAAAAGCTTCCTCAGTAGACCCAGGTTCAAATCCCGTCGGGCGCAGCGCGAAGACAACTTTTTGAGTTATTTGTTTTTAGGAAAAACACACGGATGAGCTGCGTTTATTGTCGAACGCGATCAAATTTCATCGTAGCTTTTTCTTTAGCGAACGTAGCTTTTAGTACAGCTTTTCATGGATACTCAAAAACTATATAATGAGGCCCTTGGCTCATTGTGTAACTCACTCACTCAAAGATCTAGAGCTTGGAGATCTTCTTGAAGACAAAGTGTTCTCACACTCTTGAAGGAGGTGAAGTTGTGGTGAAGGAGAGGCTACTCTCATTGCAGCAGGAAGTCTTCTACGAGGTGGTGGTAACTATCTTTTGTGAGTTAACCTTGTGGTTGATTTACAATTTCATTACACTATTTTGTTAGCTTCATTGCTTCATTCTCTTCACACACACTTAGATTATTTCAACATAATCTAAATCTTGTATCATCTTCTTATTCTTCCATTAGTGAGTGCACCACTTTATATGGTTGAGTAGTACTCCCATGTTGTAATTTGGACATCTATTATTTTTAGTGAAGTAAGCATCCAGCTTACGTTCCCTATCCTTGTCTCAAGATCTCTTTCTTTCTCTATCTCACTTATCATCTTGTCAATTAAGTTGTGTATGCTCAAGAGGTTTTAGTATTGGAACGATCCTGGGGCCCCAAATTCCAACAGCCCTTGCAAGACAACAAAGGATGCTTCGCATACACTTACAACCTTATACTAGGCAAGGAATAAGAATCATATTTCTTACCTCCAGAAAGTTGAAGAGTGATGTCTCAAGGAAGGAGATAAGGAAGAGATCTCTCACACACACTCTCACAATCAAATAGGAGCACACACACATAGATTGAGGCAAGGAAGAATGATCTTCTTCTTCATCTATTACATAAAAATAATATACAAGAATGACCTAAAAACAACAATACAACTAGTGTTATATATAAAGAACAGTACATAAGGAAACTCCTAATGTTCACAAATGAGTGAGCTGGCAAAAAACAAATGTGCCATCACTCTCGATAGATAAATCTAGTAAAGATCAATGAAGTATCCTTGATATATTACCGGCATGACCACTATACATATCAAAGAAATGAAAAAGCGATATGTGTCATCCTGCATCATCACATGTTGAGTTTCATATCTCAACACTCCCTCTCAAGCTCAACATCATGTCCTCTCATCCAAGCATCTTCCAAAACGTCTTCAGCTTCTTTGTTCCAAGTGCTTTAGTAAAAATATCAACAACCTACTCATCTGTGCTCACATAAAGACGATCAATATCCCCTCCTAATATGTTCTCTCTGATGAAGTGATAATGTACCTCAATATGCTTTGTTCTAGCATGAAAAACGAGATTTTGTGCTAACTAAATGCTGCTAAGATTATCACACTAGATGGTGATCGGATTTTACACTTCCACACCTAAATTGGAAAGCAAAATCTCTAGCCATGATGCTTCACATGGTGCCATTGCAGCACCTCTATACTTAGCCTCTGTACTCGACAAAGCAACAGTGGGTTGCTTCTTGCTTCTCCATGTAATAGTTGCACTCCTAAGTGAGAATAGAAAGCCACTAGTAGATCGTCTATTTGGAATACTACCAACCCAATCTACATCGGTGTATCCATGAACCTGCAAATCTACTTCAACTTCATAAAACAATGCATAATCCAAAGTAGCACTCACATAATGTAGAGTGCACCTCAAAGCATCTCATTGTGGCTTCTTGGGAACCTGCATAAATTGACTTTCAAGTCCAATAGTGTAGCTTAGATCAAGCCTTGTAATTTTGAGATATAACAAACTTCCCACAATTTTCCAATAGATAGTAGGATTTTCCAATGCTTCACTTGATGTAGTATCCAACTTCAAATTCTAATCTAATGGCATAGAAATTGGCTTACAATTAGCCATACCATACTTTTTCAACATACTTAAGGCATGTTGCCTTTGTGACATCCATATACCTATTTTTGTATGTATAAACTCAATACCCAAGAAATAGTGCAGCACACCAAGACCTTTCATGTCAAATTCCTTCATAAGGAGTTGCTTTACCTCTTCAATGCTTGCTTCATTGTCACCTCCTACAATCAAGTCATCAACACAAATAGCCACAATCATGATTCCATCATCACCCTTCCTTGCATATAATGAATTGTCCGCATCACACATAGAAAGTCCAATGGTGGTCAAGTAGTCAGCAATACTTGCATGCCAAGCACGAGGGGGTTGTTTAAGTCCATACAAAGCCTTTTGAATCCTTCAAACATATTTTGGGTGCTTTGAATCTTCATATCCTTGTGGTTGGTCCATGTATACTTCTTCCTATAACTCACCATGTAGGAAAGCATTCTTCACATCCATCTGATGCAAAGTCCATTCTTTTGCTATAGCTAATGCAACAAGTGTTTTGAGAGTAGACATTTTAGCTATAGGGTTGAATGTTTCCTCATAATCAATGCCATATGTATGTGCATATCCTTTTGCTACAATTCGTGCTTTTTACATGCTTATGCTACCATCAACATTCTGCTTTACCTTGTAAACCCACTTGCAACCGATGGGTTTCTTTCCTTGTGGCAATAGAACCAAGTTCCATGTATCGTTTCCATAAAGTGTAGCCATCTTCTCATCCATAGTTTTTTTCCAATTTCATCTTCAAAACAAGAAGGTTCAGTATCTTGTATTATCTTGGTCATGTAGGCACAATGATGAGCCATGTAACTATCATATGTCAATCATTGCACCGAATTCTGCATCCTCCCAAATCTTCTTGGTCTTGGGTTACTTCTCCTTGTGTCATCTTCATGTGTCTTTCTTACTCCTAGAGTTCTTCATAGAGGGAAATCCAAGTTCCTCATCAAGTCTCTTTTCTGAACTGCTTGAATCTCCATCAATGTCTTCAAAACATGTAGATGTTTTACTACCAGCAAAAAGCTTTTCTTTATCTTTCTTGGATGTATTTGATGAACTTGTTGGAATAAATTTCCATGCAATCTTCCACTCCATAGGTTATAATTGGAACTATTTCTTGGTGATGCATCTAGTCCACTCAAAACTGGAGATTCTACACTTGATTTTTTAGCATTTTCTTTGTCACTTGGTTATATTAAGTCCATCTTTGGCATCTGCATAGAAGTTTGACGTTTCATCAAACACCACATCTCTGCTTACCTTCACCTATGGTGTGAGTGGGTTATAAAATTTATATCCCTTTTGCTCAAGGCAGTACCCAATGAAGATACATTCTTTTGCCTTTGGATCAAGCTTCATCCTCAACTCGTCTAGAACATGTACGTACGCAATACAACCAAATACTTTCATACGTGATAAGTTTAGATTTTTACTTGTAAACTTCTCTTCACGTGTAACTTGATGTACAACAACAATCAGAGTTCGGTTCATGATGTATATAGCAGTGTGGATAGCTTCTGCCCAATAATAATGAGGTATATCCTTTTCTGCAACCTTGAAATTTGGTAGTCCATTGGTAATATCCTTTGACTGCATGAATTTCTACCTCTGCAAATTTGCATGTCCAATTTTTTTGTGCCACATCTCTATATGAGCAATAAACCCTGCACCTTTTGCAAACATGGCTCCATTCATTTCAAGAATTTTCACATTTAAGGTGAACATCCTACCGATTTTGTTTCCTTTGGCCATCAATCTTACATCTTTTTTGTACTCTTCTATATATAATCCATTAGCATTGAACCTAACTTGTAATCCCTGGTCAACCATTTGTCCAAAAGAAACTAGATTCTTTGATATATTTGGAACATGTAGCACATTAGCAAGATGTTTTACCTTCCCGTCCTCCATAGAAAGTTCTATGTTTCCTATATGCTCAATAGGGTGTGATGTGTCATCACTTGTTTCAACATATCCAAGAACTGAAAATTTTTGCAAACTACTAAACCATTCTACATGACTTATGTGATTTGAAGCACCTAAATCCACATTCTAAACATTACCATTTGATTTCAAAGCATCATGTTCATCATGTGATGTTGAACCATGAACAACTTCTCAAGATCATTTGCACTTGTGGATGCATAGTTGTTTTGCTACATTCTATTATTTTGATTCTTCAACCTGCAATCACATTCAAAGTTTCTAGGTTTACCACAATTCTAGCATCCTAACTGTCATTACCTCAATCATTTCCTTGGAAATTTTTGTGGCCCCTTTGGCTCCCCTTGCCTTGAAATTGTCCTCTACCTCTTGCATGATTCAGATGTTAACCTTGGTCTTGGTTATTATTTCTTCTTCCACTTCCAAAACCTCTACCTTTATAGGTTTTCCTTGTGAATTTGAGTCCTTACCAAGATTCTTTTCTTCAAAAATCAGCATAGACATCAAATCATCAAAATTTAGAATATTCTCTCTGGTCAATACAGAAGTTTTGAACTGGTTATATGTAGCTCCTAAACCACGAAGGCACACTTCCACCTTATCATTTTCATCTACATTCATGCCAATAGATGCAAGTGGCTCACATATGATTTTGATTTCCAAGATATATTCACTTATCGACATGCCTTTTTTACCAATGTATGTAGCTTGTTCTTGAGCTGCAATATACGTGCCTTTGTATTGGTCTCATACAATATGACCAAACTATTACAGGCCTCTTTCGGAGTCTTGGATCTTATATGTGCCCAATCATGCTATCCTATATGCTAATAGATAGCCAGTACATTACCTCTCGTGCTCCTTGATTCCATTCTTCATATGCTCTTAACTGGTCTGTAGTTCGATTTCTCTCTAGTAATTGCAGAGCATTTTCGTTCTCTCCTTGAATGTACTTCCAGTAGCCTTTTCCATCACAAAATTCTTTTTCATCACAAATTTTTTTTTCATCACAAAATTCTTCATTCTGAATCTCCAAGAATGGAAGTTGCTCTTGTCGAGCTTATCGCTGATAAGCTAACTCATTCCATCCGCGTTTGCCATTTCTACAGCAATGCACAACATTGCAAAAACACTACAAGCAGTACTTCTGCTTGAACACTATCGCACTTTGACATGATAGTTTGATCTCAAAAAACACACTTTTCCCGTATCGACAATACACAAAATCGCTTCAAATTTTGGATTTGGAATTGTAAGCCGCCGGATTGGCACTTTGTATTTCCATAATTCCTATATTTTTCTATCCCACATGAACTGAAAGGTTTCCTATTCCGCATGAATTGAAAGGTCGTTTCGAAGAGTTGTATCTATTTATAAACTAATGAAAGGACGCTCCGGTGACGATCAGCAGTATCGCCAGACTGTCTGTCTGCGCGATTACATTCTGTGGAGTTGTTGTGGTGTTGTGTTTGAGAAATCTGAGTATTACTGTGTTTTCGTCTTTGTTTGATTACATTAACTTGCGGTTAGTCCAGTTCCATTAAGTCACTGTAATGAAGTCTGTGTTACAATAGTGAATAACCCTGGCGCTACGTACTGAGAAAGTATTAACCTGAGTACGAACAGTAAGTCTGTGAGAGAATGAACCAGAGGATTGATAGTAATTCGTATTAACAGAGTTTTTTTAATATTAGTGTACTACGATGTGAATGAGTTGATTGGGAAAATCAAGTTATAGGGCCTCTGATTAGCAGACCCCTACCACTCCCAAGAACCCGAAAGAGTTTAAACGTGCCTGTGATGGCAATGCGCATTTAACACTGGCGCCGTCTGTGGGAAGGTGGCAACAGAGTGTTGCAAATTGATTGTGGGAAGGTGGCCATAGATTGTGAATCGACAGTAAGGTGGAGCAGTACACAGTTGGTGCAGAAGTGATATATGTCGGTTACTCGGTCCGGCGAGTCGTATCCAAAGTACAGGAGAGACCGACAGCCTTGGGCGGTACCAAATTCGTTAGGGACACCCCCAGCAAAATGGAAAAAGAAATATCAAAAATGGTATTTACAATGGTGTGTAGTGATAGAGATCACTGTTGTAAAAGTGTTAACAATTGAAAAACAATTGTAAAATATGTAAACCTAGTTGCTAGATCTTTTTTGACTGCTTTGCTTGCTTGGTCCTACTTGACTCTCCATCTATTTTGATTCTCTTTGACGGCTTCCCTATCTTGTAATGCCTTGAATGCCCTTGTTGCTACCAACACCCCCTCTCTCGTGTATGTCATCCTTGACAGAACCTTGTTGTAAGGAGTGTTTGATGTAGTGTTCGATGACATCTATGGCTACATGATGTTCTTACAAGCATAGTCCTCATGTCACACCTATCATCAGGTGATCCCAATGTACTGGACCCGGAACATCCAAATTCATTAGTCATAGCTGATCAACATGGATTGCTTGTTCTAATGCAAACAGATGCAATAGGTGGGTGGGTCTGGGAATGAAAATCTCAGAGTGGTATTCCCAAAACCCTGTAGAGAACATCTCCTCAAATGTCTGCTCATAGCAAGCCGATAAGTATTTGATGCACGCATGTCAAGTGTAGATGGTGTTGATGGAGGGGGTTTGGCTCATATCATATACCAGATCATGATTTCCTTCAAAAAACCCTAGGGCCAAAATATAGGGATCTTGGAATTTTTGAAAAGTTTTCAAACATGACTATCATTAGCTCAAAAATCTTCATACACATGTTGGCGGCAATGTCCAACACATTCTTGAATCTTGCAAACCAATGGTGCATAGTAGATATCATATAAGCAATTGTGGGTGTGTAAGTGATAGAGGTACACACTTCTTGAATGAAGTCATTGAAAACCTTCTCCAAGAATTCTTGGTGATACATAAGAAGTCTGCCCCCTATCATCCACAAGATAATGGACAAACCGAGAGCACCAATAAGATCCTATGTAATGTATTGAAAAAATTGGTAAATAATAAACACTCTTATTGGGATAAATAACGTCATCATGCTATTTGGACTTATTGAGTTTCTTACAAAATGATACTCAAGACCACCCCATTTCAGATGGTCTTTGGACAAAATGTTGTGTTACCATTAGATTTCTTGATCCCGACTTTAAAAGTAGCACAAGAGCATGAGTGGAATGGACACGAGTTATCCTCCTAGATATTTGATCTCGAACGCTTAGGTGAGACGAGGCTACAAGCAGCAGCTGGCATCTATGCTATAAAGAAAAGAAAAAAGGCATACTTTGATGCACACATGAAGCATAAAGGATTAAAAGAAGGAGACCTAGTGTTGGTTTATACATTAAAGCAACAGGCTCGTAAATTGGAAAAATGAGGATATGGACCCATGGTCATTAATAGAATTTCCATAAGTGGTGCGGTTCAATTGGCCACCCTAGAAGGTGACATCTTGTCAAACTATATAAGTGGATATCGAGTCAAGTTGTATCAAGAACCTCTTACAAAGGATATGCTAATGAGACTCAACACTACCAAAAAGAAAAAAGAAGAAGAGTTAAGGATTAGAGAAGAAGCATAGGCAAAGGTGAGAGCACGCATTAGGCAAAATAAGTTAATAAGACAAGGCCTAGATGTCAATCCCAATGCCCCAAGATATCAGATGGCTATGTGCACCAAAAAGACTAGCATTATAGATAGTTGACCATTAATCACAGTTGAACTAGAGCACGACACTACATATAAGAAAATCAAAGTTCTAATCGATTCTGCGGTTTCCACTAGCGCAATTAGGTACTCATGTTGTGAAGGATTGGGCATGGAAGTTAAGCCATTAGAAGCTTATTTAGTGGGCATAGGAGGCATGGAAACCTCTTGTTTGGGTGAGGTGGAGCTTCCCATCTACCTTCAAGACATCCTAGTGATAGTCAAAATGCTACTGTGTCAAGATGAGGAACTTACAAAACCACTTGCCTTGGGTCAAGATTGGATCTATGACCATGCAATCAACTTAAACCTAAGGGTCCAACATCTTCAAGTTTAGGTACATGAACAATGCATTACAATAGAATTAGATAATTGTGTGATCACAAAATCTAGGTATCACACATTATCTTAGTTCTTCCAAGACTAATCTTCAAAAAGAAGATCTTGAGTGTGTCAACAGCTCAATGACACAAAACGAGTCAATCATGGAAGACCAAGCTTGAAGGCAAGTGGACCTCTCTTCTTTTTCAGAGATTAATGCAACCACAATATTTCAACCAGAGAGACAAGCAAAATGGTTAAAGACAACCACTACATGAAATAAACAAACTGAATTCAAGAAGAAAGTACTTCTGATTATAAAGTAGATCTAGGTATGGAAATTAGAGTAACCACAGCCTTGCCACAATAGTTCCCATCCAGCCAAGCCAACCATGCCAAAAGAAGAATCAAGCAATAAGGACAAGCTCAACCACAAGGTCTCCAAAAAATTTGGGTGCCTAAGGAATTAGTCATAGCTCAACAAGGACAATTACAAATGCGGGTACCCAAGGAACTCTTACATGAACAAAGCCCTATGATCTCCCTCACAAGAAAAGTCTCAATAAAGAAGCCAAGGAGAGGCAAGGGTCAGAACCAAGCACAGAGATCAAAACAAGATCAACTCACCTTTTCCGCAATATTACGAAGACAATCATCAAGGATATGGGCTTCAAAGCCAAAAGCACCAGTAGCCTCCATAGAACCAAAGACCCAAGCCATATGAAATTTAAGAAAACCACCCAAAGATGTAGAGGCCAAAGGTGATCTCTATGCAACCAAACACTGTTCTCAAATGGATCCCTATAAGGAATAATGATCAATTGTCATTCAACCATCAATTCATTGCATCATCTCGAGATCCAATGGACACCTCCAAACAAGGATTGCATCAACATCTGCAAGTAACATAGGAAACCTCAATGTGCGAAAACCATGTGCCTTTGGCATAACTCTATCTTTTGCACCATTCAGGCCATGCATTTTCAAAGTATGCATTACTATAGGGTCACATTACATGACCATGCATAGACACAATTGAGAATATGAGGCACATGAGACACATTTGACATCTGTAAACTATTTTATTGATATAAACCTCTTTCTTCTTGTTTTATGACATTGTTCTGAAAAAAAAGAGAGAGAGAGAGAGACAGAGAGAGAGAGAGAAAGAGCAAAAAAGAAAAAGAGAAGAGATAGGACCATGTGCTCAAAGAGTCTCATCGGTGAACCATCAACAAGGGCATCCATCAACAATGAAAGACATGCCAATGGTCAATCGCCAGGATGGGAGAACAACATGAAGAAATAAACATCAATCGGACATTCAACATGGTAAGAATATCGTACTTTGGTAACCTGATAAGAATGATAGATTAGGAAACCTCTTCACCAACATACCCTTGAGCACTTAGTGCAAGACTCAATTTTTTGCACCATACTTCTTACAATGCATTCCCCAAGTATAAGTGCATAGGGCCACATTACAAGGCAGTGCACAAGGCACATATTTTCTTCAACCCATGCACTAACACACTTACCCATCATTCATTATGGATTACGATTACTTGGCATGAAAAATGTGAAATCCATGTTTGAAAGATCCATAGGACCTCAAGGTTACACCATCAATACCTATGAAGCAATTCAAGGCCGAAAGCTCCTCAAAATTAACATTGACAACATCTCCTAAGCACTTAGAAATTTTTCGAAGCTCACAAACGCACCGTCTTCATACCAATCCTCACATCTCCACAGATTGACATTTATGAGGTGGATATCCTCACGTTGGTACTCACCATTGTGCTAGAGTGATAGCTTGTCAGAGGTGCTAGGATTAGGAAGATATATCCACTATATGTACTCTATATGAGAGATAATCTCATCTCAGTGGGAGTTTAGTCTTATGTGAAATGTGAAACTCATCATGTCTCATCTTTTCTACCTACACATAGGCCTATTGACATTCATGATACACATGTATGAAAGGATTTAGATGCCCAGATAGATGCACATATAGAACATGTTTTGGATGTTCATAATGCTTTTGTAGAGCATGATTTTATTCATCATCTAGATTCTCATGTGGACCACACTTTGGACGATCAGTTAGATGCTTTAGAGCATGATGTGGATACTTAGGTAGAGCATTGTGATGACATGCAATTAGGGTTAGATCATCAATTTGACCTTGGTGTTGATGTTGTGCAGTTAGCTCATGTGGAGCATGTTGATACACTTGGTGTGGTAGAGAAGGATAGCTCTTATGATAAATAATGTGTGGTAGAGCATATTAACTCTCAAGTTGCATAGCTAGACATATCCTTGGTTGAGAGGATGGTTGATTTGGATGTTGAGGAGTCAGCATATGCAGTCATTCGTGGATTCTCTCGTGTCAAATGTTGATACAGATATGTCGGGACATATGGTCTTGATGATGGTTCTTTGGATGCCTTGGATACATGCATGGATGACATGCTTAGGTTAGACAGGATAGCACATTTTTCATCAACATTCAAGAGTCTGAATGTGTGAGTTGTTATGCTTAAGATCAAACATTACAATTGCTATTAGAACATTTGCACTTGGAGTTGTCACTCATTCGATGATTGACATAGGCATAGAGCAAATGTGAGTTTTGAAATAACTTCATCGATTCCTGCGTCAGTCAAATGTCAACTCAACTCTTATCAATATGACTCTACAGTAGTTTGAGGTGCATGGATATACCTTGTTTGAGGTAGTTGTTGTAGGCTCATTGGTATGGATTGAGATCCGGGCTCTTCCTATACATTATTATATAGTCATACATCATTCTTTGTATGTGTTAACACTTACTGTCACATTGATCCTTAAGTGGAAGATTGTTGGGGATATAAGGGTCATGTGACCTTACCCCCATATATATATATATATATATATATATATATATATATATATATATATATATATATATATATATATATATATATATATATATATATATATATATATATATATATATATATATATTATATATAGAGGGTTGGCTCACAGAGATCATTATGTGGGTTTCGAAGCTCCCATGCATGTGTGTGTGTCTCTCCTCTCCTCTCTCTCCCTCCATCTCCGGTTCGCTCCTCTTATTCAACACACCAAAGCCCTTCAATAGAACACCTCAAGGGCCCCTTTTAAGGGATTAGAGATCACCATGCATAGACATGGTAGGACCTTCCCTATGCCCTCCACAATATTTAACTCTCAATGCATGTATCTCATGAAGCATAAATCTTCCATGTGCTGTCTCAAGCATATCACATAATGCCCCACCATTATGAAGCTCTAGACATAAAAAAGCATAGCTCAATGCATGCTAAAGAAGGAGAACAAAGTTCATCAACAACAAAGGAAGAGGATCTTACCAAAGATCATGTTAATGGATCCAAAGAAAGATGCATCACCAACAAAGGTCTTCATCAAACCAAGATAAAAAGTGGAAAATTGATCAAAAGCACTACCTACCCCATGATGTAAACCCTTCTACATGTCTAATGATCCCGTATGTCCCTAGATACCTAAAACCACTTGGATCACAAATGTCCAAGTATATATCTAGGGATCCCATATGCCCCTAGATCCCAAGGATGCCATATATTCCAACACCATGGATTCCATATACCCATGGAACCACAATACTAAGGGATATCATATGTCCAATACTTGGATGCCATATTTCCAAGTTATGTCTAAGGATCTCATATGTCCTTATATCTAAAAAATCAATAGACTAAGTGATGCCATATGTTATTATTTCTCCACAATACAAACAAAAGGATCAGCACATGAGGGGGGAGGGGAGGGTGTTGAGAGTTCCATGCTTCCCCCTTTTGTTCAAGGTTTAGAATCATTCTCATGCAAGCACATATATCCCACATGCAAGGAGATTTTCCCTCTACTTCACATAAGGAAGGCCTCACTTCACTCCCAAAGGACATTCACTCTAACTTATTGCCAAGAGTGTGCATCCTCTCCTCATCAAGTCGTCATGCTTATAAAGCATTATATGTAAGCCATTTCCAATTTAATTCATTCATCGTGTTTTCATATCTTTTGTTCCTTCCACCATTGTTGTTTAGATGTGTATGTGAATTGAGTAGGAGTAGTTCTTCACTTCAAAACATATGCCTTCTTGAGGTATTCATTCAAAAATGTTGATTTTACATCTATCTGGAACATAGACCATCTTTTATGTGCAACAACTACAAGTATAATGTGAATTGTAGTCATTCAATCTATTGATGCAAATGTCTCTTGGACATCAAATACGTCCACTTGTGAGAGTCCTTTTGCAACAAGCTGAGCTTTGTACTTCCCAGTGGCAAATCAATTAGCTCTCAAGTGTCATTCTTTACTATTCCATCATACTTAGCCTTCATTTCCGCTCTCCATTTGGGATCTTTGAGTGTGTTATCTACAATGTGGGTTCTCTCATTGATCCCATGATTTCATCCATAAGAGCCATATGACAATATGATGTGAGACTCTTTACTGCTCTTTGTTCCTCTTGGATCTACACAACCAATTGGAAGATGGCTCTCGAACATCAAATTGAGGGTTACAATCATCAAAGAGTTGTTGTGCCCACTTTGGAAGTGTCTCACGTTGTGTGCCAAAAACCGATTTGCTTTTTTATGGAGGAATGTCATTATTTGATGTCTCCTCCTCATTGATCTTGACCTATCTATGGGAAGGCACAAGGTAATGATAGTGGTTCCTTTTTTTAGCATCTATTCAAAATGTACACATTCATATTAACTACTTCAATTTTGTCAAAAAGAATTCCCCTCGATCAATACAAAATTTCTTCAATTTTCTACTATTTTGCTTTCAACAATGTTGTGTCACATTTTAAATTTTTCAAATGCATCAATCTTCTCCCAAATAAAATACACCCACATCTTTCTACTATAATCATTGACTATTAGCGAAAGTAGAGAGATCCTCCCAAAGTAGGAGTCAATATTTTATCACTGAGATTAGCATGTATAAACTCTAGAGGAGCTTGAGCTCAATTGCAGCTCTCTTTTGGAAATGTCTTGCTTTGTTTCTTGACCATCATTCAAGCTTCACATGGTTCTTGCAAATCTAAAAATTCAGGTAAACATTGTACCATCCTTTTTCTTTGCATATCTATGAGTTTTTTACTTTTCACCTTGTATTTATTAACATGTTCAAAAGTCTAAAAGTCATCAATTTTCCTATCCTTTGAGAAAATACTTTTGTTCTCAAGTTCCTCTATGTTTTATAAGGCATATGTACTTTCTTATAGAATATCTAGCTTGGACCTCCATCAGGATTTCTTCTTCAATGTCAAACTTAGGTTTGCAATTCAAATTTTCCCACTTTCCCCACTTGGATTTAGTGGCAATAGCCACTCTTACCCCACTGTCTAAAATGACTTTGATAGTTTGCATGTTAAACGCGATAGAAAGGCATGTGTAGCCTTCATCTCCTTCAATATACTCTCCTACCTTGTCAATTAGCACTCTGTTTTACACTAAATCTATCTAGAAATGGTTTAGACTATAAAAGCTTACCCTAAGTGGTATTTAGGTCCAATTTTCTCGCCATTTTTTACCATAAATGTAGCTTTGCACATAGTAATGAGCACCTCTATTCCCAAAATAGAAGATTCCTTCATATTTCTTGCATATGCAAGTTATCTGTTTTGATGAAAACATTTTGGAATGATGCTCCAAAGAATTTGGTGGTTCCAAATGCATTATTGTAAAGCTAATGGAGTATATCAAGCATCCTTGGAGTTAACTTAGCATGTGTAGAGCAGGTTTTGTGAAACACCAGCTCATCTTTGGAACCTATCAATCCATCTCCTCACAGTGGTATCAGAGCAACAACAAATCAACATGGGAGATGGATTTCCTTCATCCATAGACAAATTGGATCAAGGTAATTGCTCAAATTGTTCACTTAGAATGGAAGCCTATCTCCAAGGAAGAAACCTCTATGGCTACATATCAAGAGATGAGATGATGCCAATCCTCAAAAGCAAAGGACAACCAACTCAAGAAGAACAAGAGAGGTTAACCACATGGTGCTCAAAGGATGCTCTAGCAAGGTCATATATTCTTAACTCAATCTATGATTTTTTACTTCCATGCATTAGGAGCTGCAAGACTTCCCAAGAGACTTGGAATGCTCTTGAAACATTCTTCTCATCAAGTACCAAGGCAAAGAAGAATCAACTATGGATGGATTTCAACACACTCAAGAAGATACCCAAGCAAAGTGTGACTGATTTTGTCATCAAATGAATGACATAGCAGATCAACTTGGAAGCATTGGAGAAATCATTGATAAAGAGCAGATGATAAGGCAAGTGATTAATGGAATAAAGGCAGATGACAAATGGGAAGCCTTCAACATAGCCATGGAACTCTACATGGACATGCAGGTTCTTGATTTCAACACCCTCATGGGACAATTGTTCTCACATGAGGCAAAGCTTATGAAGAATGGAGACAACTCAGAAGGTAATCAATCCTCTACTCTCTATACAGATAAGAACAAAAAGGAAGCTCAAGAGGTAGATTCAACAACAGCAATGGTTACAACAACAATGGTTACAACAACGCATACAATAACAATGACTACCAAGGTGGATATAAAGTAAGGAGAGACTACAACAACTATGTAGATGATCAAAGCATACAACAACAACAACAACAACAACAACAAGGCATACAATAACAACTACCAAGGTGGATATAGAGGAGGGAGATACTACAACAACTATGTAGATGAAGCAAGGTAAAGCATATGAACATGTATTCTATATAGACTCAGGTTGCTCAAATCATGTAGTAGGGAATGTAGCTCTACTCTCAAACTGGAAGATCCAAGGAATAGACGTGAATTCCAAACACGAGATGACACAAGGCATCCAGTGGAAAAGGTAGACAATCTGAAGACTTCAGATGGTAATATGAACTTATTGAGCAAGATATTGTATGAGACAACTATCACCAAAAACCTCATAAGTGTAAGTCAGATTGTTGAAAAAGGGTTGCAAGTCATATTCATAAAGAATGGAGCATTTGTTGAAGATCCACATTAGGGATTCAAGAGGATAACAAGAGGAGAAAAGTCAGGTAGATTATTTACATTTGAGCTCGAACATACAAGAAATAATACATTGTTCAATTATGGTAGTCAAATCCTATTAGAGTTGGAAATTCCGCACAATTGGTTAGCTCATATAGGTGAAAGGGCTCTTAAGCAAATCAGTAGGGATCAGAATGTGCTTGGTCTATCAAACATATTCAAACAACATATGATGTACAAATGTACTGCTTGTCAATTTGGCAATTCTCACAAACAACCATTCACAAAGAAGGGATACATTCATGGATACCTATTAGAGCTAGTCCATACAGATGTATAGGGACCAAGCAAGGAGCCTTCAATCTTTGCATCCACGAATTATGTGTCATTCATTGATGATTGTAGCAAATGGACAATACTATACTTTATGAATCATAAAGATGAAGTGTTCTCATGTTTTAAGAAATATCTAGCATTAATAGAGAATCAAAGTGGTAAGACCTTGAAGAGGCTAAGGTCAGATGGAGGGGTAGAATATTTCTCCCATGACTTTGATTCTTATCCCCAAGAGAGGAATAAAAAAAGAGATTACAACGAGGTATACTTCAGAGCAAAATGGAGTGGCGAAATAGAACCATATTAGAGGCTGGAAGGTTGTTGATATATTTAGGTAATGTGTGTCAACACTCTAGGATTGTCAAGGCACTTTTTTCCCTCTTTAGGAGGTTTTTTCCCCCATCTTGTATATATGCCTATTCCCTAATGGGTTACTTATTTTTCTACATTCTAATGGTAATACATTCAATACTGTGTGTTGTGCTCCAAGCCTCTTCTTCCTTATGTTGTTCACGTGCTTTCGCAGACGTCTAACTCCAATAATTGGTATCAAAGCAGGTCGCCGCTTCATCTAGGGCATCATTGCACCTCTTCGGTTACAATCTCAGAATTGCATGAAATTTGGTAAGCATACTCAGGGTGTTTCAGAGATCAAAACAACTTCATTTTGTGGTGCTAAAATCACACTTTGAGCTTGTTTCAGCCTCCAAATACACTATCATGACGGTTATGCAAGCTATTTTGTCTTTTTGTGCCAAAGCTATATACCAGTTTTGGTTTTTGAGTATAAGAAACTCAAAGTCTACTACAGGTTTAGCAGAATTCATCTGGGTAGTTCTGTTCAACTTTTTTAGTTATAGTAAATTTTCTGCATCAAGGTATTTTAGTCACTAGCCATGGCTCAAAGTAGTGATGTATTCCATATATTTGTTGATATATTTAGGTAGTGATGTGTGTGAACACACTAGGACCACCGGGGCACTTTTTTCCCTCTTTAGGAGGTTTTTTTCCCCCGGCTTGTATATACGCCTATTGCCCTGATGGGCTACTCATCTTTTGTACATTCTCTAGTAATACATTCAGTCTTGTGTGTTATGCTCCAAGCTTCTTCTTCTTCCTTGTGCTGTTCGCGTGCTTCCGCAGACGTCTAACTCCAACAATTGGTATCAGAGCAGGTCATCGCTTCATCTAGGGCGCCCTCGACACTCCTTCGTTTGCAGTCTCAGAATCGTACGAATTTTGGTGAGCATACTCAAGGTGTTTTCGAGATCAAAACAGCTTTGTTGTGTGGTGCCGAAATCGCGATCTGAGCTCGTTTCGGCCTCCGAACGCACTATCGTAGTGCTTGTGCAGGCTATTTCGTCTTTTTGTGCCAAAGTTATATACCAGTTTCTTTTTGCCAGTTTAAGCATCTCGAAGTTTGCTACAAGTCTAGCAGAACTCGTCTGGGCAGTTTCGTTCAACTTTTTGAGATACAGTCAATTTTCTGCATCAAGATATTTTAGTCACCGGCCATGGCTGAAAGCAGTGATGTATTCCGTATGTTGGCTGTTGCGAATAACTTGGATGGTACCAACTACCCATTATGGGCTAATATGATGCGACATGTATTGGTTGCAAAAGGACTGTGGAACATTGTGCAGGGTGTTGAAAGACGTCCTGTTACACCTGCAACTACAGGTACTGCAAATATAGGTGCTGGAGCTGATGAAGATGATGTCGAAGATGATATTGTGCAGATTCCTGTTCGTGCTGCTGTTTTTGTTGCACCTACTGCAGAGCAAATTTGTTGGGATGGCAGAGATGCTCAAGCACATGCATTGATAGCTTTGTCTGTCAAACGTGCACTTACCACATTGTACAAAGCTAGGAATGAAGCTCGTGTTGCTTACCTCCGAAAATAGTTGAAGAGTGAGCAAATGAATGAAGGTGATTCTATGGACAGTTTTCTGACAAAGATTAAGAATTTGAAAGAATAGTTGATTTCTACTTATGAAGTTGTACCAGATAGCTCACTTGTGCAAACCGTTCTGAATGGTCTTCCTGATTCATATCAAAGTTTTGCTTCTACTCTTTATTTGATGATGAAAGGCAATCCAAATGCCTTGTCATTTGAGGAGTTAGCCTTTGTTCTATTGCAGGAAGATCAGTTTAGGCAGAATAGGATTATTATGCGTGTTGCAGATCAAGATTTCCTGGCTAGTCATAAGCGCCATGGAGCTCTTCTACTATTAAGCAGAAATCTTCAAATGTTGCACATTCAAAGAAGGAAGACAAAGATGAGAAAAAAATCAGAAAGCAGAAATTGTTTTGCAAATATTGTAAAACAAATGATCATGTCGTTAAGAGCTATTCAAAACTGGTTGCTAAAGAAGCAAAGAAGAAAGAGGTCAAAATGGTTGTTGCAGAGGCCTCTACACCAAAAACAAAGTTTTCTACTCTTGTGTAGGAAGAAGAATGGGCATTTACTAACGTTTGCAGTTTTGACCCAGCTTCTCATGAGTAGCGCATGTCTGTAGTAGACTCAGACGTTTGGTACTTTGATAGTGGGGTGACCAAACATATTACCTCGCACCGTAGTTTCTTCTCTTCACTCGAGTCTGCCCTACAGGGAATATTGTTACATGCGCAAACAACTCTTATCATGTTATGGGAGTTGGTAAGATCATTCTGACTACTATTGAAGGTAGTTCTTTCACTTTGTCAGATGCTTTATTTGTGCCAGTTATCAAGAAGAATTTGTTATCAATTTTAGCTTTAGCCAAGATTAACTTTGTTGTGAAATTTGTTGATGAAAGATGTACAGTTCATGATCTATCAAATGGTGACATGATTATGGCTTCTGGCATTTTATGTTGTGGATTGTATAAGCTCATAAACTATGAAAGATCTATGAATGATTCGGCATGTGTAGTACATGGTTCTCAGGCTATGTCAAATGCAAAGCTTTGGCATGCACGCTTTGGTCATCTCAATTTTGTTAGTTTGTTATGTCTATAGAAATCTGATATGGTATCCTCTTTTCCCAAACGTGAGGCACCTAGAAACATGTTTGCTAAGGCTGTATTCTGGGCAAAATGCAGCATTTCTCCTTTTTAACAGATGGTTTAGTTCGAGCTACACAAAAATTGCAGCTTGTACATAGTGATGTCTATGGACTTATATAAACAACTTCTTGTGGAAACTATCTTTACTTTGTGAATTTCGTTGATGATTTTTCCAAGCATGCATGGGTATATCCACTCAAAGCAAAGTCCGAAGTGTTTATTTGCTTCAAAAAGTTTTTGGTTTTGGTCAAAAATTTATCAGCATGTAAAATGGGCACCCACCATTCTGATCGAGGGGAGGGATATATGTATTATGACTTTAATGCATTTCTGGCTGAACGTGGGATAACACACTAGTGTACAGTGCCTTATACACTTCAACAGAATGGAGTTGTTGAATGGAAGAAGAGGTCACTCATGGAGTTGGTGAGGTGCATGGTCAAGACTCAGGCTTTACCACATAGTTTTTGGCTTGAGGCTATCATGTGTGTAGCATATGTACTTAATAGGTGTCCCACTAAAGCACTGCAATCTACCACTCCATATGAAGCTTGGCATTTGGCAAGCCATCTGTTCCTCATCTGTGTGTTTTTGGTTGTCTGGCATATGCATTAGTGTCTGAACAACATCCCAAAGAATTGGATGATAAAGTAGTAAAATGTATTTTTGTTGGGTACAGTTCTAAAAGTAAAGGCTATCGTCTGTATGATCCACAGATTAAATGCATTTTGGTTAGCCGTGATGTTTTTTTTGTGGAAGATGCTATTCAGCCTTTACTTTCATGTACAAAGAAGACATTCGTTAGCTCCAAAGACTTGTATGATACTTTGCTGCCTCTTTTTATAGGTAGACAGTCTAGTGATGGTCCTAATGAGGCAACTTCTCAGCCATTGCAGGTTTCATGTGATGATGGAGATCATCTCATTTCTTATGCAGATTTACATGATGCACTTGTTGATGAGAGAGTTGATATTGAGGACATAAAAACTATGCCAAAATGGCTAGTGCAAACTTTGCGTGACAGCAAATTAGATGCACCTCTGTCATATTGTACTCATTCAAGCTCTCATAGTGCCTCTTTTGCATCAGATTCCTATGCTATGGCTGCATCTAGTCTCTGTGATGAGACTGAGCCTGTTTCATTTGATGAAGCACAAAATTCTAAACATTGGATGGCTGCAATGCAATCTGAATATGATGCTATCATGAAAAATGGTACCTAGCCTTTATGTGACTTGCCTCCTGGCAACAAGACCATTGGCACTAAGTGGGTATACAAGATGAAGTGTAAAGCTGATGGAATAGATGATAGATATAAGGCTAGGCTTGTTGCAAAGGTTTATGCACAAGAAAGAGGCATTGATTTTGATGAGACCTTTTCTCCTACTTACCGAATGACTATTGTTTGTAGCATTTCTGCACTTGCAGCTCATCATGGTTGGAATGTACATCAATTGGACATTAAAACAACATTTCTGAATGGTGACTTGCATGAAGTGTATGTTTTTCATCCCCGTGGATTTGTGCAGAAAGGACATGAAAACCAAGTGTGCAGGTTAAAGAAGGCATTATATGGTTTAAAGTAAACACCATGTGCTTGGTATGAAAACATACATGCCTATCTGATTGCACATGGTTTTGAGAACAGTCCAACTAAAAGCACCTTATATGTAAAGCGTACAATACATGCCTTATCTGATATGTCTGATTTGGGGCATTTGCATCATTATTTGGGCATTCAATTTATGCAGGTTGTGCTGGAGTTAGACGTATGCAGAAGCATGCAAATAGCACAAGGAAGAAGAAGAAGCTTGGAGCACAACACACAATACTCAATGTATTACCACTAGAATTTACAAAGATAAGTAGCCCATTAGGGCAATAGGCATATATACAAGTCGGGGGGAAAAAACCTCCTAAAGAGGGAAAAAAGTACCCCGGTAGTCCTACTCTGTTCACACACATCATTACCTAAATATATCAACAAATCCCCCCTGGCAGTGATGCGGTGAACAAGGAGCTGGCACTCATATATAAAGAAGTTCCAAGCTATGTGGAATCAATCCACAAAAGGAAGTAAGCCCAAAGGTTTGCGGAAAGCTTCAAACTTCTCCCTAGGCAAAGCCTTTGTGAAAAGGTCTTCAATGTTCTCTTGCGTGGGCACATATGCCAAGTTGATCTCCCCAATAGAGAACCTCTCCCTGACATAATGATAATGCACCTCAATATGCTTAGTGCGAGCATGGAACACAGGGTTCCTCGCAACTGTCAATGCGCTCTCACTGTCAGTGAAGATCGTGGTGGTAGAAGACTGACCAACACCCAAATCAGCCATAAGGCATCTGAGCCACACACACTCAACAGTAGCTGTCAAAGCTGCCCTATACTCAACCTCATAACTGGAAGTGGCCACAATAGGCTGATTTTTGCTCAACCAAGATATACATGAGCTACCAAACCAAGCATGAAGCAAAAGCCACCAGTCGACACACAAGTGTCATCGCAGCCAGCCCAATCAGAGTCAGAAAAAGCATGCAAATCTGGCAGTTGTGATCCCCCTTTGGGATAAAACAACCCAAGTAGTCGAGTACCAATCAAGTAGTGAAAGATGCATTTAACCGGCCACCAATGCTTGACACCTGGGCATTGCATAAACCTGCTCATCTATGAGACAATAATTTGAATATCTGGCCGATTAATGCATAAGTAAATCAAGCATCCAACAGCCTGCTGATAGAGAACAACATCAAATGCATCTCCAGCATCCTGAAGACTCAATCGTAAACTTGTCTCCATAGGAGTGGTAATAGGCTTACACTCTTCAAGGCCGAAATGTTGCAATAATGTGTCAATATATTTCCTTTGACACAAAGCCATTCCACCATCAACGTGCATAAACTGAATGCCCAAATAGTGATGCAAATGCCCCAAATCAGACATCTCAAATGAGGCATGTAAATCAGCCTTGAACTCAGCAATATGCCTCTCATGAGGATCAGTGAGCAGCATGTCATCAACATAAACCACAATGATCAGAAGTACATCATTAGCACGCTTAACATATAAGGTGCTTTCAGTTGGACTCTTCTCAAAACCATGTGCAATCAGATAGGCATGTATCCTTTCATACCAAGCAAGTGGTGCTTGCTTTAATCCATATAATGCCTTCTTTAACCTGCACACTTCGTTCTCATGCCCTTTTTACACAAAGCCACAGGGTTGTAAAACATACACTTCTTCATGCAAGTCGCCAGTTGCATAAGTTATCCCCCACTTAGGTTTTATGAATTTGGCACTCTCCGAGTGACTAGTGTCATCCCTTGCCCGTGGGTGTGAGAAAGGTAGTACCTGGGATTTTTCTTTACCTATTTTTTTTTTTTTATTATTTCTGAAAGAAAACAAAAGCGTTAGTACCTAGTCGAAGCTTTTATTGTATCTTACTTATTCCCCTTGGGATTATTGTACAAGTGCTCTCCTATTCCTTGAAAGGGAAATGTGCTTCACTATCAAGTAGAAGACGAACTAAGTGCCGAATGCATAGCCTTGTAACGTGGCCCTATTATGCATGCTCAAGATTCTTGGAACTCAAGATGTGTACAAGCTGAAGTATCTGGTCGATGTATGCAGAATAATTGGCATTTAGCCATCCAGATCTGTTTTATTTTCCTATAGGTCTTTGTAACTTCATCGCCTTTGGTGCTTGGTGCAACTCTCACGTTGTACTCCCGCTTTGCTGGCTTTTCATATCCTTGAGTTGCTTTCGCTAAGTATTTATGTTTGTTCAATTTCACGTCATCGCATCTTTCTTGATCCTTTGTCTTCATGTCGTATTGATCTTTCTTGTGTATTGATGTTCTCCATTTGGTAATCTCTATTGGCATTGGGGACCCATATTTGTGTTCTAGAAGGTTGAGTAGCAATCAATTTTTTTGGTATCCACAATTGTGTAATCTTTGGTGGACCTCGGGTCCTAGCTTGACTTGCGTCCTTGTACTGTTGTTGTTTCTAGTGTGGATAATAGCTTCGTTGTTGATGATATGTTGTCACCTGATCTTTTCTAATCCACGCCCATCTGGTGTGTGGAATGGGATAGATTCTAACGCGGGAAAGTTTGTGATAATCATGCTAACTAATCCCTCTTGTGCTCAATTCCTCACATGGGTTTTGCTTGGAAATGATGTTAGTAGTGGGGGCCACTGGACTAGGAGGATGCGTAAGATTAAGAATTGGTATACTCTCATCTGAAGTACTTGGTGGTGGGGGTTCCATAGTGGAGGTGAATGTACAATCATCGTCATGCATGAGTAGTTGATCTCTTGGGCCTATACACTTGGCTTTGACAGGTCATTCTTATAACACACTGAATATCTCATGATGCCCTATCTTGGCTGATATGTAGCCAAGGTTAATTGGATAGTCACTTCATATTCATATATCCAATCTTGTCCTAACACAAGTTCTTCCAATAAATTGTGATCCTCACACACAAAGAGTTTTTGTTGCATCGTATTATTTCCTAGGTGCAATGACAATGTAATCTCGCCTATGCATTTAGTAACCTTTCCCCCTATTCCAATCAGATGTGCTTTGGATGGACGTAATTGTTCCTTCAGCTTATGAGTCAGAGAAGATTTGATGCAATTGACAGCTGCTCCTATGTCAATGAGAGTATCCACCAAGTGGTACTCTCCTATTTCGGCACCTAAGTTCAAATATGGTTGCTTCGTTTGATGTCCTAGGTTTTCAGAGGCTCTAAAATTAGCCATTGGGATGAGTTCCTCTCCTCGCTGATATCTTTCATCTCTCTCTCTTATCCATTCCTTTCTTTTCCTCATTTGTTCTAGAGCTTCTTGTCTTGCTTCTTCTCATATTTTTTTGTCTTCTTCTCGCCTATTTTTTGCTGTTAGTAGTCGTGACATTATTTCCTCTGTCAATGGCTCTAAATAGTTTTTAACTCGACAACCACTTATATAGTTTGGCAATACTTCTCCATCTAGGGTTGCTAAGCTAATGGTTCTTCTGGTAGATATACGATTGATTACCAAGGGGCCATATCCTCTTTTTTGTAGTTTCTTTGCATGTTGCTTCAAAGTATAAACCAGGACCAAATCTCCTTCCTTCATATTTTTATCCTTAATATGAGCATCAAAATATGTCTTCTGTCACCTTTTTGCACCGTAAATGCCTGCCACTCCTTGTAATCGTGTTTCATGTAACTTTTCGACTTGGTCCAATTGAGCCGATAACTCATGTCCAGTCCATTCATAATTTGAGGCTACTCTGAGAGTAAGTACTAGGAAATCAATTGGTAAGATGGCGTTCTGACCGTACACTAGGTTAAACGGAGTAGTTCCTATGGTTGTTTTGTATGCTACTCAGAATGCCCATAAACCGTGATGTAATTGCTTGTCCCAATCGGATCTGCCATTGTTAATGATCTTAGTGAGAACTGTGCATAAGATTTTGTTCGAACTTTCAGCCTGTCCTATGGCTTGTGGGTGATAAGGGGTTGATTTCTTATGAATTACTAAGAATTCATTCATCAAAGTTTCTATTACTTCATTGACAAAGTGTGTGCCTCTGTCACTTACAATTTCGATCGGCAATCCAAACCTGGTGAATATGTTCTCAAAGAGAAACTTAGATGTGGTCTTTGCATCATTCTTCTTGGTTGCCTTGGCTTCTACCCATTTGGTCAAATAATCCATTGCTACAATTATGTACTCGGCATGAGAACCTTTAGCCGATGGGCTAATAGGTCCTACAAAATCTATTCCCCATTTGGTAAACGCTCTGCACTCATCATAGGCTTTAGTGGCATTTCATCTCTTCTAATTGGATACTTCGTTTGTTGACATGTATCGCATCTTTGGACGTAAGTGGCTGCATCTTGATGTAGAGTTGGCCACCACATTCCAGCGAAGAGGAACCCAAGCGACTCTTCAATTTGTTGAAAGCCTTTTCACATTCTTACGTCCAAATGAACTGAGTCAATAATGCATAAAGGGGCCTACCAATTATGGCATACATGTGGATAAGTCTATGGTAGTATCCATAATGTCCCATAAATGCTTGCACTTCCTTAGTGGTCTTTGGTCTTGGCAAATATAGAATCACTTTGATTTTGTCTTCATCCGTGGAAATTTTGTTTTTAGAGACAATGTGTCCTAATATCTTCCATTGTCAAACCATGAAGACACATAAGGCAGACTCTATACTGTCGACATTTGGCAAATTTCTTTCTTAGTTCAGGGATATGTTATGATCGTATCGCCGAATAGGTGCATAAATCGGCCATGTATACCTTCATACTTTTCCTCAAGAACTCCTTGAACACATGGCACATCAATCTTTGGAAAGTGGCTTGGGCATTAGTTAGACCAAAAGGCATGACCCTAAATGCATAAACTCCCCATTCGGTTGCAAAGGCTCTCTTATGTTGGTTCTCAGGAGCAATTGCTACCTGATTATATCCTGAGAAGCCATCAAGTAAGCTATAGACTTCCTTTCCCGCAACCCTTTCCAACAAATGATCCGTGATGGGTAGTGGGTAACTATCTCATATGGTGGCTACATTCACTTTTTTTATAATAATGCATACCCTTAATTTACCATTCTTTTTCAGCACAACCACTAAAGATGATACCCATTAAGTGTGTTCGATCTCATAAATGAAGCCCGCATCCAATAGCTTATCTATCTCTTCCGTAATTTTTGCTGAATAAACATTGTTATAAGTGTATGGTCTTTGTTTGGAAGGCTTGACTTGTCATAGGGATTCTATGGGCACAAATAGAGGGGTCGACACCTTTTAAATCCTTATATGTCCATGCAAAGACATCCCTATATTCTCTTATGAGCTGTATTAACTCTTGTTCTTCCTCGAACAAGACATCTTGTCCTACAAAGTGCATCTCTCTTCTCCTTCCTCCATAACTACTAGTATTTTCTTGGTTTGTTCTTTATTGTCGTATGCTATTCCTGGTAGTGCTTCCCATTTTGGCATCTCAATAGCAATCTTCCTCTCCTCTACCTCATATTTCTTGAAGTGAGCAGGTACTTCGAATTGGTCTTGATGCATGTTTTCTTCCTCTCCGTTTTCTTTGTCTCGTTCACTCTCTTCCCTTGGTGTCATTCCTTGGTTTGACTCGTTAGTAATGACACTTACCCTTTGACTTTTATGTTCTTCCTCAATCGGTTCCTGTTCCATTTCGATGCTCTCATAATCTTCCTTCCATTCTTTTTCAATTACTTCTCCTTCATCGGCTTCTTGGAGAACAACCATGTATAATCTTACATCATATCCTTCCTCATCAATGCATTCATTCATGGTTATTACTTCTTCATTTACACATACGTCAAGAGTGGCTAAAATCGCCATCCAACCATGGGGTTCGAATTCTTCATCTAAAAATATTTGGGGCATGTAAGCCCGATCTTCTACAGATCTAGATACTCCCTGTCTTTGCTGCCATCCTCTCCTCCTTTCTTCTTCCCTTTTAGCTACCCGACATATCCATAGATGAGTGTCTTCGTTCATCCATGTTTGGTCACTCGAACCTATACTATGAATCAATAGATCGTCATCCTCATTATGTATCATATTCCATTGCAAGGGGGGAACATCTTGATATGTGTAAGTATGGATATTTATTCTGGTCGTGGTTCCCCCATGTTGCAAGTATACAGCGTCTTTTCCCTAGTCTTGTACTACCTTGGTAGTAGTTCCTACTCCTGCTCTCGAATCTAATATGGCTTTAGTGGTGTAACCTCTGTAAGTGATAGGGAGGCATGTGTTTCCTTCATCTCCCTCATTGAAATCTCCAACCTTATCGACTGGGATTTTAACTGTAACTACTTCATTTGGCATCTCATTTTTGTCTGACTTTGTCTCTAATTGACTGGTGAGCTTCTCCTTCAGTTGTGGTTTTACCTTCAAGAGTTCTTTGAATGTCAGAGTACAAGGTATTTTCACTTTTTTAAGATGTTGTATGATGTCTGAGATTTGAGTTGATGGGTTCTACTCCTTTCTCCTCACTGAGGGAACACAATATAATTCAGAGTTATGTTCGTATTCTCCCATGTAGTTCGGCAAAGTCTTCGCACTATCTTCGTCATTTTTGCTCTCGTCGAGTTGCAATAAATCCTCTGAGTTTAACCCATGCATTGATGCTTCAAACTCACCTTTCGCTTCTAACTCCTCAAAGGGAGGTTCAATTCCTTCTGTTTTCTTCCACCTATCTTCTTGGACTCTTGCCCACAAGTCTCTAGGCCATTCTCCGTCTACTTCAGGGATAATGGATCCTTCTCTTTTATTTTCACAGTAGTTTTCACCACAGGTCTCGTCTCTCTTCCTTTCCTTGGGATCGCTTGGTGTGACATACTCTTGAAAGTTGTTTTCAGGAATTCTTGAATTGGGAAGTGGTTGGATAGGTTTCTCTAAGGTTTGTTGAGCTACTTCAATTAATTTCTTACAGATCTCCATCTTTCCTTTTCTAAGTCGCCTCTTGGGTATTCCCTTTTGTGTTGTTCAATCGTTGGTCCTGTTTTTATTCGTGTCTGATATACATGAATCCACATGGCTAACTCTTATGGCATTGGGTTGGCCAGAACTGATCCTGCTTCTTGTTTTCTATGCTTTTCTATCCTCTTGTTTCCCTCAAATTCTTGTTTTTCTTCTTGGCCTTGTTCTTTATTCTCATTCTCCATCTTTTGTTGCAGTTTCTTTTCTTTCATCCTTTCTCTATGATTCTTCCATCTTTGGGTCCATTTACTTTTAATACTCTTCACACACTCTTCAGAATCTGCAATTACTTGAGGTGTGGGTATGTTCAATTCTTTGTTGGCGTGATCATTTTCTCTAGATTTTTATGAATTCTCTCTCGCTTTCGCCTTTGTTATTGCTTTCAATGGTACCATGTACTCTTTATCACTCCCCGATGACTCTATCACTTCTATCACATTGATATGCACATTGGAGTTAACTTTGTTGGGATTCTTTGGGCAATCTCTAAAAAGATGTTCTTTACCACAATCACTACAATATCCTTCCCAAATTCAATGCGGTGGTGGTGGGTTAGGTAATGTACATTCTCTGATAAAGTGATCTCCTTCGCATCTATAACATGGTCCTCTAGGTGCAGGTGGTCTACTCATCGGTCGAGGGGCGGGTATGGGTGCTCTAGGAGCTTTATACATCAATGACACATAGTCCTGATCATATACATAAGAGCTATCGGGTCCTTCAGAACCATAAGTATGTGGTTCGTAAGATTGTCCATACTCAGCTATAGTGCTCTCATATGTGGAATAATTTCCTTGACTAGATTCATAAGATAGGTCATAAGCCTCAGTACTAGCCAATGGAGTGGCTGGGACTATCGCTCTTTCTGAGTTCTCTTCAAGTTGAGCCATTTTCACTGGGACAACATTCTAGGGGTGTGGTGGTTGTTGCCCTAATACCGGTTGTGGTTGAGTGTACCCTTGGTAAGCATAAGGTCGTGGTCCAAGTGCTTGATGCGGGTATGGGGGGTATCTAAAGGCTTCTCCTCCTTGATCTCTCTGAGGGTATCCATAAGGCTTGAAGGGTGGTTGTACCGGTCTTGATTGCCGATTGTAAGGACTGTTCTCTGTGTTGTGATTTGTGAAGAGATGGATAGGTATGTGCTTGAAGATGAAGAGGTGTTGCAAAATCCTTCATCTACACCAGCCAAATGAACTCCAGAAGTATATGGTGGGCCCTTTTAGCTTGCCAATGGATGTATTAGACACCCTATGTACCTTGGAAGATCACTCTCAAAAAGATAGATCAAAACAGATAAGTTGGAGTTAGCTCAGAGGTGAAAACTTGCTATTCTTGGTTCATACACCTGTCCAATGTTTTACATAATTCTCTGAGCACAGCAGCAATTAGCTTAATTCCTTTTGGGGAAGTCTAGGTAGCTTAAAGAGCTAACTTTCAAGAGTAATCTCATCAAAAATAATGAACCACACACTGAGAATGAGTTTTAACAACTGATGATATCATCCCGATTTTCACGGGCTGCTACAGTTTGAGACCAGTGAGCAGAAAAATCAACATAACTCAAAATGTAGAAATCCAATGATTATGAAAATTTGTATGGTTATACTAGAGAGTGAGCGAAATCCAACAAGTTTTAAATCACTGAATTTGGATAAGTAACCACTGAGAAATGGCTCTGACAAGATGAGTGAAAAAGTCGGGTACCTGACAGAGAAGTGAAGATGAACAGACCCTGTTGACTTCAAATGAACATAACTGAAGATTGCAACATCCAAATGACATGAAAATTTGTGAGCACATAGTAGACTTATAGAGCTAACTTTACCAAGTTAAATCACTGAAAATGATGCACCAAGATCAGAGAAAACATCTCTGCAAGCTGACTGAGAAAACTGAGAGTAATGGCAGTGAGTAGTACACTTCACAAGAACATGGAAAGATGAAACCAAATAATCATGAAAATGAAAGTATATTGCTTGTACAATACAATGACTTACTGATACATATGTGTGCCTTGTAATCACACCTTGATATGGCATAAAGCTCAGCTCTTGGAGGTCTTCACATAGGTCTTTCTAACCACGACTAAAACTGCCATCTATTTATAGTTGAGTTTGGGAGGCTAACTTCCCTCAATCACTCTCCAATCAATCAATGATTGATTTGATTCTCTACCTACCACAAATCACGAATTCATGGCTCCTCTTTCCATTCTTGATCAAGTGGACTCAACCACTTAAGATTCTCTTACTTTTACATTAAGTAAACTCTTCAAAAGTTACAAGAGGTAGTTCACAAGTGAACTTTACATAGTCTTCATTTTAAGGCTTTTTCTATGACTTTGTGGGACTCAAGCCAATACTTAGGCTTGTCATAGACTTGCTCCAACATGATTTGTGTAGCTTTGTTCTATGCTACAATAATGCATAGGGTCCTGGGCGGGTGGTCTATTTTAAGGATAAGCAGGTGGTGGGGCTACTCCCCTATTGCACATGTGAGAAGGATGATCACCTCCACAGTGCACGCATCTTCTAAGCATGGGTACTCTCATAGGATTGCTTGGGTAATTCCTCTGTCCTTGAACATTCAACTTCTTAGCCACTAAATCGGCTATCTCTTCTACATTGTTCCTGGGGTTTGACGTGCTACTGACGCTATCCTCACTTTTCACACTTCCTTGAGATATCTTCAAGTCTTCAGCTAGATTGTCCTCTAGGTCGATACACTCTTTCATACACTCTTGCAAATTTTGGACTCTCTTCACATATACTAATGATCTCAATGATCTATTCACTAGTCCTTCCAAAAACAATGAAACCATCTTGTTTTGAGTGGTTCTCTCCTCAATAGGGCATCTATCCACGTATTGTTTGAATTGTCTTGCTGCCAATTTCACCAATTCCATAGGAGCCTGTTTAAAACTATGGATTAATGATGACAAGTTGTTTTTTATTCCGGACTTAGTAAGTTCTTCAATCAATTCTTGATAGACTTGTTTCATGTTCTAGAAATTATTAGGATCTAAGGGTTGGAACCAAGCTAAGGCCATGTCTATAAGGGTTAGGCCGAATGATTCATATTGTATCAAGAAGTCTTCCACTTGTTCAGCTCTTATCACTTGCTTGAATTCAGCTATATGGTTGTACGGTTCACTGGAGCCATCCTAGTGGCTTCTCATGCATTTGGCAACTTGGATGGGTCTCAATCTTCTTCCGGGTTCAGGTGGTCTTGGCATTACAAGGAAAACTAGTCGTCCTATTGGTATGCCTGCTTCTCTTCCTATAGGTGGTCTCTCATGGACAAGAATTCTATTTCTTGGTTCTACATATGTAGGAGGCCGATAGTTAGGGTTATTGCCAGGTGTGGCAAACTGCACATGGGGTCTAACTGGAATGCTCGGTTGTTGTGTCTGTCTTGAATGCTGATAAGAAGTATCGTGATAAGTTCCTTGGGGGTTTTGCGAAGTTGTGGCTTGATCCCTAGGTGGGAATACTGGAATGTTCTGATATTTCAACCCCTCTCTTTCTAATTCCGTTAAGGGCCAGTATCTTCTCTGATTCTTGTCCAAGTACGTAATATGAGTGGGGTTTTCAGGATCTTGCAACTCATAGATGGTGGCTGGATTGGTGGCTTCTTCCCACAATGAAGAGTTGGTTCTAAGTAGATACTCCATTCTATTGATTAAATAAACATCCATCAGGGAATCATCTTGGGGAATTAGGTCTCCTCTCCAAACCCTAATTACAATGGACTTCCCTCTAGGGGTAGACACCTATTCTGCATGTCCTTCTTCATTAAGGTTGTGGATATCGCCCTCTTCCCTTTGTTCATTGATGTTTTCAGGATGCTCTGTGACTGCGTACAGAATCTCTATTTTATCCATATAGAATCCTCCCGCATACTTAACAGCAGGCCTAGGCACTATGTAAGCATTTGTAGCTTTCTTCAGTCTAGCCATTGATCTGTTTAAACCATCTAGGTAGATGGGTAAACCATGTTGATTGGTGCTCACATATTCTAAAGACATTCGATACTCTCCCTCAATAATTGACATCATGCCAACTATTGGTACAGAATTCTACATATCTTCTGAGGCCATGAGGATTTCCTCCTCAGACTCACTAGAGGTTTCCGAGTAATGCGAATGAATACTAGGTTCGGCTACACTTCCCACAGAAGAGACTACACTTTTTCGGCTTCCTAGGATTCTTCCCGATCTTAGGTTCATTCACTTAAGAGATCTAATTGAGTTGAGGCCACCCCTAGCTCCCAATCCTCTTTTTAAAATCACTCAAGTGCATGAAATTTTTATTAAGTTGGAATTTCCCACTGAAGTATCTAAAAATCTCCCTGCACGACACCTTCCACTGGCTCAACACATGACACTTGACACCTAACAAATGTCGCGAGAACTGAGTGTACGATACTCGACACTTGTGGATTCACGACACATGATACTTCCCAAATGTTGCAATATAAACACGATACTCGACACCCGACATTGGCTCAACACACGACACTCGATACTTAACAAATGTCGCGAGACATTCACGATATTTGAGACCCATCAAATGTCGAGACATTCATGATATTTGACACCCATCAAACGTCGCGAGACATTCACGATATTTGACACCCGTCAAATGTCGCGAGACATTCACGATTTTCGACACCAGTCAAATGTTGAGACATCCACGATATTTGACACCCATCAAATGTCACAAGACATTTACAATATTCGACACCCGTCAAATGTTGCGAGACATTCATGATATTCGACAAGGGTAAATATCGCGATACTCAACCTCAAGAGGTCACGACACCTAAATATCACGACACTCAACCATGGGAGATCACGACACTTGCAATTTTTTTTTCAATTTTGAACAAGTAATTTTAACATTCAATTCAATGTGGGTGATCCTAGTGCTTGTCTTCCTCCTCACAGGTGCCTGAATCAAAGAAAAAAGTTTTCTCAGCCCCTGGATATCCCTCACGACACCTGCCGCAAGTCGTTTTGCTATTTTCCTTTGACCTAAGTGGATGTTGAGAGCCGGGCTTTGATATGCTCACCTTGAGAGCTATCCTCAAGCTCTCATATTCCCTCTCTTGCTCTGCGTTGCCCCAAACTCTCTGGTCTCCACTTGCGACCTCTGACATCCTGTGCTCATGATACTTGCAATTGCACAATTAAAGCGAAGTAATTGTTTTTTTTTTTGTTTCTATACTTCCGAAAGGTACTTGAAAAGAAAAGTTGAAAATGAAAATGCGTCAAAATTCAACCTAGTTCCCTAACCTACTCACTTATCTTCTCTTACCTACTCTAATGTCTCTCTCTACTCCCTTCCCTAAACTATCAACTCACTACACACACTCCAAAAGTGAGAAGTAGTAAGTGCGGATGACAGTGACTTACCAAAGAAGAGAAATTCACAACTCCTCTACTCACTTCAATGCTAAGAGCTTTTCACCATCACACGAATGCCAAGGTTTGATTCGACTCTCCCCGACAATGGCGCCAAAAACGTGTGTACCTAAGTACCGACTTAGGGACTTGTGGAAAAAGAGACTATACCTCAATCCCCCTCAAGTGCATATAGTCGGGACTCACGCTTTAATTATCAATCCAAGGAGTATATACATGTGCCCTAAAAATGGTCCTTTCACACAAGAGACCGGCACTTTATTAACTAAGAGACTAAACTCCTACTAATTTACAAGGGTAAAGATACAAATCTCTAGGGGTATGCATCTACAGGACTCATCTAATGCATTTACATCGGAAACATATTACGAGATGACTATAATACAAAAATGAAGTGTCCAACTCTGAAACATTTTGGGGCCCTTCTTTTTCTCTGCCTCTTTGCTCTTCTTAGCTCTGCAAAACTCTCCCTCTCTTTGTCTCTGTCGTCCCTTGATAGGCTTATCTTTTTGTATGTGGTTCATTCACTGCATGCATCACTTGGTCAGCCTTGCATTCTTGTACGTCTGGCATTACGTTTTAAAGGCCTTGTTCTTGAATCTTCTTTCACATCCTCTAGAACCTGATGCATTCTTTTCTGCCTGTTCTTTTCTTTTCACTACTCGCAACCCATGGAGATGGACTACCTGAGATTTCTAGTCTAGCTCACCAATAACCTCTTTAAATCTGGATTGCTCTATTAAGTCAAGCTGCCACACACGCAACCAGTGGAAGGTATGAAGGTGTGGATCTTCAGCCTTCAATCTAGACTTTCCGAAGATCAAGAGGTTGAAGCACCTTCCTGGGGCTCTGGATCCTGCCAGATATCTTCTTGCACTTCTTGGTGGATACTTGTTGGCCTTGATCCGTCCTTGCCGCTTGCGTACCTTTCCTTGTTGTATGCCCCTACGGGGCTCTATGCAAAGATCGGTGTTGCGTGCCCCTGCGGCGCTTCCAGCAAAGATATGTCTTCAGATATATTATCTTTTAGTGAAGCTTCTTTTTTGGTTTTCTTCTTCTTTTCTTTTTGTTGGACTCTCCTTCAACAGCTGCGTTTTGCCCAAAATTCAGCCTTCACAGACATGTTTACTGGGTGCCTCAAGTTTGGGCAAGAGGACACAATTTCATATTTCTGCAGGCGCAGCATACTAGCAAAATTCAGATGACCAAAGCCTGCATGCCAAAGCTTTGCATGTGCCATACCCTGAGAATCATGTACTGCACATGCTGAATCATTCACAGATCTTTCATAGTCTATGAGCTTATACAACCCACGACATAAAATGCAAGAAGCAATAATCACGTCGCCATTTGACAGATCATGAATTGTACACCTGTCATCAATAAATTTCACAACCAAGCCGATCTTGGCTAAAGTTGAAACTGATAATAGATTCCTCTTGATCTGTGGCACAAATAAAGTATCTGACAAAGTGAAAGAACTACCATCAGCAGTAGTCAAAATGATCTTACCAACTCCCATGATAGGATAAGAGGAGTTATTGGCGCATGTGACAATATTCCTTGTAGGGGCAGGCTCGAGTGAAGTGAAGAAAATGTGTTGCAAGGTGATATGTTTGGTCGCCCCAGTATCAAAGTACCAAACATCCGAGTCTACTGCAGACATGCACTGCTCATGAGAAGATGGGTCAAAACTGCAAACAATAGTAAATGCCCATTCTTCTTCCTGCACAAGATTAGCAGACTCTATTTTTGGTGTAGAGGCTTCTACAACAACCATTCCAACCTCTTTCTTCTTTGCCTCTTTAGCAACCAGTTTTGGACAGTTCTTTATGATATGATCATTTGCTTTACAGTACTTGTAAAAAACTTTTTGCTTTTCTGATTTCTTTTCATCTGTCTTCCCTCTTCGATTGTGTAGAATTAGCACATTTTTGCTTACTACTTGAAGAGCTCCATTTTCCTTTGCCCTTCTGACTAGCCAGGAAAGCTTGATCTACAACACGCATAATGGACATGTTCTCCCTAGACTGATCTTCCTACAACAGAACAGAGACTAACTCCTCAAATGACAAGGCATTTCGATTGCCTTTCATGATCAAATGAAGAATAGAAGCAAAACTCTGATATGAATCAGGAAGACCATTAAGAACGGTCTGCACAAATCTTTGATCTTTGTTAGAAAATTGTCCATTGAATCACCTTCATTCATGTACTCACTCTCCAATTGTTTTCGGAGGTAAGTAATACGAGCCTCATTCCTAGCTTGGTACAATGTGGTCAGTGTATCCCAAGCATCCTTAGTTGTTTTGCAAGAGCAAATGTGAGGAATAATGGCACGTTTGAGAGACAAAGCTATCAATGCATGTGTTTGGGAATGTCTGCAATCCCAACAAATTTGCTCTACAGTAGGTGCAGCAAAAATTGTAGCACGAATAGGAATATGCAGAATATCATCATCTCCGACATCTTTTGCATCAGCTTCAATACCTGCAATTGTAACAATTTTAGGTGTGATAGGACGTTTCTCAACACCATGCACAATCTTCCACAATCCTTTTGCAACCAATACATGTCGCATCATATAAGCCCATAATGGGTAGTTGATACCATCCAACTTATACTCAACAGTCAACATACAAAATACATTACTGCTTTCAGCCATGGCTGGTGACTAAAATACCTTGATGCAAAAAATTGACTGTATCTCAAAAAGTTGAACAAAATTGCCCAAACAAATTCTGCTAGACCTGTAGCAAACTTCGAGATGCTTATACTCACAAACCAAAATTGGTATATACCTTTGGCACAAAAAGAAATAATAGCATGCACAAGCGCTACGATAGTGCATTAGAAGGCCGAAACAAGCTCAGATCGCAATTTCAACACCATAGAGCAAAGCAGTTTTGATCTCTGAACCACCATGAGTATACATACCAAATTTTGTGTGATTCTAAGACTGTGATTGGAGGGGTGTCGACGATGCCCTAGATGAAGCGACGACCTGCTCTGATACCAATTGTTGGAGATAGATGTCTGCGAAAGCACGCGAACAGCACAAGGAAGAAGAAGCTTGGAACACAACACAGAATACTGAATGTATTACCACTAGAATGGACAAAGATAAGTAGCCCATTAGGGCAATAAGCATATATACAAGCCGGGGGGAAAACCTCCTAAAAAGGCCTTGAAGACTGTAAGCCTATTGCCACTCCTATGGAGATAGGTTTATGATTAAGTCTTCATAATGCTGGAGATGCATTTGATGTTCTTCTCTATCAGCACGCTATTGGATGCTTGATTTCCTTATGCATTACTCGGCCAAAAATTCAGTTTGCTATCTCACAGATGAGCAAGTTTATGCATTGCCCAGGTGTCAAGCATTGGTAGGCGGTTAAGTGCATCTTTCACTATTTGAGTTGTACTCTTCTACTTGGGTTGTTTTATCCCAAGGGGGGATCACTACCACCAGATTTGCATGATTTTTTTTACTCTGACTGGGTTGGTTGCTATGACACTCATGTGTCCACTAGTGGTTTTTGCTTCATGCTTGGTAGCTCATGCATACCTTACCTGAGCAAGAAGCAGCCTACTGTGGCCGCTTCTAGTTGTGAGGCTCAAACGCCTTATGGTTGATTTGGGTGTTGGTCAGTCTTGTGCCACCACCATCTTTGATGACGGTCAAAGCGCACTAGCAATTGCGAGGAACCCTATTTTCCATGCTCGCACTAAGCACATTGAGGTGCATTATAAGTATGTCAAGGAGAGGTTCTTTGTTGGGGACATCAGCTTTGCATATGTACCGACGCAACTTCCTTTTGTGGATATATTCCACATAGCTTGGTACTTCCTTATACATGAGTGACAGCCCCTTGTTCACTGGATCACTCCCAGGGGGATTTTTTGATATACTTAGGAAGTGATGTGTATGAACACTCTAGGACCACCAGGGCACATTTTTCCCTCTTTAGGAGGTTCCTTTTCCCCCAGCTTGTATACACGCCTATTGTTGTAATGGGCTGCTTATCTTTGTACATTCTAGTGGTAATACATTCAGTATTGTGTTGTGCTCCAAGCTTGTACTTGATGCAGGTTGGTAGGCTCTAAAGATTATAAGAGAAGCACATCTGGTTACCTTACTTTTGCAGGTACTAAATTGATCTCATTGTCTTCCAAGAAGAAACCCACAGTAGCTCTTTCATCAACAAGGGCTAAATACAAAGGACTTGCAAATGCAACACAAGAATCTATGTGGATTAGGACCCTATATTCAGATTTAGGATTGAACACTTCAACTCCACATATATTTGGAGACAATATTAGTTCTTTACATCTGTTGTTAACCCTATCTATCATGTTCGGACTAAACATATAGAAGTTCATTACCATTATGTCAAGGAAGTGATCATGAGTAAGGAGATACAACTCTCATATGTATCTAGACATCAACAATGTGCAGACATGATGACAAAGTCACTGGATGGAAACAAATTAAATAGGTTTAAATGAATGGTTGGATTAGAGGAGATCATGAAGGACTGAAAACTCAAGCATCTTAGGCTTGAGGGGGAGCTATTGGTGCAATTAGTAGGACTACATGCATTGCTAAGACTTTAGGACTACACATTTATTTATCCCTTCAAAAGAAAGAACCACATGTGAACCTATGCTAGTCATTTTGGGCGTAGATACTTTGGTTAAATGTATCTATCAAAAGGAGATGGAATCTTGCAGATTTAGGAGAGTCAACCCATGACTTATTTCGTGAAGAAATCAAATCAATCAAGTTCCTAAAGTGTGGTATCACTTCTAGGGGAGAATTCAAATTTAAACTCTTCACATGTGTATAAATATGCATAGTTTTAGTTCTAGGATAAGAGAGCTATTCTGAGAGACATTGAGCTACATCAGTGAGCATCATTGATGCTTAACTCATGTATGAGTAGTCCACTACATTTCCCTTGTATCATATGTTCATTAGCATATACATTTTGATACATTTCTTCAAGTGTGTCTTTGTCTATTGTTCTCAGTTGATCTTCATCATTACAGTGATTTTGTGGAATCCATTTCTTTGCACATACTCACCCATTTGCTATACTTTAACGTTTCTTAGTTAGATTGAAGTGTTAGCTACTTGCATATCAATTTTCAGCTAAAGGAGTATATTAAGCATCCCTAGAGTTAACTTGGCAGGTGTAGAGCAAGTTTTGTGCAACACCAACTCATCTTTGGAACTTATCAATCCATCTCCTCACATTCAATCTCTCCTTTGACTTTTGTGTGGTCATGGTGAGGAGAGAGCACAATTACAGTGCCCCCTTGATCTCCATAGTGATCACCACAAAATGTGACAATTGGGTAAAGGGAAACCATCAACCAATAAGGGATTTCAAGCCTAACTACTTGACGATTTAGGCCATCCATGTAGATGCCTAGCATGTAGGAATTATAGTTTTGGAATTGCAAAATCATGTGATAACCTGAACTTGATGGGCTTGCTTCTCCAAGCTTCACATGACTACCTTGCATGTTGTGTGAAGCGACCATTTTGATCCATTGAATATTAAATTTGTTAGATTCGCATGTGTGAATAGCAGCCATAAGATTGCTTATGACATATGAGATGTGACTCCTAATATATTTTCATTTGCATAAGGTCCTACCCAATCTTAATTGCATGTACAAAAGAGGAAGTGTGAAAAGTGTTGCAAACATTGAAGATGGTTTATGTGCATGTGTGCACTTCATTTCCAATTCAAAAATTGTATCTACAAGGTGCACAACTTTCAATAATAAATACACTAATGAAAATAAAAACATGATGTCACAAGGTGTAAAGTACCAATCAAGTGTTCAATTAGTTGTACTTCACACAATCAATCACAAAGCAATAAATCAATGATTTAAGTACACTTTGACAAAATTCCCTCTTTCTAATGATTCATCATACAAAAGATTTTTCAATTTCTCCTTATGTACTACTTTGTGTATGTTTCATTTTCACTCCAAGTGTGTCTTTGGTCACTCTTATGTGCTTATTTTGTGTATAAAAGTGTAGGTGAGGAGCCAATGAATGCAATGGGGTTTGCAATTTTTGAAGGGTGAGGGGTGAAAATGAATGAAAAAAATGGGTTGTGATGGAGTAGATGAACATAAGAAGATGGGTAGGGTGATATGAGATAGAAACTTTGGATGACAAAGGGTGATGATGAAGGTAGGGTTAAAAAGGGTCGTCTTTTTAAAATAGTTAAGGCCACTTGGGTGCAAGGGAATGCCTCAGATAAGGCTTTTCTTATTGAGTAGGGTAAATGAAGTGTGGGGCCCTTACCATTGATTGCAAAGTCTTTACAAGGATGTTGAGAAATTGAGTGATTTCTCAAAGGGACTTCAACAATTCTTCCAACTAGTTGGGAAACTTCCCTTATTGAAACTTAGTTTTCCAGAGTCCTTTAAACTCCTAGTTCTGTAAGCAAAATTGGTGAATTCAACATTTCATATGGCAAACTTACAACTTATGGCTCTTTCCCTCTTGAGTAAGAGGTCAAGTTTCTTTCAATCCTTGTGCTTTTCCCTTGTGTCATTATGAAATGGTCCTAGATATTTCCCATTGACCAAGTGGTACATGGAGCATAAGCAAGAGCAACAATGATGCAAGTTATTCAAGCATTGCAAATATGATCACCAACCTTCATGAAATGTGAGCTTGATGGTACAAATTACACCCTGTGGAAGTTTAGAATCACTTCTATGATTCTATCCTTGATTCGTGTGAGGTTCTAAAGACTCTTCTTGGGAATGATCATGAGCCCCAAGAAACATTTGATCCAAAACATTTTGGTCAAATGATTCCTCTTGATGATGATCTTCTACGTGCTTACAAACATAAAAATGTAGTCCACGTCCTGTAGGACAGTTGGTTGAGCTTTGGCCTCTTGAGGCGGAGGTCCAAGGTTCAAGTCCCAGGCTGGAAATGTTATGGCTTAGGCCAGTTAAACCCAGTTGTAACCATGTCTCATTCAGTTGTAACCTTGTCTAACCCCTGCTTTGTGGGATATGGGGGGTCCCGCGGGTACTATGCCCATTCACTTCTACAATTGCGATTTCAAAGTTAAAGTCTGGGATAGTTTGGTAACTGAACTTATTACTCAAATCAAACCTCAACCTCTAACTTTGAAGGAATTTAGTGTCATACTCATGGAGGAGATATGGCTCAAGGCAAGGAATGGAAGTAACAAAGGAGATGTTGCATTCATAGCAAATATGTAAGGAGGAAAGCAAACTCTTTGAAAGATGGAGATTCTTGGGTTGCCCATTTCCTAGTGATTGATGACGGGAAACGGTTCGTCTGTTTAGATACAAAAGATGGATTGGGAAGTGAAGAGGTGGATGATCACTACGATTTTGGAGGGACTATTGTTACATGGATTGCTTTTTAAGCGACTAAACAAGCCTTGGGAACCTATATGTGAGTGGTGTCGAGCTTGGCCATCAGAGACTTCTTAGGTACCCAAACTTGTCGAATTCTTGTTGGAGAAGCATGTCTTGGCAATGATGAGTGTCGAGATTAATTTGAAGCTGTGAATTAAAGATGATGTGTTATGTGTGATCCCACTCTTGGAAAACTCAATAATGAAGGTCTCTAAGGTGGAATCACTTTGGGGCAATATTCTTTAACATCAATCCAAATGCATTGTATTGAGTGAACATGTCATCCACCTGTTTTGCTCTCAATACTTGCTGGAACTTAGCCACGTGATCATAGGGATCACCTGTTCCATCAAAGTAATTTTTCATGGATTTCACTGATTGGGTGGGTCTCAATATTCTGGGATGCTCTCTAGGTCTAGGCAGAGGAAAATCTTCTCTGCCTCGTTGAGGTCTAGGTTCTCTCATTTTCACGCGTTCCAATCCATCTGTGAACCATGAACTTGGGATGTTCCTACTTGATTCCCCATGGAGATATTATATCTAGGTCGAGGAAACACAAAATCTCCTCTCCATGTTTAAGCATGCTTACCATGTTCTGATGCCACAAATACACGTTCAAACATACTATCCAAGTATACCAGCTTTCTGGGTGTCAGGGTCCTTTAATTTGGAAATGGTGACTACTCCTATTTCACAGTTGTTCAAGCTTATACCCCCAAAATGCCTCGTTAGTTTCCTTATTCAACAACAGTTCTATACTCCAATTGTCTTGGGGAATCCACTTTAGGGTGCGTACTTTGGTCAATACAGATTTGCATCTGATGGAGAGTGTTAATCTCCAAAAGAACAAGCTATCCTTGATGTTAGAGCACCTCTATATCAAGAATAACTCAAAACCTTTACCAATTTGGAGGATCAATACTCAATTATCAAAATTTTGAACAAACTATGAAGAGAGTAACTACTCAGAAAGTCTGCTGCACATAACTCACTCATTGACTGATCAAATGTGTAAAGTTTTTTATAAAACTTTGAACAAGGTGTCGCTTAAAGATTCTGCACCTTCTCCAAGTTAAATCATCTCAAAAGATTAAGTATATCTTGAGAAATGAATCAAACAATTCACCTATGTTTGAAACTATTCTCTTGTATAATTGATTTAGACACCTACAACTTCTAACAAATGATTCTCCCAAACCAGAACCCGTTTAAGCAAATGCTTTTAGTCATAGATCGCTTACCTTCCAACTTAGATTTTGACTCCTCATTTGTGCAAAACTTTACACTGTGCACTGAGAACTGATCAATTCTTTAACCATCGAGATTGCACCTATTTCAAAAGACACTCAACACTTTACACATACAAATGTTCCTACTCGTAATTCTCTCAACCTGTTTACAATTAGGCTCTCGAATCTTAGCCATAGATGGATTAGCTATGGACTTAGACATATACAAAAGAATTCTTGAAATGATCAAGCACAGAAGGAGAACTCAGAGAAATATCAGGCGCAACTTTTCGTCTACTCCAAAAAATTTTACATGAGTTGATGAGAGATATCTTCTTCACTTCTAAAGTGTCTAATGACTTCTTATTCTTCTAATTTCTTGCTCTCTCATATTTGCCCCGACTTTCTACTTGTATATATAGGCATATATGTACAAGCTCATAAACACACAAAAGGTATAAGTGAGCTAACTATAAGTTTAATGTACATATGTATACAAGTCTTCGTCTCAATGTGTTTAGTCCTGGCATGAAAAACAAGATTAGCAGCTAGATACAATGAACTCATGTTATCTCCATGAATAGTGGGTGTACTCTGAGTGATGTCAAAACTCTTCATAAGAGTCTTTAGCCATATAACTTCCTTTATAGCTTCAACCATACCTTTGTACTCTACCTCTGTAGATAATAAAGAAACTATGTGTTGCTTCTTACAGCACCAAGAGATTAGCTTATCTCCCACATAACACAAATATCCATATGTTGATCTCCTATCATCAGGATAACTGTTGGAGATAGAAGTCTGCGAAAGCATGTGAACACCACAAGGAAGGAGAAGAATCTTGGAGCACAACACACAATATTGAATGTATTACTAGAGAATGTACAAAGATAGGTAGCCCATTCAGGCAATAGGCGTATATACAAGCCGAGGGAAAAAAACCTCCTAGAGAGGGAAAAAAGTGCCCCGGCAATCCTAGAGTGTTCACACACATCACTAGCTAAATATATCAACAAATCCCCCTTGGGAGCGATGCAGTGAACAAGTGGCTGGCACTCATGTATAAGGAAGTGTCAAGCTATGTGGAAATCACTCCACAAAAGGAAGTAAGCCCAAAGCTTTGCGGAAAGCTTCAAACTTCTCCCTAGGCAGAGCCTTCGTGAAAAGGTCTGCAATATCCTCCTGCGTGGGCACATATGCCAAGCTGATCTCCCCAACAGAGAACCTCTCCCTAATATAATAATAATGCACCTCAATGTGCTTAGTGCGAGCATGGAACACAGGGTTTCTCGCAGCTGCCAATGCGCTCTCACTGTCAGTGAAGATGGTGGTGGCAAAAGACTGACCAACATCAAAATCAGCCATAAGACGTCTGAGCCACACACACTCAACAATAGTTGTGAAAACTGCCCTATACTCAGCCTCACAAGTGGAAGTGGCAATAGTAGGCTGCTTCTTTCTCAACCAAGATATACATGAGCTACCAAGCATCAAGCAAAAGCCACTAGTGGACCTCCTTTCTGCTACACCATTTTGTTGAGGAGAGTACCTTCAAGTAACGTCCCTTTTTATACCTACATACCACAAGTAATCACTGAACTCATTTGAGAAATACTCTCCCCCTCCATCTGACCTTAGTCTCTTCAACTTTTGACATGTAATTCTTTCTGCATACACATGATAATGCTTGAATGTATTAAATACCTCTGACTTATCTTTGATCACATAGATAGTGATCCACCTGGTAGCATCATCAACATAAATCACATAATATCTTGAACCATTAATATTGAAATCCTTTGATGGTCCCACACATCTGTGTGTACCAACTCAAGCTTCTCTAAGTACATGAAACTAACCATGCTTAGAATATGATTGCTTATGATCCTTACGTAATTAATATGCCTCACATCTGTATGTCATATGTTGACGTGCAACATTAGGCAATCCAAGCACTGAACCATTGTTAACCATATCCTTAATACCTCTTTCATTGAAATGTCCAAGCCTTTTGTGCCAAAGCTCTAACTCAGAGATCTTATGTCCTCCATAAGTGAACAAGACATGACCAACATTACCTTGAATCTTCAATGTGAAGAGTCTTCCATCTTTCTTCCCTTAAACAATTTGTTTATACCCATTGCTAGGGTCTTCCACAAACACTCCATCATTAGTGAACCTCACTTCATAAACTTTTTCAACAATTTATCCTATACTTATCAAATTCTTTGGAATTGTAGGAACATACAAGATCTTACTCAAAAGAGTACTTCCATCCTTAGCTTTCCCTGATCCAATTGACTTCACATTGTGCTTTGTATTGTCACATGTTTGAACTACATGATTAGTTAGCATATTTTCCAAATCAGTCATCAAGGCTATATTACCACTCACGTGATTGCTACACCCTGAGTCAATGTAAAAGACTCTTTGGTCTTCACTTTGCCTTTCACAAGTTGCATTCATAATCAAGGTTGAATCCTCCTTCTGATCTGATGCATAGTTGTAGTAGGTATTGTTGTAGGATTGACTTTGGAATCCTCTACCTGCATTTCTTCCAAAGTAACCTCTACTACCTCTACCTCTAAAATTAGCTCTTTGGTTTCTACAACCTCTTCCTCTTGGATTGAAGTTCTGATTATATCCTCCATTATTCTGAATAGTATGCCAACATTCATGAGCTAAGTGATTTGTCTTACCACAAATCCAGCAAGCTCTGACTCCATCTTTATTGCTTCTACCTCTTCCTCTTCCTTTGCCACCTCCTCTTCTTGTTTGGAAGTTAGCTTGGCTAGTTGTACCCTCATCTGCATTTGCTTGTTGCTTACCTTTCCTATTCTTCTTCTTATCCTTTGAATACATTGCTTGACCTGCACTCTTATCACCATCACCTTTGACATCCTGCTCAAAAGTTAGCATGTGTCCTAGCAACTGATTTAAATCAGGAGTGAAATGATCTAGTGACAAATCAGTAGACAAAATGAATGGCTTCCATTTCTCATCTCCTCTCAAACTTGTGAGATTTGCCTTACCAATTTATCCTTCTCAATATCTCCATCAACTGCTCCTAATGCATATGCAATGTCCTTCATTCTTGTTACATAATCTGAAATTGATTGAGAGGCCTTCTTGAATGTGGTAAACTCTGCCCACAAAGATGCCTTCCTTGACTTTGTAGTATTTTGGAAATGCTGCTCCAAAGTATTCCATATATCACTTGCACTTTCAAGACCTCTAATGTGAGGTAGCAAGTAGTCATTGACTCACATATAGATAATGCCCCTTGCTTGAGCATCCTTCTTCATCTACGTCTTCAAATCTGATAGTTTATCCCTAGTTGGAACACTAGGATCTCTAAATTGTGGTTTTTCTTCTTCTCCTGTAATGTAACCTATCAAATCTTCGCTCATGAGATGAGCTTCCATCCTCATTGACCATGTTGCATAGTTTTCTCTACCCAATAAGAGAATCTCCCATCTTTTCTTCTCTTGTGTATTGAATTCTTCAAACTTTATGAGTAGTAAGTGTACCTTTACTTCTAATGAAGTTCCTTTTGATCTTCTTGAAGTTCCTTTCTGTGTTCTAACTCTCCCATTTCTATTTCTAGGATCACTACTCCCCAATTCATTGGTATTGTCCAGTTGATTGGTCATTATGTACATGGTTTCTTCTTTATCTATGTAGCCATATTCTTCAAACTTAACCATAGGGTGTTCCAATACCATGGGTTGGTCTACGTTTTGCAATTGGACTACCAACCTCCTCAAACCATCCTCATAGATGCGAGCACCTATTCGATTGGTTCGAACATATTCCAGTTGAGTTTTGCAGGGACCTTTTGGCCTCTTTAGGTAGGCTACTCTTGATCTACCCCTTGGTCTCTCCATGTTGTAAGACATTTCCAGATCACTATTTTCTGAGCTTAATATGTAAGGATAATCATCGAATTGTTGGGCCCAAGATCTTGCAGTGGTTTAGCACTAGCCTTAAAGGATCTCACACTGTGATGATCAGTCTTCCTATGTGCTTGCCTGATCTTAGGTTCATGAATTTGTTTCCTTCAGGCACTCAAAGTGAATTTTTGTCATAGCTTCTTTCTTTCTCAATTACTTGATTCGTTTTTACTTTCCCTTGGTTTCTTGTCCTGTCAATCAATGTACGTCAAGTATCGTTTTTCTATGTGTTTAAGTTATCGCAACATTGAAATTAAGTTCTTTTCCCTTTGGTCTGTTCGTACAACTGCACTTCGTCTTGAGACTGATTCCTTAGAGCATTCTTAAGACTTGAGTTCCTATCACTCACATAAGTCCTAGGTTTACACCTTATGTGCTTTAGCTTTCACCCTTAGCAAGTCCTCAAATGAGTCTTAGCCCAAGCATCATCCCCAAACCTAAGCTTCTTTTTGTCACAAGTCAAAAGCTTTTGATAATGATATCTTCGTTTGCCATGTGCCAAAAGACAATTTCTTACAAAAAAAATGAAAAAAATTTATCAAAATTCCAAAACCCTAATTTTTGTCATTCACGCAAACTATCATGATGGTGTGACACGATTGTCATGGTGTCTGACCGTCATGATAGTGTATCAAGATCAAGATGGCGTAACAAGATCGCCATGGTGTAGCACGATCGTGATGATGCGTGGGTATCATGATGACATCAGACCATCGTGATCGCGTAGCAAGATCACGATGGCATAACAAGATCACAATGGTGTAGCAAGATCGTGATGGTGTGTGACCGTGGTGATGGTGTGACAGTGGCGATGGCATCAGACCATCATGATGGCATCGGACGGTCGCAATGAAGTCATACCATCGCAATACCGTCAAACCGTCGTAATGGCCTCATACCATCGCGATGGAATCAGACCATGGTGATGAAGTCAGAGTGTCATGATGTCTTGAGCCAATCACGATGGTCTAGAGAAACATGAATTTCAAGATTCATCTATGGATACCTAGGTGCATAAGGTGATCTACAAGTTGCAAGAGATGTACCTATAAAATTCTACACCTTGATATCATCGTGATGGTCTAAGCAATTCGGCAAAAATGGAGATGGAGATGCAAAAATTTGCCTATTTTGGGTAGTTGGCCCTCCTATTGAAGCTCTATCCTAAAAGAAACACTCACAAGCACACACAAATCTGAAATCCCAAGTATCTTCCAATGCTACTCTCCTACTCTTACCATCACATGTTCATCCTTGAGCTCGCCCCCGACAACAACACCAAATGTGGTGTTGTTCTAGACAAGGGCAAGTACCACATCAAGAAGCTTCACCTCATTAATTGTCAATCTGTGGAAGAGGTAGGATGATATAAAGATCGTGAATAAGTGATGTGTGCAAAGGTGAAGGTGAGAAGCATACTAGTGCACACACACATGGAAGAGACAATAGGAAGGACAATGGAAGTACAAATATTTTATTGTGTTACTCTCCAAACTTGTTAATCTCCACTAACCAACCTCAAAAATGAGCTCTCTATATCACTTTTTATAGTTTTTAAACTAGATCTGATTGATTTCAAACCTAGTGTCTGGCTTAGTTAAAAAATAGGTTCCATAACTTATTTGGGGATCTAAATGAAGTCTAAAATTACAAAAGTTGGTACTTAGGCTCTACTTAGGCTCCTCAAGCTCGAGGACTCCTCGGCTTGAACAAAATGGAGCAAGTCATAACAAAATTGTATGTTTCTACATATAAAGGTTAGTGATAAAAATCATTGTTAACATTTTGATCATGGATTGATGAACAAACCTTGAAAAATTAATGTCCTAGTCCTCCCTTGATCTTCATGCCTCTTCTCTTACATGCTTCCTCAACATCTATGCCTCTGGCTGCTCCTAACAATCGACATAAGGAGGAACACTACAAGCTTGAGCATGAATAAGCTATGGCACAAGAGATTTTACCATATCAAATACCGTGCACAAAAGGAGATGTGTCACAAGGGTATGGTTGCACACCTACCATCAATTGCATACATAAAAGAACAATGTGAAGCTCGCATTATGGGCAAGCAACAGAGGAAGGCATTTCCACAAAAAATGCAAGAACAAGGAAAGCTACCCTCTAGAGTTGGTGCATGCTGACTTGTGCGAAAAATTGTCAAATAGGGTTTGGGCAGATCTTCCTACCTCATGTTAAGTACTGCATTTATAGCATGAGTATTTGGGTGTACTTCCTTCAAAATAAGGCTCAAGATTCTAGTAGTTTAAAGAATGGCTTCAACTTGTTGAAACTGAAACAACAAAAAGAATGAAATTCGGGATAGACAGTGGTCATGAGTTTACATCAAGGTTTGAAGATTTCTACAAGAGTAAAGGAATCAAGCATCGACTCAGAGTGGCACATAGCCCTCAAAAAAACCGTGTTGCAAAATATCAGAATCACACCATCAAGGAGATGGCAAGATGCATGTTGAAGGGAAAGGCGTTGCCAAATCAATTTTGAGCATAAAATTTCAGCACTATTGTCCACATCTTGAATCAAAGTTACACCAAAGCACTTGATTGAAAGACTCCACAAAAGAGATACTTATCCATACGATGGTATCATGCTCTAGGGGCTTGCTTTAGCCCATATAATGCCATCTTTAGTTTACATACCTTGACTTTGAATGGGGAGCACTAGGTGTAGAAATCCTCCATGTCGAATGCCTTCAGAATCTATTTTGAATACTTCTGTTGAGAGATGAAAACCTTCCCACTTCTTTTCATAGCATTATCTTCTATTGAAGCTGAGTACAATGTAGCATGCATTGCACATATGAATACAAGGGCAAAAGGCTACAAGGCTGAAGTGTGACAATCTAAGCCAAAAATCCTGTTTTCCATTCATGTACCAAGTACAATGACATTCAATATCATTATGTGTGTGAGTTGATCGAGGATCGGCTCATGGAGATAAGCTATTGTCCATTTGAAGAAAATGAAGCAAACATTTTCACCAAGGCTCTCAAGAGAGGAACTTCATCGACACTTTCTAAAGCTTGGTATTGGACTAAAAGGTAGATCAATGTAGGGTGGCCATTGAAAGGGGTTGTTAGATATACCCAATACTCCACCCTTAAGTGACCACAAATGATCCATGTCACTCTAGTTGTAAGGCCCCCAATGAGGAGAATCCATTGTGAGAGCTTAGGCCCTTTTGGAACCATAACTTTCAAGTTAGGTGAGAAATGAAGGCCTTGAGGCAGTACGATTTCCCAATAGAATCTTAATAAGGGGAGTGCTAAGAGGGAGGCTTGCCTTTGTTGATGGAGATATTGTTGGATTATATATTTTGGGGACTATTGTCTCTCCCAAATATGTTTATCTACATAGGCTCCCATTGTAAAAGCTATGTAAACATGGCCTATGCGGAGTTCGTTACAACAATTGCACACTTGAGCCCTTCATCTAGAGCCTGTCTAGATCACCATCTATGCTCCATATTGGGAGTGCACTATTGGACAGCACGAGCATTGTAGCTGCATTGTTCATGGCAATTTGAGAATTTGAGTTGTCTATCTCTGAGGCTGCTTCTCTCACTATACATTTCTCTTTCAGATCTGTCTATTGATCTATTCCACTGCTATTATTTCTTACAGCATAGTGGGTGGATGGAATCTTATTTGAGAGAAAGGCAATAGGATCTAACAGTAGAGTGATTGTTGAAATAGATGAATATGCACTCAACACAAACAATAAAAGAGAACAAACTCCATAGATTATAGAATAATATCTTGCAATCTACAAAGATGTTTGACTTGAGGAACCAATAATGCATACTGAGGAACCGGTAGAACATAGCCAAGCTGTAGGGAAAAATAAATATCCACAAGATCCCCATGTATTCCCGTACTATCACAATTACTTTCTGATGACAAAGCAGATTACTGGAAGCCTCATGAGACAAACCAACTTGTACTTTAACGTGAAATAATCAAGAAAGATAAAGAAATGTTATAAACATATTCAGTAGTGCAACAGTACTTTCAAAAAAATGTTATAAACATATTCAGTAGTGCAACAGTACTTTCCTCGTGAATGACTAAAAATCTGACTGATAAAACAAGAATACATTGCTCTTTTTTTCTCTGGCTCAGCAGTAATACCATACACTTGTCCCAAAACAAGGGCCAGATCTCATTCAAAAGTAGGTGATTGGCTTCACAAGTTTTGGTTCTGCATGAATACACAAAGTTCCAAGATTGCCCTTTAATGCTAACATAGTTCATGTACTCTTTGAGTCTAAATGGCATCCAATATCGATCTTTAATGCTCACGTTGACGTGCTTTATACATCTGGTTAGTGTTCCCTTATGATTCCTTGTTTTCAGGACACTTAGTGTTGATATTCTATGCAAACATAAAAATGGCATGTGTCATAGCAGATTTCGGGCTTGATCTCTTATGCTAATTGATGGCCTGGGTTCAAGTCCCAGCCAGAAATGGATGTTCAGCTCTATGAGCAAGGTTGGGCACGTGTTTGAAATCACTTTTCAATGTTCAAAACAATTAACCTTCGCAAATCTGGCCAGTTACTAACATGACTCTTTAATGCCTCAGATCAATATAAACTACCCCTCTTGACTTTAACCTGACACTCATGAATCCATGCTAAGACAATATGTATAATCACACTTAACCATTATGAGATTCACATCATTTGAAGGAGGTTAGGAAACTTTTCCCTTTTTAGCCTTTCACAGACAAGTATCACTTTGGGTACTCCTGAGCTTCATTGGCCGGTCTTGATATCAATATTCATCTTTTAAATCTCTGGATGTGTTGTCACCCCTCCTCCAATACTTACAAAAAAAATTCCAACCCTCTGGAGACTAGGCTCTATTGCCAGTAAATTTTTTGTTTGTAGAACAAAAGTTGAAATCGAAAGCATCTAAAAATTCAAATTTGACATAAATTTTTATAAATTCATACCCGGAAATATTTGCCATGATAAATCATTATACTTAATTATTTTATGTGGTACACCCAGAAGGTAAAAGGTATTGGTAACCAGACAAGCATTTCAGACATGCATGTAGAACAGTACACAGAAGTGATCCTACAGTACACATGAATTTGGGTCAAATAAACTTCGAATATTATACAGATCCCGACCTTGGAAGAATTAATTTATCCAACAAGTCAAATTGGCGAGGACTTAGCAAGCTGAAATAGAAATACCTCTTTGAAAATAGGTAGAGTTTCATAAGTTAGAGACAAAGAAAAAGGAAGGGATTACTAAAAAGTGATGAAAAATTGAACGGAAAGCTTAACCACACAAACATTTGACAGACATTCTTGTATAGTTCATTAAACATTTTCCACAGTAAACTTACATGCAGGCTAAATAAAGTTGAAAAATCGTACCTCCTCAAGTGGAAAGACATTTGTCTGATATATTGAATGGAGGAGAGCTTTGCAAGCTGAAATCAGAAAGATCTCTTCAGAAAGAGGGAGATTTCCATAAGAAAAAGAGGAACAAAAGGGAAGGGATTACACTGGCCGTAATTCTTTGCTCTGTCATGCCATAAAAAGAAAAGACAAGAAAGAGCAAAGCCACAGAGAAAGCAACACCAGGAAGGCAGGTGTATGCTAGGAGTCCAAGAAATTTAGGCATACACAACGAACAGGCTGGCTAACATGCAACAAGAGTTCCAATATATATGGTGCATGTACCCCAAATCTTGAATATCACTCAAAGATGTTCCACGAAAGAGGACGATGCTTTCTCTCATGTAAAGGTGAAGAAATCACAAGGGTGTACACAAAAAGATTAGTGGGTTCAAAAAATTAGGTAGAAGACTCTAATGTTGTATATGGACAAAAAAGGGCTGAAAGGAAGGTATCAAAATTGGGAAGTGAGGCACATGACAATCATGAGTGAGAGTATGGAAAGAAGAATTTGGGAAAGGGAGTTGGAGGGTGCAAGGTGGAGCAACAACGACGCTGTTGAGGTATCATTGCCATTGATGTCAGTACTATTCCCAATATCAGTAAAGTTGCTTGTGCTGTTGCTTGCCGTCACATTCACTGTGTTGTTGCTTGAACTGCAAAGCGCTCTCTCTCTCTCTCTCTCTCTCTCTCTCTCTCTCTCTCTCTCTCTCTCTCTCTCTCTCTCTCTCTCTCTCTCTCTCTCTCTCTCTCTCTCTCTCTCTCTCTCTCTCTCTCTCTCTCTCTCTCTCTCTCTCTCTCTCTCTCTCTCTTGCTCTCCCCTCCTCCCTTGCTCTCCCTCCCTCCCTCCCTCCCTCCCTCCCTCCCTCCCTCCCTCCCTCCCTCTCTCTCTCTCTCTCTCTCTCTCTCTCTCTCTCTCTCTCTCTCTCTCTCTCTCTCTCTCTCTCTCTCTCTCTCTCTCTCTCTCTCTCTCTCTCTCTCTCTCTCTCTCTCTCTCTCTCTCTCTCTCTCTCTCTCTCTCTCTCTCTCTCTCTCTCTCTCTCTCTCTCTCTCTCTCTCTCTCTCTCTCTCTCTCTCTCTCTCTCTCTCTCTCTCTCTCTCTCTCTCTCTCTCTCTCTCTCTCTCTCTCTCTCTCCCCCCCTCTCTCCCTCTCCCTCCCTCCCTCCCTCCCTCCCTCTCTCCCTCCCTCCAATGATATGAGGATATCAGAGTCCACTACCCACAGCTCTTTAGGGGGCCCAAAGAGGTCAGAGTTTATTGGATACGGAGGACCAGCGCCCTCTATGGTCATTTCCTAGTAGAGCTCCAACGCTGCCGTGCCTCACTTCTCCAGCAGATGAAGATACACCGGACACTCCCCGACTCATATTACAGATTTTTTCAGACCCACAGCCACCCGGGAACCAAGCTCGATGCGGGGTGTCACATTACAGAGAGCAGAGGAGCATAGACGACAGCGCCGACGAACAAGACCCCCACTCCAGAGAGCCAGTCCCCACCAAAGAGATTCAGGCGATTCACGCACACCATGACTTGGAGATACGGAGACATCAGCAGCACACCCCTTCCGATCTCAATGTGCAGAGCATTCTGAGGCTCGACACAATGCCTTACGCACCGATGCATTATATCCTACATCCACTCCAAGCATCTAGAGGGCAATGACACCACCCAGCCTCCCCTCCCTATGCATATCATATTTGTATCTCACCTGTTGAGCATATAAAGTGTATACCCATAGCACCCCAACCCTCAATGCCAGCTATTATCCACTCCTTTTATACTCTATTTTGTACTCATTTTATTTTCCTTTCAGGATCACAGTGGATTGGATCATGCTCATGTATATGTTTTGTCTCATAGGCCGATTTTGGCCTCTAATAGACGTTAAAAAGTCTCTCTCTCTCTCTCTCTCTCTCTCTCTCTCTCATCTCTCGTCTCTCTCTCTCTCTCTCTCTCTCTCTCTCTCTCTCTCTCTCTCTCTCTCTCTCTCTCTCTCTCTCTCTCTCTCTCTCTCTCTCTCTCTCTCTCTCTCTCTCTCTCTCTCTCTCTCTCTCTCTCTCTCTCTCTCTCTCTCTCTCTCTCTCTCTCCTCTCTCTCTCTCTCTCTCTCTCTCTCTCCCCCCCCCCCTCTCTCTCTCTCTCTCTCCCCCCCCCTCTCTCTCTCTCTCTCCCCCTCCTCTCTCTCTCTCTCCCCCTCCCTCTCTCTCTCTCCCCCTCCCTCTCTCTCTCTCCCCCCCTCTCTCTCTCCCCTCTCTCTCTCTCTCTCTCTCTCTCTCTCTCTCTCTCTCTCTCTCTCTCTCTCTCTCTCTCTCTCTCTCTCTCTCTCTCTCTCTCTCTCTCTCTCTCTCTCTCTCTCTCTCTCTCTCTCTCTCTCTCTCTCTCTCTCTCTCTCTCTCTCTCTCCCCTTTTCAGTATGACCTCTCTTCCCCCCACATTACCCTCTCTCGTTCTGAGAGGAATAGGATCATCCATCAGGACCTACTACAGATACACGTCAGGGAGACATGGATTGCACCACAGGAGCCTCTTCCCACAAAGAGGCAACACTACAGAGAGCACTTCCTGACTGTGACAGCGGATGGTTTCATTCAGAGACCACGATACATGGATACATGTATGGCACCAGCTGAGAGGGTGGCCATTGGGCAGCTCAGAGTATCATCAAACCAGCTCGAGATTGAGGTTGGGCGAGCCACACATACCCCGAGGGATGAGAGATTATGCAGGATATGTAGAGAGGAGGTGGAGGACGAGGAGATCTACACATGTAGATGCCAAGCATATGAGGACATCAGAGACCGCTACCCACAGCTCTTCAAGGGGCCCACAGAGATCAGGGCTTTATTGGGGACAGAGGACCAGCGCCCTCTAGGTCGTTTCCTAGTAGAGCTCCAGCACCGCCGTGCATCACTCCTCCGGCAGCAGATGGAGATAGACCTTGCACCCCCCCTTCAGACTTATATTACAGATTTTTTTAGACCCTCTGCCACTCGAGGACCAAGCTCGATGCGGGGTGTCACATTACACAGAGCAGAGGAGCTTAGACGACAGCGTCGACGACCGAGACCCCAGTCCAGAGAGCCCGTCCACATCAGAGAGAGATTCAAGCGATTCACGCACGCCATGACATGGAGATACGGAGACGTCAGCAGCGCACCCCTATCGATTTGGACGTTCAGAGCATTTTGAGGATCACCATGATGCCTTACCCACCGATGCATTATATCCTACACCCACTCCAAGCATTTAGTGGGTTGTGATACCATCGAGCCTCCCCTTCCTATGCATATCATATTTGTATCTCACCCATTGAGCATATAGAGTGCATACCCATAAAACCCCACACCCTTGATGCCAGTGACTATCCACTCCTTTTTATACCCGTTTGCAGTACTCACACTTTATTTTCCTTTTGGGATCACAATGGATTGGATCATACTGATGTATATGTTTTGTCTCATAGGCCGATTTTGGCCTCTAATAGACGTTAAAAAGTCTTTTTCTCTCTCTCTCTCTCTCTCTCTCTCTCTCTCTCTCTCTCTCTCTCTCTCTCTCTCTCTCTCTCTCTCTCTCTCTCTCTCTCTCTCTCTCTCTCTCTCTCTCTCTCTCTCTCTCTCCCTCTCTCTCTCTCTCTCTCTCTCTCTCTCTCTCTCTCTCTCTCTCTCTCTCTCTCTCTCTCTCTCTCTCTCTCTCTCTCTCTCTCTCTCTCTCTCTCTCTCATGATTGCCAGACTTATCCGAAGCAAGCCTTCAGTACCACATGATATCATTAGAGCAGAGCTCGCTGCACCACCGATGCTAGTTGAGGCACTATTCCAGACGATATGCCTATTACACAGACTTCGAGGCATGGATACAGAGCGCATTGCTTATCGTGCTTTCGAGGCATCACGTGATATGGCATTAGCAGGCGACACCTCCTCATGGTATGCACAGACACGAGACTGGCTTGCCCACCATGGCTTTGACATAGACAGGCTACCACCACTACAGTACGACTCTCATGCACCCACCTACTCGCTCTCTCATCAAGAGAGGAATAGGATCATTCGTCAGGAGATATGGCATACATACATACAGAGGACATGGGTGAGCCCTAGGGGTACATTGCCACCGAAAATGCTCTACTACCGCGAGCATTTTCTACATATATCGGGCACGGGCTTCATCGAGATTCCGAGATACATGCAGACCTACCTTCCCCACCACCCACGAGTCGTCATTGGGCAGCTCCGGGTTTCATCACATCAGCTCGAGATTGAGAGGGGTCGGTCCAGGGGAGTCCCCCGTGAGGAGAGGTGGTGCCCAGTATGCCAGACAGAGGTAGAGAGTGAAGAGCATTTTGTTATCAGATGTCCAGCATACATAGACCTACGAGCACAGTTCCAGATCGAGGAGTCATTCCAGCTGTGCATGACTATGGGAGACCAGAGACGCTTGGGACGCTTTCTCACAGCAGCATACGAGAGGCGAGAGCAGTCACTACAGCCCATACATCAGACACGGGTGAGTACCCAGCAGACCATTACCCAGTTCTTTCAGCGAGTTGAGCTACATCAGAGAGGTCCATCTATAGGGCTCACGCTCCACCAGGCAGCAGCACAGAGAGCACAGCGCCGACCACGCATGGGCGGATATCGTCGACCACGACTATATCAGGAGGATATCTCACGCATCAGGATTGCCTACGACCACATGATGGAGCATAGGCGTACCACCACCCCCTGGGTTGTCTTCCTTCAGGAGGCACTCAGACGACCACCGATGTACCACATACTACACCCACCTCCACCCATCACCAGTAGCTAGGGCGTTTTACTCACATTTTGGACCCCCCCCATGTATTAGGTGGCCACTATCTGCAGAGTCAGAGCCACATCTCCCCAGCCTTTTCCAGCCCTATATAGCTTTGTGTAGCGATATACTTTTTATTTCATTTTATCTTCTACACAGGGTTACTACACTTGTACATGGTTTTTGTCTCATAGGCCAAGTTTGGCCTCCAGAAGACGTTAATATGACTTTCTTTCTTTCTTCTTTCTCTCTCTCTCTCTCTCTCTCTCTCTCTCTCTCTCTCTCTCTCTCTCTCTCTCTCTCTCTCTCTCTCTCTCTCTCTCTCTCTCTCTCTCTCTCTCTCTCTCTCTCTCTCTCTCTCTCTCTCTCTCTCTCTCTCTCTCTCTCTCTCTAAGCGCAGTCCCTCTACCCGAAACCCTAAGCGCAATCCCTCTTCCCGAGCTCTGCGTCTGCCCGAAACCCTAAGCGTAGCAGTTTCCACCAGTCTCCCAAAGACAACAGCAAGTAAGGCGGGAGGGGAGCAGCCCCCCTCTTTCTTCATCTCGAGGGGAGGGTGAGGGAGGGGACCCTCTCCTTGAGCTTTCCAGCACCCTTCTCCTCGCTCCCTGTCTACAGCAACAACATTGAAGGCAAGAAAAGCTTTGCCTCTGCCCTCTTGCACCAGCCGCTTTCTATACCAGCCCCAGTCAACAAACCAACAGCATGGGAGTCTTACTTACTCCAAGAAGTGAAGAAACTCCAAAGAGAAATGGAAGCAATGAAGCAGGAAATTAATAAGAAAGATGAACAAATAGCCAGATTGCAACAAAAGCTTGATGAAACACAAGGAAACAGCCAGGAAACAAGAGCTGAATCAACAAATAAAGTCGACTTGGCAACACAATTATCCGAGGTAAAACTATCCAGCTCTACACATTTTTCAAAAGAAGTAATGTCTGTGGTAAAGGAGCAGGAATTGGTGGACAGCAACAAGAAAGTTATCAGGATTGGAGGCCTCCCCCTAGGATGGGACAGGGAGGACATCGCACCCGAGTTAAAAGATGACTACATCCTTGAAACAGAAGTACTAGAAGCACAACTAACCAAGGTGGTCCCCTTCATCAATCTAGGGTCTCCGGTCTTCATCACACCCAAAGGAACTCAGGCAAGGGTAAGCTATTTTGACATGTCAGATAAGATAGCTGTCATGAAGCAAGCAAAGTCACTACAAAGTACTAAAGTATGGATAGCAGATGAACTCACCCCACTCCAACTTAAAAATCGACCAGCAGAGTTAACTAAAGTCAGAGAAGCCAGGAAGAAATGGAAAGTGGGCAATATACAGAGGCGGTCAAGCTATTATCAAAGATTTCCATACCCATACCACATAGGAAGAAACAGCTATCTCCCTCATTTGTAATATATATTGATGTAATTTTGAAACTCTTATGAGTCATAAGAGTGCTTTGGAAGCCACATCCCCCCCCTTTTTATTTTTATTTTGATTTTTCCCTTTTATTATAGCCCCTTGAGGGCTTCCCCCCCAAGTGGAATGTAATGTTTTGATGTACCTGATCGGTCCCATAGGTCGATTTCGGCCTCCGAATGGGCTAAGGAAAGGGCAAACATGAAAGAAGAATTGGAGCTCATCAAAGCTTCAATGGTCTCTCTCACACCCGAAGAGGGAGAGATTCATATGAACACGACAGAAGCTTTAAAAGAAGAACTCACCAAAGCTTTGACCGCGAGCATGGAAAACAAATTAGAAGCCACCAAAGAAGGATGGATCGACATAGTGAGAAAGAACATCAAAAAAGAAGCCAAAGAGGAAGCACAAAAGGAAGAAGCACTCATCGTGCACACCACCATTGAAGAAGAAAAGATGAAACATGCCCGTCGTCTCAATGTACGCATCACGGGTATTGTAGAAAAAGAAGGCTCTACACCCGAGTCCGACGGGAAGACACTATGCAGGACGCTCGGCTACAAAGAGGACTCCCCTCCATTTATCAAGTCTTGGAGAACGAGACGAGACCCCACGAAGAAGAGAGCTCTCATTCTACACTTCCCTTCAGAAGATGTAAGATCTACTTTCCTACGCAAGAGGGTGATTCTGAGAGCACTTGATGGCCCCCCCATCTACCTTGATGATGATCTCACACCCATGCAAGTAGCACACCGCCGTGCATGCATGCCGAGAGTACACCAAGCTCGCAAAGAAGGAAAGAAGGCTTCATACAGAGATGGTCGTGTCATCATTGATGGCAAGACCATCCCATAGGGATTCGCGGCCTCTGAGACACTCGAGGAGATACACCTTGCAGTCTGGAACTGCAATGGAGACCTATGGACACACCCAGAGAGGTTGGAAGAGGTGCGCAAAGGCAAAGACATCATTATGCTCACAGAGACACATGAGAGCCCGGACCGGGGTCTACCTCGAGTCCACGGTTTCCAGTGGGAGTCCACATACAGAGAGTGTACACGTCAGCATACCACCAGAGGATCAGGAGGAGTAGCCATACTCTTCAGAGATGGACTTCAGAGCAGGATACAGATAGTCACACGTGACTCAAAGGCCAGATATCTTTGGATCCGACTCCAGCTCTCATAGGAGCGGATCATCTTCATAGCTTTATGCTACTTTGCTCCCTCTAGCTCGCGATTCGCTATCATAGATCGAGAGGAGGACTCACCATACACTTGCTTGTCAGAAGAGATTACAGAGTACTCTGCACTAGGGGAAGTCTTCCTTATGGGAGACTTCAATGCCAGGACAAGCAATGATCAGTGTGAGATATTTGACCCAGAAGACCCACAGATACTACCTACCATAGAGGATGAGTCTATAGCTCGAGCTTCAGCTGACTCTACACACACTCATTATGGCACTCACTTACTCAGACTAGGCTCTCGACATAATCTCGTTATCTATAACGGGATGGCTCAGTGGCCTACCTCAGGAGGATTGACATGCATGCCACACTCAGGCACAGATGGAAGGGGAAGTTCAGTAGATTACGTCATGGAATCTAGAGAGGCCATTCACCTACTTACCTCATTCACCATCCCACCTATACCCATTGGGGCCGATCACGCATACCTCGCTCTCTCCCTCAAGGGAGACACCCCTACACGCACACCCGCAGCACGCATCCCACACACCACCATCCACTTCACACACGAGCTAGCTCACATATATGCGGCCCAAGTCGAGAAGGGTCTTCTCTTGCTTCACCCTGACACTCCACTATCCCTACTCACCTCACAGATAGCATCAATTCTTCAGACATCCGCCATCAGCTCCTTCCCACACACCATCCATTCTGGTCACACACCTCCTCCAGGGACTATGCCACAACATCGTTGGTATGATGAGGAATGCAGAGATACCTACCGCCGACTACGAGCTCAGCGAGCATTGGGAGAGATCACAGAGAGACAGGCCACGGGACAGATGAAGACTCTCACACGTCGGAAGAGGCGAGGCTTTGAGGAGGCACAAGTGCTTGAGCTATATCATCTCTTTATGAGTATGGACAGTGCTGCAGCATGGCGTACCCTACGAGAGCCACGCCCGACCACACCTATTGGGGACCTACACACATGGCATGATTATGCTCAGAGATTATATGAGGTGCCTGGGCAGCCTCCCATTCCCCAGCCACTTGAGCCTCGCCCTACTAGTTCTTCTCTTTTCAAAGCAAAGATGGTTGAGAGGGCCATAGGAGGACTGCGACATGGACGTTCGACAGACCATACGGGATTGCACAGAGAGCACCTCATATATGCATCCTCCACTATAGCCCCGTTGATTGCACATGCCTTCAATCGGGCTATAGGGGAGGGCTTCCCAGAGGAGTGGACTAGGCACACCATTGTGCCTATCCACAAATCTGGCGACACCCTGGATCCAGGGAACTATAGGACCATCATGATTGGCCACACCATGGCCAAACTATACTGAGGCAGAGCTAAGCTCATATGCAGAGACTGAGGGGCTACGAGCACGAGGCCAGGCAGGTTTTCGGCGAGCTTTCTCTACTATTGATCACATCTTCATTTTGCGCTGCCTCATTGATGGGGCAAGGGTGCGGAAGAAGAGACTATATTGCTGCTTTGTGGACTTCCACAAAGCTTTTGATACAGTGCCACGAGAGAGGCTCTTCCAATGCCTTCAGAGCTTGGGAATACCATAAGGGATGATTTGGGCCATCTATGCACTCTATGAGCAGGTGACCGGGAGAGTACAGTGTCCAGGAGGTATGTCTGAGGTCATTGCTAGCACCATCGATGTTAAGCAAGGCTGCCCGCTCTCTCCCACTCTATTTGATCTCTACATCGATGAGATTGAGGACTACATTCTCCGAGCTGGAGGAGAGGGTGCAGACCTCGCAGGTACACCTGTCCACATTTTATTATATGCCGATGACATTGTCTTGATTTCAGAGTCACCCGATGGATTACAGCGCCACTTGGATGCCCTCGATGAGTTTTGTACACAGAAGGGCTTGACAGTAAACCTTGGCAAGACCAAGGTCATGATCTTCCACACCTCCCCCTTGGTGAGGAATGGAGCAGGATTCACAGCCGACGGTGGACAGATTGAGGTGGTCACTTCCTATGTCTACCTCGGAGTCACATTCACGAGCTTACCTGGCCCCTTCAGCATGAGACAGGCAGCCACCGATAGACTCACACGAGCATATGCAGCTTTAGCCATGTAGGCCCATGTTAGAGCGGAGATGTCACCAGGCACACTTCCAGGAGCCCCGCACGAAGGGGTGGCTATTTGACACACTAGTCCGACCAACTATGATGTATGCTGCGACAGTTTGGGCACAGGCCTCAAAGCCACCCAGTGGAGTGCGATCGAGAGGCCCCAGGTACGTATGATCTCGCGACTATTTCGCGGGAAACAGTCGGTACCACATGACATCCTCAGGGCAGAGCTAGCTGCACCACCCATGGTAGTAGATGCACTATTCCAGTGCTATCTGCTTTATTCAAAGGATGAGGGAGCTCCCTACAGACAGACTCACACGCAAAGCTTTTGAGGCATCTATACAAATATCAGAGTCAAGATATGAGAGAGCTTGGTACACTCAAGTTAGAGTATGGTTTGATAGTCATGGGCTTGATATGGACAGATTGCCGCCTTTTCAGTACGACCCAGATTCACCTCACATCCACCTCTCTCGTCATGAGAGGAATGTTGTGTTGAGACAGGATCTTTGGCAGCCCTACATTAGTCAGACATGGCACACACCACACATGGGATCGAGACTATTGCACTATCGAGACCAGTTCTTAGACATCCTAGCAGACGGCTTCATCCGGCGGCCATGTTACATGGATACTTACATGCCTCATAGCTCGAGGGTAGCGATTGGCCAGTTGAGAGTCTCATCACATAGACTAGAGATTGAGATGGGCATAGCCGCAGACATTCCCAGAGAGGAGCGGATATGCAGGGTTTGCCGAGTAGAGATACAGGATGAGGAGCACTTTGTATGCAGATGTAGCGCATATGATGGCATCAAAGGTAGATACGGGACTCTATTTACAGGGCAGCCCACCCTCCGAGAGATCATGGACTCTAGAGACCAGCGACAGCTCGGGCAATTCCTACTAGAGATACAGAGTCACAGAGATTCCCTACTCCAGCCTACTGTACCAGCCCATACAGGAGGGAGACAGAGTCAGCTCACTGAGTTCTTTATTCCACGACGTGTTGCAGCCCTCCCCCCCTCAGCCCACACACCGAGAGGGGTGACTCTTCAGCAGGCTCAAGCTGCTCGAGCTAGGAGACGACCCCGTGCTAGAGGATATCGGGCCCCAAGACGTCACCGACATCAGATTGCAGAGATCCAGGCTCGTCACCATGGCGCCATGGAGGAGAGTCGATTCCAGATGATGCCTGATCCCGCTGCAGCTATCACGATGGCCCTGACTCCACCTCCACCTATGTATCACATCTTACACCCGCCCACTAGCACAGGATGGAGCTAGTTAGTCGTTTCAGATGCATTCCCATGCTTGTTGTACTACCCCTTTGCATATAGACTACCATAGATATCGGACTCCATACACCCCCCCCTTTCATGGGTATCTCCACACGCATTTCACGGAGATATGTATCAGCTTTACCAGTTTCTTTTTCAGCACTTTTATCTTCTCTGATAGACAGAAGATACACCCATGTACATCGATTTGTCTCATAGGCCGAGTTCGGCCTCCTAATAGACGTAAAAACACTTTCTCTTTCTCTTTCTCTTTCTCTTTCTCTTTCTCTCTCTCTCTCTCTCTCTCTCTCTCTCTCTCTCTCTCTCTCTCTCTCTCTCTCTCTCTCTCTCTCTCTCTCTCTCTCTCTCTCTCTCTCTCTCTCTCTCTCTCTCTCTCTCTCTCTCTCTCTCTGTGTGTGTGTGTGTCTCTCTCTCTCTTCAACCGTGCATTGGTTGAAGGGTTCCTGGACTCATGGACTGAGCACACCATAGTGCCCATTCATAAGTCAGGTGATACTATGGATCCAGCTACATACCGGACGATCATGATTGGCCCTATATTGGCCAAGTTATATGGGGCAGTACTAGAGACAGAGTTGAGTACTCTCGCTAAGAGGAAGGGTATCAAGGCTCCAAGACAGGCAGGTTTCAGACGAGATTACTCTACTATTGACCACATCTTCACTCTGCGATGCTTGATTGACCAGGCAAGGGTGAGAAAGAGGAGATTATACTGTTGCTTTGTGGACTTCGGCAAAGCATTTGACACTGTTCCCAGCGACCGACTCTTCAGATGACTACTTGATATTGGAGCTCCGGAGGAGATGATATGGGGGATCTACGCCTTATACGAGAGAGTATCTGGTAGAGTTAGATGCCCAGGGGGCTTATATCTCAAGCAGCTCGTGACCGCATCACACGTAGGTACGCAGCACTAGCTTTGATGGAGAGACAGTGCCACCAGGCATATTTTCAGGAGCCCCGCACAAAGGGGTGGCTCTTTGACACTTTGGCTACGCCAGCGCTCATGTATGGGGCAGCCATTTGGGGGCCGGGATTAGCTACATCAGTATGGACAGCATTAGAGAGGCCACAGATCCTCATGATTGCCAGACTTATCCAAAGCAAGCCTTCAGTACCGCATGATATCATTAGAGAAGAGCTCGCTGCACCACCGATGCTAGTTGAGGCACTGTTCCAGACAGTATGCCTAGTACATAGACTTCGGAGCATGGATACAGAGCGCATTGCTTATCGTGCTCTCCAGGCATCACGTGATATGGCATTAGCAGGCGACACCTCTTCATGGTATGCACAGACACGAGACTGGCTGGCCCACTATGGCTTTGACATAGACAGGCTACCACCACTACAGTACGACTCACATGCACCCACCTACTCGCTCTCTCATCAAGAGAGGAATAGGGTCATTCGTCAAGAGATATGGCATACATACATACAGAGGACATGGGTGAGCCCTAGGGATACATTGCCACAGAAAATGCTCTATTACCGCGAGCATTTTCTACATATATCGGACGCGGGCTTCATCGAGATCCCGAGATACATGCAGACATACCTTCCCCACCACCTCTGAGTCGTCATTGGGCAGCTCTGGGTCTCATCACGTAAGCTCGAGATTGAGAGGGGTCGGTCCAGGGGAGTCCCCCGTGAGGAGAGGTGGTGCCCAGTATGCCAGACAGAGGTAGAGAGTGAGGAGCATTTTGTTATCAGATGCCGAGCATACTTAGACCTACGAGCACAGTTCCAGCTAGAGGAGTCACTCTAGTTGTGCATGACCATGGGAGACCAGCGATGCTTGGGGCGCTTCCTCATAGCAGCAACGAGAGGCGAGAGCGGTCACTACAACCCACACATCAGCCACGGGTGAGTACCCAGCAGACCATTACCCAGTTCTTTCAACAAGCGGAGCTAGATCAGAGAGGTCCTTCTAGAGGGCTCACACTCCACCAGGCAGCAGCACAGAGAGCATGACGCCGACCACGCATGGTAGGATATCGTCAACCGCGACTATATCAGGAGGATATCTCACGCATCAGGACAGCCTACGACCATATGATGGAGTATAGGCATTCCACCACCCCCTCGGTTGTCTTCCTTCAGGAGGCACTCATACGACCTCCGATGTACCACATACTACACCCACCTCCCCCCATCACCACTAGCTAGGGTGTTTTGCTCACTCATATTATGGATCCCCCTGTATTAGGTGGCCACTATCTGCCGAGTCAAAGCCACTTCTCCCCAGCCTTTTACCAGCCCTTGATAGCTTTGTGTTTATTTCATTTCATTTTCTACACATGGTTACTACACTTGTACATGGCTTTTGTCTCATAGGCCAAGTTTGGCCTCCAAAAGACATTAATATGACTCTCTTTCTTTCTTTCTTTCTCTCTCTCTCTCTCTCTCTCTCTCTCTCTCTCTCTCTCTCTCTCTCTCTCTCTCTCTCTCTCTCTCTCTCTCTCTCTCTCTCTCTCTCTCTCTCTCTCTCTCTCTCTCTCTCTCTCTCTCTCTCTCTCTCTCTCTCTCTCTCTCGTCGAGAGGGGAGGAAGGCCTTTTACCGTGATGGTAAGGTCTTCATAGATGGACACCCTATCAAATAGGGCCACGTGGCCTATGAGACATCACTACACGAGGAGACACCACTCAGAGGAGCAGTGTGGAACTGCAACGGAGCACTCTGGACGCGACCCGACAGACTCGAGGAGATCCTGGCATCACATGACTTTGCGTGCATCACAGAGACACACGAGAGCAGAGAGAGAGGTCTAGCACGCATTGCAGGTTTTCATTGGGAATCTGCATTCAGGACCACGACGAGACAGAGTACAGCACGAGGATCGAGAGGTGTGGCCATCATATTTAGACAGGAGATACAGAGCCGGATCCACATTATAGGGAGAGATGAGGAGGCACGATACATGTGGGTTCGCATGGAGATAGCACAAGGGAGCTTGATTTACATTGCTATATGCTACTTCCCTCCAGGTGGATCTCGATACGCCGGAAAGGATATTGGGGGACCGATCCAAGATAGAGACTCACCATACACAGCACTTTCAGATGAGGTACTACATTACCGCACACTAGGTGAAGTCTTCCTTATGGGGGACTTCAATGGCTGTACTAAGTCACATCAGTGCGAGGCGTACGACATGGACCACCCACATCTCATGAGGATCAGAGACCAAGATGAGATGAGCACCAGTAGAGTATCGGCGGACATGGGTCAGGACACCACCGGGTATGGAAGACATCTACTTGAGCTAGGCAGCCGACATCAGCTCGTTATATATAACGGGATGAATAGTTGGCCAGGCTCGAGCGGACTTACTTGCTTCGCTCACGGGGGAGGTGAGAGCACAGTGGACTACATTTTAGGTACCACCTCTGGAGCTTCACTCATCCCCTCACTTACTATTGGACGACGCCCACTTGGAGCTGACCATACATTTATCGCATTCACACTCTCATCTCCTATTCCATTAGGCCCTCCGTCACCCACTCAGACACACACCACGATACACTTCACACACGAGCTCTCACACGTTTATGCACACCATTTACACACCCACCTGCTCTCCCTCGATCCACTCTCACCCTTGGACACACTTACATCACAATTCACCACCATCCTACAGGACTCAGCTCTCTGCAACTTCCCACACCGCACACATATACACCCTCCACGCACAGGTTCCATGCCCTAGAACCGTTGGTATGATGCATATTGTCGTGAGCTACGGAAGCACCTACGGATTTTAGAGCATAGAGGGGATATTACACACACACAGGCACAGCGTCGCATGCAGAGACTTACTCGCCGCAAACGGCGGCATTGGGAGGAGAGACAGTACTGGGATATCTATCATTTGCTCATGAGTCGAGACAGTGTAGTGGCATGGCGACATTTGAGAGAAAGAAAGAAAGAAAGAAAGTCATATTAACGTCTTCTGGAGGCCAAACTTGGCCTATGAGACAAAAAGCATGTACAAGTGTAGTAACCCTGTGTGGAAGATAAAATGAAATAAAAGGTATATCGCTACCCAAAGCTATATAGGGCTGGAAAAGGGTGGGGAGATGTGGCTCTGACTCTGCAGATAGTGGCCACCTAATACATGGGGGGATCCAAAATGTGAGTAAAACGCCCTAGCGACAAGTGATGGGTGGAGGTGGGTGTAGTATGTGGTACATCGGTGGTGGTCTGAGTGCCTCCTGAAGGAAGACAACCCAGGGGGTGGTGGTACGCCTATGCTCCATCATGTGGTCGTAGGCAATCCTGATGCATGAGACATCCTCCTGATATAGTCGTGGTCGACGATATCCGCCCATGCGTGGTCGGCGCCGTGCTCTCTGTGCTTCTGCCTGGTGGAGCGTGAGCCCTATAGATGGACCTCTCTGATGTAGCTCACCTCGCTGAAAGAACTGGGTAATGGTCTGCTGGGTACTCAACCGTGGCTGATGTATGTGCTGTAGTGACCGCTCTCGCCTCTCGTATGCTGCTGTGAGAAAGCATCCCAAGCGTCTCTGGTCTCCCATAGTCATGCACAGCTGGAATGACTCCTCGATCTGGAACTGCGCTCGTAGGTCTAAGTATGCTGGACATCTGATAACAAAATGCTCCTCACTCTCTACCTCTGTCTGGCATACTGGGCACCACCTCTCCTCACGGGGGACTCCCCTGGACAGACCCCTCTCAATCTCGAGCTGATGTGATGAAACCCGGAGCTGCCCAATGACGACTCGTAGGTGGTGGGGAAGGTAGGTCTGCATGTATCTCGGAATCTCGATGAAGCCTGTGCCTGATATATGTAGAAAATGCTCGCGGTAGTAGAGCATTTTCGGTGGCAATGTACCCCTAGGGCTCACCCATGTCCTCTGTATGTATGTATGCCATATCTCCTAACGAATGATCCTATTCCTCTCTTGATGAGAGAGCGAGTAGGTGGGTGCATGAGAGTCGTACTGTAGTGGTGGTAGCCTGTCTATGTCAAAGCCATGGTGGGCAAGCCAGTCTCGTGTCTGTGCATACCATGAGGAGGTGTCGCCTGCTAATGCCATATCACGTGATGCCTCGAAAGCACGATAAGCAATACGCTCTGTATCCATGCTCCGAAGTCTGTGTAATAGGCATACTGTCTGGAATAGTGCCTCAACTAGCATCGGTGGTGCAACGAGCTCTGCTCTAATGATGTCATGTGGTACTGAAGGCTTACTGCGGATAAGTCTGGCAATCGTGAGGATCTGTGGCCTCTCTAATGCTGTCCATACTGATGTAGCTAATCCTGGCCCCCATATGGCTGCCCCATACATGAGCGCTGGCGTAACCAAAGTGTCAAAGAGCCACCCCTTTGTGCGGGGCTCCTGAAAATATGCCTGGTGGCACTGTCTCTCCATCAAAGCTAGTGCTGCGTACCCACGTGTGATGCGGTCACGGGCTGCCTGAGCCATAGAGAAGACTCCTGATGCTGCTGTAAATGTCACCCCCAAGTAAACATATGATCCGACCACCTCGATCTGTCCACCTGCAGTTGTGAACAAACTATGTCTGCATACCTGTGCTGATGTATGAAAGATCAAGACCTTGGTTTTACCAAGGTTCACAGATAACCCTCTGTGTCTGCAAAAGTCATCTAGGCCGTGTAGATGATGCTGTAGACCTTCTTCAGACTCTGAAACCAATACAATATCATCAGCGTATAAAAGAATATGGACAGTGGACCCGTGTACCTCAATGCCATCTCCCCCCTGCTGCTGTATGAAGTCCACTATCTCATCAATGTAGAGACCAAAGAGGGTGGGCGAGAGAGGGCATCCTTGCTTCACCCCGATAGTGCTAGAAAGTGGATCAGATAAGCCCCCTGGACATCTGACTCTACCAGATACTCTCTCGTATAAGGCGTAGATCCCCCATATCATCTCCTCCGGAGCTCCGATGTCAAGTAGTCGTCTGAAGAGTCGATCCCTAGGAACAGTGTCAAATGCTTTGCGGAAGTCCACAAAGCAACAATATAATCTCCTCTTCCTCACCCTGGCCTCGTCGATCAGGCATCTCAGAGTGAAGATGTGGTCAATGGTAGAGTAATCTCGTCTGAACCCTGCCTGTCCTAGAGCCCTGATGCCCTTCCTCTCAGCGAGAGTACTCAACTCTGTCTCTAGTACGGCCCCATATAACTTGGCCAATATAGGGCCAATCATGATCGTCCGATATGTAGCTGGATCCATAGTGTCACCTCACTTATGAATGGGCACTATGGTGTGCTCAATCCATGAGTCTGGGAACCCTTCAACCAATGCACGGTTGAAGAGATGGGCAATGAGCGGTGCGAGAGTCATGCCTCCATAAATGAGGTGCTCTGCCTGTAAACCGAAATAATCATGGGCCCTGCCATGCTGCAGCCGGGCAATAGCGCGTCCCACCATAGTGGGTGTGAAGAAGTCAGAGGTAGTAGGACGTGAGCTCTGCGGTCTGGGAACGGGAGGCTGGTCTGGGATCTCGTATAGGTTCCGTGCATAGCTATGCCAAGTGCTCGGGTCTCGGATAGGTGTCTGCTGTCTCCTCTCTCTCAAATGTCGCCATGCCACTACACTGTCTCGACTCATGAGCAAATGGTAAATATCCCAATACTGTCTCTCCTCCCAATCCCGCCGTTTGCGGCGAGTAAGGCTCTGCATGCGACACTCTGCCTGTGTGTGTGTAATATCTCCTCTATGCTCTAAAATCCGTAGGTGCTTCCGAAGCTCGCGACAGCAGACACCCATCCGAGACCCGAGCACTTGGCATAGCTATGCACGGAGCCTATACGAGATCCCAAACCAGCCTCCTATTCCCAGACCACACAGCTCACGTCCTACTACCTTTGACTTCTTCACACCCGCTATGGTGGGACATGCTATTGCCCGTCTACAGCATGGCAGGGCCCATGACCATTTCGGTTTACAGGCAGAGCACCTCATCTACGGAGGCACGACCCTTGCACCGCTCATTACTCATCTCTTCAACCGTGCATTGGTTGAAGGGTTCCCTGAGTCATGGACTGAGCACACCATAGTGCCCATTCATAAGTCAGGTGATACTATGGATCCAGCTACATACCGGACGATCATGATTGGCCCTATATTGGGCAAGTTATATGGGGCGGTACTAGAGACAGAGTTGAGTACTCTCGCTGAGAGGAAGGGTATCAAGGCTCCAGGACAGGAAGGTTTCAAACGCGATTACTCTACCATTGACCACATCTTCACTCTGAGATGCGTGATCGACCAGGCAAGGGTGAAGAAGAGGAGATTATATTGCTGCTTTGTGGACTTCCGCAAAGCATTTGACATTGTTCCCAGGGAACGACTCTTCAGACGACTACTTGATATCGGAGCTCCGGAGGAGATGATATGGGGGATCTACGCCTTATACGAGAGAGTACAGAGCTCGCTGCACCACCGATGCTCGTTGAGGCACTATTCCAGACAGTATGCCTAGTACACAGGCTTCGGAGCATGGATACAGAGCGCATTGCCTATCGAGCTTTCGAGGCATCACGTGATATGGCATTAGCAGGCGACACCTCATCATGGTATGCACAGACACGAGACTGGTTGGCCTACCATGGCTTTGACATAGACAGGCTACCACCACTACAGTATGACTCACATGCACCCACCTACTCGCTCTCTCATCAAGAGAGGAATAGGGTCATTCGTCAGGAGATATGGCATACATACATACAGAGGACATGGGTGAGCCCTAGGGATACATTGCCACCGAAAATGCTCTACTACCGTGAGCATTTTCTACATATATCGGACGAGGGCTTCATCGAGTCTCCGAGATACATGCAAGCATACCTACCCCACCACCTTCGAGTCGTCATTGGGCAGCTCCGTGTTTCATCATATCAGCTCAAGATTGAGAGGGGTCGATCCAGGGGAGTCCCCCGTGAGGAGAGGTGGTGCCCAGTATGCGAGACAGAGGTAGAGAGTGAGGAGCATTTTGTTATCAGATGCCCAGCATACTTAGACCTACGAGCATACTTCCATATAGAGGAGTCCCTCCAGTTGTGCATGACTATGGGAGACCAACGACGCTTCGGACGCTTTCTTACAGCAGCATACGAGAGGCGAGAGCGGTCACTACAGCCCACACATCGGCCACGGGTGAGTACCCAGCAGACCATTACACAGTTCTTTCAGTGAGCTGAGCTACATCAGAGAGGTCCATCTATAGGGCTCACGCTCCACCAGGCAGCAGCACAGAGAGCACGGCGCCGACCACGCATGGGAGGATATCGTCGACCACGACTATATCAGGAGGATATCTCACGCATCAGGACAGCCTACGACCACATGATGGAGCATAGGCGTACCACCACCCCCTCGGTTGTCTTCCTTCAAGAGGCACTCAAACCACCACCGATGTACCACATACTACACCCACCTCCACCCATCACCAGTAGCTAGGGTGTTTTTACTCACATTATGGATCCCCCATGTATTAGGTGGCCACTATCTGCAGAGTCAGAGCCACGTCTCCCCGGTCTCTTTCAGCCCTATATAGCTTTGTGTAGCGATATACTTTTTATTTCATTTCATCTTCTACATAGGGTTACTACACTTGTATATGGTTTTTGTCTCATAGGCCAAGTTTGACCTCCAGAAGACGTTAATATGACTTTCTTTCTTTCTTTCTTTCTTTCTTTCTTTCTTTTTCTCTCTCTCTCTCTCTCTCTCTCTCTCTCTCTCTCTCTCTCTCTCTCTCTCTCTCTCTCTCTCTCTCTCTCTCTCTCTCTCTCTCTCTCTCTCTCTCTCTCTCTCTCTCTCTCTCTCTCTCTCTCTCTCTCTCTCTCTCTCTCTCTCTCTCTCTCTCTCCCCCCCCTTCCCTTCAAGACCACGACAAGACAGAGTACAGCACGAGGGTGGGGTGGGGTGGGGAGGGGGGGGGGGGGGTTTGCCATCATATTTAGACAGGAGATACAAAGTTGGATCCATATCCTAAGAAGAGACGAAGAGGCACGATACATGTGGGTCAGCATGGAGATAGCACCAAGGAGCTTGATTTACATTGCCATATGCTACTTCCCACCAGGTGGATCCCGATACGCAGGACATGACCTTGGGGGACCGATCCACGACAGAGACTCACCATACGCAACACTCTCAAATAGATACTACACTACAGCACCCTAGGTGAAGTCTTCCTTATGGGGGACTTCAATGGCCGCACCTAGTCACATCAGTGCGAGGCATATGACATGGATCATCCACATATCATGAGGGGCACAAACCCGGATGAGGCAAGCACCAGTAGAGTGTCAGCAAATATGGGTCAAGACACCACTGGGTATGGAAGACATCTGCTTGAGCTAGGCAGCCGACACCATCTCGTTATATATAACAGGATGAACAGTTGGCATGGTTCCGACAGACTCACTTGCTTCCCTCACGGAAGGGGTGAGAGCACGATCAACCACATTCTGGGTACCATCTCTGGAGCTTCACTCATCGCCTCACTTAGTATTGGACGACGCCCACTTGGTGCTGACCATACATTTATCACATTCACACTTTCATCTCCTATTCCATTAGACCCTCCCTCACTCACTGAGACACACATCACGATACACTTCACACACGAGCTCTCACACGTTTATGCACACCATTTACACACCCGTCTACTCTCCCTCGATCCACTCTCGCCCTTGGACACACCATCACAGATCACCACCATCCTACAGGACTCAGCTATGTACAGCTTCCCACACCGCACACACATACACCCCCCATGCACAAGATCCATGCCCTAGAACTGTTGGTATGATGCAGTTTGTCGTGAGCTACAGAAGCACCTACGGATTTTAGAGCATAGAGGGGATATTACACACACAGGCATAGCGACGCATGCAGAGCCTTATTCACTGCAAATGGAGAGAATGGGAGGAAAGACAGTATTGGGATATTTACCATTTGCTCATGAGTCGAGGCAATGCAGTGGCGTGGCGACATTTGAGAGAGAGGGGACAGCAAATACCCATCCGAGACCCGAGCACTTGGCATAGCTATGTACAAAGCCTATACGAGATCCCAGACCAACCCCCCATTCCTAGGCCGCAGAGCTCACGTCCCACTACCTCTAACTTCTTCACACCCACTATGGTGGGATGCACTATTGCCCGTCTATAGCATGGCAAGGCCCATGACCATTTCAATTTACAAGCCCATGACCATTTACAGGCAGAGCACCTCATCTACGGAGGCACGACTCTCGCAGTGCTCATTGCCCACCTCTTCAACCGTGCTTTGGTTGAAGGGTTCGTTGACTCATGGACTGAGCACACCATAGTGCCCATTCATGAGGGGATACTATGGATCCAGCTACATACCGGACGATCATGATTGGCCCTGTATTGGCCAAGTTATATGGGGCAGTACTAGAGACAGAGTTGAGTACTCTCAGTGAGAGGAAGGGTATCAGGGCTCCATGACAGGCAGGTTTCAGATGAGATTACTCTACCATTGACCACATCTTCACCCTGAGATGCCTGATCGACAAGGCAAGGGTGAGGAAGAGGAGATTATATTTCTGCTTTGTGAACTTCTGCAAAGCATTTGACACTGTCCCTAGGGACGACTCTTCAGACGACTACTTGATATCGAAGCTCTAGAGGAGATGGTATGAGGGATCTACGCCTTATACGAGAGAGTATCTGGTAGAGTCATATGTCCAAGGGGCTTATCTGATCCACTTGCTAGCACAATCGGGGTGAAGCAAGGGTGCCCTCTTTCACCCACCCTCTTTGGTCTCTACATTGATGAGATAGTGGACTTCATACAGCTGCAGGGAGGTGATGGCATTGAGGTATGCGGGTCCATTGTCCATATTCTTTTATATGCTGATGATATTGTACTGGTTTCAGAGTCTGCAAAATGTCTACAGCATCATCTACATGGTCTAAATGACTTTTGCATACACAGAGGGTTATCTGTGAACCTTGGTAAAACCAAGGTCATGATCTTCCATACATCAGCACAGGTACACAAACATAATTTGTTCACAGAAGAAGGCGGACCAATCGAGGTGGTCAGATCATATGTTTACTTGGGAGTGACATTTACAACAGCATCATTTACAACAGCATCAAGGGTCTTCTCTATGTCTCAGGTAGCCCATGACCCCATCACACATGACGCAGCACTAGCTATGATGGAGAGACAATGCCACCACGCATATTTCCAAGAGCCCCGCACAAAGGGGTGGCTCTTCGACAATTTGGTTACGCCAACGCTCATGTATGGGGCAGCCATATGGAGGTCGGGATTAGCTACATCACTATGGATTACATTGGAGAGGCCACAGATCCTCATGATTGCCAGACTTATCCGCAGTAAGCCTTTAGTACCACATGATATCATTAGAGCATAACTCACTGCACCACCGATGTTAGTTGAGGCACTATTCTAGACAGTATGCCTATTACCTTGACTTCGGAGCATGGATACAGAGCGCATTGCTTATCGTGCTTTAGAGGCATCACGTGATATGCCATTAGCAGGCG